>OW203724.1:1812500-2537500 GCA_934045075.1 Yponomeuta sedellus | reverse complement strand
GTTTATTAGTTTGTTTGTTTGTTTGTTTGTTTGTTTGTTTATTTCAATTGATTTACAGACAACGTGGTCCAGTGTTATATTAGTAACAATAAATATAGAACTTAGCCTAGGGTTAGTATTCAATATGTAACAGTGACTTGGTGCGATTTATTAAAATCCAAATAAGTGGATTATCCAGCCGTGATGCAATCGCGTTCAGAATGCTATTGCCGCTCCCGCACATTCTGCTCAGTAATGATGCTGACTTTTTTCGCCAGATGGCGTTAAACCATCTACTCGGGCCTCGGTAAACATTGTCGAGGCGCTGCAGAAGCGCGGTAACCGCATCAGAATCCTGAACGCATTGTTAAATTGAATACGCAGAGCGTTGTAGGCTTTTTGAGTGTACGACTTAGGTACATAGTTTTATTTTAGTTTTGGCTTACTTGTTAGCTAAATTGTTAGCATTGAGCGCTCGTGGCCTAGTCGAACCGATAATTGGAATCGATCACTTGAGTAAAGCAATGACGGGCGCGGTCAGTGCAAGATGGATGACCGTCCCGTGACTACCACTACTGGCATTTTTCCGAGTGCTTCCGTGCTTCACAAGGCACGTTAAACCGTTGGTGCCAGCTGTCACGTAATGGCTGTCCTTAAGCCATGTTAGAAGCTGTATGGGCGGCTTGATAACTTCTGACAGTAAGGCACTATCTTACAACCCTCCACTAACCCGGACTTGGCCCCCATAGTGGAGTATAGCCTAACCTTCGTACGATGCAGGAAGAGACCCGTGCTCCAGCAGTGGGGACATACAAGGGTTGATATTGAAACCTTGAATAAACAAACAAATGTATATAAACTTCAACACTGACACTCCTGTGACCTGCAGTGAAAGGTATTAAAATATGCTACGTAAAAAAACGCTTTATTTTTCCTTGATGCCCGTCCAGGTCTGGTGGGGCTGGCCATATCGTACGCGCTATCTATGACGTCGATGGTGAGCGGGATGATGAGCGCCTTCACCGAGACGGAGCGCGAGATGATCGCCGTGGAGCGGCTCGGGGAGTACATCCGACAGGTGAGCTCCCGCGGCAGCGAGATTGTCTTATTTTGTGACCAAATTACACAAACACATAATAATAACCTCGCTCCTGTATAGAGGAGTAGGTAGAGTCCAGGGACTGCCACGATCCCGACAAATCAGTTTTACTTCTTCAACTAATCGTTGCAAGTTATCTGTTTTTTTAGGGTGTAACTAGCATCTGTTAGTCTCAGGCAGCAATGTAATGAAATAGTTAAATTTTGCAGAAGGAAGTCGCCGCTGTCTGTCATACACTTTTATAACTAGTACAGATAACTTCGTTCTAATCTTATCCATCAGTTAAACATATTCTTTTAGCAATAAGGCCGCCAACTGTACTTTGTATCTTTACATGTTTTATAATATGTGCTCTGGTGTACAATAAAGAATATTCTTATCTTATCTATAACATAATTATATTTTCTGCCTAAGCAAATTCTTATACTTTTCTATGATAAAATGAAGTAAAAAAAATAAACCCGTAAAAATTTAAAATGCTGAAAGACCCGCAAGCGTTCAAGGGTGTGTTTGGGTGGGCCATGTTTACGACCGTTTACGGATTGTGTAGTTTTGATGCTGGCGGAATCATGGTTGGCATCAGAACCAGCATGCGGCTGCAAAGAGAAAGCTTCGGGCGGAAAGAGACCTTGGTTTCGTTCTTGTGGATGCCGTGCCATAGAAAAATGTCTAAATCAAACGTGTCTGTGGAAATGTCAATGTCAGAACTGTCTCAACACTGTCACAATTTCCTCCAAACTATATGAAAAAAAATACATCTCTTCAAACCTGCCATTGGTGGAATCCCTGTGCCATATCGGTGGTGCCATAAAAAAAGAATAGAAAAAGTATAATTAAATATCACCGTATCTTTATGTAGTCTGTGATATCAGCCATCGCCATCTTTTTAATCTGTGCTGCAGAATCTTGCAATAGTATTTCTTAATGATTCGCGATACTCATACATATGTACATACATATAGTTATAGCTGACGAAACGTCGGGAAATAAGATAATTACGTTTTACTTAATAAATAATCGCGATTAGACCAATTTAAAATATAACTATGTAGTCAAAGGACCGTTCCTCGATATACGCAGGTTGGAAGCGTAGGTATTTTTTTGCTCCCTATTGGCAGCAGATAAGCACCGACTGTTGTCCGCCTGGTATGCCCGCATGCTCAGTGCCTACTCGCGCCGCATCAATATAATTAACCAAGTTAATTAATTAGTTCAAGCTTTTTTATTTAGAGTGAATTAATAATTATTTTTTATTTAGAGTGCTTTAATAATTAATGTTTTATTTTATTTAGAATTAATAATTAGTTCCTAACGTCATTACAAGTCAAACTATGGACAAAAAAGTTTAAACATAATCTTGTCATAGTATTTTGGTCGTTATTTAACTGAGTGTTATCCTAAGATGTTTGTTCATCTGGCATAGGTGTAAGTAGGACCCGTTGAAAAAAAAACGTTTTGTGTTATGTCTGTTAAAATGTATTATATCAACTCTATTTACGATTACACAACGATTTGTTCATGGTTTCGTACAAATTACTATAATAGTCACCAATACAAATTTAACATATTGAATAATTACATACACGTTACATTTTGATTAATACATTGATGGATAAGTAGGGTATACGATTATAAGTTCAATATAGAATGCTCTTAACTTACTTGCATGATATCAACGCAGGGTTTCGTCGACCAACCTTCTGTCAAACACTATAAGTCTATAACAATTAGGTACAGACGTCCTTTATAAGCACATTAGCGTGTAAACTACTCCTAAACAATAATAATATCTAAATATTAAATAAATATATACATATTATTTTGTATTTGTCGTTTTTTAAGTGTACAATAAAGAATATTCTTATCTTATATCTCCCACTCAATACAATAACTTTATACTGTCCTAAACTAAGGCTTGCGCAACAGTGGGGACATATAAGGGTTGATATCGAAACTAGGGCTTATGGTAACCAGAAAATATATCACATACATGGAAATACACCCAAACTTATGCTGTATGTATTAACTACGGTAGCCTTCAGTGGAAATCAAACCCGCGATCTCTGTGTTAGTTTTCAAGCGTGTTAACCGTCAGGCCAACTAGGTAGGTGAACTAAAACTTAAATAAGTTGCGTTGTAAGGACTGTTGAATTTTGCCTGGAATATAAATTTCTATATGGATTTAGTTTTGACTACATATAAGTACATACATAACCTCACGCCTGTATCCCAGAGGGATAGGCAGAGACCAGGGACTGCCACTTGCCACGATCCTGACAGATCACCTTCGCTTCATCAACGTTCATAGGTCGTTGCATGCACGCACGTCGGTTCCGGGTTCTTTTTATCTTCCCCTTTGCTAGTATTAGTTTTGACTAATGAATATTAAATATACTAGCTGTCACCACGTTGTTTTGCCATATTAATTAGCCTACGATCTATTCTCAGATCCACCAAATGTACACAAAAAAAGTATTGAAATTGTTGAGGCCAGATTGTTTCGATGACAAACACTGTCACGAGATTATTTATGTGTTAGATAAATAAAGAAATAAATATTCATGGGCATATTACACAGAACTCGTTAGCCCTATACTAAGTTCAACTAAATGACTTGTGGTAGAGGTGACTCGACGATAGATTCAATACAATAAATACATAGATAACATCCAAGATCCGAGACAAACTAGAAAAGTTCGTTTCCTAGTTTGACCCGGCCGGGGATCGAACACGAGACCTTCGGTTTTACTATCAGCGTGCCAAACCGCTGCGCCACCGAGGCCGCCATACGTTCGGTCGCGGTCTAAAAATGTTTATCAGTTTTCAAATTAGATTCTTTAGCACACTGTGTGCAGTAAAGTCTAAAATGCTATATCTAGGTACGTATTACTTTTTAATAGTTATAGCATCGATTCTAACAAAAAGAGTATTCATGACGTTTTGACGATGAAACTCTTTTCTTTATTTAAAAGTTGACATAATTGAATTATTTACAATGACATTTTAAAAAAATACTAGGATTGAAATAATAGAAATTGATTGTAAAACCATGGCAACCTCGCTTGGGTGAATCTCTATTGCTTCTTCTATGCTCTATGCCTAATCAAATCACATAATATCATCGACCATGTGGCATAGATTTGTGCATGCAATTACCAACCTTAAGGTGGTAAACATTTTCAGACCGCGAGTGTACGTATATCGTCGATAATGCTTTAAGTATATAAAAAAAATCACTTATTCATGAAGACTTTACAGGCGCTTTGACATGCATAGGTAAAAATACAGATGCTACCAAAGAAGACAGCTTTTACAAGAGTACACGAGTTTATATATATTATACTAATTTACGCTATGATTATACTACGATTAGATAGTATTTTAAATACAATGTACTAATAGTCAACTCGATATTAATTTAAGAATATTGAATATACATTTACATTTTAATTACCTATTACAATTTAGAGTAAGGTGG
Source organism: Yponomeuta sedellus (assembly GCA_934045075.1). Classification (NCBI taxonomy): domain Eukaryota; kingdom Metazoa; phylum Arthropoda; class Insecta; order Lepidoptera; family Yponomeutidae; genus Yponomeuta; species Yponomeuta sedellus. The sequence continues at coordinate 2,532,944 of OW203724.1, read as the reverse complement.
GTATACGAGTATAATAGAAAGTTAGATAATGCTCTTAACTTACCTGAAATAAGCCATTGCAGAGTTCTGTAGACAAATCTTCTGTCAAATTCTCTAATATCGAATTACAGACATCCCCTCTAAACGCACTGGAGTGGATAAATTTAAGCGTTTTAAAAATAAATACTACGCGTTTTAAAACACTCTAAAATATTGATTACAATGGTGTCCTTCCCTTTGCCCAAAGCCTCCGGCCATTATGATTGCATTATAGAAGGTTTTTGGTTTTAAATAGAATGTACTAATAGTCAACTCGATATTAATTTAAGAATATTGAATATACATTTACATTTTAATTACCTATTACAATTTAGAGTAAGGTGGGTATACGAGTATAATAGAAAGTTAGATAATGCTCTTAACTTACCTGAAATAAGCCATTGCAGAGTTCTGTAGACAAATCTTCTGTCAAATTCTCTAATATCGAATTACAGACATCCCCTCTAAACGCACTGGAGTGGATAAATTTAAGCGTTTTATAAATAAATACTACGCGTTTTAAAACACTCTAAAATATTGATTACAATGGTGTCCTTCCCTTTGCCCAAAGCCTCCGGCCATTATGATTGCATTATAGAAGGTTTTTGGATGAATTGTGGTTATAATAACCTTTACTTGATTTACAGTTTACCTTATTACACAATGCATTGATCAAATTAGCAATATTCCATTAGTTCCTTCAATGTGCAAGCTTTTTTGCAACATTCGTCGACAATATGCTGCCTTTTGCTTCTGGACCGCATCTCTAAGGACCTGGCGTGATGCCGCGCCATCCTTGGCTCGCCGGAGTACGGGAGCACTTCCAAACCGTATACGGAGTTGTATGACAGAGATCGCTTGTCAATATTGTCCGATGTTTCGTAACAGACTACAGCGAGAGTCTCCGAAAGTTTCCTGCCGCAAAAATGCTGCGTTACTTCGTCCTGTAGGCTCATTGCGTTTTCCGCGAAAAATAGCACTGCCATGATGAAGAACCATTTGATGCCCAAATACTTCATTATCGGTTCTATACAGGTCGGTTCTCAAGGGGTACTGGTGGAAATACGAGTGTGCTTTACGGAGCAAAGCTGTGACGTTTTATACGCGAGCAAGTAATAAATATTCAGTCTATTTAAAACACCTGCCATTCTGAGTGCAAGAACTAAAAGTAATGCGACCTGAATTGGAGCTCATTGAACACATTTTTCACTAACCGTAGGAGCTCCAACTGGGTGGTTTTTGCAGCAGATCGTCCTACACGCGTGCATAAATTATTATTTTATCGCGGAGATGTGGTGTTAATTTAACGTATTTTATCTAATAATATCCTCGTTACGCCTACAACCCCTCTACTCTCGACGCTTATTTATGCAACTCGCGTTTCAATTGAGTGCATTTATTTATTAATATGCTTTAAGTTTCCGATGCGCCACTCTATCCAGAAACCAAAGGTTTACCGTAAGAAATGTCAATATCACTTTAAGTACGCCTTTGTTTGACGACGGTGAGTGGGCAGACCAGTAGCTGAATAAAATAAAAATAGCCTTTATTCCCTAGTTACATGTAACATAATTTTGGGTTAGTTAATTAATTATTAAATTGAAATAATTTCATTTCAATTTATATTTACATGTTTTAGATTTTAATTCATTAAATTGTTTTAATTTATTTTATTTTCGGGGCACCCATTGCTGGGTGTAGGCCTCCTCTTTCTCCTTCCATTTTTCCCTGTCTTGGGCTTCCCGGGTCCACGTTCTACCAGCCACCGCCACGATGTCGCCTGGACGATATAGTTGAGTCGGCGGAGGGTCCGTGGATGCAGAAGGCAAGGGATCGTGAGAGAGAAGGCCTTTGGGGGAAAAGGGCTTTACCCAGCAGTGGGCAGCGGTGGGCCGTGGTGATGATGATGACGTCTTTGTAATAAAAATTGTTACTTAGTGCAATAATGAGTTTTGAAGTTTCAATAAGTTTAATGGTATTTCTTACAGCTAAAGCGTTTATTAAGCCGTTATTTCTGACTTATCGCATTTAGTTGGGACGCAATTTGAACACGATAGTGTCTACAGTTCTGCCAAACTCGATAAAGAATAGAGGTAAACAAACCAATTTAGGGTTATCACAACTCACGTTTTACAAATCTTCTATTGTTTACATGATTATAGCCTTTTACTTGCTAACTATTTATTAACAATTCCTATTGCAGCATATTTAACTAGAATCACTCAAATGACATGCATATTACCTTGTTATTTCGAAAAACTATAAAATATCGACATTAATTTTACGCGACAGCCCTACAGAAAAAGAAACATGGATGAAATTCAGGTGTGACAAACATTTTGGGAAATTTAGTTAATGTCAACAAGTGAAGTTTAGTCGTTTGTATATGGCATAAGTATATAGCATATATGTGTGACAAAATGACACAAGACAAAAATATAGACTGCCCCCATATCATTGTGAATTAAATCCGATAGAAATCATATGGGGGCAAGTAAAAGGCCATGTTGCTGCCAAAAATAAAACTTTTTAAATGGCAGAACTAAATAAAGGTCCTGTTAGGTGAGGCAATAAGTAAAATTACTCCAGCAGCATGGCAACGTTGTGTTGCCATGCTGCTGCTGCAACGTTGTGTTGCTTCACTTAATTAAAGAAAAGAAGAAAACGCCGAATTTGATGGTGTAATGGATAATGTCATTGATGAATTTATAATTCAAGTCTCCGGAGATACAAATTCATCCTCCTCTTTGGCCAGTGACAGTGATGATTAGTGTGAACATATGAATAAAAATATGTAATACAAAGAACTTTCTTTTATTGCAATATTTGCAGTAGGTCCCAATCTACTCATTTGCATAGTAGCATATATAGGTACTTATTAATATTATAAAGTTTAAGAGTTTGTATGTTTTTTGCTTAAACGCGCTTAATTCTATTAGGAAAATCATGCGGCATGGCTCACGTAGATTTTTGTTAAATCTGTGTTTCAAATTTCATATTTCAGTGTTGTCATATGTTATATTCAAATCGGTTAAGCCTTTCACTATAAAATCATAAACATAATAAGCATTTTACATTAGTAGGAGGAACGATTATTATTTGTATGAAAACGATTTCTAGAAAAGGTTGTTAACATCTGCCTTTAAGGTGTAAACAAGTCGTTGCCTAGCAACGGTTTGTTTATCGCCATTCGTTATCGAATTTGGCTCAGGTTATAGTATAGAGCCTGATCTTCGACACTTGAATAGTTACTCGATTTAATTTGCAATTGAGTTTGCTGTTCTCAGCTGATTGGTGCTGATGGTAATAATGATATTTTTAATACGTAACTATATAAAACTGTTTTTATACGGATTTATGCTCGTTTATTACATTTTTTACAATTTTCCAACGTTTCGGCACTTTTTCAGGTGCCGTGGTCCCGGATGACTGAGGTGACAGGTGTCTTTTAGAAATCATTAACGGTTAGTTTACTACCCTCGGCAAAAATTACAAAAGTTAATTATGAAGTTACGTTCCAAAATAGACAAACCAATTATTTTTTATATAAAGTCAACAATATTGATTATTAGTAATTGAAGTTAAAATTAAATTTATAAACTAATTACTTTATATGAACTTAAAGATACTGATTATTAATTGAAATTAAATTTATTTTTATTATTTATTCTACAGTCACACTTCTAGCAAGGGGGTCTCATGCACTTAAGCACTGGTTCCCATGCTACCGGTATGTTCCAACCACGATCTCTATTTAAATTTGGATGGCGGCGGATCTCTATTGCCTCGCGTATCATTCTAGGGAAGAAACGGTCTTCTCGGGCTAGAACTTTAACTTTAGGTACCGCTAAGTGTATGCTCGCTGACTGCAGATCTACCAGAGCGCTTATATAACTATTAATATGTAACTAATTAAAAACTAGTCATATATTAAACGGGTCTAATCGCGATCATGTATTAGCATCGCGAGTCATCAAGAAGTACTAAAATAAAAGTTGTAATAAATGTTGTATGTTTTCTCTATAAATATATCAGTGACAGAGATGCTTAACGGTTTTTTTTTTATTATTTATTTAATATATTTGTACACGCTTCTACTGATGTCAAAAATGTGGTTTCTTAGAAAAATGCACCATAAGTGGGTGATCGACGGGCGAGTAAGACCGCGGTTTTAAATACCGACGAACTTGGCTCGCGGCTCGTTGGCGCTGATCGACTAGCAAGCCGAGTAAAAAATGTAGCATGACGACGAGCCGCGAGCCAGGCTCGGCGGTATTTAACACCACGGTTTTGCAATGATACACCGGCGAGCTTTACCGACGAGCGATAAAACCGCGGTCTTACACGCCCGTCGCTCAACAGCTTTAGATTAGTCTACATCGCCGCCGTCGGATCTCCTTGCTTATGCGAACGTGTGCGTGAACAAGAAACACTTTCAATTTCTTTTGTTGCACAGTACTTAGCGTGGCGTGTTCGCCATTAGATATTACATCGAAATGTGGCACTAGTGTGTCTGGAGCTCGAAGATCTAGTACATGCTAAAACATAAAATAAAAGGTAGAGAAGTCAGGGTTCAAAAAATTATCGCACAACTTGTACCTCCCTCTCCGTCTATCACATAACAATGACCCGCGGCACGCACGCACCACTCTGGCTGGCTACTAAGGTTTCTAGATTCGAGTTTGCGTCGAGATATTTTTGAAAAGTGCCTTTCGGGACTTCCTGGCACAGGTGTCTATTCACTTAATAGGAAGTCCCCACCACAGTGTAAAATTAATGTTAAGTTGATAACGAAATAAAATATTTTTATATTTTATTGATTATAAAAAATAACTAATAGAGTAATCGATAGCTATTGTTAATCCACGGTCATTTTGTATTAGCTTTATTTAAAAAAAAGCACCAAAATTCATGTGTATATTCTGTGTGTCTACGCTGACATAAATGAAGAGTTATTCTTCTACGAGCGTGTACACTGTGCTCGATATGTTTGGTGCCCGAGTGCATAATCAAAGCATATAGAATATTGTCTGGTACTTTTTTGACATTGTTCTAAACCAGTGGATCTTAACCGGTAAACCGCGGACCACATATGGTCCTAGGAGGCATTCCAAGTGATCCGCGAAACCAATATTGCAAGAAATAATAATTAAACGACTGATTTATAGATACATCAAACAATCCTTTATTTATTTACATTTAGGTACCGTATAATATTTCCGCGCGCTCGTAGCCTAGCCAAACCGAGTGATTGGAATCAATCACATGAGTTAAGCAACAACAGGCGCGGTCAGGTGCAGAATGGGTGACCGTCCCGTGACTACCGCTAGTTGCATTTTTCCGAGCGCTTCCGTGCTTCGCAAGGCACGTTAAGCCGTTGGTGCCGGCTGTCATGTAATGGCAGCCGTTAAGCCATGTCAAAGGCCTTATGGGCGGCTTGATAACTTGTGACAGTAAGGCCCGCCACTGTCTTACAATCCTCCGCCAATCCGGACTTGGTCCTCGTGGTGGAGTATGGCCTAACCTTCCTGCCTTGCAGGATGAGACCTGTGCCCCAGCAGTGGGGACATACAAGGGTTAATATCGATAATATTTCCGTAGTGTCTGATCCCTGACAAGACGAAAAAAAAATTGGTAGTGATTACCTCATGACTAAAATGTTAAGAACCAGTGTTCTAAACTATTATTTCAGGTGGAGTGTGAAAAAGTGGAGGGCGAGCCACCGCCGTATGGATGGCCATCACAAGGAGTTGTAACCTTCGAAGATGTCGTCTTGAAGTACAGGTAACAGTTTTTTCTTTTTTTTTTACCGTGGTTGAATACATATTAAGCCTTCCAGACAACCTTCGGTATACAGGGATACCTAAAATTTTAGTATAACTATTGCTGTTCGATAGATAATTGTAAAAACCATGTGTTACATACAATGTAGATTCTTCTTTGTAGGACAATAATGCAACAGAGGTTGCAACGTTGGTAGAGCCAGTAATGCGCAAATTTAATACAATTATGTAATAAACTCGGATATTACAAAAATATATAGATAGACAGACCAAGTTATAAGGATGCCTCTTGAAAACCAAAATGGCGGTTGTTTGGTGCAAAACGGTGCAAAGATTGCTGCAAAGCAAAATGTTATTTGACGCATTGCATCACAATCTTCTTCTTCAGGCTATATTATGTAGTCCACTGCTGGACATAGCCCTGCCCTAATGAGCGCCATAGCGCCATGTCTTCAGCTTGCCGCGTCACTATAACGTGCCGCAATTCATCAGCGGGCGCATTGGGCTACTCTAAAGATCTTTGGCGGCGTGTACTGACGCAGGACAGAATGCGGCTGTGTGTACGGCTGAGCTAGCTATTTTCTATGGAGGTTACGTAGCGTGCTGAGATGGTAAAGGTCCCGGCCTAAAGATGGGATACTCGAGAGTATTTACTCTCCGAGAGATAAAAACTGAGTAGGGATCCATAATCATCTTCATTTATTCACGATCATAATAGTGAAATAAAATAATGTTAAAAATATTTAGTTCGCACAATATGGGCCCTATTGCTATGGTAGATTTATTCAATGTTTATCGAAAACTGACAGAAAACATTTTAACGTTTTTTTAAACAATATTCCGTCCGAGGTTGGTCGTATTTCATCGATATTGATGATACCAACCAAATACTAATGTTTCAATTATTACCAAATACGTTTGATGGAAATGAAATGAAATAAAGCTAAATGAAAAAGGTTTTATTCAAAATAGCGCAAATACTGTGGCTTAGTGAACTTTACAAGTCAAACTAGGTGTCCATTTCAAAATCTAGCTGATTTTGGAGAAAAAATTGCAGAAAACTCCAGACTTAGTTTTCCAATTCAACAGAGTTTACATAATTATTATAAAACATAGAACTCATTCATTGTACTGCTTTTAATTCCAGACATCATGGTCATCTAAATAATCCTTTTTGTTATAGTAGCCCGTTTGGTACAAAGTGTACTTAACATATTTTTGAATCAAAGTGTACTTAACAATCGTTTCATGGAATGAATGGGATATACGGTGACTAGAGTCTGATGATGGGACTTTAAAGTGGACTCTGAATCTCTTCAACCATTGGCAACAGATTTGTACTGAAAGTTATATCTACACTGACATCAGGTCTCGAATCACCATATGTACGGGCGAGTCTGTTTGACTGTCCGCACAGTATTTTGTTATGTAGGTAATATTGTTGGAATTGACAGAACAAGAACTAAGTCGATGTTATTTTCTAGATTCATGGAATAAATCGTGAAATACCACGATAATGTTAGACTCTTATGTAGTCAGAGGACAGAAGTAAAGGGGCGCGTTATGAGTAAAAAACTTTCATAGCCTTTTCGTGAAGATGTTTACACACTATTACTAATGTACATAATCCTACAAGATGGTTTGTAGCGAAATTTGGACACCGGGATGGTCATAGCAAATTTCTACTCAATATTTATCCTGAAAGTAAATACGCGCAGCGGATAAATCGTAATCATCATTTTCAGCCCATCGCTTTCCCTCGGCTGGGTATAGATCTTTTTCTCTAAATGACATCTCATGCCATTGACAATAGCATGTAATAGGAATGTAACCTTTCGGCCTTTACCGCTACGCTTACCGTCGCGGTTCACTAAGCTCCCTGCAGCAGCAGAAGCAGGTCGACTAGCTCCCTGGATAGTATAGGTGGCGGCCAAGCCTACGCCATCTATAAAACAAATGTCTCAGGTACTGCAGCGTCCGAGTGGTGCCTTCACCCGTCAAGTGTGAGCGAACGTGCCGCACGCGGTATAAAATCATCTCATTACGTTTATGCAAAGGCTAACGTCACCGGCTATTGGAATTCCTTCACTGTGACAGCGGTTCAATAGTGGAACCCTTTACCTCTAAACCTTCTTCAGTCTCCATCTGTTGACGTGTTTAGGTGCAAAGTTGATGATCATTACTTTGGGCTTCAATAGAGTTATCCAGTATCTATATAGTATTATATTATTTTAGTATTATGTATGTAATATTGATTGCAGTTAATATGTATTTGAGTATCAAATCATATTTTTCGTAGTACGTTATGTACGTATGTGTATTTGAATTATATTTGTATTATGTTAGTAATTAGTTTAGTTTATATTGTAATGAATCACTCCTATATATTGTCGATAGCCCCTTCCACTCTCCGCATCAACGTGGGTTAGCTGGAAGAAAATACTCTTTAGTATAAAGCTCGCCTTGTAACAATATTTTTTTGTTCATTTCATTCAACGTGACTGCCGTATGTTTTGAGCCTACTCGAGCTGAGCCGTGCGTGTGTGGCAGCGAGCGCGAGAACGCTCCGGCCGCGCTGGCCGGCGTGAGCTTCGAGACGCGGCCGGGCGAGCGGCTGGGCGTGGCCGGCCGCACCGGCGCCGGCAAGAGCTCGCTGCTGCTGGCGCTGCTGCGACTGGCGGCGCCCGCGGCCGGCCGCCTGCGCGTCGACGGGGTGGACCTGGCGCGGCTGCAGCTGCGCGCGCTCAGGTGAGCGCCTCGCCGGGGCTCCTCCGGCTCGCGGCCGCGGCTGCGCGCGCTCAGGTGAGCGCCTCGCCGGGGCTCCTCCGGCTCGCGGCCGCGGCTGCGCGCGCTCAGGTGAGCGCCTCGCCGGGGCTCGGCCCGGCTGGCGGCCGCGGCTGCGCGCGCTCAGGTGAGCGCCTCGCCGGGGCTCGGCCCGGCTGGCGGCCGCGGCTGCGCGCGCTCAGGTGAGCGCCTCGCCGGGGCTCGGCCCGGCTGGCGGCCGCGGCTGCGCGCGCTCAGGTGAGCGCCTCGCCGGGGCTCCTCCGGCTCGCGGCCGCGGCTGCGCGCGCTCAGGTGATCGACCGGCTTAGGCTCGGCTGGCGGCGGGTGAGGGCGACTGGACGTGTTGGTGGTTTTTGGACGCGCTCGGTGAGCGATTTAGCTAGATGTGGCGGACCGCGCCCGAAGTAGGTGCAGCTGTGACGGCGCCGAAGGCGAGGTGAGTGGTTTCCGGCCGTTTGCACCTTCACTGAATGGAGATCGAGTAAAAATTATGATTAGCAATTTAATGACACGTGTGTATGTTAATTTTGTTTGATTTAGAGGAAGCGTGGCCGGAAAGATGAGTCCAGAGACTCAAGATTAGATAGCAATATTAAATTAACGCCAAAAGTGGCCGCCGTCGGCGTCGGTGCTGCACCCGCGTGAGCCCGGTTATGATAGCGGCGGAGTCTGTTCCAGGTCGCGCATCGGCGTGATCCCGCAGGAGCCGTTCCTGTTCGCGGGCTCGGTGCGCGAGAACGTGGACCCGCTGCGCGCGCACGCGGACGCGGCGCTGTGGCGCGCGCTGGAGCGCTGCGGGGCGGCGGAGGACGTGCGCGCGCGGGGGGGGCTGCACGCGCCGCTGCGCGCCGCCTCGCGCGGACACGCGCAGCTGCTGTGCGTGGCGCGCGCGCTGCTGCAGCGAGCCAAGGTAGCACACGCGCCGCGGCCGCGCTGCTGCAGCGAGCCAAGGTAGCACACGCGCCGCGGCCGCGCTGCTGCAGCGAGCCAAGGTAGCACACGCGCCGCGGCCGCGCTGCTGCAGCGAGCCAAGGTAGCACACGCGCCGCGGCCGCGCTGCTGCAGCGAGCCAAGGTAGCACACGCGCCGCGGCCGCGCTGCTGCAGCGAGCCAAGGTAGCACACGCGCCGCGGCCGCGCTGCTGCAGCGAGCCAAGGTAGCACACGCGCCGCAGCCGCGCGCTCCTGCATCGCGCAAACCATATGTTCCGCATGACATACCGTATATTCTAGTGATGGAGTAGCTTCAAAATTTTTTTTTAAATATCTGGAAAAGAAAATGTATGGGTACTACCCTTTTTTGTATCCGACCCTCTCTCTACTGGAACATCTTGGATTCGACTAGCTAGACCTAAGGAGAAATGTGGCTCTTGCAAAGTTTGTCTTAAATATGATAAGGGGTAACATTGACGCCATCGACCCAGTCGAACAAATCCATCGATTATTTGTACCTGACGGGTATCGCAGGGCGCGGAGGCATAAACTATTCGCCGAGCTAAAGCCGCGTGCGCCGCGGCTACTCTGTGCCCTGCTCGCTGAAGCACCAAAGTGTTATGTGTTGGGGATAGGATTGAAAGTGTGGAAGAGCACGATCACCCGCACTACCCTGTAGTGGTGACTCCGACCAGTTAGCTGAAATTTAATTGCAATTTGGCATGATTTTTGTTAAAAACCAAACTACGTTTGTATGAACAGCACTGTTAAACTGCACTGTACAGCTACTGCAATCTTAGCATCATGTGTGTTTATGAAGAACACTATTTCAAATAATATTTATTTACTAGTGTCATGCATGCATTCAGCGACTGATGAATGATAAAGCGAAACAGGAGCCTAATTACGCGCAGCAAATCCTGAGCAATTCCAATCATGTGAAAATTACATATTAATTTGACAGTCAGACGATTACCGCCCAGGATTTGGTGGGCATAATATAGAAGCAAGTTTGAAGGGATCGTGGCATGTACCTTACTCTCTATCTCGCTAAACTCCAACCTGGAGCCGTACACATATATGTACTAGAGACGATTCAAGTAACAGGGCTACTTTTAGCATTAAAATCGCGTTATTTGTCCGTCTCCACGAGAAGACACCCTCGAGCCATTTGTCGCGTCGCCTCCAGATCCTGCTGGTGGACGAGGCCACAGCGAACCTGGACCAGGCCAGCGAGCGGCTGGTGCTGGACGCCATCCGGAGCTGCTTCGCCGGCTGCACCGTGCTGCTGGTGGCGCACCGCGTCGCGGGCGTGCTGGAGTGCTCGCGCGTTATGGTGCTGGGTGCCGGCAAGGTGCTGGAGCTGGCCACTCCCGAACAACTCCTGGACGATCCGGCCTCGGAGCTCTACAAGCTGGTGCACGCTCAGCAGTAGAGCCCTCTACGAGTGCCTGGTGGCGTCACAGCTGTCTTGAGCCTAGTCGACTCGCGCGAGTGTGACTAATAATAAAAATAATGCAGCCTATATACGTCGAACTGCAGGGCACAGGCCTTCTCTCAGGGAGAGTTCCTTGTTTTGTTTGTTTATAGTTGGCGCGTAAGCGGTCACCGCTTTAGGAAGACCGAGACTTGATGATGTTTCATTTGACGGTCGAAGTATTGATGGACAGGGTCGGACTGGGCCCAGGGGGCCCGGGTGGCAATTTGTCTCTAGGGGTCCACCGCGTCGATAAAGCAATTAACCGAGGAGTTTCTTGTGAGATAAGATAAGATAATTGTTTATTAGAACTCAAAAAGATTGTGCCCTGACTCCTGATCTAGGCAGAAACCTGTATCTCAGGAGCCAGTGCTGCCCCAAGAGGTATGATCCAATGCTATTCTGTGAAAAATTATGAATATAAAACAATCAAATGTTATGTATACTTTCTTGGGAAAGAAAGTAAGAAATTAACTTTATTTTCAATTTTATGGCAATTGTGGCTCGGTCCGAGACTAATTTAATTTCGTTCATTTTTTAGATACGGGAAAAAAGTCGTATATGCGCACGGGTCGGGTCGCGATGGCAAATATCACCCTTGCTCTATGGCCAGCCCGACGCTGGAGTGAGATATGTTCGTTGAATGAATGTGCAACGTCAGTGCCGCCTATGGTTACCCCTTTGGTTGTGTCCTTGTTTATTTCTATGAAAATTCTTAAAATTCACTTCTTGTAACTGCAGGGTTTTGGAGTTTCAACGAAAAATGCCCCAGAAAAACCCAAATAATACAGTAAATCGCTTTCCAATGTTCATCTACTCAAAAATTCCGCTTGTAACCAGTGCTCTACTTTAGTGCAATCATCTCAAGTTAAACAGAAAAAAAATGTACCTATTATACGGTTGACGAAGTTAACACCTAAGGCGACCTCGAGAATTTCATTAACACATTGTATTGACTGTATTTTATTTAATTTACCTATAGCGAATTCAACTCTTCAGACATGCTGTTAGAAAAGTTTCGGCACTAATCCTGATCCTGATTTTATATAGTGGTTAATCAGCACTTACGAAACAAAAACAACTATGTTGTATTGAATTTTGTAAGTGCTGAATTCGAACGAACGAGAACGAATCGAACGTGACTTGACACTGAGCTGAACAAAGCTTGCGTGGCATTCGAGAGGGTTGGCGTATTCCAATGACTGTTGTCGAAGTTAGCCGCGACGAAAGACATAGTGTTGAAAACTAAGTGCACATTACTCAGCGCTTGAAATCGACAATCCGCTGTGGGTATGCGTGGTGATTAAGCTGTCTCTTTGAGAAGGTCCTTGTATCCTACTGTGGGGCGTATACAGACTACTTACATTTTTATTCAGAAGTCCAAGTACGAAGCTCCGCACGAGGAGCAGGTGCTCATTGCGTTTAACTGTGACATGGAGCTAATTTGACTGTAGGACGTATGCGTTCGCGATTCTTGAGAAGGAGCTAGCCGACTGAATATATTTAAGTTTGTTATTTGTTCAGAATATACGAAATGTTTGTACTAAAGTTTCCAGGTTCCGTGGTGCAAGGTTTCGTCGTAGCTTCTCTAGTATCTGTGTCCTGGTCAATACCTCTGTTACTTAATTAAGACAGTATTTTCCTTCTACTTCGCACATTGTAACAGTTTTAAAGATTGTAAATGAATGAGTATCTAATAGGTACTTTTGATAATTCTGTTCGCTTAGCATGCGCGTCTCCAGTAAGTCTTCCGCCTAGACAGCAAATAGCTGGTTAGGAATGCGGAATGGCGAAGCTCCTTCATCATTCCTGCCTTTCTCCAGGTGTGCATGCTAAGCGCTATTCGACCACATTTGGCGTATGCGCATTATTTTATAACTTTTTTTTTAAATGTGCTATCTGCCTTTTGGTTCATACCTAATGTTAAATTAAACTATATCCTCTTTGATTATGTATTACTACTAAGACTGGTTCGCAATTAGTTAGTATGTTTTACTTTAATGTATTTGTCTCCTTTGTAATATTTGAAATGTTGTGTGCAAATTGCTATTTACGACTTCTTATTGCAGTCACACGATTTCTCTATTTTCTCCAAAATACACTGAAACTTGTTCAATAGTTTTAAGAACATTGAATCGGCATTTTAAGTGGGTCCAGTGGGCTATCTAGCGGCATCGATGAAAAAAATCCTATCTTCTTTTACAGATTGCATGTTTGGCGTTAAAGCTCTAGTTTTAGGTTTTTTGTCTTCGTTACACGGCCAGAGCGCCAAAGACCACTATTAGCATGATTGAAGGAGTTCTTCGATTTCAACACTTTAAAAATGTTATCTTTTTCGTCGGCGGTGTGTTAGTCACTGGAGCCCCTTAAGAGTGGTTTTGTTTTTAGTTTTGTGGGAACGTGTTTCTATAAATAAAATACGCGGTTCCTCTAAAACACCTCCAATGCAGTTAAATTGGCATTGTGCTAAATATTGACATAGTTATAAAATATCATACTTCATTTTATGAGTAAGTTATGATGAGTAATAAGGTCATTAAATATAATTCTACTATTGTAAAATATATTAAATATATTAAACAAGAAGTAATTCGATCTTCTAGCGTTCTTTTCACACTTGAATGAAAATAATTTTAATATTTTTTGATTAAAAACGCCCAATTAATGACAACACAGTAAAAAAACGTAAATCTTTTACGTTTGCACAGATGAGAAGTCGTTTCAGTAATGTCGAGTCGAGTCATGAGTGCTTAGTGCGAGTTTGACAGATCCAATCGAGTAACTTTACTACCGCGTTAATCGAGCATCGAGTAGTGAATATGAGTAAGTTTACCGTTCGAACTGGCAAAACGCTGTCACAGTACAACTCGCACTCGCGTTTATTCGTGTTTTGGCTGGTAAACGTGTTCATTTCTCAACGTAAACCATTACAACTCGCACTCAGCAATTTTAATTTCCATACTTGTCACTAGGTGGCGCTTCCTCGATGCCATAGAAATATGAGTTTACGTTAACGCGATCGAGTAGTTAAAAAACTCGCACTAAGCACTCTGGTATCTCTAGAAACAGAAACTGACAGCTCGTAGGATCTCAGTCACCAGTCGATGACGTAATTCCGTTCAGTACTTACTTTCAGCTCTGTTTCTTACTTTTCCCTTAAAAATAAAAAAAAAACAGCCCAAATTAAAGAAATCATCATCAGCCATTTGACTCCCACTGCAGGACATAGGCTTCCCTCATGGTTTTGCAAGCTTCACGGTCTTGTACCGTCCGCATCCGCCGATTCCCCGCCCCATCGAAATATTTAGCCCGGACTCCCATAATTATTGATACGTTTTTTTTTAGGTTAACATCTATTGCCAGGAGTAAAGGAAAATACAATTTTAACTGTATTTAAAAGAGTTAGAGGAATCATGTTTTTATACACAACACTGTTCGTCAGTAGTAACAGACGATCGAAGTTGGTACGGGCCGGACAGCGGATTGGGCGTACCATATCGGACCGAGCGAACATGAAATAGTACTAATTATCGTCGGCAGACAACTTTCCAGACCAACGGATATGGTATGCGTACCGAATCCGCTGTCCGGCCCCTACCAAGGTCGATCGTCTGTTAATATCTAGTATAACAAAAATAGCTGCTCTACTCTTTTGCTTCTTTAGGAAAAGCGGCGAAATGTACTTGTTGAAGACTTCTTGGATTTTATGATTTTGTATATTTTTCCTTTTATTGACTTGTCTCTCTCATGTTTCTGTCGTTCTATAATATTCTTGCTGTCTCCATCACATTGCCCACTTGTTCTGATATTTTTACTTAGTTTTAACGTTTTCCATTCGTTTTCTTTATTTGTACAGTCCATTCCGCAACAGTACCTACTATGATGCACATTGGCTTTAATTTACAAACTGACGCCTTATTTTGTTTGTCCTTTAACGCTTATTAACATCGATGCTTTCTTCATAAAACCTTCTGGCTACTGACTTCAGGCGCTATTGGGGATCAATGCTTATGGCTCACTACCAAAGTGGAACTTGCATCAAACTTACGTTGATTGTTTTATACCATAAGTAATGTAAAAGATCTCGAACAAAAAAAACATTTTTCACACGTATTAAAAAAAGAGAAATATGAACATACTCGGGAGATTTACAAGATTTCTTTTGCCATTGAATTTGAAAAGTTTTCTAATAAGACTTATGCCCATATTATAACTTTATTTTACGAGAGATCAAAATCTTTGGGGTCGTTTGTAAATTAAAACTGAAGCTCAATAATAAAAGTAAAAACTGAAGCTCAATAATAAAAGTATCATGGATCATTCTTTGAGGCTTTTGAGATTTATTACATTAACTTATTTAATTTTAAAACCTATGCCAATGAATTAAAAATGTTCTTGTCATTAGGAATACTTTGCTGTAAGTAGGGGAAAGAAAGAGTTTCTGTGATATCCTAGTCGATTCTAACTATTATAGCATTCCTCTTAAATATCGGCTTATTGCCCACCTTTAACTCTGAATCGGTCTAAGCGGAGCGGTGTAGAACGCCGACTTCTCAATCGGGAGGTCGTGGGTTCGAACACAACATGTAGGTACCAATGACTTCGTTTTCTAAGTTATGTACAAATGTGAAGTTATATTAGCAATACCACTCGCCGACGGCGAAGGTAAACATAATAAGGAAATCCAGTGTATGAAGTGTTAACATACATCAGCGCTTGCTACGTGCAATTGACCAACTATAGCCTCATAGTGCAGAAATATCAGGACTAACTAACACCTCTAACTCTTTCTCTTTCCGCAGTCTAGTTTTAAGAGACTCTAGTTAAGATATCAATTGTTTGAAGCAATTTCTAAAATAGCCCAATGTTTAAACTATGTGATATAGAAAAATATTTTTGGTAACCTAGTTAAAAATAAACGATGATTTTTAATAATTCACATAGACTTTTGTTTGTTGAGCTGGAGGGCACGACTCACACTTATAATTCTTCTAAACACGCTGGTGTATACAGTATCGATGGTCTTTTCTAAATGTATGTGCTAATATCCTAAGATGTTTGCGAAGGGGATTTATTAGTAAAGGGTAAGGTAAAAAGTCCCGAAACCGGCGGCGTGCGTGTATGCAACGTCTAATGAACGTTGATGAAGCGAAGGTGATCTGCTAGGATCGCGGCAAGTGACACTCCCTGGTCTCTGCCTGCCCCTCTGGGATTCAGGCGTGAGGTTATGTTATGTTGGCGTAGGTAATCGCTGCCCCATAGTAAATATAATAATCCCGCCATAATAATCATCTAAACACACTCAAATTTGGGTGTTTTGCAAGTGGCGTGTTACTTGATTACTTATTACAAAAATCCATGTAATTAGACGGATCGTTGACACTAGATCCATTATTTGTACCACGATGGAACTAATGATATTTTTTATCAACACTAAGTCCACTATGAATGAAACTATGTTTTTGAGAAATTATATGAATTCCGGATTTTCTAGATTTTTGGTGGGAAGAGATCGACCTGTCAGGGACGAGTACCTAATCGACGACGCGAGGTCTGTCTCTACTCACCATGATCCACGAATAAGCCCCTTTGTCCTAAAAAATCCATTGAAAAGATCCATGAATGGATTTTTGTGAACTAGTTGTCTACTTTAATCCTTTACTTGGGACTGTGCTCTGCGAATTAGAGCGAATCCTGGTAGAAATCTTGCGACGAAATTCAATAAGTGGGTCCGGAATTAAAATAGAATGAGTAGTGCTTACGAAAGTGTTTGTTCAAAATTTGAGATATCTGGTTTCGTGTTGAGAAATCAATTCGCTGACAACTTTGTACCGCCACCCCTTTATCACACACAAGTCACACAACTATGACCCGCGGAGCCGTGGCACTCACGCGCTGCTCTGTCTGACTAATGGTTTTTATAGATTCTAGTTTGTCTGATATTTTTTTTTAAATATTTAATAAACAAAGTAACGTATTTCCAAAATGCATGTACCTATATTAGTTGCTGTTCGTTAGTCTCGCTAAAACTCTAGAACGGCCGGACCGATTTAGCAAATTTTATTAACTCTCCCGGAGTTTCAGTTGTGATACCAAAATAGAAGATAGATGGCGATAAGAAGACAAAAACAAAGATTTTTATTTGTGAAGCATGAGTTCATTGATAGGATGTATATAAAAAATAACTAGTTCTATACATGCTCTGCCTGATGAGGCGTACAAATTATAAAAAAGGCACCACCATTAGAAACAATAATATAAAAATGTCAACAAATTCAAATTTTCCAGACTAATAAAATATAATGTCAATTTGAAATAGAGTTAGTGATATATTAAAATGAAAATAAGAAAAAAATTTAAAATGAATAAGTTAAATTTTTGTTACATGTCAAATAGAACCAGAATAAATGTCAATTTAAAATACAAATTATATTAGAATGTCAGTCAATGTCTTAGCTGAAATTATCATCTGTCAAGAATTCTGTTACATTATAATAAACTTTTTGTTATAGTAGACACTTTAATTTGGTTTTAAAGCAGCTCACGGAGTCGGTGATTAATAAAGTAATGTTCCAAATAAATCAACCCTGTAGATATTTACCTAACAAATTGCTGGTTTTCTGTTGTTCCGCTGCTGTCCTACACTGAACCCTATGAAGTACCTATCAGTTATTTGTTTCGGTCCTTAACTCTATATTAGGATCAGTGGCAGCCAAACGTGATAGTAGAGTTTTGCAACCAAGCGACAGAAAGGACGCAGTAAAGTCAGCTGCGTCACTGCGTCAGTTGCTCCAAAAAAATCAATTAGAAAACATGCGACTCGTTCGTGTTATTATGTTCACTATTATGTACAATAATGTCGATTTTTTGTCAACTGCTCACATACGCACTGATCAGTAAGTACTTTGTATCTATATATTTGTGATAGGTCTACGTAGCGGTGGTAGTTCAGTGGGTAGAACAATGGACTCGCAAGCGAGAGATCCAGTGCATGTACCAATGACTTTGTTTAATTTCAAAGTTGTAGACTTTTAGTCCGGATCTACTTACGGGTGTTGTTATATCGGAAGAGTCCGGACTAAAAGTCTACAATGTGTTGTGCTTACGAAAGTTATAGTTCAAAAATTTCAAAGTTAATACCTACATTTGCGAATTTGTAGTCGCAATACCACACGCTAACTGTGAAGGAAAACATCGTGAGGAAACCCGCGGCTTTGATGGCTCCACACGTATTTACTAGTCTCTGTGGGCTAGGTCGACTAAGCTGTCAGGTTGGTAGGTATAGGTAGGTGCTGGGGAAGCCTACACCATCTAAAACCATGTCCCAGGCACTGCAGCATGCGAGTGTGTACCTTCACCCATCTAGTGCGACTCAAGATTCTACTGGACACTATAAACCATGCCAAGGCCATTGTAGGTACAGGGTGTTGATTTGTTTTTCAATCACATGAGAGTTCTAATAAATCTGTTAAAAAAATGTGTGACGTCGAAAAATTATTTGAACTACCCTACTGTAATTTATTAAATTTATGGATTAGGCCTGTCGAATGATACTACAGTCAGAATTTAATATAATAGGCTAAGCACTGTTCCTACATCAAATGGCAATTTGATGTAGGTACATTGCTTAGCAGAGGCTGCTTACTAGTTAATCTGCGGGTTGATCAACTTTGCAAAGGACATCGAATGGTCGGAGTAAACTAAGTATGAATTATAGCTCTATGAAATAGGCCCCAGCTGCGTTTTTGCCAATTCATGGTCTCCACTCGAGAGCTTTTGCTCCAAATCTTAAAAATTATTGTTGTACGACCCCGGAGGCTCACGACGACCCGGAAGACCGTCTCAGACGTGAGAGATCCGTTCTCTCTGAGAGGAAGGAGAAGGGAAAAACTTGGCTGGAGCTACCATCACTAGCGATGAACAAAGATAAATGAAAGCCCTTGTGTCAGCCTCAGACTCCACCGAGGACTAAAGGGACCAAAGAAGAAGAATCCAACGATATACTTACGTTGGTGTAGGGGAGGTACCCAAAAGATTTGTTCTTCTGGCTATATTAGTCCACTGCTGGACATAGCCCTCCCCTAATGACTATGGTGCTCATTTGCGCCCCCCAATGATGGCGCAAGGTTGTGCCACATTGGGGGGTAATGCCCATAATCCCCACCCTGGGCATGCGGGTTAGGGATCGCAGTTCGGTGGAATTGTACTGCAGAGGGCGCTGCTGCCCACCCCCCAGTTCGTGTCCCTTAGTCGCCTTTTACGATACCCGCGGGAAGAATTTGGGTTGGTGGTATTCTCTAGGCCGACACCTCACAGCAAAAGATTTAATAAGATTTATTCCTACCGTTTTATCGGCGAGATTAGTTAGTACATCTAAGCCCGCTTTCAGCTTTCTAGTACTTGCCTCCGTGCTAAGCCGCTGATAGACAGACACGGACGGACGGACAAACATGGCAAAACTACTAGGGTGCTTGTGGACTTCGGAATCCTAAAAAAAGCGTTTTGGGAGGCACAGCTCCATCAGTGGTCCATCCTGTAGGTACCTACTCGTCAGGTTGATTTAGGTACCTCTAAGTACCGGGTGCAACTTTCTCCCTTATTCGTACTTTAGTATAAACAGTTAGTAATTGCTAGCTGCCTCAGCGCTTGAAATTGCCTATCCGCGGTGGGACGCGTTGTAATTAACCTCATATTCCCTATCTCCGAAAGAAGGCCTGTGCCCTTCAGTGGGAGTATATAGGCACATGAAAAGAAGTGTAACAGACAGTAAACCACAAAGACCAATTTAAAAAATGCATGGGAACTTCAAGCTGTTCATTTATAGTATTTATGTCATTCAGCATTTCCCTAAATATACCTACCTAAAAGAATCGTTGATAACCGTCATAGAAATCTGCAAAATAGGTAGGTACGGAAAGCATTAATGCCTCGCTATAAACTTGTTTGCTAGTCCTAGATCATAATGTAAATAACATCAACCCTCTTATCAACTTCTTTACTTTGATAGTATTTAAATTCCGTAATCCCTAGTGTTTCGCTTATCAACGAACATAATTCGATCCAAAATACTCTTACTATGGTAAGAAAATACTATCTCGTTAGTGTTCTATGAAACTTGCTGTTATTTGTAGTAGGTCCCTACCTACTGTTCTGCTATTCTTGATGTTTTATTTATGTCCTGTCCATAAGTATATTGTTAAGCTTATAAATGTATATATTTATATAAGTATATTTTTGTGTTACCATACCTATAAGTTATTTAAAGAAACGTTCTCAAGCATTTAGAAAAAATAACTTAGAGCCTGAAATATGACTTTTCATTCTTATACTCGGAAAGTAGTGTTGTTTTGATCTGATTATTAGGTGGAAAATGCTGCTTCCCTCCCTAGAGAGGGAAAAACTCATTCGAATAACTTCCCACCTAAGAGCCGGAATGAACTAATAAATAGATTAATAGAACTACTGTCAGCTGTGAATTGTGATGAGTGTAACGTAAAAAAAACTTATTAAAAAAAAGCTGCGGCCATGTGAGTTTCTAAACAGCCAGTGTAAACTTAGAACAAACTTCTTTGAGCGGAATAAGCCGCCACAATTACGCGGTGAGTTCCATATTTAAAATTTAAAAAGTCGACATGAATTGGCGTTTTAATGTGCGTTCACATTAACTTGACGCGTGAGAGAATTGGTAGCACTGATTGCTCAGTCGCCATCTTGCTTTTGGTACGATCGGTTACTAACTATAGGATTATTCGTTTGTGTGAGTTTTAAAGATGCCCAAAGTGGTCAAAAATGCAAAAAGACAGACAATCCTTCAGGTTTATGCATTTTGTGAGAGGGATAAGGCTGAAAAAAAGCTGATTGTTCCTTTGGAGCAAGTTAGGACTCGATTTCCCGCCATGACAGGTACGTTTTTAGGGTGCCCAGTTACATGAAATTACTAAAGCCACGTTTTCACGGTCTTAGTAGAATCGGACCGAGCGCATCTTCTTAGTCAACTAAAAGTGTAAGCCACTCGGATGGTAAATGAATGAATAAAAATCCATATCCACTAAAATGTGTGTAAACCATTTTAGTGGATATGGATTTTTATTCATTTTTGAACGCGCTTTGTTATCTTTATTAGAGAGACTTTATTTTGTCTCATGTATGCGCATTTAATGCAATAATATAAACTTGATATGGCAATCTTTTTTTGGTTTGACGTTTCCGTTTGTTGAGTGTAGCAACACTCTCTCTCTCTAAAATTTCTCCCCGGGCATGCATGGCTGTCCCTAGTTATTTTAAGTTAATTCATATTTGACGATGTAATACGTCCATATATTCTGAGTAATATAGTGTGAAGTATCTACAGGATTCCCGTCTTTGTTTTATTGAAGAGCCAGCTCCCATCAACCAGATTTATACCACTTCACGTCTACCAGGTTACCCCACCGCTGCGCTTACAGGTTATGTGTCCCAGTAGAAAAGACGTGAAGAAAGGGCCATAACTGGATGATAAGAAGACAAAGAATAATACAAGGAGATTTGGCAATGGCACTGGAAGGACAAGGTCAACGTGGCAACGTGTTACCCGTTCAACAAGTTCATCAAGATGGCCGTGGTGAGCAACCTACCCTCGCTACCGCGCCGGTGCCTGTTTTCAATACCATGGGAACTGCTTCACAAATTGAAAAACTAGAGGGCGTACAGAATTACAATATATGGAAATTTGCCATGCGGATGATGCCAACACTGGAAGGTTTGTGGGACGTCGTGCTTGGAAACCGCGTGGACGCTGTGTGTGACCAACGAGCGTTGGCACGCATTTGCTTGGCCGTAAAGCCTCAACTATATCAATATGTAAGGCTTGCAACCACCGCTAAGGAAGCTTGGGAAAAGTTAGCATGTATTTTCGAAGATAAAGGCTTGTATCGACGAGTTTTGCTGCTTCGTCAGTTGCACAGAGCAGACTACAGACAGCATGAGAACATGTCGGCCTATATTGAAAATATAATGACACTTTGTAATAGAACAGGGTGTGGCCTCTTAATAAAATTAAAAGAGACGCCACCTCGTCACGAAATAAAATATATAAACATATAAGATATAACCTGAAGGGTTGTAAATTATCTTAAAACTAATTGGCCAAGTAAAATAGTCGTGATCGTCTAGAAAAATAATAAAAGAGACCCATACGTTGTGTTGTAAATTGAAAACCAGAGAAAATGAAATAAAGACAAGGTTTAAATAAAATCTGCAAATTAATTAACCGTACACATAATCAGTTTAAAATAAGAAAAACATGCAACTTAGCTTCGGTCAGAAATCGTAACCGCCCCAGGAAAAACAGCATCGAGACTCGATCAGCCTCAATGCCCGCGACTAGAGAGAGAGTGAGCACTGCTATCCTTCTGTACACTTTATTATGCATGCCGATGCATGCCCGTTGTTTTTCTAGTAAGACTTTTGACACACGCGCCTAGTCAGTTTCACCCGCGAATCACGAAATAGGTAATAACGTATAGAATAAAATAATATAAAATAGGACAAAATACAAATAATATGTCGTTACAAATGGAATAAAAGGGAAAATTCACGGCGTTTGTAGACAACAAATCTCCTTCCTGTGAATAAATGGAAATGGGAGGGGTTCTAGACTTTCAGTAGAAAATCTAGAAGAACTTTTGTTTCCCTAGCGTGATGACGATGGGCTCCCTTCCAACGCTACACCCATCCCGACGAGCTTCCACAAGAAACTCGCTCCTTCAAAATCCATCGGGACGCAACGTATCACCCTATCACATTCAAACCTTCACTTAACGCCCGACATCCGCTGAAAACATCATTCATCTATGTTCTGTCGTGGTTCTTAATAAAAACAAAACAAGATGTCCTACGGTTTTTGCAAGTGTATTACCCATTTGACCTCCGGACTAAGGAACAGGCTACCGTCCTACACACGTCATTTAAGACAGGGATTCAGGCTAGCCGATCAAGCTGAGTCGTACACCCATGAAAACCATAGTCACATCATCGACACAAAATGTACCTCGAGTTGTACACCCGTGACGATACTACTTTAACTCTACTAGAACACACACGACATACAATCCTAAAATCACACAATCTCAATTCGACCCTAGCTAAAGTGAAGATAGAACGGATAGAACGTTCCCGATGAAACCTGTAATATCCATGATGATGTAGAAAATCCTTGTAGTGACGTAGATTCATGATGATGTAAGTAATCCTTGTAGTGATGATGTAAGTAATCCATGATAATGCAGCTCAGCTTGTCGTAATAAATACAGAAGATATTAACTCCGTCGTTTCTCCAAATTCGCAGCTCCATTCAGATGATATAGTGTTAGTAAACCCTCCTCCTATAGACAAATGATTTTGTCTTGTCCATTGTGCTCTGCTCCTGTTGATGGCTCCTAGTTCCTAGCTAAGTTCAAAAGACAAACGCAGAACCCCTGTGGGAAGCACCGCGCCTTCTGCTCTCGCTAGTTAGTGGGAAATCTATAAATAGAACTGGAAGAATGAAATTAAGACTGGCGGAGAACATTTTATACATGTATAATAAAATAAATAGACATATAAAGTAGAATACACAAATTAAATTTATATAAAACACGCGTCGCGAAATTCGGAAAACGGTTTGTTCGGCTGAGGAAATTCGCCCCTCGACGGAAAACCCTTTATTTCACGGAAAACGGACCGACGCACTCTTTCTCCACTTTACGAATTCTGTGCTGGCTAGCTTAAGGCACTCGCGAAGTCTTCACTTAGGACTTATCCTCACAAATCACTTGTAGACTCCTAGGTCTAGGTCTTAGAGGTTTGCGCGCGCGGACGAATGTTCAGGTGAACTACCTCCCTCTCTGAAAGCTGCGACTGAACTCCCGATGCCATCTCCTTGATTTACCAGCTCTCCTCCGTCCGAACCTCGTCCCCCGCACGCAAAACCATTCATCATCAATTTTATTGCTTGCCCGAAATCTTGGTCCCAAGTACTTGAAATCAGAATCCGAACCATATTCGTCAAACATCTCGAGGCTAGTTTAGATTAGTGAATATTGTTTACATCTACACGGTGTGTTCCTCGTTGGACCCACTGCTTCGAAGGATTGTATGGCAAATAATGGAGATTCTATAATATTGTAGATTCGTGATTGAAAATATAACTCTACTCATTGGAAAAATACGATGGCGTCATTCTTCGTCGTTTCATTCGAAAATCTTACGGATATATTTGCAAAAAATATCTGCTGGTCTCTCTATGCTAAACTGTCATACAACCTGTGTAAAACTTTATGACGGTTTTGTTTCGCGAAATTACTCACTAAATACATTTTTCCCATACAAAGACGAGTTCCAAACCTGAGAGATATATGAGGACAAACCCATGAATTCTTAAAAGTTAGGTCCCTGTAAGGCGACGTAATTCTAACCCTTTTGTGCCTTAGCCGACAAATAATAAAATTTCGTAAACATCCATACAATATTTATTTACGTTAATAGTGAGACCCCCCTACACTTATTTCTTTCTAAGAACATATTCCGAATGGCATCACAGGCCACATGTAAATGTTAGCGTGAGATTTAGTAACTACGCCTTATTGGCATACGGTTAAGGTTGAAGTTGCTCTAGAAAAACAATACTTTTTTTCTGAGTGATATGGCGTTATGGTTTTCAGTTTGGGCTGACACTTATGTTTTCGACGAATCTTGCTTGCAAATGTGTGCGTATAAGTTACACGTTTGGCATGACTTAAACGATCTTCGAGTGTATCAATGAATATTTAAGGTACATTATTCTGTAACTGCAGATGCTTGTACTGCTCCACAATGGGTGGTCTTCCTTACGTCTCTATCCCTTCCTATAGAGGAAAACTAACATTAAGATAACAACAGGTGGCGGCACTCGTATCGATTTTGAAGATATTTTGCCGAAAACTGTACGGATGAAAGGGTTGACCCTTTCAGCCGTTACAGAACGCCCCTAAATTATTTTATGATTTTAATCGGAAAATACTTCGTAGAATAGTCGAAGTAAATTTGTAGAAGGAAAATAATAAAATAATTTGTAACTTTAATTTACTTTTTGGTTCATAGGGCTACCTGCAAGACCTAGAAAGAAAAAGAATAGGTACAATACAATAGTAACCACGAATTCTCCCTCACCAATAACAAAATGGTCCAATGTGAGTTCGATGTTTTCCTCCACCTTGTATATTCCGATAAAGATCGGAGATCTTTCCATTGTGGCCCTTCTGTGCTGATTATAGCGAACCGATAAACCAACTTATAGTTTTGGCAGTTCCCCTGTATCCACTGCTGGCATATTTTAGGGGTTTATAATAAATATTAAATATCCTTGTGGTCGATCTATGTCATGCTTATCCACCGCTGGTTGGCGTCCACATCCACTGCTGGCATTTTAGATACTGATCACTATATATTGTTACCTCCCCAATCCACTGCTGGTAGTGATGCATATCCACTGCTGGTAATGTACATACTGATCCACTGCTGTGCTGATTGCCATGCCTATCCACCGCTGGTAGAAGAGCTAATATTCTAGGTATTAGCCACCATAACTTCCATTGACCACGTCCACTGCTGGCAGGCATAACTATCCACTGCTGGTACGCATAGCTATCCACTGCTGATAGGCATAACTATCCACTGCTGATAGGCATAACAATTCACTGCTGGTAGGCATAACTATCCACTGCTGGTACGCATAGCTGTCCACTGCTGGTAGGCATAACTATTCCACTGCTGATAGGCAAAACAATTCACTGCTGGCAGGCATTACTATCCACTGCTGGCATGTAGCCTTTTCTACTCGTTGTTCCTTCCTCTCTCTATACTGACCACCACAGTTAATTTTCTATCCTTGTCCCAGGCAACACTACACGTAACTTACAGTTATTACAGTATTCAGCATCACCTTTATCATCATCAACTTCGACTACCGTAAGGTACAGGCCCTTTTAGCCACATGTGAATCTCAATGTCCCTTGTCATCCGCTTCCGTGTCTTAAATATTACTAGAAACTTATTTGATAACTATGTCTTATATGCTACGTCTGCTTGCATAAACGTTCCTATGAGTTTTATGTCCATCACACCATCACGCACAAACCACTGAAACGCTATCGGTAAAAATGCAAATATACACGTAAGATCCACACCTTAACTCTTAATAAGATGACACTCTGAAACCCGATTTATCCGCAATCGAAGCGGACTGAAAAGTTACTAGTAATATTAACAATCACCATCAAGCCATCTTGTGTCTGGCCATCAACCATTAACAAGGTTGAACTAAATCATTATACCATAAGTCTGCATTTTGATTAGATTATGGTAATTAGTTGGACCGAAGAAAGAGCAATAATTTTATTTTCCTCTTATAAATAGAGGATAACCTAATTTTACCGAGACAGTCGCAGTAAAAATCAAATACGAGTTGACCCTACTGGAAGGCAGTGCTCAATTTCTCGCATGTTTACTAATTCTTTTACTTAAATTTCCCTAAGCCGAAAAAAACAATAGTCAATCTATTTAAGTATTTATTTCTTTTTTTTTTTAAACTTGTCTACCGTAAACCACTGAAAAAATTAAAGAATTTAGATAAATTAAATATGTATTGAAATATTAAGTGAAGCTAAAAAAAAATTAAGTAAATCAACACGAGTGTAACAATGCTGTAGAATAAATTTGAAGAAAATATGAAACTTAATCTAAATCAAACAAATAATAGCATTTACTTTCACAAAAAAAAAAACATATATACGCCCCTAGGAAATCAAGTGGTTGAATAACATCAATACTCTTTAACTCCCTAGTAATCAGTTACGTACACGGAAAAACTCGGTATTAGTACTTTCTTGTGTCTACTATACGCTACCTAGAACAAATCAACGAGTTTTAAAAGTTTACTGTTCAGACTATACAGAAATAAAGCAATGAAGTTTAAATTAAACGACGTTAAATTAAACGAAATTTATATAATAATGAAAATCAAAGAAACTCAGGATACAAAATGTATCTTGTCTTACTCCCAAATCAGCTAACTTCTTTAGTGTCAAGACAAATTTTTATTTTCATTATAACGTGAACCGATCCGTGATATTCAAAATAATAATCAGTTACTAAGTCAGCTGATTAGTCTCACCAATGAATGAATGTAAATACTCGCGCCCCTATTCTCCGAACACAAAACGTAAACACTTATGCGAAACGTAAACAGACACACGTGCACATTGACAGTTGACAACAGGCCGATACCGTCGCCCTCTGTGGCATAACCGACGAACTAATTTCGGGTCACAGAGACATCAAGCGGGATCTAAATATTTAGTTTGTTTAGATCGATGATTACATTAGTTCTACTTTTGAAACACAGGTGGCGCCGATCACAAAATTTACTTACAGGGACTCAAATAATGTATTTACAGGTAAATAAACACACAAAAAAAAACGCAAGCCAATAATAATCACACACATAAGCAGAAAAATAACAAATTTGCATTCGCATCGCATAAATTTAATCAAATCAAATAATAGAACAAAACAAATTCAAACAAAAAGAGTCCAAATTAAAGTAGTTCAACTTTACGCACAGACTTCTTTGTATAAAGGAATTTGACAAAATATCGTGGTATCAAAATCTAAACATTGGAGTAAAGTTTGTGATTAGCGCCCTACCATAGCAACAAGGGACAAAATTCCAACGCAAAAAAGAACCGCTTGAGCCGCGCGACCCATTTTTTTCTATGCGCTCATTGTTTATGTAACACTTAAGTGACAGAACTCTAAACACCATCTTCAACGGAATAAAATGAGATCTAACAGAAGAATCATATCAATTTCGTTTTACACCAGAGATTTTAATAATTATTTTGTATATTATTATTATTATTTTATTAAAATTTTAATACGCCCCTACGCCTTGCGCCCCTACGGTTTGCCGTTACTTAATGTTTTTGCCTAATTATAAAACCATAGTAACTCAAATTCTTTTTATGCGTTTTTAAATAACAAAGTATTTAAAATTTAATGACGCAAATCCTTTGGTCACGAGCACCATCTGTAAAGTAAGGGGTGTGGCCTCTTAATAAAATTAATGCGAGACGCCACCTCGTCACGAAATAAAATATATAAACATATAAGATATAACCTGAAGGGTTGTAAATTATCTTAAAACTAATTGGCCAAGTAAAATAGTCGTGATCGTCTAGAAAAATAATAAAAGAGACCCATACGTTGTGTTGTAAATTGAAAACCAGAGAAAATGAAATAAAGACAAGGTTTAAATAAAATCTGCAAATTAATTAACCGTACACATAATCAGTTTAAAATAAGAAAAACATGCAACTTAGCTTCGGTCAGAAATCGTAACCGCCCCAGGAAAAACAGCATCGAGACTCGATCAGCCTCAATGCCCGCGACTAGAGAGAGAGTGAGCACTGCTATCCTTCTGTACACTTTATTATGCATGCCGATGCATGCCCGTTGTTTTTCTAGTAAGACTTTTGACACACGCGCCTAGTCAGTTTCACCCGCGAATCACGAAATAGGTAATAACGTATAGAATAAAATAATATAAAATAGGACAAAATACAAATAATATGTCGTTACAAATGGAATAAAAGGGAAAATTCACGGCGTTTGTAGACAACAAATCTCCTTCCTGTGAATAAATGGAAATGGGAGGGGTTCTAGACTTTCAGTAGAAAATCTAGAAGAACTTTTGTTTCCCTAGCGTGATGACGATGGGCTCCCTTCCAACGCTACACCCATCCCGACGAGCTTCCACAAGAAACTCGCTCCTTCAAAATCCATCGGGACGCAACGTATCACCCTATCACATTCAAACCTTCACTTAACGCCCGACATCCGCTGAAAACATCATTCATCTATGTTCTGTCGTGGTTCTTAATAAAAACAAAACAAGATGTCCTACGGTTTTTGCAAGTGTATTACCCATTTGACCTCCGGACTAAGGAACAGGCTACCGTCCTACACACGTCATTTAAGACAGGGATTCAGGCTAGCCGATCAAGCTGAGTCGTACACCCATGAAAACCATAGTCACATCATCGACACAAAATGTACCTCGAGTTGTACACCCGTGACGATACTACTTTAACTCTACTAGAACACACACGACATACAATCCTAAAATCACACAATCTCAATTCGACCCTAGCTAAAGTGAAGATAGAACGGATAGAACGTTCCCGATGAAACCTGTAATATCCATGATGATGTAGAAAATCCTTGTAGTGACGTAGATTCATGATGATGTAAGTAATCCTTGTAGTGATGATGTAAGTAATCCATGATAATGCAGCTCAGCTTGTCGTAATAAATACAGAAGATATTAACTCCGTCGTTTCTCCAAATTCGCAGCTCCATTCAGATGATATAGTGTTAGTAAACCCTCCTCCTATAGACAAATGATTTTGTCTTGTCCATTGTGCTCTGCTCCTGTTGATGGCTCCTAGTTCCTAGCTAAGTTCAAAAGACAAACGCAGAACCCCTGTGGGAAGCACCGCGCCTTCTGCTCTCGCTAGTTAGTGGGAAATCTATAAATAGAACTGGAAGAATGAAATTAAGACTGGCGGAGAACATTTTATACATGTATAATAAAATAAATAGACATATAAAGTAGAATACACAAATTAAATTTATATAAAACACGCGTCGCGAAATTCGGAAAACGGTTTGTTCGGCTGAGGAAATTCGCCCCTCGACGGAAAACCCTTTATTTCACGGAAAACGGACCGACGCACTCTTTCTCCACTTTACGAATTCTGTGCTGGCTAGCTTAAGGCACTCGCGAAGTCTTCACTTAGGACTTATCCTCACAAATCACTTGTAGACTCCTAGGTCTAGGTCTTAGAGGTTTGCGCGCGCGGACGAATGTTCAGGTGAACTACCTCCCTCTCTGAAAGCTGCGACTGAACTCCCGATGCCATCTCCTTGATTTACCAGCTCTCCTCCGTCCGAACCTCGTCCCCCGCACGCAAAACCATTCATCATCAATTTTATTGCTTGCCCGAAATCTTGGTCCCAAGTACTTGAAATCAGAATCCGAACCATATTCGTCAAACATCTCGAGGCTAGTTTAGATTAGTGAATATTGTTTACATCTACACGGTGTGTTCCTCGTTGGACCCACTGCTTCGAAGGATTGTATGGCAAATAATGGAGATTCTATAATATTGTAGATTCGTGATTGAAAATATAACTCTACTCATTGGAAAAATACGATGGCGTCATTCTTCGTCGTTTCATTCGAAAATCTTACGGATATATTTGCAAAAAATATCTGCTGGTCTCTCTATGCTAAACTGTCATACAACCTGTGTAAAACTTTATGACGGTTTTGTTTCGCGAAATTACTCACTAAATACATTTTTCCCATACAAAGACGAGTTCCAAACCTGAGAGATATATGAGGACAAACCCATGAATTCTTAAAAGTTAGGTCCCTGTAAGGCGACGTAATTCTAACCCTTTTGTGCCTTAGCCGACAAATAATAAAATTTCGTAAACATCCATACAATATTTATTTACGTTAATAGTGAGACCCCCCTACACTTATTTCTTTCTAAGAACATATTCCGAATGGCATCACAGGCCACATGTAAATGTTAGCGTGAGATTTAGTAACTACGCCTTATTGGCATACGGTTAAGGTTGAAGTTGCTCTAGAAAAACAATACTTTTTTTCTGAGTGATATGGCGTTATGGTTTTCAGTTTGGGCTGACACTTATGTTTTCGACGAATCTTGCTTGCAAATGTGTGCGTATAAGTTACACGTTTGGCATGACTTAAACGATCTTCGAGTGTATCAATGAATATTTAAGGTACATTATTCTGTAACTGCAGATGCTTGTACTGCTCCACAATGGGTGGTCTTCCTTACGTCTCTATCCCTTCCTATAGAGGAAAACTAACTTTAAGATAACAACAGGTGGCGGCACTCGTATCGATTTTGAAGATATTTTGCCGAAAACTGTACGGATGAAAGGGTTGACCCTTTCAGCCGTTACAACTTGTACAACAGCTTTCTGACATTGGTAAGGTGATTGAAGATGGTGAGGTCGCCGAGCTGCTGCTATCCGGTTTGCCAGCTGAATTTGATACACTAGTGTCTAGCCTAGAGACTGCCTGCTTAACTGGGTCGCTTTGTAGTGAGATGGTACGTGCGCGGCTTTTGCAGGAAGAGCACAGAAAATTGGACACCAACGGGGGCACTGCTTGTGCGTTTGTATCGAAGAAGAGAAAGACGATCACATGCCACTACTGCAAGCGTGTCGGCCACATGAAATCGAAATGCTTCAAATACAAACGGGACAAACAAGTAAACAGCAGTGATCAGTCCAACATTGTGGCCGCGCTTCTCGTCCATCAACAAGCCGACTGGTATGTCGACTCAGGAGCTACATCACACATGTGCAACAAAAAGGAAGTGATGGCTAAGTTTAAAAACTATAAGAATAGCCAGTGTGATAGTAAGCGAAAGCAAGTTACTGTAGCTAATAATGATAAGTTATTGGTAGTAGGCGAAGGAGAAGTATGCTTCAAATTTGGAAGTGAGGTAAGAACTTTCTCTGATATTTTGTATGTCCCACAGCTGACCACAAATCTCATATCTGTGAGTAAATTAGTAAATAGTGGTTTTAGTGTTAGATTTGACCGGGGAGGTTGTTTTATTATTGACAATTCCGGGAATTTAATGGCTTCTGCTCAGTTAGTAAATGGTATGTATAAATTGGAGGGTTTTTGCAATGAAGTATGTGCACAATAAGGAGCATTCCATGCTCCTGCAGGATAGGCAGGAGACAGTGAGTGCCGCAGTTGCTAATCCATGTTTGCCAGTTGAACTATGGCATAAGCGTCTAGGCCACATGAATTATAGGAGTTTGTGTTCTTTGAGGGCTAATGCTATTGGTGTAGTGTTTCAGAATCAACCTGAACCTGAGGGTTGTGTACCCTGTCTTGAGGGGAAGCTGACAGCTCAGCCGTTTCCCAAAGGCAACACCGGAAGAGCAGACAAGCCGCTGGAACTCGTGCATTCTGACTTGTGCGGCCCGATGCAGGAGGATAGCTGGGGTGGTGCGAGATACTTCTTGTCATTTACTGATGACTATACGCGAAAGTCCTTTGGATACTTCTTAAGGAGTAAATCAGAGGTATTATCCAATTTTATTTGTTTTAAAGCAGAAGTCGAAAAGCAAACTGATTACAAGATAAAGCGTCTCCGAACAGACAATGGTGGAGAATTTGTTAATGAACAGTTTGCTTCTTTTCTTAGGAAGGAAGGTATAATCCATCAGACCACTGTTCCGTATTGTCCAGAGCAAAATGGCGTTGCAGAGCGGCTTAACAGAAAGCTCATGGATAAGGCGAGATGCATGCTGATGGAATCTGGGTTGTGTAGAAGGTATTGGGCAGAAGCAGTGGCCACTGCAGTTTATTTAAAGAATCGATCGCCTACTGCATCCCTCGGGGGACAGATTCCAGAGGAGGTTTGGACCGGTAATAAGGTGGAACTTGGTCACCTCCGTGTATTCGGTTGCATTGCCTATGCTCTGGTGCCACCTCAAAAGCGTCGGAAATTGGATCCTAAAAGTAAAAAGTATATCTTTGTGGGATACAGTGAGACTGTGAAGGGATATCGTTTGGCTGATTCCCTGAATCCTAAGAAAGTTTTGTTAGCCCGGAATGTAACATTTTTAGAGAGAACATTTTATAAAGACAGACCTGAAACTAACTGTGATATTAGTGATAATATTATTTTGATGAATGATAGTAATCAATTTAATAATAATATGAATTTATATGAATTGAATGTGAATGAGAGTAACATTTCAGACAATATTTGTAATGATGATAGTATGGAATCGAATAATAAAATGAATAATTTATCAATGCCAGATGAAGATTTCCGTACAGGGAGCGACCACGAGTCAAGTGACGCAGAGCCATCTGCGCTTGGCGAGTGCGTGACGTCACTGTCGCCGTGCGAGAGCTCAGTTGGAGGGGAAGATGTACCGCGCGCCGAGGTAGAGTTAACTGCCGCTACTAGTACCCGTCCTGTGCGTACTACTCGCTCTGTGATGCCTAAAAGGTATGATGACTATGATATATCTATGATGGTCCAGAATCATGATGAACCACTGTCCTACAATGAGGCCATGAGCTCGCTAGATGCCAAGGAATGGCAATCTGCTATGAAGTGTGAGTATGCCGCCTTAATTTCAAATGGCACATGGAAATTAATTGATAGACCAAAAGGGGGTAACATAATTAAATGTAAATGGGTCTTCAAGAAGAAGTTTGATGCTTCTGGGAATTTCGAAAGGTTTAAGGCGCGTTTAGTCGCGAGGGGTTTTAGTCAGAAGCCAGGAATTGATTATAGTGAAACTTTTTCCCCTGTCGTACGACACTCCACTATGCGAATATTGTTTTAAATAGCAAATGAGCTAGATTTAGAGATGGAGCACTTAGACGTCACCAGTGCTTTCTTAA
The DNA here is from genome assembly GCA_934045075.1 of Yponomeuta sedellus. Taxonomy (NCBI): domain Eukaryota; kingdom Metazoa; phylum Arthropoda; class Insecta; order Lepidoptera; family Yponomeutidae; genus Yponomeuta; species Yponomeuta sedellus. The sequence continues at coordinate 2,499,410 of OW203724.1, read as the reverse complement.
ATGCTGAATTAACTGAAACAATTTTGATGGAACAACCGGAAGGGTTTGGTTGTGATAATAATAAGGTTTGTTTATTGTTAAAGTCAATTTATGGGCTCAAGCAGGCCAGTAGGCTTTGGAATTCTAAAGTTAATAAGTTGTTGATAAGTAATGGATATTGTCAAACTGTATCAGAGCCATGTGTGTATACAAAAAGGACTGATAATGATTTTGTAATCATAGCCCTATATGTAGATGATTTTTATTTATTCTTTACAAAAAAAAAATAGCCCAAGTAAAGATAAATTGTTAAAATTATTGCAAAGAGATTTTGATGTTAAAAATTTAGGAACATTGAAAAGTTGTTTGGGCATTAATGTAATTCGGGATAAATCCAAGGGCATTCTTAAGTTAAATCAGTCCGAGTATATTAAGAGAATATTAGTGCGCTTTTGTATATCGGATTGTAAACATGTTTCTACTCCTATGTCTGTAGGAAGTAAGTTATGTAAACCTAGTGTTGTGTTGAACGATGATGTGTATAACTACAGGCAACTACTGGGTAGTCTTATGTATTTAAGCGTATGTACAAGGCCCGACATCTCGTATGCTTTCAGTCAATTAAGCCAATCTAGTAGTGGGTTTGATTTGAGTCATTGGCAAGCAGCTAAGCGCATCTTGCGTTATCTGGCAGGCACAATTGATTATTCTTTATATGTAATAAAGTCTGATGGATTGAATTTGTCTGCTTACACTGACGCGGACTGGGGAAATGACTCTACCGACAGGAAGTCATACACAGGCTTTGTTGTTAAGCTGGGAAACAACGTTGTGAATTGGGAATCACGCAAACAGCGTTGTGTAGCACTATCTAGTACGGAGGCTGAGTACCTAGCCATTACTGATGTATGTTAAGGATTTGATAAGGAATAACTGTATTAACATTGAGTATTTACAGACTGAAATTATGATTGCTGATGTACTTACTAAACCTTTAAGCTCTATCAAACATAAAGAGTTTGTAAATAAACTGAATGTGATGTTATGAAACTTGTAATGTTGTATAGTGTAGCATGTTGTGTGTAGTATTTGATACATGTAGAATCAGTTTGATAGAGTCTTGTTATTTTGTTTGCAGTGTTTATTATATGATTAAATATTGCATTTATTGGCATAAGGGGAAGTATTAGAGAGACTTTATTTTCTCTCATGTATGCGCATTTAATGCAATAATATAAACTTGATATGGCAATCTTTTTTTGGTTTGACGTTTCCGTTTGTTGAGTGTAGCAACACTCTCTCTCTCTAAAATTTCTCCCCGGGCATGCATGGCTGTCCCTAGTTATTTTAAGTTAATTCATATTTGACGATGTAATACGTCCATATATTCTGAGTAATATAGTGTGAAGTATCTACAGGATTCCCGTCTTTGTTTTATTGAAGAGCCAGCTCCTATCAACCAGATTAATACCACTTCACGTCTACCAGGTTACCCCACCGCTGCGCTTACAGTCTTATCGTCGAGCTGCAACAACAGCAGGATAAAAAAAGAAGAAAAATTTGGACGCGTAAATGGATTTTAAGGCGTAACGAACTAGGTGCTTCGAATAATTTTATTCGAGAAGTAAAAATGGAAAATGCAGCCAGTTTTAAAATCCATTTGCGGTTAACAAGCGAACATTTTGCCAATAAATACTAGTCAGATTCTTTCGTTTTTTTCTTCCCCTTGATAGTTTTCCTCATTATTGTGATCATAAACATACATAGTATAGACTAAACCATAAGTTTTGCCCCCTTTTTACTTCATGTCAAGTAACAAGGACATTACATGTGAATTAGCTTTTGGAGGCCTATGCCTAGCAGGGAGTTGATGTGGGCTGATTATAGAATATTATAGAAGCTTTTGGACACTAATCGGAAGATGGTCAAACAAGCCCTCAATCCTTTTATTTTCCCCAAGTAATGGGAATGATTTCTTATTTAACATGGTAACACTAAACATATCAGTGCTACCAATCCTCTCACGCGTCAAGTTAATGTGAACGCACTGTACTATAAGAGATATTAAATTATTATGTATCTGTGACGGAATTCAAAAAAATTGGTATAATAATCTCTTAAGCTAAGATTTGAATATTATAAAGGAGTTTTTATTTTCCTCATATTCGAAATGAAAAGTAGAGTGTTTAACACGGCTAAAAGAATCAATTCCTACTCGAACTATAGTCTAAATACCTCGGGAATTTATTCATTCCACCTTTGTTTAACAATCTACTCTGGGGCCATTCGGGTCCGGAGGCGCGGAGATCTCGTCGCGCCTGGTTGACGCTTCAGGAGACCCGAGGGTTGGTGCTTACTTTGGTCAAAGGGTAAGCGTCGCTGCAGCGTTAAATTGGCTGGCAGCGTTGCCTCGCTACAGCGAGGCAACGCTGCCAGCCAGCCTTCTTGGTACTCTACCTTCCGACAGCGATCTGGCTCAAATATTTTATTTAAATTATAAAATAGGTTTTAGGTTTAGTTTCTATAATAATAATACTTTGACTACCAAGCTGAAATGGGATACTTGGTTCTACCGAAGAACACTAATTCAAAAAATCATAAATAGAGACCACACAATGGGTCAAACACAGCGACAGGTGGCTGCCAGCTCAAAGGACAAAGAACTGGTGTGCCTTCAAGAATAGCTACTTGGAGGGACGGGCCTAGGTCCGCTGTGTTGCATGTGAAGTTGACTTCCGTGACTCTTTGTTAGCAAATCAAACTTAATTGTAATCGTGGGGTATTGCACGTCATTGCAGTTGACTTGATTGTGAAAATGGAAAAGCGAGCTTTAAGGTTGCCTTGTTAACAACACGTTGTATTCGTACCTATCTAAATAGAGTTAGACTAAACAGCAAGTTCTTTGTTACCTGTATTATTAGCAATGAGATGCCGGCGGTGTACGACACGATAGTGGTGGGAGTCGGCGCGGCGGGGTCGGCGGCGCTCGGCAAGCTGGCGCGCGCCGGCCGCTCCGTGCTGGGGCTCGAGGCCGCGGACCGCGTGGGCGGACGCGTGCGGACCGTGCCCTTCGGACACGGCGTCGTCGAAGTTGGCGCTGAGTGGTACGGTACGATTTTGTTTATCCTAACGTCTAATCTATATAAGTTCTTGAGATTTCTCTTACTCCATTATTATTTCGCAGTATGGTTCGCCGACTTAGGATCTGATTTCAACAAATCTACAAAAGTTACCTTTTACGTTTACTACTAGACATGTTTGGTAAATTTTAAGTCTGCACTAAGTATTTAGTTTGTAAGTACCTATATATTTTTATTTTCGTTTTTAGGTAAGTAAATTATTCTCCAGTGCAAATATAGAATATTCCTATCTAACGTTAGGTATATTAGGCCATATTTAAAAAAGTACCTATATAGATTATTACTTACCTACCTCCAATTTAACTTCATTCAACTTTGGTATACTTACATGTAACCTATAATAAAATTATGCAGTCATTTTTCCATGCTCTCCTGTTACCACAGAATAGGTACACTATAGTACTGGTAGATAGCTATAAGTAGGTACACTGTATTGGATTATCCATTTTGTCGTTTCTCAATAAATGTTTGTAAGTTCCGAATAGACCGAATAGAATTATTAAAAGATTTGGCTAACTCGACCAAAACTGAATGAAACAAAATATACCTACCTACCTATGGTTGATAAATTACGCATTACGCAGGATCCACGGCACTAAAAACAGCGTGACGTATGAGCTGGCAGTCGCCAACAACATCTCCCTCGCGTACCAACATGGTTACTCGCGGGCCTTCGAAAGTAACGGCACTGAACTCGACAGGGAATTAGTTAACCACCTCATTGGTAACTGTACCATCGATTCTAATAAAAGGAAGAAAAATCAGTCCGCGGGAGAATACTTCACGAAAACGTAAGTTCAATTTGAGGTATTGTATTATGTGTGGAATTCGGATATAGTAGGTACCTCTTGCTTACTTAGGTACCTATCATACGGTGTATTTTAATTTTGTATGTACGACAGCCCAAGTCGTGGTTAAATTGACCAATTTTTGTAATAATTTTATTTAAGTAAAAACGCTGTTATTTAAGTAAAAACGCTGGTGAAAATTACAAGTTATGTGCTTATTAGATGTTCATGCTAGCCACTAATGTCATAAGGTTCTTGATGCCAGGCCACGCTGAAATGCGTGTCCTGGCATCAAGAACCTTGTGTGGTTGGAAAGCCGCGGCTAAGTACCTAATTAATAATTATAAATGCCATCTATTTAGTTCTAAGCATAGACGTAAAATTAAAAAGAATAGGCGAGGAATAAGCTCGCATTTGTTATTTCTAGCGTAGTATAATGTCCTATTAAATATTTCGTGTGCAATAAAGTATAATAAATCACATAAGGTAGATTGAGAGAGTTAAGGAATCCTGTTTACAAAAAAATCCCTATAGTCTGATTTTTAATTCCGTAGAATTCTGACAGTTATCATTTTTTGACATATCAGAGATTTAAAAACCTATTTAGAGGCTAAAAATTTCACCCATGCCGGGATTCGAACCCGCAACCTCTGACTATCCGTGCCAGCGCTCTACCAATTGAGCCAATGGGCGACTCACAACTCGGCATCAGTGAAATTTCGAACCTCTTTACACTATTCTCTGTGTTACGCACATACGAAATTTTTAGCCTCTAAATAGGTTTTTAAATTTGTCCTTAGCACGGGTTAGTGCATTAAAAATAAAAATAGTATATCAGAGATTACAAACCTTTTGGGCCAGGCACATTTTTCAATTTCAATACGAGTCTGAATATCTGAGTCTACATTTTATTTGCTAGTGAATGTTTCCATTTTATAAAGTGCGGTGCTTCACATTAAAAGTGAATTTACGACGAGTGATAATTAAGTCTCTTTTCGTCATAACCAGCAAATCAAAGTGACAGACGCGACGTGACAGCTAACATTTTATTCTTATAAAAAGGTTTACATATACCTTAAATTAGGTGGCGGTGTTGTCAGCTCTAGACTAAAATAAAGTCATTAAAGTTAATTCATGATATTGAAATATTTGTTATTTTTGTATTGAGTCACTTAATACAAAAATAAATACTTAAATACGTAGATTTAACCTTATGTAGGTAAAACATAAAAAATACGCAGCATTTAATTTTTTATTATTCTGAAATGGGTCGAATTTGTCTCTTTTTCGGTGGAGAACTCTTTCAGTAGCAACACTTACGAAATGTCAGAATTCTACGGAATGAAAAATCAGACTGTAGGTACCCGCTACGTCTATCAAAATGACGCACCGCAATTGGCAGTTACGAATGCACCGCTCTGCAACTAATGGGTTTTTGAGATTCGAGTTCTAAAAACATTGACTTTTAAAAATAGTTTCAAACTAACCAAAATTCATGGTATAAAGGTTATTAATTTCATCGCAGAGCAATTATGCCGTTTCTAACTGTGTAGGCAAGTCAAGAGCGTCTAACCTTCTTTAAGGCAAATAACATTCAAAATTAATTGAACACGCAATACTAAACAACAAATTAATGTTAATAATCACTCTGAAAACACTGTGAACTATTTTTAATTGTATAATTCTAATTATTTATTGATGCTTGGTTCCTTTGAGGACATGGTAAGCTTCTCTCGCTACTAGCGAGGTTTGCTCTAATTCACCCGTTTACGGTTTCTTCATTACCACCAGCAAGAACGAGTACGTAGGTAAGTAACTAATAAAGAAAAATATACAGGTGTATGGACTACATGGCTAAAAATAAACCAGAATTAGCTAAAGACGAAGCGTTTGTCTCATCATGGATGGATTTTTTGAGCCTGTGCATGCTCGATGGTGCCGATGACTGGAGGTACGTGGCGGCGTTGTCCACATACGAAGAACTGGAAGGGTACCTCATGACTTCATGGCATACATGGGGATATAAAACTCTGTTTGAAATTATCTTGGTAAGTTTTAACATAGGTGTGTCGTCACGATCAATAAAATCTGTAGGTAATTGTTGAGAAAATTTAATCCATTGTTCTGAATATATGTATATAATATTTTATGAAGCCGACAGTATTTTATTTTTGGCTCGCCTTAAATTTATGCCACGTCATCCTATATCGAAAGAACTTAGATTAGACGATGGTAAAATTTCCAGAAATCTGGTTCTCATAATACTATGGTAAAAATATACATAAGAATCGCTATTTGAGTCTTCTTGTCCCTTTAGTGGACAAAAGAAAAAGTTTTTTCATCCAAAAACGACACAATGTCTGTGAATATAAAAGTTTTTCTTTAAACAATTTTCTGTCGTTCCCTCTTAAAATCCTCTTTAGGTAGGTAAGTACCTACCCTACGCATTATTTCTACAACTTGGGAAATATAGCTGCCGTAACTTGAAATTGTCTAAATTAACAGAATAAATACAACAACGGGCCGGGCCTCCCTACCGCCGAGATCAAACTGAACAAAGAAGTGACGCAAGTGGTGTGGTCCGAGGATCCCGCGGCCGACGTTGTGGTCAAATGCGCTGACGGAGCCGAGTATAAAGCGAAGAACGTCATTGTTACTGTATCTCTCGGTGTATTGAAGCATAGGTACAGTCAACATTATAAATAATTTGTTAACTGCGCATTTTTTAAACTTGTCAGTCAAAGTTTGTCATTAAAAATAACTTTGGGAAATACCTTTCTATTTACCATATTTTAGGAAAAATATATTTCTGGTTTGTAATGTCGTTTTTTTACAGATTATGCTTAGAAACATATGTAGGTAATACGAAGAATGACACTCTTCTATGTAGGGCGATGATTTACTACATGGGCATAGTGCGTAAAACCCTAGTTTAATAGAAATAATTTATTAGTTAATCCTAATATTAAAAGCTTGAGAAAGAAACTTTAAAACAAAATTCTCTAAAGGTGAAATCTTCTCTTAATGAGTCATTCCGGAATTGCCTACCTAATTAAAAAATTAATGACTTCATACGACACCGCATGACCATACAATTAGATAATTTGATATCCAAAACTAACTAACCTTTCTGCTACAGTGTTGAGCGCTGGGTTTTTACCTGTTGCGCTATAATGTTTGTAATTTCTCATCTGCTCCTTTTTTCCAAAACTTCGTATTTATTACAGCCACAGAACCCTGTTTTCGCCGCCCCTTCCGGTGCCAAAAGTCGTCGCCATCAACCAGATCTCGATGGGCTTACTTGGTAAAATTATCCTGTCCTTCGCCAAACAATGGTGGTCCGGCAACGATATGTTTTTCGGGTTCTTATGGAGTAAGGAGGACAAAGAACTTTTGCCACAAGAGGATGCTTGGATAACGAGAATTGGTTACGCGTCTTACTCTATGGGTTCCGATAATGTACTTGTGTTGTGGACCAATGGTGCGACTGCTAGACGCGTAAGTTGCATCGCTGGATTAATGAATATTCAAGTCTTGCTTGTAGTACATTCATGAAGTACCTACATTCATGAAGAAGCAATAAAATAAAATTTATGCTAAATACTAGTCAGAGCAACATAAAACGATTACTTAGACGGAGTTTACACGTTCAGTCTGGCGTCAGTCAGTCAATTCCATCAGTCTGGTTAGACTGATAGTCTATTCGGTGGATTGATGTATGTACCTGACTGTCGGATATTCGAATAATTTGATGCTCTAACAGTCTGGCATCAATCCGAGCTTGATCAAAACCATTGACTGAACTGAACTGACTGAACCACATAACACTTAAAAGTAAATAAACCCTGTTCCAGATTGAAACCTTATCTGACGGAGATGTTAGAGATCAAGCGATGAAGGTGTTGCGTAAGTTTCTGGGACCAAACGTTCCTGAAGCGACGGGAATCATAAGGTTAGCTAGGTTTAAGAAACTGCATTGACTAAGTGTTTAGTAACCAATTTAGAGGCTGAAAATTCCACCCATGCCGGGACTCGAACCCGCGACCTCTGGCTAACTCACCGGCATCAGTACAATAATACAGAGAGTACTATTGTAAGAGGTTCCAAATTTCACTGATGCCGGTGAGTCATCCATTAGCTCAGTTGAGAGACCGCTGGCACGGTTAGCCAGAGGTCGCGGATTCTAGTCCCGGCAAGGGTGGAATTTTTAGCCTCTATAGGTTTTTAAAATTGTCCTTAGCACGGGTTAATACATTAAAAATAATATACCTAATCATTGTTTAGTGTAATTGTGTACAAAATTATCGGGGACTTGTGTTCAAATGACTTTAAATCCGAGCCGAGATTGTGATCCGGAACTCTGGGAAACTAACTACATTTTTGTGGTACATATATATTCTCGCTACCTTAGCGTCCACTTGACTGCTGTTCCTTTATTCCAGGACGACCTGGTACTCCAATCCCTTCACCCGCGGCAGCTACACGTTCGATAATCTGGACACGCCCAAGCACCCACAGGCGCGCGAGGACTTGGCGCAGCCGCTGCTGGACTCTGCTAAGCAGCCGCGCGTGCTGTTTGCGGGGGAAGCCACTAACACGCCGCACTTCGGCACCGTCCACGGCGCCCTGGAGACGGGCATCAGGGAAGCCAACAGACTGCTGGGACACTATAAAATGACTTTCCACTTTTAGTACATACATACATAGGTCCATACCTAGAACATACATACCAGATATATACGAATTTCGAATTTATAGATCACATTCGTTTAAATTATTTCTGCATTTTTAGTGCCTCTGGGTGCAGAAGGCGGTTTTTATTTTTATTTTAAAATTTTTATTTCACGATTTTTAGTAAATAACAAATGTTGTTTTCATAACTACGCGTGCCTACAGTATATTTTTTACTAAGGGACTAATAACCACGACGATAAAATTGTGTATGTTGACTTAAATTGTGGATTTATATTTGCAACGGTACCCACCTTACATCTACGTGTTATTGGGCTACTCGTCATCTGGAACTTAATTTTCTTAGTGTAGCAAGTGATAATGAAACTATACATTTAAACTTTAATTCCGGGTTTCTAGGTGCCCTAGATCTCGATGTTCTTGAGCTAGTCATTATCAGACATCCAAATCTTTGACTGTAGAAAATGACAGTGAAATTAAATATTTTAGTGGAACGGCATATTTCTATCTAGAATAGAAGCTTAGAACCTCTCAAGACCGACATTCGAGCTGATGATCTTCGAAACAATGTCCACCAGACACCAGAGAAAGAGTTACTGAATGAAAGTATTTGATGAACAGTGTTTGTAACATCAAAACTTAACTTAATTTTTTGCATTAAAATTTGAAATTCTCAATTTCTATTTTTGAAAGTCTTCACCAGTACCGCACCATATTACCCTGGGACTTTATCTCTATATCTTATGAAACTTAAGCATATTACTAATGGATAGGCCTCATTAGGCCTTATTTGCTGCTGTCCATTGAAGAGTTCCGTTTTCAAGCTCTGAAAGTCTTCATCAGATCTTCAACAAATTAAAATGGGACTAATGGGATGCTACACCTAATCGAACTATTTTTTTTTATCGAAACCGGTTAAGATTTGACGAAGTTATGCTAAAACATAGTAAAAAAAAATTAATATACGCGTCGAATTGAATTGAACCTCCTCCTTTTTTGAAGTCGGTTAAAAAGCAATAATTTTATAGATTTAGATATTAGCACAAGATAATTTTATTTTAAAATACCTACCGAATCTGAGATGATCTTGCTTTACATGAGTGACCGAATGATATAAGTTTAAAAGCATTATATTGGCACCGGCTAGAAACTAGAAAAAATGTTTTTATGTTACTCCAATGTGCTTTTAAAACAACTAAATCGCATCCAATGTGCTTTTAAAACAACTAAACCGCATCCAATGTGCTTTTAAAACAACTAAATCGCATCCAATGTGCTTTTAAAATTTAAAAGATACCCTTTACTTTTAAAAGCAGAGAGATCGATTTCTCCAGGATCTCATTATCAAATTCTAACGTGGTGACTATAGGACCACCTACCTTTCAAACAATAAAAGATCTTCCCAAATCCGTTCACGTAAAAAAGATCGTGACGAACTGAGAGCCTCCTCCTTTTTTGAAGTCGGTTAATATTAAACAAAGATGTTTAACAACTCCGCCACTCTACGTGAGCCTAGGGTGAATGTGCCACTGGACGCTGTGTAAATCATCTCATTATCCATAGCAATTAAAGATATATTAACTTGTTGGTTAGATAGGTATATCTTACTCTGGCTGTGCTTTGGATCCCTAATCAGTTAAAACATCATTTGAGTATGTCTTTGTCTCTAACTCTATTAGGTTCAGTTTCAGTCAAAGGTGATCTTGATTACTGACCTCTTCAATCAAGTGATAAAGAAGACGGAAAGAAGTCAGTTGCTGTCGTAAATTTCATCAGCGAACATGCGACACATTAATGCTATTTTAATCACTGCTATTTTAATCAATGTCCAATTTTCGACAACTGCAGAGACACCCACTGAACAGTAAGTATTTTTTATAACTTTAAGGATTTTCCTATAAGCCGCATCGGATGCGGCTAATAGAAGACGGCTATTGAGTACGGCTCGACGGAATTGGCTCAATTTTTAATGAAAATCCAGATGCTACCTGGCGAAGCTACGGCGCGTGGCTATTTTTATACTTACAAATATATCTACTATAATTATACGAAATCTAGTTGGCGGCCTTTGCCCAGCAGTGGGACACAGGTCGTGGCTAATAAATAAAATTACCTAGGTACACATAAATTACCGGTGTGGTATCCAATAGAAAATTATCTATTTTATATACTGTCACGCTTGTCTCCCAGAAGGCCACCACGGTGCAAACCTCTTTCGCTTTATATTAATAAAGAATATAATAATATGAAGGCTACATACAAAATAGGGTCACTTTTTAAACGTGTTTCAAAGAAATTAAAATTGTGGAGATGGATTCGCTTTCACGATCACTCATTCATCGTTATCAACGTCACTCTAGCCTTGAACTAGGGTCTCCAGCCGTCTGCGGGGTTTGCTCTATCTACATTACCAAAACGAAAACGTTAGAACGAAACTCATGGGTCCAATCTTGTTTTTAAGTAGGGTCCGTAGGGTAGCGTAGAGTATGAGCTTTCGCTCATTATATTTGTTTGTGATTAAAATGAGTAAAAGTAAAAAATGCATCTTTTTCATTACAATTGTCCTTGTCGTGGTTTTCAGAAATCTTGTGCAAAATATTTACTTACAATTAGTTGTTTGTATCAAAATTATAAAATGCAACAATAGCACAATTTATTAGCATCATTGTGTACAAGTGCACATTTTTCATTATCATATCCTTAAAGAACGTTGTAGGCATCATCTCGAAGTTAAGTTCTGTAGAACAACAACGAGCAGTAAAAGTACCAGTCATGCAGGATTTCAATTTATCAAGCTTTTCCCGTTTGATCAAATCCTCAAGATATTAAAATAATACTTACTTAGTATTTGTCCATGCAATGTGAATGAAGATTATAAAAATTGTAACTAAATTTTACTTTTTACATAGTATATATAAATTTAACTTTTCTATTATTTAATGAATTAGCAGTGATTTTGAATTTATTTAATTACGAAATCATTTTAAATGTTTAATTTACCTCATAAATATTATTATCATGATCAGCCGGTGTCAGCCCACTGCTGGACATAGGCCTCTTCCGAGACGCAAGACACAAATTATAAATTTACACTTGACCACTATTTTTATAACAGAACGTCATTATACTGCACCGTAATTTATTGCAATAAAAAGGAATTGAATTTGAATCTAGGCTTTTAAAAGAGTGAGTTGTTTGAACTACAGAAATGTGGTCACCCCGGTGTACGACACGATAGTGGTGGGAGTCGGCGCGGCGGGGTCGGCGGCGCTCGGCAAGCTGGCGCGCGCCGGCCGCTCCGTGCTGGGGCTCGAGGCCGCGGACCGCGTGGGCGGACGCGTGCGGACCGTGCCCTTCGGACACGGCGTCGTCGAGGTCGGCGCTGAGTGGTATGGCTTCTGCATTTTCCTAGCTGTAGACTGAGGCGGACACAAAATACAGGTACATTTAAGCGTAAAGACAAAAACAGAGAATTCTCCCTGGGCTAAGCACTTTTCTACATTTCAAATATATAATATAATGCAATAAGGCTCTATTAGTAATACGCAGCTACAAATTTACACTGTATACTTATTGATAGATGTTGCATAAATCTCAAATAAAAAGTTACTAGGTGATTTACAAATTATAATGGTCAGTTAGCGTAGGTTTTACTTATTATTATTATTTACTAAACTAAGTAGTACAGTCTATTTATTCTTACTTGTCCAATTTAGTAAACAAGATTCTAACCTTAAAATTAAGATTAGATGCCTAAACTAGACATTTTCTCGCAAATTCATGAACTATCATGAACTATCATGAACTATGTTTATAAAATTGGCAGCGTGTTATCTAAGAGAGTGTTCCAGGTTACTTCATTTATGGAAATATGGCAGTTTTGAACTAAAAAGTCACAGTTTAAGGGTAGAATCTTGTTTACTAAATTGGACAAGTAAGAATAAATAGACTGTATATAAATTTTACCTATGTGTTAAATGAATACATTCATTGATTTAATAGGTACTTTATGAGAACTGAGCTAGCGTACATTAAGGAATTAATATTTTGTTTTATCTTTTCTTTCTTTCTTTACAAATACAATTTTTCTGAAGAGTGCTCACTCAATCCACACAAACAACATTAACCCCTTTTTTTAAGTTTCGTTCGCTCTGTCGATTTTAGTCATTGTCGTTTGTGGTGTAGATATAATTAATACCTAATACGAGGATCTACGCTACAATGTTCCACATTTGTCATGCAATATCATCAAATGAATAAAACAAGATAATATCACTGTGAAGAAGCGCTCGTCTCATGGTCTAAGTAGTAGAAGCGCTCGAAGCCTAGACGAACCGAGTGATTGGAATCAATCGCTTGAGGGGCTTGAAAAGGGGCGGTCGGGTGCAGGATGGGTGACCGCACCGTGACTGTGGCATTTTTTTCGAGCGCTTCTGTGCTTCGCAAGGCACGTTAAGCCGGACATTCACGGGTTAATATCGATATCACTGTAGGTACTTTATAATCAAGAACTTATTATGAACAGTCAAATAGTTTACCTATGGTTACCAAAATGTGGCCGTCGTTAAGTGTAATTAATTACTCATCCTATTTATTTATCGAAGTATTTCGATCTCATGTGTTCTAAGTACTTATAACCCTTTTCAATAATAATTGCCTACAATGAATTTTGTTATTATTGTTTCGCAGGATTCACGGTATTAACAATAGCGTGACGTATGAGCTGGCGGTCGCAAACAATATTTCCATCCTGCAACAAGTCGGAATAGGGCGAGCTTTTCGAAGCAACGGCACTGAACTCGACAGTCAATTAGTCCAGGACCTCCTGGGTAACTGTACGGACGAAACAGATATATTAAAAAAAAATCAGTCCTCGGCCGAATACTTCACAAAAATGTAAGTTGCTATGACGGGCGTCGGACAACTATACAAGCTGTTCAATAATTTATTGTTTAATATCGTACAAAACTGGTCTTAATGTAAATAGTCCAACTTGAGCCCTGCAAGGGTATTGCAACACATTGGAGTACAAGTAAAACCTACTTTTAATAACAGTACAGCAAGTAAACCCTATTTTTAATAATTAGAACAATTATAGTCTTTGCATTATTCCATTGTAACAATTTATTTATAACTCTGACTGTCTGTTGCCAAAATAGAAATTAAATAAAATGTGAATGTACCTACTGTTATGTACCTACTGCTACATCGACTATATCCATTACTAGGTATATAAATGCATTTATTAGCACAAAGTACCTAAGGTTTTAACTACTAATACAGTTAAGCTAAGAAAAACTACAACTATATTCATAGAAAAATATATATTCTTCTAGATGTTTCGACTACATCGCTAGCAACAAACCAGAAATGGAAAAAGACGAAGCCTTAGTCGCCTCTTGGTTGGATTTTCTTGGTAGTATTATCGTTGCTGGCGACGCCGCCGACGATTGGAAGGACGTGGCGGCCATCTCGTCGTATGAACATCTCGACGAACACCACACGGCTTCATGGCACAAGTGGGGATATAAAACACTGTTTGAAATCGTCTTGGTAAGCTCTCAAGTTATATCTTATGTAGGTACTGTCCTGTATTATATTTCGTGTGCAAAAAGTAGGTAGCTAAATCTCCAAATACATAAACGTCTAGCAATACCTGAGTAAATTCCATAAGTCAATCAAATCAGTCACAAAGTGTCTGGCAAACGTTGACGTGCACAGGAGCTACGATGAGAAGTGTTTTAATTAAAAAATACAACTTGTGAGGCGAACGGATTTTTTTTTTAAACATTGTTTGCTAAGTATTTGCGTTTTTGGATGAAAGAGCTTTGGTATTCTATGTAGTTTTAATGGTAAACACTCAAAAACACCTTCCTACGGGTTTATAGACGGCCTCTGTTTCGCAGCGGTTTGGCACGCTGACTGTAAAACCGAAGGTCTCGGGTTCGATCCCCGGCCGGGTCAAACTAGGAAACGTACTTTTCTAGTTTGTCTCGGGTCTTATCGTATCACAGTCATTTAGTTGTACCAACTTAGTATAGGGCTAACGAGATCTGCGTTATATGTCTATGAACGTTTATTTAAAAAAACGTTTACAATCCAGTCTACAATTGTTAAGATCGGTTTATTGTGTGATCCTTACTACCTCATCGCAAATTAGCGCTTCAACAATACTCTCTCTCTCTTTAATTAACGTCTAATCCAACAGAACAAATACAACAACGGGCCGGGCCTCCCTACCGCCGAGATCAAACTGAACAAAGAAGTGACGCAAGTGGTGTGGTCCGAGGATCCCGCGGCCGACGTTGTGGTCAAATGCGCTGACGGAGCCGAGTATAAAGCGAAGAACGTCATTGTTACTGTATCTCTGGGAGTTTTGAAGCATAGGTAGTATTTGAGTTATTAGCTAAACCTACCAACTTTTTTATTTACTGTCTAAGTCGGTTTTGGTGACATTGAAGTTTACTTTAACCTTCTCATGTCACTAGAATGAGCTGAGCTATGAGCTAAATAATTTATAGGTATTTTATACCCAAGAGTTTCTTTGGAAAAAGCCAGAAAAAGCTTAACTTTTTTGAGAAACCATTGAAGTAATCTTGCTGTTGACGTCAAAGAAATCTCCGAAGTGGATTGACGTGACAGGAAAGCGAAACAAGCCCAGCAGAGGGTTCTAACTATTCATCATGGGCTGGGTAAGACACAAATGGTAACGTTTTTATCTGCTATTTCCTTCCTGCAGCTACACAACTCTATTTTCGCCGCCCCTGCCGGAACCAAAAGTTGAAGCCATCAAGCAGATATCGATGGGCTTACTCGGTAAAATAATCCTGTCCTTCGACAAGCGGTGGTGGTCCGACGAGGTTTCCTTCTTCGGTTTCTTATGGAGTAAAGAGGACAAGGAACAGATTTCTCCAGAAGATGCTTGGACGACGAAAATCGGTTACGCATCCTACTCTATGGGTTCCGATAATGTACTTGTCATGTGGACCAATGGCGCGACTGCTAGACACGTAAGTTTTATCACTGCATTTGATAGCTAAAAAATATAATAAAATTGGACTGGGTTATATGGGCCATTCCAAATTTAGGTGGATTGATATGGTTGATCTCAGATGCTCAAAATTTTTATCGGATGTGGTAATGGGTCACGTAAGGGTTTCACTAGTGTATGCCACCGAGCTTCAAAGCTCCTAGATAGCTGAAAAAACGCAACTGAAAAAATAGGCACCCACGTTTGTGACAAATGTGTCCACGTCTGTGAATACTATGGTGCTGAGTATATTATTGTTTTATTTACAGACACCGAAATTGCCTGTTATATAAATAAAAGAAAAGGTAACGTGTTAATCACATTTACTCAAACAAAAAATACTTAATTTCTAAAGACAACAACATTCTAAAATATTTCAGTCTCAATTAGGTAGTCGAAAATCACACATTTTGTGTTTTAGAAATTAACAAAAGAGTACTTATACTCATACAATAAAAAAAAAACATAAAGTACTCAATGAAAAATAACATAACATCCTTTTATAATCCTGAGATCCTTAATTTGTCTATCTAAAATCACATTGGGTCTTAAAAATAACACATTAGGTACCTACTTTCTTTATCCTTAAAACTACTAAACTCTGGGGTTTTCATTTGGCAAGAGCCAAAAATAATGTTAAAAGTATTAAGTAAGTTGTTAGTATTTTTACTACTTGACGAAGTGAGTTGTTTTTTGGCAGCAATTTATTTAAAAAAATAATTGCTGTTCATGAAATCAAATCCAAAAATCAACTCACTTCGTCGAGTGGGCGTTGGTTCCGGCATTATCGACACAATATCATTATACATCACCAACGAGACGTCCTCAGGCTCTTGCCAAACGAAAACGCCAGATTTCAAATTCTTGACCCTTAAAAACTTCACCACATAGGAAATTTCCTGATTATTCTCTTCAATTGATAAAATCTGACCAACAAAGTGCATCGTTTTTTTCTTAGCCTCAAATTGGACGACTATCCACGAGCCTACGGAAGCATTTTTTTTGTCTGCATCAAGTTGCCTTGATGAGACTCTTAAGTTGGAAGACACAGATGCATCATGAATTTGCAATACAGGCTTTTCATGAATCGTGTCGATTTCAACAGAAGCCTCTCTGTCTCCGTGCGATCGTTCTGATGGCACAGTATCCTGGTATTCAAAGTAAGATTTGGTAATGGGAAAATGAGTGCACGTGTTTTGTAAAGAGCATTCAGTGCAACTTAGTTGCCTCAAAAAAATCTTGTTCACATTTTTTGAACTCCATGTCAATTGATGGATTTTTGTAGTTTCTGGAATCGCCTTTAAGTTCTTTGGTACTAAAGAATCTACATCTGAAATGTCCGATTCCAGAACCTTATACAGTATCACATTCGTCCGGCACAGCATTAACGTCATAAATGTGTCGTAGTCCGGGATGTCTTGGCCATGTGCTACTATTGAGTCAGCCGTTCTTTTGACAACTGCGCCAATGCCATCTACGGCGCCTTTGCCATGGCCAGACTCAGAAAAGTTCCAGGTTGCGCTGACTAAATTCAGATCATTAACTAAATGTTTTGTGAACAAGAAAAAATTGGTTTTGTTTTTATACTGGCCGGATGGGCCATCACTCAGGACGTGCAGCTTCTGAAGTTGTATATTGTTATCACGACATAATTCTTTGAGAGACTTCTTTAAGTGGGCATAGACGGCTGCCGCGTCATGGCGTAAGCATTCTGAGACTGAGCAAAAAGAAATCGGTTTTACAATTCCGGGACTATTACAATAATACAATACGCAAGTATGCAGGGAGAGCTGCTGTCTCGATGCGCCAAAATGAACGGATTGCGTCTCGGATGCGTATTTGCACTGGAAATTTTCAGAAAAATCGACGTGCAATAGTGCTTCTCCTGGTCTAAGATTTTGTTTTATTTGACTCACGGCTTTATATTGATGTCTTATATTAAATCTGTGTCTCAGAAATTTTGGTAGCATGTCCAAGAACTTTTCAATCAAGTTCTTTTTGCTGAATTCAATGTCTTCTTTGACGGTTCGTTTAATATTTTTATCTTTGCCTTTGATTATTCGGCTTTCCGTTTTGACAATCCATTGCCTGCATGTTATCTTTTCAGAGTTGTCAAACGTAGCAAATTTCAGGGTTTTATTGATGCATTTCTGGCATTGTTTCATTGCACATGCAAAACTCTTGCTATTGCAAACCACTAAGTCGCATATCTCGTCAACGTTGTTCTCTTCAATTAAATTAAGCTGTTTCAACTTTTCAGTTACTAAACCAAAATTTTCATGCATAACACAGAGACATGTATCTCGTCCGGTGACTTTAGGAGTCACGATCCAAAATGGTCGGAACCGTGCAAATGATGAGTAACACAGTTTTTGGTTTACTTCTAAATTATACTTCTTGTGAAGGTTCTTCATTGTGTCTGACAAATAACGTTTTTGTTTCTTTTTGCCATTACGCGTGATGGTGTCTTTTTTTCCGGCGCATATCTTACTGTTTTCGTCCTTTTCTAAAAATTGCTGAACATTCAACTTGTTCCTCCGATATCTTAGCTGCCGTTGCGTAATTATATTTCTTGTTTTTTCTTTAAGGCATTTATCCAATCTTCTCAGTTTCATGTCTAAGGCACGGCACTTTTTCTTTAGCTCTTCTATTGTCTTTTTCTGACGTTCTATGAGCTGGTCCTTTATGGTTCTGTTCTTCCTCGCTAATCTAATGCCTGTAATTCTTTGTCTGCTTGAATTGCTCTCAAGTGACGATATCGAGGGTGTTGATACGTGAGACCGCATATTTTCGACAGAGGAAACCGATGGCGATCGTGTAGATGCGAGCACGTGTTGACATTCAACAGATGGTCCTGAAAGTATGGATGGTGATTCAGGTCGATCATTTTGTTGGGCGTCGTCTGTACTATCAGATGGAGGCGAGTCTTCTCGGAGCCTTTCTAAAAAACGTTTCTTAGTTCTTTTCTCAAGATTACATTTTCTGGCACGGTCTCGCCATTCTTTGCGCTGAATGCGCTGTTCTCTGGGCGTCATATCGGCAATGACTTTTGTCTTCTTTTCTTCAATTCTTCTTATGCGCCGTTCTTGTTCTTTAGCTAAATGTAGTACGTATTTTGTAGGATCAGCTTTAACCTGAGCTCGTCTTTTTTTTTCTGCATCTCTTTTCCTTTTCCTAATTTCTTCCGCTGTTCTTACTTTTTTTCTACCCATCTGCGAAACAAAACCATACATTTCTATATATTATTGAGGTAAAAAAGCAAGACTTAAAAATATATCACTGACGTGTTACCTCCTCACAAACGTGGTCCAAAAAAAACACGTATGTGAAGATTTATTTCAGCCACGTTTGTGAAATTTGCCAGGCGTGTCGATAAAAAGTAACCTCAAAATTGTGTTGTGTAGACGATATCAGGCGTGTAGCATTTTGACTCCAAATTGCAACAAATACCTGAAAATCTACAGTAAAAACATTGCTAATAAACTTAGCATAACACCCATGTCTTTGAAGTGTTATGCTTTACCGATTTCGATAAGAAACAATAAAAAATACATACCTTTTTTACGAACACTCTCTTCCCTTGCGCCGCGGTGAATTACAAATGGTCGATCCTTTTTTTTTCTCACCCAATGTTGCCACTACGCATATTGCTATTTGAACCAGAAATATTCGCACAAATATAACAGACCACGTCTGTGAAGACAAAATTTGTCACACGACTATGTGCTCCATAATATCATAATAGATGGTCGCATTTGCTTGTAATTTCGTATTTGATAAGTGTAACTATGATACAAACTGGTAGTTAATGCCAATTAGGTGTAAACGTTAAGGAGAAACTGTGAAGGCCATCGCTAGGATGAAAAGTGGGTTTTTTACAGACACGTTTTGTGAATTTTTGGCACTTTGATATTTTCTCTTTTAAATTCTGTTAAAGATATCTTGACTATTTATGCTTGTCGTAATTAAAATCATAAATAAGCGCTCAAAAAAATAAATAAACAAAAGTTATCTCCCAACTGAACCGAGAAAACAACTTGTCACGCTTTTTTTTTGCGCCTTAGAATGGCCCATATAGTGTTGCTGGCGATGCTCGTGATTCTAACCATTTCCCCGTCACCTCCATCCGACTCCCGACAGACTTTGTAGATACGAGTTCGAGTATTATAAAGAGACTGCTGATCTCTTGGTGGTCTTATAAGTGGCGGTAGCGGAGAGGTAGAACGCCGGAATCTCAATCGGGAGGTAGTGGGCTCTTATCGTGACATGTACCAATTGTATTGTACTAATAACTTTGTTTTATAAGTTATGTACATTTGTATAATCATAGCAGCGTTACCACTTGATAACTGTGAAGGAAAACATCGTATGGAGACCAAAATCTCTGAGGTGTTCAAAAACCTTACCGCTTAACATTGATAATCTATGATGGGCACGCGTGCTAATTAAGCCCTCTCTCTTTCTCTCTCTCTCTGAATGAAGGCTTGTGCTCTGCAGTGGGACGTATATGTACCTATTAAAGCCACTTGCTGAGATCGAAGTTATTTGTTAGAGTGAACTTCTTCTTCTTTGTCGTGTCCTCATGGCTAAGGGACGTGACTATGGGGCAGCTTCCGCCACCAGCTCTCTCTATTTGTTACGATTATGCGCGAACTAAGTAAATAATAATAATAAAATTAATAGTGAACTAAGTAATAATAATGTCCTTTTATGCCACACCCGGCAATAAAGTGGCTTTCTGGCCAAGTGTAGACATAAAAAGATGTACACAACACGGAAGGTAATAAAGAAAGCTCTCGATCGCATATTTACGTCCCTCCCTTGCAGCGCGGGCCGCAAACTTCTGCGATCTCGGCCTTTCTTTGTATTACCACCCTAGTTGTGTAATGTACTATTTCAGGTTGAAACCCTGTCTGATGATGAAGTTAAACAAGAAGCGGTGAAGGTATTGCGCAGGTTTATGGGCCCTAACGTTCCTGAAGCGACTGGAGTCATAAGGTAAGATTAATTGCATTGGCTAAGAGTAACAATAAAAAGTATCGGGGATTGATTTCCAAACGACATGCTAATCAAGTTTGAAGTTGTAAGTTTCGATCCAAATTATTTCGCTATCTCTCTCTCAGAATTTGACATCATTTACAGAGGTTGCACAGAACAGACTTAGACGTCTAGAATAAGACATAATTTACAGAAAACTAGTGCCCATCGAGAAGTGGAAACAGCGTCTGATAACATAACGGTGTCAGTATCCACACTCATATTGTATTTAACGGGTCTAATCGCGATTATTTATAAGGTACGTAAAAACTAAAAAGTATTCACACTGACCAATAGGTACATTGCGTACGTGGCGTACGTAAGTACTCACGGAACGGTCACCCATCCTGCACGTGACCGCCTGGTCCACCTGGACCACCTGGCAAGTCCGGATTGGTGGAGGATTGTAAGACATTGGCGGGCCGTACTGTCAAAAGTTATCACGCCGGCACCAACGTCTTAGCATGCCTCGCGAAGCACGGAAGCGCTCGGGAAAATGCTACTAGCGGTAGTCCCAGGACGGTCACCCATCCTGCACCTGGTTGTTGTTTAACTCAAGTGATTGATTCCAACCACTCTGTTCGACTAGGTCTCACACCATGGTATCAATTGGTATCTGTTTCCAGGACGACCTGGTACTCCAATCCCTTCACCCGCGGCACCTACACGTTCGATAATCTGGACACGCCCAAGCACCCACAGGCGCGCGAGGACTTGGCGCAGCCGCTGCTGGACTCAGCGAAGCAGCCGCGCGTGCTGTTTGCGGGGGAAGCCACTAACACGCCGCACTACGGCACCGTCCACGGCGCCGCGGAGACTGGCATTAGGGAAGCCAACAGACTATTGGGAGACACTAAGATGACTCTTACTTCATAATATTTTTTTCAGAAAAGTTTTTTTTTTATTTATTGAAGGGGCAAGATTAGGTATTTAATGTATCCGCTACTTCAGTGCTTCGTAATAAAATCATGTTGGCCGATGCTTCATAAAATAAACTGTGTGTAATTTTACTCGAGACAGTTTAAATCTTTATGAAACCTTTTCTTGCGTTTTAATATAATAATAAAATCAACGCAACATTCGTTGATTCTATTTGAGTGGAATGTTTTTTCAGTGTCGTCATGTCGTGTCGCGACTCCATGTTTACACAATAGCTAAGTAAATACAAACATACAGTCGATACTTTATTGCATCTTAGTGGGTAGATAGCTCTCAGCTGTGCCGCAGATTTCACCGGCAAAACACCGACCGTGAGGCACTTCACTTCGATATAATATATTTATTATATTTGTTAACACACCGGTTACACACTTATATTTTGCACTGATATTTTGCACTACTCACTCATTTTACTACACTACACTTCTACACACACATACACTTTGTACTCCAATTGTTTGGGCACCCATTTTCCAAATTCAAAATTCTTTACTTCTTTTTTTTTTCAACAAACACGACTAACCGCAGTATGGCCGCGACAGAATATCAGCGTTGTGGGAGTACCTCGGTGCTCCTACGACACATGCTGAGTCGCGACCATTTTAGTGGCTCAATACTTTAAACCTGAGCGTGATAATATTCTCGTATACGTTTGTGATGTTATTGTTTTTAAGCGTTACATACGTTTGAAATGTAATCATTTAAAATGTCATAACCTTACTTACTTAACCTTACATAACGTAATCATTTGAAATGTATTGATTACTAATCAATGTTTGAAAGTGTTCTATTTGTCCTTTTTCTTTTCTTGTATGCATGTAATATTTTTCCTTTTTGTTTTATTTGATGTTCATGTATGCCTATGTTATGTTTTAAAGTATTGTGCCGTTAAATAAATGTTTTATCTATCTATCTATCTATCTATCTACTTTTGTAACTTTCTGCACTGTGTAATGTTCACGTAGGTAAAGTACAACGTGAACATTATTCCGGACAAAAAGTTACGGGACGGAAACTTTCAAACGAGGTTATGTAACGGTTGATGATTTTTTAGAGGGTATGGGCTTTGTTTCCACGCGTGCCCACCGCGGATGGCCAATTTCAAGTGCTAAGGTATTTGAACACCTCAGACACTCAAGTGTCTGCGGTGTTCCTCACGATGTTTTCTTTCACCCTTAGCGAGTGGGAACGCTATTATAACTTCACAATGTGCATAACTTAGAAAACTAAGCCATTGGTTCATCAAAAAGCGCAGTGTGTGTGGTCTCGGAGGCGTCCGAGTCAATGTTCTACCCACTGGGCTACTGCTTGCACGGTTGACGATTACAGCTTGGCAAAAAAGTCTAGATATTAACTATGGCAACTATATCCATACTAAAGTCACAAAAAATTACTTCTCCACACAAAGTTTTGTTTTTAAATTTCTAGACTTTTTTGCCAAACCACCTATACCTGAAAATTAGAAATGCGTTTAGGCTTAAAGTTTTGTGTAATTAATTAACTACACAACTTTAAATCGAATCTGGTAGGAGCCAGAACAATATTCACGCACGTGATATCTAAAGTTGACGACAGGTCGACATGGCAATCGGGGCATGAGGTGAGCCGCGGAGGCGGGGTCGCCCCGCACACCCCCCGCGTCGTCTTAGTGTTAGTGTCGTACGAGTCCGTATCGACCGCGTTTATCGATTATAATCTCGCTTACATAATTTATTACTATCGTGTTTTAAAAATGGCTAAGGTTGCATCTTCGTCCCGTGTTCAAGCAAAAAAACCAATAATTCACTCTCAAGCTCGAGACCTAGCTAGAAAAGTGTTAGAAAATTGTGACATTGAACGGAAAAATAATTGTTACAAATTTTCTGTCAATCAGACATTAGACAGGGCTGTGTTTTATACAGGTCTATCGAAAAGAACTATGTCTAGGATAAAATTAGAATTAAAATCAGTGGGAGCAGAGGAAAAGTTGAAATCATCCAAAAAAACGGAAGAAGACAGGTCTAAAATTTTGTGTTGATGATTTTGATCGTACAGTGATTCACAACACCATAACAGAATTTTATTTACAAAAGAAGATCGTTCCGACATGTCCTAAGTTACACGTTGCTTTACGTGAAAAAATACCTTTTCCTTGGGGTATTCGTACATTACAACGGCTGTTAAAGAAAATGGGATACAGATGGCGTCAATGTCAAAATAAACGATCTATTTTAATTGAAAAGCTAGATATAGTTTTCAAACGGTATCAATACTTAAAAAAATGAGAGAATTCCGACAACAAAATAGAAATATTTTTTATTTAGATGAAACATGGGTGGATAATAATTTAACTTTCAAAAAGTGTTGGCAAATGATTGGAACAAAAGGAATTCTCACAGATACTAGTTCTGGAAATAGACATAAAGTTGTTAAAGCAGGAGGGAAAAACGGATTTCTACCTGGAGCTTCTTTAATTTTTAAGGCCGGTACTACGACTGGCTACTATCATGGTCAAGTGAATGGCGAGAATTTTGAAAAATGGGTAACGCAAAAACTTTTGCCGTCTCTTCCTGAACGCAGTGTCGTGGTAATGGATAACGCACCTTACCATAGTGTCCAGCTCAACAAACCCCTACAAAAAGTTCTCTAAAATCAGTTATGATAAATTGGCTGGAAGACAATAATATATCTTGCGATAGATCAATGAGAAAGCCAGATTTATTTAAACTTATAGAACAACATAAACCCGTTGATATCAATTATAAAATTGACCATTTAATTAAAGGACATGGTCATGATATTATTAGATTACCTCCATATATGTGCGATTTAAATCCTATTGAATTAGCCTGGGCCGCCGTTAAACGCTTCGTCAGGGAACACAACATAAAGAGCGATTTGTGTTTGACACAGCTTAAAGAGATAAAAACGAATGCAATTTTGTCAGTCACGGCAGAAAACTGGAGCAATTTCGAAAAACATGTCCAGAACCTTGAAAATGAATATTGGGAAAAAGACATGGGAATGGAAAATGAAATGGAATATTTTATTATAAAAGTCGGAGATACCAGTGACGAAGATTCTTTAAGTTTTTGTAGCGATACGTTAGATGATTCAGATGAATAAATATTAACTTAAATGGGAACGTGGTATTATTTTATTCACATTTTGTTACATACATAATAAAAATATATCGATATTGAAAACGTCCGTCACTAGAGAATTGCCATGTCGACCTGTCGTCAACTGTAGGTACTATCTTTACTTCAAATCAAGCCCAAGGCTCAATTTAGGATTTACTTATCTAAAGGTCAACTCTTGCCTGCCGTGTTGTCTTGCCGAAAATTTTAATAACAACTATTTGATGTTTTGTTGAAGCTCATTTCAAGTGTACATCCAATAAAATTGACAATGTCATCATTAGTCACGAGTCAGCCTGTCCGTCCGTCTATGATACAAATCTCAACTGGAGAAAGTTACTTTGGTACTTTACGTAAACCCTTTTGATGATCCAATCGTAAATATGTAGCGTAAATAAAGTACTTCTGATTTTGACAAGTACGTATAAATAATAAAATGTTTTTTTTTATAAAACATGGTTAAAGTGATTATACTATTTTTTTATGCACTAACGCGTGCTAAGAACAATTTTAAAAACCTATTTAGAGTCTAAAAAATCCACCCATGCCGGGATTCGAACCCGCGACCTCTGGCTATCCGTGCCAGCGCTCTTTCCAACTGAGCCAATGGGCGACTCACCGGCATCAGTGAAATTTCGAACCTCTTTACACTATTCTCTGTATTACGTACAGGCAGCAACATCTGGCTGAAGTAAATTGCATCACTTACAGCCCCGAGCACCTACTTTGCAGTTAGGTTGTTACATAGGAATGATATCGCTGTACCCACATGATTATACTATTTTTATATTTAATGCACTAACCCGTGCTAAGAACAATTTTAAAAACCTATTTAGAGGCTAAAATCTCCACCCATGCCGGGATTCGAACCCGCGACCTTTGGTTATCCGTGCCAGCGCTCTTTCCAACTGAGCCAATGGGCGACTCACCGGCATCAGTGAAATTTCGAACCTCTTTATTACGTACAATACAGAGAATACTAGTGTAAAGAGGTTCGAAATTTCACTGATGCCGGTGAGTCGTCTGTATTGTACGTAATACAGAGAATATAGTGTAAAGACGTTTGAAATTTCACTGATGCCGGTGAGTCGCCCATTGGCTCAGTTGGAAAGAGCGCTGTACGGATAGCCAGAGGTCGCGGGTGCGAATCCCGGCATGGGTGGAATTTTTAGCCTCTAAATAGGTTTTTAAAAATGGTTAAAGTGGTCGGCAAGTGATAGGCCAGGGGACACATCTCAAAAGGAATTTAAAATTGGAGCGAAAGTGTGAATCTATCTTTTTACTCGTATACATAGATTAGGTATTTATTTTTTATTCCAATATTTGAACAATTTACCTACCTAGGTCTGGGCATGCGAGAACAGTCTCGGAAAACATTGTTCCCGGCCCATCTTTATTCCAGGTCATGCGAGCAATATGCAACGACTTCAATCTAAAATAATTTTATGCATGGTGTAACAAAATAAGTATAGTCAAAGATACCCAAGCAAATAATTAATGCTTTATATTGGAATAAATATTTATAATAGTAATAATTAATGATTAAAATGGAACTAAACCTAAAACATTCTAATTTAAATAAAATATTTGAGCCAGATCGCTGTCGGGCGGCAGAGTACCAAGAAGGCTGGCGGCATTGCCTCGCTGTATGGCTAGGCTTATTCTTTGGCCAAAGTAAGCACCAGCCCTCGGGTCTCCTGAAGCGTCGACTAAGCGCGACGAGATCTCCTTAAAGAGGAGTCTCGCCTCCGGACCCCATGGCCCCAGAGTCTCGACTCCAAAAGGCACAAATATATAGCCCTGCCCTATGGCTGCATACTTGTGCCTCTTGTTCGACTCTGCGTTAGACGCCGCCGCCCCTGCATGGCAGGCGGTCGCATGGATATGGGACTGTGCAAGCGTATCAACACAAGTTGCGTCCCAGACCAGCGACCGCCCATTCTTCCATGGAATGAGAGTCATTCCGTCAGGCCTCTTGCCATCGTCGCGCGCAATCCCAGTGGGCTCCAGGACTGCAGGCACGCCTACGCTGGCAAGAGCCCGACGGATTATGTCATTCAGGGCAGCGTGTCTAGACAGACGTCCAGCGCTACGGCAGCATGCCAGGCCATGGTGACCTAACGCATCGACGCCTCCACCGCAGCGGCAGCGATGTGGCTCGTTAGTCCTGGCTCCCAACCTCAGACTAACTCCCAAACTAAATGTGGTTCTCTCTAAGAGAGTACCTATGCTCGCCGATGGGAGGGCCCTCAACCAGTAGCCTGATTCTGGCTCGCAGCTGGCTAAGAGACGAGCACGCTCCGCGTCGTCGCCTGCAGTTTCAAGGAGTTCTTTACGAACCCGCATGCAGAGCGGCTCATCCCAAAGCCTTTGCGATCCCAGAATCTTTGGAATTACCTGGCTCGGACCGGCTGCGTCGGTCCAGGCACTCCTGGCCTCAGCTACGCACGCGACCTCTACGTCTCCAAGAGACGGGGAAATAATTTTACCAATGAGGTCGATCGTGCTATGAACCGAGGACAGGAACGCCGGGAGGGCCACACTTGATGCCGTTCTTATACCCAGGCCACCGTGACGGATCGGAAGTGTGACGGAGCTCCTATCCTGTAACGGGCAATTTAGAATTTCTATTATAGTAGTTTTGATAAGTTCGTCGAGACAAAGTAAAAGATCTAAATGATTCCAAAGGGTTGAACACCTTAGAGCATACGTGAATTTAGGGACAAAAAGGCAGAATTTGATGATCCAGTAAGCCATGTGTGGATTTATCTCCTTGAGACGACCAGACGATTCCTTAAATTTAGTTATTTGATCACAAACGAAGCTTGCATAGGAATCGTCCAGAATTGGGGCACCTAGGAGGCGAAGCGATTCGTTATCAATTATTTTAATGTCAGGTGCCAAACTATTGAATTTTGATATCAAATGTTGTTTACTCTCGGTGGAAGAAACATTTGTGTACAGTTCACACTTTGAAAAATTTAGATCCAACCCTATAGACTTGAATTTCTCGATTAAATTTTTGAGATCTGAAAGTACACAATTCGCGTCGCCTCCTAGGGTCCCATCGTCTAAATACCAAACGTTGAATTTTGATGCCAAGGACTTAACGTGTGTATGAATAGCCAAACTAAAGATAGCCGGTCCGAGCGGGTCGCCTTGCTGACAGCCAACTGCAGAGTGCAGTAGGTGGCCGTTGAATGTAAGATTGGTCGGCCTACTATAGCACTGCCACAAATAGGCATATGTAGCAGGTATAAATTTTTTTATTTCTGTCAGCAAAGCTCCTCGGTCTACTGAGTTGAAGGCGTTCTTTACATCCACCTTCAGAAGCACATCGCCTCCGCCGTGTTTCAGGAAGGTGCGAGTTGCATGTACGGCGGCTTCACAACCTCCCTTGGTCCCGAAACCCAGCTGAAGAGGTTGAAATTCTGCTGCTAAATCAGGCAAAATATATCTACAGCAGATCTTCGAGACCACACGGCGGATTGTATTGCCGATAGCAATGGGCCTGATACCGCCGTCTTTTTTACGGAGCGCACATAGGTTTGCGCCGTATAAAGTGTCAATAATATCAGCGCAAACCTTTCCCGAGAGCATGACGTTAACAAGCCGCGTCATGTTTCCCAGTAGGGTGGTGCTGGCGTCCCCGGCCACACCTAAAATCAAATCTTTAAAATGTTGTGGTGTGAGACCGTCCAGGCCGCCAGCTGAGCCGGGCCTGAAAGACATGATCGCGGCCTGCACGTCCTCTGAGGTGGCCTCGAGAGTGGGCTCCGATGCGTCGGGGGCATCAGGCAGTTGAAGTGTGGCCGCTGGAGAAGGATGTTTCGATTCCAATTCGGCGAGCGTCTCCGGAGTGTCAGGAGCAAATGAATCACTCGAAAAAAGGAGTTGAGCAGCTCCTTTTATGTCACCATCGTTAAATTTGTTTTCAACTTTTTTGGAAATTTTGGTGGGTGTTTTTAGTCCTGAATTGTTATCTAAACTAGGCCTAATGTTGGTTGAGCAGTTGTTTTTAATTTTTTGAGTTAAGGAGCCACTATTCCTTTCTCGCTTGTTTACGTGCAGTGTGCGGTATGAGAAGGTCAAAAGGCTCTCCCAGCTACTTCTGTCATTTTGCTCTACTACAGCCCTAATGTGTGAAGACAAAGAAGTAGCCACACTGCGTCTAGCTCCCCGTGGGATTCTCTTTACTAGAGGGAGGGAACTTTTAAAATTACTAATTTCTTCCCAAAATGGCGAAACAGGCGTAGAGTTTGGGTTTATGTTTGAGCGCTTCGGGGGAATAGAGACTGTTGTTGGGTTTTGAGGAGTAGAGGCATGACTAGGTTTGTGGCACCTACCCTTGTGAATGTTAAGACCTCTCTGTCCTCTAAAATAGCGTGTCTGCGAGCAATCAGGACACTGCACGTAAATTTGGCTCGACGATGACACCTCGGAGTGGACTTGGGAGTTGGTTTGGGTGGGAGCCAGGCATGTCCGAGTAGGTAACATAAAAGAACACTACACAAAGATTAAAAACACCTATCAATCGATAAAACACCATACAAAAGACACGGGTGTCCCTTAGTTCATAAACACATTTTTTGTTTTGACGGAAGCTGTCTTCATGACAGTGCAAACCCAAGCAAGGTTTCGAAATTGGTTCTTTTTCCACTTATTGGTTCTTTGACTGCTCAGTTCAATCAACTATAAGTACCTACATTTTTGAACTGCAACTTTCGTAAGCACTATTAATCTTAATTAAAACTGTTTTTATACGGATTTATGCTCGTTTATTACATTTTTACAATTTTCCAACGTTTCGGCACTTTTTCAGGTTCCGTGGTCCCGGATGACTGAGGTAACAGGTGTCTTTTAGAAATCATTAACGGTTAGTTTACTACCCTCGGCAAAAATTACAAAAGTTAATTATGAAGTTACGTTCCAAAATAGACAAACCAATTATTTTTTATATAAAGTCAACAATATTGATTATTAGTAATTGAAGTTAAAATTAAATTTATAAACTAATTACTTTATATGAACTTAAAGATACCGATTATTAATTGAAATTAAATTTTTTTTTTTTATTTATTCTACAGTCACACTTCTAGCAAGGGGGTCTCATGCACTTAAGCACTGGTTCCCATGCTACCGGTATGTTCCAACCACGATCTCTATTAAAATTTGGATGCCGGCGGATCTCTATTGCCTCACGTATCATTCTAGGGAAGAAACGGTCTTCTCGGGCTAGAACTTTAACTTTATCGAAATATATAAAGTGGTTGGTACCGCTAAGTGTATGCTCGCTGTTATTAATCATTTTATTAACTATTAATAATTATTAACTATTAATCATTAATATATGATCTATTATATGATATATTAATATATGAATATACGATCAATATACTAAGTAAGTAGGTACTCAAGGTACAAAGCAAGTTCATGCGGATTCAAATGAGTAATACCTACTATTTGTAAAAAAACTGTTTTAATTATTAATGGTTAAAAATCCAAAGGGTAAAATCGGGAGTAATTTCGTCTGGGTTTTCCAAATGTCACACGCTAGGCTCGTTCGGAACAATAGCTTATTGCAATATAGAGACCTATAGAGGCTATATATAATGTTCTATACTTACGTATATTGTTCTACAGATGTTCTATAAATAGGTTTTTTAAAGATGTTCTATACTTGTCTATCGCTATTCTTCTATCGCTAGGCAATATGCGTTGACCACACGGTTGCGACCATTTCTGCTTGGTTTTTCGCAGAGAAGTATCTAAACACTTTCTGGTTCAACATTTCATTATCAAGGATTCCCCATTAGTGTGCCAATATATCAAAGAAAGATTTCATAACTAGATGCTGTAAACAAATAATTAGAGCCAAGCAATGTGAGACTTGGTCTCATAAGAAGTATGAACTTTTCTATGCGCGGACTGTGGACCTCAATAGCAGGCATAGATCGCCCAACCAGTAATGGAGAGAGCTATGTTAAGAGTTTCACTGATCGAATGAGAAGATCCGCAGCAGAGTGCTTAGTGCGAGTTTGACAGATCCAATCGAATAACTTTACTACCGCGTTAATCGAGCATCGTAGTGAGTATAAGTAAGTTAAACGTTCGAACTGGCAAAACGCTGTTACAGTACAACTCGCACTCGCGTTTATTCGTGTTTTGGCTGGTAAACGTGTTCACTTCTAAACGTAAACCATTACAACTCGCATTCAGCAATTTTAATTTCCATACTTGTCGCTAGGTGGCGCTTCCTCGATGCCATAGAAATATGAGTTTACGTTAACGCGATCGAGTAGTTAAAAAACTCGCACTAAGCACGCAGAACCTGAGTTACCTACTGATATAGCTCGAAGAATTACTCAGTTGAAGAGGCAGTAGGCGGGGCACAGAGCTCGGGGTACTGATGGTCACTGGGGCGGGCTGATGATGATGTTGGAGCAATTCCTTATAAAAAAAAATTCGGTCAAATCACATAAAGTTTTTGAACAAAATATTATCCTTGTATATTTAAACACATAATTATACTCTCTCTCTCTGATAGATGGTCCGGGCCCTTCAGTAGAACGTATTAAAACATTATAAAAAAATTGTTGGTCTTGATACGGTTCGTAACTGGGTTATTATTTTGTAAATTAACGGCGGTAGGTTTTTTTATTAAAGTTTTTAAGGATCTCGATATGCGTACTCAGTGGCGTAGAGATCTTCACAGCCGCCCGGGGCGGAAGAAAATATTGAAATTGAAAAATGGTTAAATTATCGCAAAAAGTACAAAAAGCAACTTAAAATATACTAAGTTAATTACATACTTAGTTATTGCCGGCCTCTTAGACCAGCCAGACAAAATATACATAGCACTTTGTATTAATGCCTAACAAGCTGGAGTTTAGGTCTTAAATGCGTCATTATAAATGCTATCCCGTGACTACCGATACGTTACGCACGTAACGCCGTTGGTGCCTTCCGGCTGTCATTTAATGGCAGTCGTTAAGTCATGTCAGAGTCCTTATAGGCTTCATAACTTCTAACAGTGAGACCCGGCTCTGTCTTACAATCCTCCACCAACCCGGACTTGACCCCCGTGGTGGATTATGGTATGGCCATTGAATTTGAAGTAAGCATAGAAACCCATTCCCATACAAGCAAATCGGATCCCAAAAAACCGCGCCGGGCCCAGAGGCCGCCACTGAAAATGCGCGCAAAGCCGAAAAATACGTGTAGAGCGCTTTGTCTAAAACCGCTAGATGGCATTGTTAATAGTTTTCACGAGTTTACTATTGACATCTGGCGGTGACTAGCAAAACGTAAAACATTTTAGCAGTGTACTCTAGTAGCCAGTAGCGAGCAGAGAATTGACAGTTCAATTCTAGACACAGAGTACCTACGTTTGGTTCTTGTATGGTTTAATTGTTCTGTGTTCTTGTAAGTCCTTAGGGAAAATCTCACAGAACATAAAAAAAGAGTAGAAGTCATAAGTGGGCGGTGCCCGCGTGCCTCACATTAGCAATGTATTGCCTATGCGTAGTCGGTGACAGTTTTGTTGACTTCAGTTGCCGTGCGCTTCTAGTAAAGAAAAAATGGTGAAAATTTTATTAAAATGCCTTGTTATGCTGTGTTAGAGAGCAAAAATAAAAGTTGGGGACCAAAATATACTGATCATGCCGTAACATTTCATCTTTAAGACGTATTTCATTGTATTTTTAATTAAATTTGTAATGACATGAACACGGAAACCAATGCGAAAATGAGAAAGTGAAACCACCTTTATTTACTGGATAGTAAAGTTAAATTTTCATTGAAGAAAGTGTACATTCTCTAGAAATTTCTGTCAAAATTTGAATTCTACTCAATTACGGATGAGGGCACACATGATAAAAATCTATCGATAATTAGTTGTCTATGACTTAGAAGTCATACATACTTAACGGTACTTAGGTATTGTAAATTACAATTCGTCTAAGTAGGTAAAATAATTATTGTTATTTTATACCTACTTCCTAAGTGCCTTTTCATATGCACCCGGTCGCCTTCCGGTCGCCGGGCCGGGTAAAGTAGTAATGTATGAGCTCCGGTCGCCGGCTGGTCATTGTGCATGTGAAAACTGTCATTGGAGCTCATACATTACCTTTCATACAAGACATGATATGAGCACATACAAGACATGAGCACAGCTAGATCGCGATATAGTTTTTCTTCACCAGTTTATCAGGGACTGAAATATTTAAGAAACTATCAAACTAATTTTAATCTTACATTTTTAAATATTCCAACCGAGATGTAAAGTGAGGTTATCGAAAACGACTCATATGTTTTTTTTTTACTTCAGTTCAAAAAATTAAGTAGTTTACTACTGTTTACCTGTTCGAGTGGTTGTTCTCTTGACGAGCATCAGATTTTGGTTTTTTTATGTTATTTGTTTTTTGATTTTTTATTATTCTGCTATTTAACCTTAATACTTCAACCCCTTTGACAACAGCAAACCGAGGCAATAATAAAACAACCCTCTCGGATTCAAAAAAATTTGGAAGTGAGTTTTCGTTTAGTTTTTATAGGGAAACCGGATATGAAATTAAATTGGAAGGCAGCGATAAGAAGGCAAAATTGGTTCCCAACGAAGATGAGCACAATATATTCAGAGCATTTTCATGAACACTTCATAATAACTAAAAAAGGCGGAAGGTGGCACTAAAGTGATGCAGCAATACCAGAAAAAATGTGCTTCACTTCCAGGTTAGACTCCTGCGTATAAATGAAATTATATTAGTACAATCATCAATTAGTATTACCATTGAATTAATTCAATGGTATTACGTATGAAACATGGCGTACAGATAGACAAAGATCTGAATTGAGTCGTAGAATAATATTTCCCGTGTTATAATTTCTAACGCCGGCGAAGCAGCGGGTTAAAGCTAGTTTTAATAAGAGATAACATTTTAAAATATTATGAAATCTACAACATTGTTTTATTTGTGCATCTATCCACCCTATTAGTATTAATTCTTTATTGCACAAAAGATAATGTAAAAAGATGCATTATCTACCAGTAATACCAAAGGCAAAAAAGAAATGGCTAAAAATACTTCTGAGTAGGTACCAGTATTCGTATTCGGCCGTTAATGTGTTAAACTGTTTGTATAATTTGTCGATAGGTTCACCCTATCGACAAACTAGAACTCGCATTGTCCCATCCCAAACTGAGAATGTACTTGTTTTTCAATTTTGAACTTTATGTCTTACTAGGTAAAAGTTCTTTTCGGTCCGACGCGGTGGTAGTTCCATCTAGTGTAGAGTAGCGTTACTACAAAATGTCAACCTTAATTTCATCATTGTCATTTGACTTTGATCATTGTTGACATTGTGAAAAGGTGCATATTTTACTTGAAACTTTTATGATGTACACCTTTTCGGCATTGACTTTATTTACCAATGGCAGCTTGGCATTCGTAGTGTGTGTTTGGTTTATGTGTATCAGTTTGGTTACACTGGTTTTCGTACTAATGTGTCATGTCACTACTTCTACTCTTTTTTTATGTTCTGTGGAAAATCTAATCTGCCATAAAATTGACAACCCACGGATGGGATAAATATAGGAAAAACATTGTTTGTTTGAGAGATAATTCAGAAAATACAATACCTATGTGGAAAAAATCACACATTTCAAATCTGTGGAAAAAGTATATTGCGGAATTAGTGCATTGGGTCTATAAAACAGAATTTTAAAGCAAGCAGCAAGAAATGTAACCCACCTTTACTCACCAACAACTTCTAGTGAATGATATCAGTGCTTTCAACATGCAACAGTAACCCAGACTTCGTCATCCTCCGTGTATAGACCTGCCCTGTGGTCGCTGATTGTGATCTTATCAAGCCAATACTTAGACAACTCCCTCAAAGGTACCTTAGTCCATTTGGGTACCACACACACCGACCTACCTGCACAGTGCAGTCGACAGCACATCAACTTTGCATGTTCGCACTCTCCTCAGTATTATTATGGGCGACTTCGCAACAAAATGGTCGAACTTCTACCGAAGTCTTATCAATAGACCATTTAACAATCATAAATAAATGCCACCAAAAGTTTCGTAATTGCTACACACGCCGCCGCCTACCCCACAAGCACGAACCTTCACATTTACCTATTTTATTATGAAAAAAGTATATTTTTTGACTGTACTACAATAAATGTTTCTAAATATATTGCTGCTTCTATTATTAAGGAGGTCCTTAAAATTGTGCTTGGTGGCAAAAACCATAAGAGATGGTTGTACAAAAAAGAGTAAGAAACGCTGGTTTAAACAATTATTAATAATAATTAGACGACCTCTGTGGCGTAACGGTAGTGCATCTACCTGCCATGCAGGAGGTCCCGGGTTCGAATCCCGGCTGGGAACAAAAAAAAACCCCAGGTCTTGGATGTTTACATGTTTGTGATGTCGTTGTTTCTGGTTCCCACGACACAGGGTATCCTAGTGTGGGGCCAGAAGCAATGTATGTGCCTGTATGTAAATGTTATGTTATTGAAAAACCTTTACTAGTCCATCGCAAACACTTCCCAACGCTGCGAGATTTTGTTTAAGTTATTTTCGGGTAGGGTAAGGGTCTGTTTCACAATCTGCAGATAAAGTTCCGGATATGCTATCCGCAACCAGGGCTGCTGTTTGTTCTAAGCCATAAACGAACACACACAATATAGAAAAAAATATTTAAATTTAGAATAAACGGCAGCCCTGGTTGCGGATAGCTTATCTGGAACTTGCCTGTAAACTAGCCTAACTTTACATGTATACCGATGTATGTGACCCAATAAATATCTTTATCTTTATTTGAACATTGTGAAATAGGGCCTAAGACCAGTATCCTATCGAGAGGTAGGTAGGTACTGCTACAAACTATTCCAATCAATTTAGTATTCCATTAAAAATCATATCTGTCCATCCATATGGGAGCTGGCTGATATTTTTACCAATTTCTGCTGTGATTATGGCCCATGATTTTAATATGCGCCGTTGCCAGCTAACTCTGCATACAAGGAAACGCACGCATCAGCTACACCTTCATTGTACTGTGATATATGTGGAGAGGATGAAGGAAGAAATATTGATGAAACAAATATACATGGCGAATGTGGGTGGAAGGGCCGGTAAGGGACGTCCCATATACTTCGACCAGATAAGGAATGTATTAGCAAATGGAAGATAAAAAGTAACCGAAACTGACGTGAGTGCATGTAACGACTAATGAATGTTGATGAAGCGAAGGTAATCTGTCAGGATCGTGGCAAGTGGCAGTCCTTGGTGCCTGTCTACCCCATTGGAATGCAGGTGTGAGGTTAATATTATGGTATGGATTATTTATAAACTTATAAGTTATTGAATATGAGATTTTCTATTTTATTAATTGTTGTAAGTGAAGCTCAGAATATCCGGTTGACACGTTCCCTGATTGATACTACCCATAAGTTCAACACACTTTATGTTTTAAGTTTAGGTAATGTGTACTTTCCCTGTAATTATATTCCCCATAAAACTTACTGATTTTTCATTTATGCTACCCTCGATGTAGTAAAGTTATTAAATTGTTTAAAGTAAGATTACGAAACGATTTACGCTGAGCAGAAATTGAGATAATTACACCATAGACTTTCTTTAAAATTTGATGAAGAACGACGTAGCCTTAGACGTTATAGTGCAGCAGCTAGCGACCTACTGCTCAAGCCGCGCCGGGAGCCGTCGTCGTCGTCGTCACGCCGGCATCGGCATTGGGCGTGTTTCGACTCATCGGCCCGGACCGGCACGGCACACCGGCATGGCCGTTGCACAGGTATCAGGCACCGGTGCCGGGTTTCGTTTTTCCATTGTGCCGATGTCGATGCCGGGTTACGCCCGGTGAGTGGTACAGTGCTGACACGGACTTCAACACGACAACACGTAAAGTAAAACGCGTAGATATAACAATGGTATCGTCCAAGCCGTCGACTATATTTGTTATATCTTTTACACCTACGACGCCGATACGAAATACGAGTCTCACCCTCCGCACGGTGGGCTGAAAATCGCTCCCCATAGACTTAGAGATCGAATTTTGAATTGTTATTTTTTTTTCACAGGAATCCACTTAGGAAGGCTAATCTTTCAACATATTTGAAGTGCAGTATGTTTACCTTTGTGCAAGTACTTTTTTTCCAATCTTACGCAGAACATACCTACTCTCAAAAGTAAAACAAGCTCCCACACACGGCGATGGATGCAGAGATGTTGCTAGGGCAACTTGGCAACGACGCGTCGCCTAGGTACTCACCCCGCACTACTTGGCAACGTCGCCTGGCACCCCGAGCGCAATCGTTCGTTGGACGAAAAATGATTGCGTTTGTTTTAACTTTCTACCAACAGAAATCTGATCTACCTATTTAGAAGAGCTGATGTAAATGTAAAAAGATACAAATTACTAGTGTTGAATCTACAACAAACTACATTTGTAGAAGATCTTAAATAATTAGTTCTTCGTTATAATAGTTTTATAGCACCCATGCGATGAATGAACAAAGTGTGTGAGCAGGCATGAATTGTCTAATTTGTATAATTATGGATTAGGTACCAAATCGGTATCTAGCAAGCAAGCATAGTAAGTAAAAAAATCAACTGGCCAAGTCCGAGTCTGACTTGCGCACGAAGGGTTCCGTAGGTACTATTATTAATTAAATTATTTATTTTTGAAGTGAATACAACGAAATATTCTGTAAATATTGTAAACGTCGGCGAGACATCGTGAGACACGCAACATTAGCCTATAATGAAGCCTTTTTTTGAAGACCACGACTGCTCAGTAGAGCGTAGGTACAGACTAAGAAGAATTTATAGTAACAAGTAATATAGAAATTTACAAGTAATTAGGCTTAGTGGTATATCTGAAATCAAAAGTTGTGAACCGGGTAATTTCAACAACTAAGAAAATGGGAACTTGAATGCTGTGCTGCATATCTATATATTTTATCAATGTCACATTCATTTTTAATGTTTCTATTGCTTCCTAAGGTACTAATTAAAGATCACTTGCGTAAAATTGTTTTTCATTCACAATACCTAATTCGAATCTCTAGTTTTCTGACCGCGTCCTTAAAATGTTGCATTGAAATGTTCCTTACCCTCAAATTGCCTTAAATGTAGACTTCACACCTCATACTAACGGAAAATCCGCAAAATTAAAAAAGTATAATTTTGAATTCATGCAAATATAGTCTTAGATAATAACTGAATTTGAAAGTTGAGTTGTCTATACCAGGCCACTCAGAAAGTTTTGAAAAATAGTTTTTATGTATAAGACATTGGCCACTAGTAGTTGTTATGAAAACGTCATTTATTTAAAAGTAAAAATACTACTGTTCGATTTTCAAATTTCCCTCCGCATTTTTTGAGAGCCAAAATGGATCGGCATTCAGAACATTTTCGTGCTATGATTTTATACTATTTCAAATGTGGCTTAAGACCCGATGAGTCATGTGATCGACTTCGAATTGCTTTTGTGAATGAAGGACCTTCAAAAACAACCATCTACCGCTGGTATAGCGAGTTCAAACGCGGTCATCTTACTTTGAGGGAATGAACAAAGGAGTGGTCGTCCTATCACGGCTGTCACCGAAGAAAGTTTGCTGGCAGTAAAAAAAATAATTCAAGAAAACAGACGAATTAAGTACGAAAATATTCAGCATACACTGCAGATTGGTTCAGGAAGTGTTCACAAGATTTTGCACAAGCACCTTCCCGTAAGGAGAATAATTTTTCGCTGGGTGCCGCACAACCTCACCGAAGCTCAGAAGCAGGCCCGTGTGGATTGGTGCCGTGATTTGTTACAAAAAATTGATGCTGGCTCGTCACGGCGCGTTTACGACACTGTGACAGGTGACGAATCCTGGATTTCTCAATATGATCCAGAAACAAAGCATCAGTCGACAGTTTGGTTGTTTCAAAATGAACCAACGCCTACGAAAGTGAAGCGATCGAGGAGCGCAGGATTTTTTTTATAGTTTCTTCACTTTGACGGGGTACCTAACTTCAATTCCACTTTGAGACCAAAGCAGCATCAACGCTGAATAATAATAATATTGGCCTTTTTGCATCTACTTAATGAGATGATTTATACAGCGTCCAGTGGTATCTTCACTCACACTAGATGGGTGAAGGGCCCACTCCGACGCTGTAGTGCCTGGGACATGGTTTTATAGATGGTGTAGGCTTGCCCAGCACCTATACCATCCTGACAGCTTAGTCGGCCTAGCCCACAGGAAAGACTAGTCAATACGTGCGGAGCCAACCAGGCCGCGGGTTTCCTCACGATGTTTTCCTTCACCGTTAGCGAGTGGTATTGCAACTACAAATTCTCAAATGTACGTAACTTTGAAATTAAACAAAGTCATTAAACGCTGAATGGTATAACACAAAATGCCTGCCAGAAGTTTTTTTCTGAATTGAGCAACAAGCGATTGAACAACGGGCTCCGCGGGGTCCTTCTTCACCACGACAACGCGCCCGCGCACACTGCGATCAAAACGAGGGACTTCCTGGACTCCACACAGATCAGAGTCTTAGGAGACCCTCCCTACAGTCCTGATTAGGTTCCGTGTGACTTCTTTTTACTGCCTAAAATAAAAAATCTGCTCAAAGGGATACAGTTTTCATCGCCGGAAGACGCGCTAGCAGCGTTTGAGAAGGCCGTGGAAGAGGTGTCTGCGGAGGACTGGAATAAATGTTTTGAAAATTGGTTCAGACGCATGATACGTGGTATAGAGGCTGGTGGAGAGTGCTCTGAAAAGATTAAATAAAAATAGTTTTTAGGTATAATGTGAAATTTTATTCTCTACAATGTTTGTCTTATGGGTATTTCAATAGAAGTAAGAGTATAAGTTTCAAAGAAATATGGTCTTGAAAATTCGCAAAATGTAAATTTGCACGTAAATAAGTTCCGGTTCACAACTTTTGATTTCGGCTATACCAATAAATCGAATTTAAAGTTTTAGACAATCATGCTGTGTGGTTTCGGCCTAAAGAATAGCACCAACCCAAATTCTTCCCGCGGGTGTCGTAAAAGGTGACTAAGGGACACAAACTGGGGGGTGGGCAGCAGCGCCCCCTGCAGTACAATGCCACCAATCTGCGATCCTCAACCCGCATGCCCAGCGTGGGGATTATGGGCATTAACCCCCAATGATGGTATAAGACAGGCCGCTCTGGTCATCACTAGGGGAGGGCTATGTCCAGCAGTGGACTCCATAATATAGCCTGAAGAAGAAGACAATCATACAACGCAAAATTTAACTCTCTTTAATATTGCAATAACGAAGATTCCAGTCCAAAGTACCGTTTCCGAGCTAGAAGCACAAAACTGAAAGAAAGTGTGATAAGTTCGCGGTTTTTTGGCCCCCAAAAGTTGAGCTCACCTCCTGGGACCGTGCGAATTCGCATTACACGCATTTAAGATCAAATGATGGTATAAAATGATATCCAGCTTTCTGGAAATTAATTCCTGGATTTTTTTAAATTTGATTGACCTATTATATTAACATCAAGAATTTAAAATGTCAAGAACATAAAAAAAATAACATTCCATGCGATAATAAGTAAAAATGTCAAACAAGAGAGGTCACGGGGATAATATCAAATAGTATATCATTGTTATACTTATTTTAATCAATATAATTATCAGTCAGAAATTCGATTATTGTATGATAGCAGTTTTTAAATAATATATTTTTTTATTTGTGCTTGAACAAGCCTAAGTCCAGTTCTCTTAATGCACTAGACAGCTTATTATAAATTACAGGGCCCATGCAAAATACACTTTTGTGCACCAGCGCTGTATTTGTCCTCTGCGTAAACATATTTTCGTTTTATACCGTTTTAATCACTGACTGACTTGTGAGACTCGTATGAAACTAAATAGATATTGTGACTTTTATAACTACGCATGCCTATAGTATATTTTTGACTAAGGAACTAATAACCACGACAGTAAAATTGTATATTTTGACTTAAATTCTGGTTAACTGAAAACGGCATATTTTTATCTAGATTAGAAACTTAAAACCTCTCAAGAACTACATTTGAGCTGATGAACTTCGAAACAATGTCCACCAGATAATGTGCTACTTAGGTAATGAAAGTATTTGATGAACAAAGTGATTTTTTTTACTTAAATTTGAAGTTCTAAATTCCCATCTCTGAAAGTCTTCATCAGAACACCACCAAATTACCCTGGGACAGCTTTTATATTATATTTTATGAAACATATGCATATTATTTATGAATGGGCCTCATTAGGCCTTATTTGCTGCTGTCCATTGAAAAGTTATTTTCTCCATCTCTCAAAGTCTTCATGACATCTTCACCAAATTAAAATGGGACCAATGGGACGCTATACCTAGTAGAACAAAAAAAAATATCGAAATAGGTTAAGATTTGACGAAGATAATGCGAAAACATAGTGAAAAATAATTAACATACGCGTCGATGTGATAACCTCTTTTGAAGTCGGTTAAAATGGAAATGACTTTCATTAAATAAATATGTACATCATCTATAAAAATATCAACTGTAGCTACACGGTTCATGAGAGTTTACGTTCAGCTTGGGGACAGACCGACAGACGGACATACCATCTTAGCAATTGGGTCCCGTTTTTACCCTCTGGTACGGAACCCTAAAATCTATGTTTTAGTTGGAAGTTATACTTAAAGGGCTATAGTTAATTATTGTTTATGTAGTTAATTATTCCAAGACATTATAAAATGTAAAGGTGATATGCTGTCGACTGTTCCTCAACAGCAAGTTGCGAATTCAAAAACTAGGGGGTACAAACTGCGACCACGAGTTCTTATAGGAAGCTGCCATAATAATCGGTACCGTTTTTAGTAAAGTTTTAAGCAACTTATTTGTCAATAAATCACATAAAAATTAAAAGATGTACCAACATAGCTTAATCGATCTGTACTAGAAACCTTAAAAAAAAAATATTTCTTCTACCTATTTTGCAAAATGTGAAATATCTGTGAACCATCCATGAGGTATATTTTCGTGTATCGTTTTAGAAAATTTCTAAACATTTACCACGGATATCCGTGACATTTACTATCTGCGAACGGTTTAATCAGTGATGTCTGCGCGCGCCCCAGTCCCTTCTGTGTGGCCCAATTATTTCTATTAGCGCCATCTAACGTGGAGTAGCATAGACTAGTGAGATTGGGCACAAGCAACTCATTATCAAGTACGGTAGCTGACTGGGTTACGAAAGATTGATTAAAATAATTAAGTTATCTCGATCTTAATAACTTATTGATTAAATCATTGGATTTTTTAATATTAATTTATAAAAAAATAAACTATTAGGGAAATGTGGTTCAATTTCGTTATTATACAGAAAATGTAATAAGTTAGTCACAAATTTTACCGACAAGCGACGTCAGCGCCAGGATCCGAAAAAAGCTGTATAACCTGTATAATTTGTGAATGATCTTCTATCCTTACTTCAAATTCAATGGTATGGCATAACGATCCTGCGATACAGGAAGAGACCCGTGCCTCAGCAGTGGGCTCATACAAAGGGTTGATACAAAATTTTAAAGCAAAATTCCCCATTGATCTCGCGTATGCATTGTCTTTATCCGTATTCAAGGTACTTTCAAAGGTTTGTTTTTGTGTTTAGGTCTGTAACCGTCAGAGAGATAGCGGAAAAAAAGTCCAAGAAAGTTAGATCGTAAAATTTTCCACAAAAAGGTAAGTATCTAAACTTTTTTTCCTTAAGAAGCTCCGTGCTCGAGTTAAAATCACAATTTCATCTTTTTTTATTTATATTAAATTAATATTTAATATAAATAAAAAAATAGATAAATATAAAAAAAA
This sequence comes from Yponomeuta sedellus, assembly GCA_934045075.1. Classification (NCBI taxonomy): domain Eukaryota; kingdom Metazoa; phylum Arthropoda; class Insecta; order Lepidoptera; family Yponomeutidae; genus Yponomeuta; species Yponomeuta sedellus. The sequence continues at coordinate 2,456,789 of OW203724.1, read as the reverse complement.
ACTACATTTTTGGATTTATAAAATGTCGCCAAACTGGTGCAGTTTGTTGGCGTTGCGCTCTTATAACTTAAGTATATGACCATGACTTATATGTCGTTACTTTCAATTAATTATACAATGAGCAACATGTCATTTTTTGTTACCTACTTTGCCATTTATTTATACCGGATCAGTAAATTCGTTTCGGTTTCTAATTGTGTAGGTTCAAACCGTCAAAGGTGATCCTGATAATTGACCTCTATAATTATAGGACTGAGGAAGCAGTAGATTCGTCAGTAGAAGCAATCTAACCGATCAGCAGTAAACATGCGAATTATATGTGCAATTATATTTGCTGTGATATATAACAGTGTAGAATTTGTAACTACTGCTGAGATACGAATGAAACTGTAAGTCCTCACAAAACAACTTACTACTACCTTTTCTTGTTCATATAACACACTTGTTATAAGACACTATTTATGTATGTATATGTAGATATTTATTTAGAGTATTTAAGTATGATTTATGTAAGTTTATTATTAGGTACGTATACGTACTTTTGTCTATTAGTATTCGTATTTGCACCGGCTACCCGTATCTATTTCTCCTCGGCAAATTCTCCAATTTGAGGTTGCCTGGAAGAAATTGCTTTTAGCAATAAGGCCGCCAATTGTATTTGATCTTTTGTATCTGCCGTTTTTGTAACTATTTTTCCGGTATACAATAAAGAATATTCTTATCTTATCTTATCTTACTACTTAGGTTTTATTAACTTTAATAATTTCATACTTTGACTCTAAAACCTCCTTTTAAATATAATTTCATCTTGACCACTTATCAGTAAGTATTCCAATACGTATATAATTATGGGTCATCGTAACTTATCATATAAAAAATTAAAATTGTTTATCATCGGTCAATTATCAAGATTACCTCTGCTAGTCCGTCCCTAACCTGTCCGGGGATGCAGTTGACACTACTTATTCGGATCCTTCCCAATTGCCATCCCAAATAACACCCAGCGCAGCGGAGTGTTACACCGACACAAAAAAAATAAAACCTTTGCCGGGTCGGTCGATAGGTAACAAGGGGTGTTCGTTACCTACAAGTATTTATTCATTCAATAAATTAGTTTTATAGTTATGCTATAATAATTAGTTTTATAGTTCTGCTTGTTAAGTAAGAATAGCTAATGATTTACTACTTAAACCATATCGGTGTAATTTTAACCGATATGGTTTAAGTAGTAAATCACAGCTCTTTCAAACGCCTTGGGTCACAGACAGAACACCCCGATGGCATCCTGCGACTCCTCCCACACCTTAAAGATATGCTTTACAAACACTATGGGCCTGTCCACATCACCACGGCACGACGTCGTCAACGTGGAACGTTGCGGTGCCGTGATGCGGCGCGTTGCCGTGACGTGGGAAATTACGTTGCCGTAACGTAAAAATGTACGTCACGACGTCGCAAAGTTACACGTTGCCGTGCCTTGTACAGTTACGGTACATTCTTCACGAAATAGCAGTCTCGTTGTAGATATGGACCGCACAAAACGTATTCTGCTTTTGTGGTTATTAAAAAGACGGAGAGAGAAGTTAGAGAAAAAAAAAAGACGTTACTGGGTTCACCCATATCTATCTATTATGAATAGTGATGGGAATCATTTTACTAGAAAATATGAAGCGTTGAAAACCTGTGACCATAAATTTTACAGTTATTTTAGAATGTCTGTATCAAGTTTTGAAGAATTACTAACAAAAGTTACACCTCGTATACAAAAACAATATGTATTTAGAAAACCTGTTGGGTCTTTGGAAAAGTTGGGATTAACTATAAGGTAAGTGATAAAAACAATTTATATGTAGGTATGTAATTTTTTTTATGTTCTTTATTTTTCATAATCATAGCAAGTTTCATATTTACTAAAATTATCATATAAAAATCACAGTTCTCGAGTGAACGATTTGCTTTACAATAATACGAGTAACAAACAATAGAAAAAGAATTAGGTAAATCACAATGATACCTTTTTTATATTCTTATGTAAGTATATCTATAGGTATTTATAATTAACCTCCCTACAACTATATAAATACGTAATAATAACCTAATATCAACTTAAAAATCACAGTTTTCAATCGGCTGATTTGCCCGTTTAAAATCAAAGTTTAAAACTAGTAGCTAAAAATCACAGATTTTAAGGTTTTCCTGATTTGTCCGTAACATTACAGTTATAATTAAGAAAAACAATAAAACTCTTTAATAACCTAACACCTAGATAAAAATCACAGATTTGAGTGGCTGATCTACCAACAACATAACAATTATAGAAAAATAATTAGGTTGAACCATGTTTTTATTACATAATAATATACTTAAGGAATTTTTTTAGAATTTTTTGATGAAAATTAAACAACATTACTTTAGGTACTTAATAAAATTTTGAAAATTATTATAATACTTAATTTTCAAGAAAAATCATATGTTGATTCCAATGTTGCATTTGATTCATCTTCGCAATCATTCGATAGTTCTTCGAAAGTTGAGTTTGTTGGTTTGGGATTTGATGAAGTCGATGGTTGATACATACTACGTGTATTTTGGGCTGGGGTCTTAGAAAAATTTGATGACATTGTTGATTGATAGGTCGAAGTTTGTGTTGGTTGATAGTTAGTACATAGATACGATGATTGTGGTCTTTGGTACATACCCTGAGAAGCTGTATTATAACCAGTTGGTGTGTCATAATTGTATGTAATCTGATGCAAATCTGTTAGGATTTTTAAAACACGACTTTGAAATGTTAGCGTTTGATGATCATCTAATGTGTTCAATGACGGTAATATGGCCTTAAAAAATGACAGATGTCTATTTTCTGTTTCCTTTAGGGCTTGGAGAATCTCATGATCGACTTCATCGTTCACTTTTCTTTTTCGTGGAGTAGGTTGGTAACGTGATCTTTTATTTTCATTTTTCTCATATGGCATCTCGTCTTCTTCATCTTCTTCTATTATGCTTGAGTCAGTTAAATTGGCAGCGTTTTTTTTTAGAAACAGAAGTTGATTATATAAATGATACGCCTTAATTTTGCTTGCACCAGATCCCGATTTATTAAGGGTTTCAAGTTTTTTCAGGTATCTTGTAAAATTATCTTTTATATGAGTCCATTTCTTTAGCACGGCATTGCCTGTAAAATATTTAAAACGTATTATTATTAAATATTTAAAACGTATCTATTTTTTTTCCAGATTTTTGGCAACAGGAAATAGTTTTAGAGATTTAGAATTCACGGATTATCGTGGAAAGAGTACTATCGCAAAAATAGTAAGAGAAGTATGTCAAGCTTTATGGAAAATCATGTTAAGTGAATGTATTCCGAAAATAACAGAGGAGTTAATAAAACAAACAGCTGAAGATTTTGACAAGAAAGCCAATTTTCCTAATTGTATGGGGGCGTTGGACGGGAAACACATTCGAATCTGGAGTCCTGCCCATAGTGGGTCTCTTTTTTTTAACTATAAAAGTTATAATTCTATAATTTTGCTCGCTATTGTTGATTCCAAATATAGATTTGTGTATGTTGACATAGGAGCATTTGGTAAGGAATGCGACTCCACTGTTTTTCACAATACAAAACTGTATGAACTATTACTACAAGGCAATCTGCCTTTACCAGAGCCAAAATCTTTACCAGGTCTACAGACACCAGTTCCTTATATTTTTGTAGCAGATGAAGGCTTACCACTCACAAATAATGTATTGCGCCCATACCCCGGGAAATATTTGACTGTACAACAAAGAGTATTCAACTATCGCTTGAGTCGCGCGAGAAGATACGTTGAGTGTACTTTTGGTATTCTGGCAAATAAATGGCGTGTATTTCACCGACCATTGAATGTTCAATATAATTTTGCTACAGATATTATCAAAGCATGTTGTGTCTTGCATAACTTTATTATTAATAGAGACGGAATTACCACAACCGAGGAATTAATGATAGAAGAAAATTTTGTAAACTTGCAACAGTCAATTGATGACGAACTTCCAATAAACACAAACTCAGTCAATATTAGGAATGAATTCTGTAAATATTTTAATAGCAATATTGGAGCACTTAGTTGGCAATTAACTAAAATATGATAATTGACTTGTAATATTTTTATACCCACTCATAGTTTAGTTATATTAAAATTTACCTACTAAGCCTATCCACAAAAGAATGTAAAACATAATAAATGGCCGAAAAAATATCTCATAAGTATTGTAAAATATCCCACATAAGTAACTTATAAATAACTACTTCATAAAATATACCTATAACATAACTAATAAATATGTACTTACCTAGTCTTGTTTTTTCTCTATCGTTTTTGCCGTCAAAGTCAGGAAAAATGTTTCGACAAACATCCTTCCAGCCTTCCGTTTTTAAGTTTTTGTCCTTGAAATCATCTATTGTTTTGTCCCAAAGTACTGGACGTTCTTCAATAAGTGAAATCAATAAATCATTATCTATGTTCTCCGACATATTTTATTCATCTACGTGCAACTAATCGCTAAGACAATAACACAGCAACTGATCGAGCGCATCATATCATACCCGCGTCACCGGAATACGACGTCGTCCGATGCACCGTTCCACGGCGGCGTTGCCACACCGTGCGAGTGCACGACACGGCAACGCGACGGGCACCGTTCTACGGTGGCGACGTCGTGCCGTGGTGATGTGGACAGGCCCTATGTCTGCGTCTGTCGTTGAGCGGCTTTTCGTAAAACCGAACTGTCTCTTATGGATAGCTTATTTATATTAAAATTAGTCTGCATTTGACGTAAAATTACGTTCTCAAAAACTTTACTTTGGTAGAACCGGCAGTTCCTATTGCTAGGTATATGTCTGAAATTATTTGAATCTTCAATAACACCAGATTACTATTACTAGATTACTATAAACAAAGGTAAATACTATTTTACTTAACTTTAATAGATTAGGTAAGGTTCCCTGATCGAAAAATTTATTAAAATTGACGCAACGTAAGCTGCTAGAATATCGATTACCGTGGATATACGTTTAACAGATAATCCCCAAAAACTCCAGCTTTTTTTAAGTTTCTTTAAATGCTGTTCTAGTTTCTTTAATTGAATAAATACAGTAAGTGGTTTTATAATAGGTAGGTACGTATACTTTTTTTTTCGAAAAGTAGGTAAACGTCACTCATCCTGTGATAACTATTTCCAGATCCTACGGTCATTAATTGTTCGCTTATGTTCGATTCAGCAAACCGTCGACAAATAATTTCTGTAGGAGATGAGCAATCGGTCCCTTTTTTATATATAGTCAATTTGGCATCCACTTCTCAAAAGGTCCCGGTACCTACCTATCAATCGGTCCACTTCCCAAACGGTCCCCTATTCCTTGTGTCCGGCAAATTACACTCGGGAATGAAATCGGAAAAGTATTTTAATATTGAATTATGTTTCAAACATAAAAAAACAGTGTAGGTAAAACATAGTTATTTGCTTCAAACTAATCAGTATTTGCTTAAAAATACAACAATAGTATATTTCATTACAAGTGCGGAAAGGCTGTCATTGCAAAGAGTTCCGACAAATATCTACCCGAGCCGAGGCGCAGCCGAAGGCGAGGGTTGACAGTCGGAACAAGTTGCAATGACGGTTCCGTACGTGTACTGAACGACTATTTTTAATACAGTTGCGAAAAAAATAAGCAATATAATAAAGAAAATTTATTTGGAAAATGTTGCCAACCGTAATAGTACATTACACAACTAGGGTGGTAATACAAAGAAAGGCCGAGATCGCAGAAGTTTGCGGCCCGAGCTGCAAGCGAGGGACGTAAATATGCGATCGAGAGCTTTCTTTATTACCTCCCGTGTTGTGCACATCTTTTGAGGATATAAGCAGATTTTTTTTCTTCACCCATTCTAGTAGGCAAAGGGGATGTTTTTATTGATATGAAATGAAAATGAAATTTAATGAGATGAAATGAAACCTAACCTAACTCATACAATCAAATCATTTAATCTTATATTGAAACAAATCGGTAGCTCATAAAAACTTCTATGATTTTTTTTAGTAAAAACTTCATGGTTGGTTTTTCTTTTTAATAGACATTATTTTGACAGTTGGGAAAGAAAAGACACGAGTGCGGTAAAGGTAAAAAAAGCACGAGTGTGTAATAGCCCCCATCCCGCACGCTATACGTCCCTGTAATACGCCACTTTTTGAGAAACTGTATTAAAAATTACCTATACTTAGAGTAACTTGCAGCACGATCTTTATTTTTGACCAAACGCTAAGAAGACAGATTGCGAGGATGACTACCTAGTTGTTAAAGTGGACCGATCAAGAAGTTGGACTGATTGCGCAGTTTACCGATTACGAAGTTGTGAAAAATTTTAGGGTCACCGCACACGGGCCACCGGCCACAACCACAAAACGCCGCCACTGGCATATTTCCTGTAATTTTCATACATTTTATATGGACTGGCCGCACACGGTTGGCGCCGGTGGCGGCCACACGCTACAAATCGTCGCAGCTTGCTTCTTGTGGCTCGCACCGGCCACTAAACGCCGACACAAAAAGCCGCCACACGCCACTCGCGCGATTCCGCGCCCCTCTCTCCCTTTCCTCATTTAACCTGTGTAAAGTTAAATAAAGTGTAAACTTAAAAAAAAATGTTTAAAAAACTTTTTAGGATGGTTTAGAAGTTTATCGACATGTTCGTTGCATTTGTGTACATTCGTTAAAATTGGATGTATCCAATAACTACAGTTGCGTCTTCTACGACGACGTCTTTTTCCGACGAATTGAGTCCATTATGATACTGCACGCAATAGCCTTCCTTGGGTAACTCAAGAGCCAGATATGAGTGACACACAACTCCCTCACCGTCAAGTGTGTCCCATTCATATCCCAGAGATGTTAACTATATCTGGCTCCCTCACACATACTCTCAACTCAGTACGGTAGTCATCTCCTGCTACTTTATCCAGCTCACACACGAGAGCGCGAGAGCGAGATCAACATCGTCTGACATCGGTTACATTCGGCCGCATTTCTCGTCTTAACCAACGAGCGATGAGAGAAAGTTCACCAAAAGAAACGTGTGATCTGGATAAAGTAGGGAATAGGTAGACTAGACTGACTCACCGTCTCGTTTCCACACGCACTTAGTAGATTGGACGTCGTATGAGCTAGGACACAAGTGGTGAGCGAGATATGATAGATATATAGTGTGTCTCGGTGAGCAAAGATATGAGATATAACAACTCCCTCTAAGGACACACTTTGCCCAAGTCTAGCACGCAAGGGTTAAAAAAAGTAGCAGCCACCGACCGCAAGTGTCGACCACCGGCCACAAGTGGCTGTCGCGCGCTTCAGCTACCTTTGTAGCCGCTTCTAGCTTCTCGTGGCGGCGTTTGTGGCTGTCGCGTGTGGCCCGTGTGCTGCGACACTTAGACGCTTTGCTAAGTTAGTCATGCGAACAAATACATAATATTTTGACGTCTTAAGCCGATAAAGTGAAACGTGTGATACAAATTGCTACCCAGCAATGGGGACCATCGAAAACATCATTTTGATCTTACAAATACGACATGGCAATGACAATCACTTCTTTCATGAAAACTTGTTGCCTGTAGCAATGAGACGCCGAGGGTATATGACACGATAGTGGTGGGAGTCGGCGCGGCGGGGTCGGCGGCGCTCGGCAAGCTGGCGCGCGCCGGCCGCTGCGTGCTGGGGCTCGAGGCCGCGGACCGCGTGGGCGGACGCGTGCGGACCGTGCCCTTCGGACACGGCGTCGTCGAAGTTGGCGCTGAGTGGTACGGAACGCTTTTCTACTTTTTCCTAGCACCCGCATTAAATTTACATCTGTATTGCGCACAGTTAAAATTAACCAGCCAACAAAATGTATGAGCAGAGATCCCTGTAGAAAATATTCCTACCGATTTACTTATGCCACAGGATCCACGGTACTAATAACAGCGTGACATATGCGCTCGCGGTCGCCAACAACATATCCATATTAAACCAAGACGGAGACCCGCGTGTATTTCGTAGCAACGGCACCGAAGTAGACAAGGAATTGGTCATGGAGCTCCTCACGAGCTGTACAGATGATGCAAACATAACGCAGAAGGATCAATCAACTGGCGAGTATTATACACAAATGTGAGTAATTTTGTGATTATTCTTCTCGCTGGTTACAGAGTTATCTCAAACACAAGAAAATACTTCAGTCACCCAGCAGTTTCTCAGTTTATCAAAATTCAACTCTCAAGAGGGTGGGAAGGGTGTTAAAGTTTGTGTGAGAAGTACCTACACTATTTGTTGTCAGATTCTCATATATACATACATACATACATACATACATACATACATACATACATACATACATACATACATACATACATACATACATACATACATACATACATACATACATACATACATACATACATACATACATACATACATACATACATACATACATACATACATACATACATACATACATACATACATACATACATACATACATACATACATACATACATACATACATACATACATACATACATACATACATACATACATACATACATACATACATACATACATACATACATACATACATACATACATACATACATACATACATACATACATACATACATACATACATACATACATACATACATACATACATACATACATACATACAAACATACATACATACATAACATCACGCCTGTATCCCAGAGGGGTAGGCAGAGACCAGGGACTGCCACTTGCCACGATCCTGACAGATCACCAATAACACGTGTTTCTCAATATTCAATCCCTATCGATGTCGATCTCGGTCAACACTTGTATATCCCCACTGCTGGGGCACGGGTCTCGTCCTGCATCGCAGGAAGGTTAGGCCATACTCCACCACGGGCGCCAAGTCCGTATTGGTGGAGGATTGTAAGACAGTGGCGGGCCTTACTGTCAGAAGTTATCAAGCAGCCCATAAGGCCGTAATCACAGAACATAAAAAAAGAGTAGAAGTAGTGACATGACACATTAGTACGAAAACCAGTGTAACCAAACTGATACACATAAACCAAACACACACTACGAATGCCAAGCTGCCATTGGTAAATAAAGTCAATGCCGAAAAGGTGTACATCATAAAAGTTTCAAGTAAAATATGCACCTTTTCACAATGTCAACAATGATCAAAGTCAAATGACAATGATGAAATTAAGGTTGACATTTTGTAGTAACGCTACTCTACACTAGATGGAACTACCACCGCGTCGGACCGAAAAGAACTTTTACCTAGTAAGACATAAAGTTCAAAATTGAAAAACAAGTACATTCTCAGTTTGGGATGGGACAATGCGAGTTCTAGTTTGTCGATAGGGTGAACCTATCGACAAATTATACAAACAGTTTAACACATTAACGGCCGAATACGAATACTGGTACCTACTCAGAAGTATTTTTAGCCATTTCTTTTTTGCCTTTGGTATTACTGGTAGATAATGCATCTTTTTACATTATCTTTTGTGCAATAAAGAATTAATACTAATAGGGTGGATAGATGCACAAATAAAACAATGTTGTAGATTTCATAATATTTTAAAATGTTATCTCTTATTAAAACTAGCTTTAACCCGCTGCTTCGCCGGCGTTAGAAATTATAACACGGGAAATATTATTCTACGACTCAATTCAGATCTTTGTCTATCTGTACGCCATGTTTCATACGTAATACCATTGAATTAATTCAATGGTAATACTAATTGATGATTGTACTAATATAATTTCATTTATACGCAGGAGTCTAACCTGGAAGTGAAGCACATTTTTTCTGGTATTGCTGCATCACTTTAGTGCCACCTTCCGCCTTTTTTAGTTATTATGAAGTGTTCATGAAAATGCTCTGAATATATTGTGCTCATCTTCGTTGGGAACCAATTTTGCCTTCTTATCGCTGCCTTCCAATTTAATTTCATATCCGGTTTCCCTATAAAAACTAAACGAAAACTCACTTCCAAATTTTTTTGAATCCGAGAGGGTTGTTTTATTATTGCCTCGGTTTGCTGTTGTCAAAGGGGTTGAAGTATTAAGGTTAAATAGCAGAATAATAAAAAATCAAAAAACAAATAACATAAAAAAACCAAAATCTGATGCTCGTCAAGAGAACAACCACTCGAACAGGTAAACAGTAGTAAACTACTTAATTTTTTGAACTGAAGTAAAAAAAAAACATATGAGTCGTTTTCGATAACCATACTTTACATCTCGGTTGGAATATTTAAAAATGTAAGATTAAAATTAGTTTGATAGTTTCTTAAATATTTCAGTCCCTGATAAACTGGTGAAGAAAAACTATATCGCGATCTAGCTGTGCTCATGTCTTGTATGTGCTCATATCATGTCTTGTATGAAAGGTAATGTATGAGCTCCAATGACAGTTTTCACATGCACAATGACCAGCCGGCGACCGGAGCTCATACATTACTACTTTACCCGGCCCGGCGACCGGAAGGCGACCGGGTGCATATGAAAAGGCACTTAGGAAGTAGGTATAAAATAACAATAATTATTTTACCTACTTAGACGAATTGTAATTTACAATACCTAAGTACCGTTAAGTATGTATGACTTCTAAGTCATAGACAACTAATTATCGATAGATTTTTATCATGTGTGCCCTCATCCGTAATTGAGTAGAATTCAAATTTTGACAGAAATTTCTAGAGAATGTACACTTTCTTCAATGAAAATTTAACTTTACTATCCAGTAAATAAAGGTGGTTTCACTTTCTCATTTTCGCATTGGTTTCCGTGTTCATGTCATTACAAATTTAATTAAAAATACAATGAAATACGTCTTAAAGATGAAATGTTACGGCATGATCAGTATATTTTGGTCCCCAACTTTTATTTTTGCTCTCTAACACAGCATAACAAGGCATTTTAATAAAATTTTCACCATTTTTTCTTTACTAGAAGCGCACGGCAACTGAAGTCAACAAAACTGTCACCGACTACGCATAGGCAATACATTGCTAATGTGAGGCACGCGGGCACCGCCCACTTATGACTTCTACTCTTTTTTTATGTTCTGTGGCCGTAATCAATCCCTATAGGTACCTACGGATAAAAAATGTAAGTAGTCAAAGTTTGTATGGACAGTAAATTACAGTCTGTTAGCTTATAGAAGAATATACCTCGGCTACTATAGGATAGAATCGGATATATTCGTGTAATAGAAATATCGAAACATATATTTTCAAAATATGTAGTGATGAAAAGTTTTATACTGAGCAGGAAGTAGTATTACACTCGGGTGCTTTCGGTAAAAACCGAAGCCTACTCTAGAGCCCGAGGTATATTATAAAAATTAACAGACTGTATTAAATACAGTCTGTTAGCTTTTATAATATACAGAGAATAGTGTAAAGAGGTTCGAAATTTCACTGATGCCGGTGAGTCGCCCATTGGCTCAATTGGAAGAGCGCTGGCACGGATAGCTAGAGGTTGCGGGTTCGAATCCCGGCATGGGTGAAATTTTTAGCCTTTAAATAGGTTTTTAAATTTGTCCTTAGCACGGGTTAGTGCATTAAAAATAAAAATAGTATAAGGGATACATCAGTTATTTATTCTACTTCCAGATGCAAGGACTATATTGCGAAGAACAAACCAGAGCTGTTTAAAGATGATGACTTCGTCTCGTCATGGCTTGACTTTGTGCACTTTTACGTTGTGAGCAGCGACGCGGCCGACGACTGGAATGACGTGTCGACCGTATCGGCGTACGAGGACCTTGACGAAAAACTCACGATGTCATGGCATAAGTTTGGGTATAAAACGGTGTTCGACATTATCTTGGTAAGATTGGCAGTTTATTTAAATGCTTCTTTAAAAAAAAATACATGAAGATACAAGCCAGAGGGAGATGGGGAGATAAGTCATTCCTACGATGTGTGTTTTAAGTCGGGATGTGCGTCGCACGGATTATTGACGAAGTGCCATCAGAGGCCTAAAAGGCGTGATGATAGTATCAAATAATCAAAGATTTAGTTATATTACGGGAAAGTACATATTAAATGAATTTAAAATACTCGGAGGACCATTTTTACGATCGTCTGCGCAGGCCTTTAAGGTGATCTGAGGGTTTGAAGACCTCATCCACGTGGCGGGAAGACGCGGATGCAAGCCGCTTCCAACCGGTCTTTCTGGAAATCCATGGAGGAGGCCGATTATAAAATACTGATTTATAAAAAAATTAGGTTACCAATATTTTCAATAAAATGCACAAGTATAATACCTACTGCTTTCAGCCATTTTGACTGCAACACCAATCACACCGCGTGATGTCACGCTTATGTAAACATTGGTATTGTCACGCTTAGTTAAACTTACTAAAATAATCTAACCCTGTTGGGACCAGGGGCCTACAAAATCTAAACTGTCGTCCAAAGAGTGTATAACCACTAAGTATGCTGTCATCCGTTAGATCACATCCTAATTTGACAGTTATACGTTTGGAATTTCTTGCGTATTCCCCCTATGTGGTATGGGCCAGCCAGTCTGAGATGCATAGTCTCGTTACCATACATAAGTTTAAAAACCTATTTAGAGGCTAAAAATTTCACCCATGCCGGGATTCGAACCCGCAACCTCTGGCTATCCGTACCAGATAGCAAGAGGTTGCGGGTTCGAATCCCGGCATGGGTGAAATTTTTAGCCTCTAAATAGGTTTTTAAATTTGTTCCTTAGCACGGGTTAGTGCATTAAAAATAAAAATACTTAGTGTAACCATACATAAGTGTTCGGTTTGGTAACGTATCTAAGTTACGAGTACCTACCTTCGTAGGCAAAAAGATAATAATTATATTCTCTATCTACACATATCTAAGTACTTTTTATCTATACTACAGGCTGACTTTTTATATATTTAACAGAATAAATACAACAACGGGCCGGGCCTCCCTACCGCCGAGATCAAACTGAACAAAGAAGTGACGCAAGTGGTGTGGTCCGAGGATCCCGCGGCCGACGTTGTGGTCAAATGCGCTGACGGAGCCGAGTATAAAGCGAAGAACGTCATTGTTACTGTATCTCTGGGAGTTTTGAAGCATCGGTAGTATATTAGTTAACTAATCCCTTGCCTAAGTGATATTTTATTATACTTTATTACTAAGTGTAACATTAAATTTGAAGTCAGTTCCCAACTTAAAATTCAATGGTATTAAATTAGAAATTTTTAAATTGCATGTATATAGGTACTCATATGTGGAGTGGGCCTCTAATATACTTAACCTACCTAACTTACTTAATGAACTTTCTCAGTTTATGTATATATATATATATATATATATATATAAAGTTCGAGAAAGTTCATTTATATATATATTAGTGCATTAAAAATAAAAATAGTGTAATCATGTGGGTACAGTGATATCGTTCCGATGTTAAACCTAACTGCAAAGTAGGTAGTCGGGGCTGTATGTGATGCAATTTGCTTAAGTCAGATGTTGCTGCCTGTACGTAATACAGAGAATAGTGTAAAGAGAAAGATGATATATATGAAGGTTGCGGCAGCAGTGCAACCTTCATATTTTTGTTGCAAAGTCGAAAGTAAGATGACTGACGAGAGTGCATGTGTGTATAGGTTAATGTGCTGTCGACTGTACGAGGCAGGTCTTCAAGTAGGTATTTAGTACAGAACCTTATTATTTTTCCGCAAACTCTTTCAGTTACAATGAAATGTTTTCGCCGTCCCTTCCAAAAGAAAAAATTGAAGCCATCAATAATATATCTATGGGCTTGATCGGTAAAATCATCTTATCCTTCGAAAATACTTGGTGGGCCCAAGATTTAGTCAACGGTTTTCTATGGAGCAAAGAGGACAAAGAACAGATACCTCAAGAGGAAGCTTGGACGACGAAAATCGGCTGCACCTCTCCATCGATGGGCTCTGATAATGTGCTCGTATTGTGGACTCATGGTGCAACAACAAGACATGTAAGTGCGACAGAGAAGCCCAATGTGGCATAGTTCATAGCTTTGGCAAATGCTTGGTCTGTACGATTAATTCTTTATTACAATTCGTCGTCAGGCTATACTAGTCCACTACTGGCCGTCCCGTCCCCATAATGAGCGCCATTGCACCCTATCTTTAGCTTGCCGCATCCAGCATCTGCCTGCAGTTTTCCAGTCGCAGGGCGCTCTACACTACGTTTGCCGAGTCGCGGTCTCCACTCAAGAGCACGTTGACTCAAACGGTTGTCGGTTCTTCGCGAGGTATGGCTAGTCCAGCCTTGATTACAATACCCAAAACTTTTTAGAAGCTTTGCGTATTATAAAGTGGCAGTGGGCAGGCAAATCTGCAAAAGAACTGATAGACGGTGGGGTCCAAAATGTACTTTAGATATGACGGTTTTCGAGTCGAGGTGAGAGACCACACCCTCGTCAGCCTCAGCCACTTGAGAACACTGACCAACGCAATGTAGGACATCCAACAGCTGACTGGACCGACGCTCTAAGACATTCCAGGTAGCGTCTGGATGAGGACGGCTAAGGATGGCGTGTCTTGGGGAAGGCCTATGACTAGCATTTTACTTACACCAGTCATATCTTTGAATTTTTAGGTTGAAACGCTATCTGATGAAGTCGTGAAGGGGCAAGCGATGAAGCTATTACGAAGATTTTTGGGACCAGACATTCCTGAAGCCACTGGAATGATAAAGTGAGTATTTTATTGGTGATCGACGAGCACTCTGAAATTGATATCATCCCTTTGTATGTGATATCAATTTAATTATGAATTTGATATCATCCCCGCTACGGGGGCATGGGTCTCTTTCTGCATCGAAGGAGTATGGTCTATACTCCGCCACGGAGACCCAAGTAAGTTGATGGAGGATTGTAAGACAGTGGCAGGCCTTTCTGTCTGAATTTATCAAGCCGCCCAGGTCTCGGATATGGCTTAGCGTGCCCTCGGAAGCACGTTATCGCTCGGAAAAAATTGTCACTAGCTGTAGTCACAGGATGGTCACCCATACATCACGTGCCCGCGCCTGTTGTTGCTTAACCCAAGTGATTGATTCCAATCACTCGGTTCCACTAGGCCACGAGTACTCTGAATGCCGGAAACATTCCATGTCTCCATGTGTTTCGGTGTGTTCAAAGACTTCGAATGTTGACTGACGAAAAATTATGACATAAACGTGCAGGCGAAATTGCGTGCTGCCTCGGCGATGTCTCGAATCAAAAGGCGAACCCCACTCTGGAGTCCGTGGGGAAGTGAAGAGGGATGCCAACAGTGGACCGCTTCGCTGCTGTGCCAATACCATGGTAATCAATTGGTATCTGTTTCCAGGACGACCTGGTACTCCAATCCCTTCACCCGCGGTACCTACACGTTCGATAATCTGGACACGCCCAAGCACCCACAGGCCCGCGAGGACTTGGCGCGGCCGCTGCTGGACTCAGCGAAGCAGCCGCGCGTGCTGTTTGCGGGGGAAGCCACTAACACGCCGCACTTCGGCACCGTCCACGGCGCCGCGGAGACTGGCATCAGGGAAGCCAACAGACTATTGGGAGACACTAAGATGACTATCACTATATAGTTCGTTTCAGAAATTATATTTTGTATGGTATCCGTTGCTTGACCTTGGTAATAAAAAGAAAACATAAATAAATAACTTCCGCTCAACACAAACACATGTCCTGGGGCATTATTACACAGACACACACACACATACACACACACACACACATACACAGACACACATAAATTGCATGCCGCATGTTAGATATTAGTATATTTGGCCTCACATGTTCTACTAGATTCAATATTGTTTGATAAACATGACATCACCACCCACTGTCTTCCGCCTTTTGCTAGAGGCACGGGCCTACTTACCATAAATACAGGCTACTAGATAGTCTAGTTATGGTAGTAGTCACATAAAATTACGTTTTTGTTATGTTTTTCTTCTAGATTAATATAAGCTCAAGAATGTAAGTCGTTGTAACCATTCCTTAAAATAAATATTTTTTCATTTTCATTATTACGTAAGTATCCACTGAGTTGAGTGACGTTGATTTTACTTGTTAAGCTATTCCGGCTGTCATGCATACATTTTTTGACACTTAGGAGTCGTCTAAATGTTTCACTCGATAGAGTGGAGTGCTACGTAATAGGAGGGCTGGTACCAAACTAGGATACCTTGTGCTATGGTGATCAGGGAACGATACGGCAAACATGGATATAAATTATATGGTTTTGCACGCAGTCTGAGGCCTTTTGAACGGGACATACTTCACGGTCTGTCCTCAACACACCACAACCACCCAAAAAATCATTCATTCTCTCTCACAAAGATAAGCTCACCTTTGTATTTTTATATCTTATTACCAGTGCTGTCTTTTTCGTGTGCAAGAAAGTATAATTAATTACTCATGAATGATAAACTGTAAACCTAGAGTCGGACGTCCCGTGACCAGGTGGAGCGACGACATTCGCAAAGCGGTGGGCAGTGACTGGAAGAGAAGAGCCGAAGATCGGGCTCAGTGGCGTGTCTTGGGAGAGGCCTATGTCCAGCAGTGGACTGACACCGGCTGATGAAGATGAATAATAAACACTCAAAGAGGAAGGAGTCTTTTTCTTTCATGGGAACGCAAAAAACTTATTACAAGGTTTACCTCCATGATATGAGATTGGAGGATGGTAGGTAATAAACGCCAGATTTTAGAACCTCCTAACTATCTATGAAATAGTACGTTTTAGAACATCATTCTTAATACAAAGTTCCTACACGCAGTATAAAAAAGTAGGCTCGCCAAGAAATCTGGAATAGGTAGGTTAATTTAATGCGAGGACAAACACATTCTAAAAAGAAAATAACTCCTTCGTTTCCACATGGCTTTCGGATCATCATACACGTCTATGATTTCATGCAGTCCCTGTGCATTTTGTTAATAACATTTCATTCTAAAATACTAGTATAAAAAAGTTATTTCTTAGATTTATCTAGCGAAGTAGACGCTATAGCTTCTACAGCCGAAATGAAAGAAAGAGACGCTACGTTGCATAACGATTTTTCTACAGGTGTAAACAGTTTCATAAAAGGGACTACAAGAAATAAACCCTCAGAGACCCATTAATGACAAGAAATAGTTGTTTTTGTGAACAAAATTATCTTGTCTTATCCTTCGTGTACCCTTTAAACGAGATAAAATAATAGGACCATAATAAACAACTGGAATTTGTTATTATTTTTTAAGCCAAACTTAGCTACTGTGTTTATTGGTGACATTTCTTATCTAAATTTAAATTAGCTGTATTTATGAAGTACATCGCAAATAACGTAATAAATAATGTTATCGATTTCTGTTACGTCAAAAGTTCAAAGTGCACTACTTGATTAGCGAATCAAGGTTTTGTCCATAATATTCCATCTTTGCACATAAAATAGCATAACATTACGCCTGTAACCCAGAGGGGTAGGTGAGACCAGGGACTGCCAGTTGCCACGATCCTGACAGATCACCTTAGCTTCATCAACGTTAATTATTTGTAGTGACGACCTCTGTGGCGTAGCGGCAGCGCGTCTGCCTACCATGCAAGGGACCTCTGGGTTCGAATCCCGGCTGGGAACAAAAAAAAAAGCCCAGGTCTTGGATGTTTACATGTTTCTGATGTCGTTGTTTCTGGTTTCCACTCAGGGTATCCTAGTGTGGGGCTAGAAGCAATGTATGTGCTTGTATGTAAATGTTATGTTATTTGGTTGTATGTGGCTTGATGTGTTTTGGCGCTCGTCCATATTCTAACATGCTGTCATCACACGTTAAAGGATATGTAACTAGATTATAAGCTTTCGTCATGATATTAGGTATTACTTAATGCTATAAATAAAATAAAAATAAAATTAGTCGTTGCATGCACGCCCAAGCTGGTTCCGGGTAACTTTTACAAAATTTTATTCATTAAATAATTATGTTCTTCAAATACTTACCCACCTTACTTACAGATATTATAGACAAAAGCATCATAATTCGCATTACATATTGCGTTCCTCTGGTTTTTTAAAAGGGAAGTCGATGTAGTCGAATATGTCTTCCTCGGACTCGACTGGAACGGGCTCGCCCAGTACGCCTGAAACATATTAAAGTACCGTACTAAGTAAATCGACAAAAAGCTATCGGCTCACGAGAGGTAAAGGTAGCTTTTTTTTGTAAAAAGCCATCTAACAAGGTTCATAGGACACCCCTATGAACTTGTTAGTTTTACGCCCTTCTGTTTACCAAGGTTTCATAACCTTGGTTTGGTAATCCCTACAGAATGGATTACCAAACATAAGGATTGTGAATCTATTTTTTTATGTTTGTAAGCCTATAAACGGCCCACTGCAGGGTACATGCCTTCTCATATAGAGTGTGGGATAAACGCGTGCCCACCAGGAATTGGCAATTTCAATCGCTGAGATATTTCAACACCTCAGACACTCAGGTCTCCTCACGATGTTTTCCTTCACAGTGAGTGGTATTGCTACTATAAGTTCACAATTTATGTCTTTTATTTATTAAGGGGCACCAAAAATGCATGTGTACAGATTTTGCGGTAACATTTACAATTTAAGACATTTATTAAAACAACAAGACACATCACAGAAACAAATAATTGACATCATACAAGCACAGCAGAAATTAACGAACAAAAAAAAATTAGATTTAGACTTTAGTGTGTCTGAATTTATAGTAAAGACACTCAGGAAGCGTCAGCACGCAACTCTTGACCCAATTATGTCACATTTCTTTATTTGTATTTAGGATTAAGAACTATTGTAGTTAGTTTTTAAGTAGGTGAGTGCTGTAAAAACAGCGCCGTCTATGTCATTGTTGTCTCTGGCGGCACATGCTGAGTGCTTAGTGCGAGTTTGACAGATCCAATCGAATAACTTTACTACCGCGTTAATCGGGCATTGAGTAGTGAGTATGAGTAAGTTAACCGTTCGAACTGGCAAAACGCTGTCACAGTACAACTCGCACTCGCGTTTATTCGTGTTTTGGCTGGTAAACGTGTTCACTTCTCAACGTAAACCATTACAACTCGCACTCAGCAATTTTAATTTCCATACTTGTCGCTAGGTGGCGCTTCCTCGATGCCATAGAAATATGAGTTTACGTTAACGCGATCGAGTAGTTAAAAAACTCGCACTAAGCACTCTGAGCACACGCCTTTTGTCGCCAACTATGAAGTCATTATTTGTTATGTCTCCTTTTATTCTTCTTCTTCTATTGTTGGTCGCAATAAATGCATTTTACTTTACTGCACTCACCGGTCTCCCCCACGGGCCGGAGCGTGTACTCGTTGAGCGTGAACCCCTGCTGCAGCGCGTGCGCCCGCATCGTCTTATTGAACTGATCGCTTCCAGTGAAGTAGAGCACCGCGCAGTGGTACTGCGAGCGAGGGACCAGGCGGATGTCGAGCCGGCGACACGGCAGGCCCTCAGAGAGACGACACACACCCTGAAAAGCCCACACCATTTGATTTTGATCGCACCAAGCTTTAGGCCCGCATAAATGAAAAGGTTTTATTCAAAGTAGCGCCGAAACTGCGGCCTAATGAACATTACAAGTCAAACTAGGTGTCCATTTCAAAATCTAGATCATTTTGGTTGAAAAAATGGACAATAAAAATCCAAACTTAGTCTTTTCAAAGTCCTTAATTAAAAGAGGTTACAAAATTATTATAAAATATAGGACTCGTGCATTGCACTGGCTTCAATTCCAGACATCATTGTCATCTAAATAATCCCTTATGTTATAGTAGCCCTTTTGGCACAAAGTGCATCACTTAACACAATTCTTGAACCGCGTTTCAGGCAAGCTTAATATAATATCCGTGACGGAACAAGATGCACAGACATACCTAGATAGGTTAATTTTTATATCATCATCATCAATCATCATAGGTCAACATAACAAAATCCCATAGCGAAAACATTATTGCAAGATTGCAACTCAAAATACAGCAGGCGTTATTTAAATTTTGTATACCGTGTCTCGGGTACAGAGTGCTTAGTGCGAGTTTTCGATCGCGTTAACGTAAACTCATATTTCTATGGCATCGAGGAAGCGCCACCTAGCGACAAATATGGAAATTAAAATTGCTCAGTGCGAGTTGTAATGGTTTACGTTGAGAAGTGAACACGTTTACCAGCCAAAACGCGAATAAACGCGAGTGCGAGTTGTACTGTGACAGCGTTTTGCCAGTTCGAACGGTTAACTTACTCATACTCACTACTCAATGCTCGATTAACGCGGTAGTAAAGTTATTCGATTGGATCTGTCAAACTCGCACTAAGCACTCTGAATAGAATACGAGTAGAATATTGTTTATTTGGTACAACATTTTACACGATAAATTTTATAACTAACAAAAAGAACGCTTAGATATGAAAGAAAAACATGAACTAACAATGTACCAAAAAGGTCTCTGCTCAGCTTAAGGCGTTGGGTTGGGGCTGCTAACTAGCGCGACTAAACAACCTACTTAATTTTTATTCCAAAATAAAGTAGGTTGTTTTATAGTATGTTTTTGTCAAAACGTAAAATTTAAAATTCTTGTTACGGGCTAGGGTTCTATTTATATCCGCCGGCAAGGGTTCTCGAATATTCCCGTACCTACACTCGGTACACGCGGCAAAGTCGCTCGAACAGCTTCATCTCAAAGAGTTTTGAACCTTATGCAAGTCGACATACGAGTCATTATTGCTTGCAGCGTTTATTGTTTACTAAAACGCAGCATGCGGCGACTATTCGATAGGCTTCTAGAAGGCTCTATTCTAGATGGTTCGGGATGGGACCGCGACATTCTTAACCGCTATGACAAGTATTTTTAGAACCTAAATAGAATAAAAACGGCCGTTTTTAGCATATCGGTTAAAGTTCCAGTCTATTGATCCTGGGTTCTAGAATGTAGTTGTTAAGATTCCTTAGGTTCACTTGCAGATAAAAACATTATAAAATAAGTTATGATTTTTTCTTTTGGTGGCGCTAGTTAGCAGCCTTAAGTAAATGGCCGATAAAAAGAAATAGATAAAATGGAGAACACTTTATTGAACACAAAAATAGGAAATACCTACAAAGATATTTCTTAACCTAAGAGTACAGACGGCGGCCTTATCACTAAACGTAATCTGTTCCAGACCTTTGATAAAAACGTATTATAAAACAAACTATAAGTAAAACGTTTTTATCTAGGTTTCCGTTTTACAAAGCCTTTTGCCGAAGTGACCTTTTGAGGTAGTTGTTAGTCATATCGACGCTGCATTTACCATGAACTTGGTTTTCCCGGAAGACAGGACATCGGTGACAAGCCCGTTCGCTTGAAGCGCTCGTACCAAAGCCGCGAGCTGCTTAGAATGCTTCTCGGTAGCTGCATCGGCGGATATGAGCGCTGGGTGCGTCATCAGGGCGTCAATGTCACCGCTTTCAGCTTTGCCGCGCCTGGAAATCACTGTTCATATAACATAAGATAATGGTTTAATACATTTATCCAATATTAAATACTTAATATTGGATAAATGATACAATACAGCAGAAAGCACTATTTGTGGAAAGACTGGAGCCTAAACTAGATCAAAAGATCTGTATCTTAGGTTTCCAGGCCTCCCGATCTACTATAATATATTGCAGCCTATACACATATGCATAGGCAAGCTAAGCAGTTGGTGCCGGATGCCATCGATAGATGGCAGTCGTCAAGCCAAGTCAGAGGCCTTAGGGCGGCTTGAAAATGTCTGACAGTTAGACCATGCAGCCACTTGTCTCGCAATCCTCCACCAATTCGGACTTGGCTCACATGGTGGAGTATGGCCTATACCTTTCTTAGGGAATAGAGACCCGTGCCTCTTGGGGTGCGGTGGGGACATGTGTTGATGATGATGATAAATATGTGTATCCATATGTCACAGTAAGACACAGACCGTATCTCATCTCAGAGAGAGAGTTTGGGCTTAATTACCATGCGTGCCCACTGCGGATTCGCAATTTCGAGCGCTGACGAACGTGAAATTGAGAACATCCTAACACAAGGTTTGGTTAAGGTTGCTACTATGTATTGAAAAATGTACATAATTTAGAAAATAAATTCAATGGTACATGCACGGGTTCAAACCCCCACAACCTCCCGAATGTGAAGCGTTCTACCGCTGCGCTACCACCGCTCTTCAACATTTTAAAATCGGCATTTGTGTTGCAAAGTCGCCCCCAACGCACTTAGGGTCAAACTAAAAGTTCTTAGAAAATCAAAAACTGAACTAGTTAGTTACTAGTTTCAATATATATATTTTTTCAAAATAATGTCTATTCACATCAGCACATCGCCGCAACCATTCGCTGAAAGCACTGAGAAAAGCATTTTGCCCACTCGTCCTTAAGGGCCTCTTCGGCGCCCTTTTAAAAAGCTGCTACAGCTTCTTCAGTGTCCATAAAATGTTTTCCTTGAAGTTCTACTTTTATTTTTGGGAATAAATAAAAATCTCAAGGTGCGAGGTCAGGGCTATACGGCGGGTGACTCAGCTATTCCACGTTTGACGTCGCCAAACAGTCGATCGTTCGCCTGGCGTTGTGCAGCAAGGCGTCATGGTGAATAAGGATCCTACTGCGAGGTCGTTTCTTCCGAACTTTTTCCAAGTGGCAAACAATTGTTATTGTACCACTCAGCAGAAACTGTTTGTGGATCCTCTAAAACAATTGTCCATGATCCATCATCTTTTATCCCAGGCTTCAACCTCCCTTCCGTTTAATTAAATTTAACTAATTCCAGGATCGTAACAGTAAATCTAGCTTTAGTGACCCGTAAGTATGTCGAACACAGCATTTGAGTCACCTCCGTTAAAACTTTCCACAGTTTCAGGGCACCAATCAACACTGCGGAGATTTTGGTCCTCGGTCAAATTAGGTATAAGGTATCTACCGGGCACAAAGCTTCCTGACTGCTAAATGTTCATGGAGGATTTTGTACACTGGACTCATAACGATGCTAAAGCTTGTCAGAATCTTTAAAAAACCTATTTAGAGGCTAAAACTCCAAATCATAATTGTCGGAATCTGCTGATAGGCCACTCTTTTGTCGATGTCTATCATATGTCGTACGACAGAGATGATAGCTTCAGTTGTCGCCGTAGAAGGCCGTCTCTCACGCAGATCATCAATTCATTAAACTAATTAAACCAGTTTAATTAGTTTAAACAACATCCTAGGACTTAAATCGGTAGCAAATCAATTCCTTTGTATGTGACAAAAATGTAATTCAATACACTGGGGTCTGGGGTTTTCGGTAGGGTGTCGTCTGAGGAACCGTGACTTGGACTACCGCTCTGGGCAGCTTTGATGCAAAGGATCTCCCTAGCAGTGCAGCGCGGTAATGCTGCCAGCGTTATGGGAACCTTTGGGTTGGAAATGGATGTCACGGGGCGGGCGGTTTGATGGACTGATTTAATTTTGTTTGTGTTGTGTTTATTTTTATTTTTGCAATGATATTCTTTCCATTTATTGATACTATTTTACTTTATTACATATGACGATACAGTAGAGGATTTATTTAGTTTAGGTTATTCTTTCGATGACATGTGACATTATTCAATTAAAAAAGTTCCCTGGGTAAAAAAAAAATCAAGACGGAGGGTCAGAAATTTGTTGTCCCTCCGTCCATCTAAAAATCTTTAATTTATGAATGGATATTGAACGAACTTCACACAGACACACACACACACACCCTCACGAACACAAACACACAAACTCACGCGTGGATCCCGGATGGGTAGGTAGACAACAGAGTCAGTCACTTGCTGATTCTGACAGATCTCTTCCGCTTCATAGACATTCATGGTAGTCGTTATGAACGAAAACTAAACCATCTGATTTCGTTTACAGGGCGTTTCGTGTATGGATCGTTATCGATAACAACCCTTGTAAGTCCCCACTGCTGGGTCACGGGTCTCTTCCTCATCGCAGGAAGGTTAGGTTGAGGTTAGGCCATACTCTACCATGGGGGCCGAGTCCGGGTTGGTGGAGGATTGCAAGACAGCGGCGGGCCTTACTGTCAGAAGTTATGAGAGCCGGAACCAACGGCTTAACGTGCCTTGTGAAGCACGGAAACGTTCAGAAAATTGCCACTAGTGGTAGTCACGGGACGGTCACCCATCCTGCACCTGACCGCGCCTGTTGTTACAATTTAACAATTTTAGGGATTTGTGACGAATGCAGTTTGGGATTTTGATGGGTACCTAACTAAATTAGTCAGTATATCTATGAAAACATTATGTACGTCAGGAAAAATATCAGTAACTTTAAAACTTTAGGTAGCCAACACAATGTGAATACTAGAAATAAACATAAACTTTTGTTCCCACTATTTAGGCTGGCAAAGGTTAATACATCCTTCATGGGGCATTGTATACGCTTCTATAATAAAATCCCTGAAGATATATTAAGCTTGCCTGAATCGCGGTTCAAAAAATATGTTAGGCACACTTTGTGCCAAAAGGGCTACTATAACATAAAGGATTATCTAGATGACAATGAGGTCTGGAATTATAGCCAGTACAATGTATGAGTTCTATGTTTATAATAATTATGTAAACTATGTTAATTAAGGACTTTGAAAAGACTAAGTTTGGAGTTTTTTGTCCATTTTTTCTCCAAAATGATCTAGATTTTGAAATGGACACCTAGTTTGAATTGTAACGTTCATTAAGACGCAGCTTCTGCGCTACTTTGAATAAAACCTTTTCATTTCATTTCATTTCATTTCAATTGCAGTTACTCAGGCATACTCTTCTTATCTGTAGTAAGATTTTGCTTGCTTCTTTTTCGACTAGCTAATCTTATAGGCCGTGTCAGTCACTGTCGGCCTTACCTACCTGTAACTTCCACAAATTGTTACTGTGTAGTCCGAATCGACATCACCTATGATGTTTTTGAGGATTTCTTCGATCTGACTTATTTCCGAACGTGGTATTTTCTTTTGGAAGTCTTCAAAGTACCTGATAAAATAAAACATAAGAAGTAGGTAACTTAAGTACCCAAAATAGAGGTTTCGTCGACAGCAAACTAAATTAACAAAACCTATCTTCTTCTTCTTCAGGCTATATTATGTAGTCCACTGCTGGACATAGCCCTCCCCTAATGAGCGCCATAGCGCCCTGTCTTCAGCTTGCCGCATCCAGCATCTGCCGGCAGTTTTTCGCAGATCATCATCCCACCTGTTCGGAGGGCGTCCTACACTACGTTGCCGAGTCGCGGTCTTCACTCAAGAACTAGTCTACCCCAATGGTTATCGGACCCACACCTGCCACAACAGTTTGCTAATCCAACGGTTGTCGGTTCTTCGCGAGATATGGCCAGCCCACTGCCACTTCAGCTTGCTAATTCTCGATAACTCGTCGATAACTTTTTCTCTGTCGTTTGCATTCGTTACGAATCCTATCCTTCAGAGAAACTCCGAGCATAGCTCTCTCCATAGCTCGCTGGGCGACTTTGAACTGGTGGACCAGCCCTTTCGTGAGTGTCCGTAATAATAATAATAAAGTATAATAATAAACCATGAACATAAACTGGAACTCGGCCCGTAGCATCGTGACAGTTTAACAGGGTGAACTTTTAAAAGTTTGCAACCACTGCAATAAAATTCTACTCTATATATAGTTTTTCTTGCTATATTAGTCATGTACCTTTTGTCGCATCGCATAGTCAATCGTAAAGTATCATAGTGCTTAGTGCGAGTTTTTTAACTACTCGATCGCGTTAACGTAAATTCATATTTCTATGGCATCGAGTAAGCGCCACCTAGCGACAACTATGGAAATTAAAATTGCTGAGTGCGAGTTGTAATGGTTTACGCTGAGAAGTGAACACGTTTACCAGCCAAAACACGAATAAACGCGAGTGCGAGTTGTACTGTGACAGCGGTTTGCCAGTTCGAACGGTTAACTTACTCATACTCACTACTCAATGCTCGATTAACGCGGTAGTAAAGTTATTCGATTGAAGACTGTATGTGTGTAAATGTTGATGTGCTGTCGACTGCACCAACTTAACTAGAACCATCTAGAACTAAAACTTACTTCAAGCCGATCTGTTGGTGATGGGTCAATTTACTTTTAATTTTCTCCAGGTCTTCAATAGTTTTAATACCAGTTCTCACTAACTCCGCAGCCTTCACTGGCCCTATGCCCGATACCCTCGTTAGCAAACTAATAGCTTGAACATCATCGTCGTTATGAATATTTTCAAGTTTCTTCAATTTTCCAGTTGAAAGAAATTCGTCGATTTTTTTTGAGATTTTCTCCCCAATTCCATTAAGCTGTTTAGCCTCGTTACCGGACTCTATTCTTTTGTGATGTGATGCTAATACGCTAGCAGCTTTTCTATAAGCGTTATGCTTATGAATGTTTCTACTAACATTTTTCTCATACTCGGCCAGCTCCATCAGAAAATCACAAAAATCACCGTTAACATTATCCATGTCGGCTGGGTTCTTTCGTTTACTCATTGTGTTCGTGTCCTCTTTGTATCCTACGAATTAAAACAACACATTTTTATCACTGCAGGTATGTGTTTAAGTACCTATACTGGAATTCCAGAACGCAGCTAAACTAAACTTTCCAACTAATACAAATGAACGATGCAGCAGATTGCTATGAACATGCAACATGACCAACCTATAAAAAATAAACAGTGTTGCTAGGTTAAAGCAATGGACAGTTAAAGGAAATAGCAACCAATAACTGCAAGTGATTAGATTATGATCGGACCAAGTTGACTTTTGACAGATTTACAACCACTAAAGTTCCTTATTTATGTAACTGGAAACAATAGATAATAAAAATGGACACCTTTTTCTCACAATAGCTAGCTAGGTTTCTTACATTTTTTTGCTCGTTATAATATTGTATAATTATAACGAGTAGATTATTTTCTATAAAAACCAAATATAAATCTTAATACAAACATACGATATTAGATTTAAATATTACAAATAATATGAAATTCTGCTCGTTGCTGATCCGGCGATATCAACGCAATAAATAGATTAAAACATGAACATAAAGGCGATTATCAAAAACAATCGGATCGCTAATTTCATAGAACGTGACGAATTCGAACTACCAAAAATAAACGGTTGGATCAACTGTATTCGCTATTTATGTCTTTAATAATTTTTCCTCTGTGGTAGTAGGATAGCACGCTAAAATGTCAGAATATGCCAATTAGGCAATGGAAAGTAGCAACTTTTGATGTAAAAATATTCAGAAAAACAAAAAAAAAATCTGCTATGAAAATCGACATCGAGGGATACCTCGATATTGTTTTATTATTATAAGCAAAAGAACACCTTCATAATAAAATTAAAAACATCACTTTGTATATAAATAAAGTTTCGTGAAGGTGTTTTGGGCTGCATGGCTAAAAATTTTGGTATTGTGTGCTAAGAGACGGAAATTAGGCGCATCTTATGGAGCTTAGCAAAATTTAAGACATAATATAGCCGGTCAGCATTTGCTATCACGTGCCACTTTTATTATGAGGATAACTCGAAACAATCTATTAGTTAAAACTGAATTTATTTTGTGAATTAAAAAAAAATATCAAATCTCCAGCGTGGCCTTTTGGTTTTTGATTACTTTCGACCACTTTTAATATATTTTATTACCTGGCTGAATTTTAACTTTTTAGTTCAATTCAATCTTGAACGCATAATTGAAAGTTTCTATTATAATATAATATCGGTTGATTTGAGTAAACTAAAATACCTATTCATTTCTAACTGAATTAAGTTACATGAATCTGATTGACAACTAGTAATCTTAGTTTACTTACGTTAAGAACAAAATGGACTGTTATACTTAAATAAGATTAAGTAGTGATGTCCATGTCTCCACACTAGGCTGAACCGTGTCTGAGTGTTGTAGTAGAAGGTAGCAAACAATTCTATCTACTTTTGGATACAGTGATTCATGATATTTCATTATCTTATAACTTCTCATTATCATCATCAGCCACTTGACGCCCACTGCAGGGTATAGTCCAAGCTTCACGGTCTTGTGCCGTCCGTATCCAGCAACTCCACTACAAATCGTCAGACCACTGGTGGAAGTGTACTGGAAGAGGGCCTGCCCACGGTGCGTCGTCCGTGGTCTTAAATTCTCATTTGATTTATCAAATTTTAGCAAAACCAGAAATTTTATTTTACTTTCTCTATTGGCTTAGCCACATATAAGTTATAATTATAACAAAAATATGTACTTTAAAATAATTGGGAAATTAATGAATCAAGAGCTTGCAAAATATATGGTGAGAAATCCGCACCTACGTGACTAGTATCAAATTTGACCCGATAAATGAATATTTCCTGTAGTATTTAACGTAAGAAACTGAAATATATTACAAAAACCTAGTTAGAGGCTAAAAATTCCACCCATGCCGGGATTCGAACCCGCGACCTCTGGCTATCCGTGCCAGCGCTCTATCCAACTGAGCTAATGGGCGACTTACCGGCATCAGTGAAATTTCGAACCTCTTTACACTATTCTCTGTATTACGTACAGGCAGCGACATCTGGCTGAAGTAGATTGCATCACTTACAGCCCCGACTACCTACTTTGCAGTTAGGTTTTTACATCGGAATATATATATATATATATATATATATATATATATATATATATATATATATTTATATTTATATATATTTATATATATATATATTAACTTCGCTAAGTGAGTATGTAGGATGAGGATGTATGTCAAAACGCTATCCGCCATGTTGAAAGCATCTTTGGTATGTGAACAAACATCTGTCAGCGAGAGCCAGTGGACATTGATTCTTATAGGACTTACATCAAAGTTATCTTCACGTAAATACACCCGAGTTTCAATCGATGAAGGGGTTTCTTTTGGTCAGTTTTAGCCAATTTTTTCGTATGTCCATTTCACTGGGTACACGAATGCATAACTTCACTGGGGTCGTTATTGACATGTTTTTGCATACTCGAACAATGCAATAATGATAATTGCCATATTTTTCATGTAAACTCGATTAAATCATGGTTGAGTTACCATGAGTTCTTTTTTCACTATGCTCACAAATCACTCACAGATGTTGAATGACAAACTTTGTCTTAGGTTTACAAGTCTTCAGGGGCATTATTGCGTACGTATCCACTGAGTTGAGTGACGTTGATTTTTACTTTTTTCAAGCTACTCCGGCTGTCAAACGCATACATATTTTGACACTTACTTGTCGTCTAAATGCTTCATTCGATAGAGTGTAGTGCTACGTAATAGGAGGCTGGTCTTCAAATCATAGACAAAAATAGCTGACCGCGTTTTTGATTGTTTAGCTAAGTTTTAAAATGTATTTTTTGTTGCGTTTAGGTCCTTAAAAAAATATACTAATAGAAGAGATAGTAACCATTTAAGACTTAGCGCTTTGGTACTGTCGAATACAATCTATATATTTTTTACTTTACTCAAGTTATATTCGACGTCCCGGCTCTGGCAACACTGCGGATGTCATCAACAAAGGTTGCGGGTTATTTATTCTAATTTATTAATTTCTTCAGTGCTATGGTGTAGTTTAAGTAAAATGTTGACTAAACGACATATTAATGAATAATCTTACCTGGATGTGGTCCTATTTAGTCGTTTAACTATGGATAACTTACACGAAAAGCTATTTGAATATTTTGGTCACAAGAAATTTAAGAGTGATCTTCAAGAACGAGCTATAAGAGCTGTAGCGAGAGGTAATTTTCTTCTGTACTTGAGTAATTGTTTTCAGATATAACGCAATTTAAAAGACTACCAAAATAAACTGTTCTTGAAATAGTGCTGTGTGCTTGGATGTCACTGTTGTCATGATAAATTTATTGTTTCCGTGTAATACCAGGGGTACCAACTTATCTATTTGGCGGTAATCTTGAGCTTGGCGGAAAATTAGGTTCGAAACTACAATAAACCTTTAGTAGGTACCTATGTAGATACAAGACTAGTATATAAAAGTCACGGATGAAAAGTCCGGCCACGTGCGGCTTATGAGCGCGACCGGGCGGACGAGAACGGGTATTTTATATTATTTCGAAAGTAGTCACCCAAACATCTCTGGCCAGTTATAAGATTTTAAACTGAAACTTTGTAACGTAGATTTCCCTGTCATCAAATGAGTAAAACAAGTGCTCGGGGCTGCAAGTGATGCAAATTACTTCAGCCAGATGTCACTGCCTGTACGTAATACAGAGAATATTGTAAAGAGGTTCAAAATTTCACTGATGCCGGTAAGTCGCCCATTAGCTCAGTTGGTAAGAACGCTGGAGCGGACAGCCAGAGGTCGCGGGTTCGAATCCGGCATGGGTGAAATTTTTAGCCTCTAAATAGGTTTTTAAAACTTTATAATTTGGATAGACCTTAGATCGAACAAAGATGATAAATTTTCCAAAATTGCACACAACTAATTTTTAAAATTCTAAACCAATTTTTTTGAAGTTAATTCGCAAAATAGCCTAAAAATATATATTTTGACAGGTGTTCATGATGTGTACATATCAATGCCAACTGGATCAGGCAAGTCGCTGTGCTTTCAACTGCCAGCAATGCTGCAGGACAACAAATTGGCTATTGTGTTCTCCCCACTGCTGGCACTCATTAAAGATCAAATAGACCATCTGGAAAAACAAAAAATTGTTGCTGAATCTATTAATTCTAAAATGACTGGAAAAGACAGAGAGAGGGTCATGAATGACCTTCACAGCATGAAACCCAACACCAGATTTTTGTATATCACTCCTGAGCAAGCTGCTACATCCTCATTCAAGGCACTGATGGAGCATTTAATTAAATATAAGAAGGTATCATATGTGGTGGTGGATGAAGCTCATTGTGTCAGTGAGTGGGGTCACGACTTCAGGCCTGACTACTTGAAGCTGGGAAACTTGCGAGAGCAGCACCGCGCTGTACCTTGGGTGGCCCTTACCGCCACGGCCAGCGCAGAAGTGGCCAGTGATATCCTCTCCAATTTAAAACTGTTGCAACCAGTGGCACAATATAAGACACCAAGTTTTAGAAAGAATTTATTCTACGACGTCATCTACCAAAACTGTGTACAAGACGAAGTGGGCCATTTGATGGAATTTTTAAAAAAGAGCCTGGGTCAAGAAGATCCTAATGTGAAACCTGTAAGTAATAATAATATTAATTTGCAAATCCTTAAGGTGCGAGAAGGGGGAAAATGATGGGAGTTTACTAAGAATGTCATAAAAGGAAAAGGAGATAGAGATCTCTCTCTCTCTCTCCCTCCGATCTTGACAATCGCGACAAGATTGCTGTGAGCGCAGCAGAGTACAGTCTGTTAGCTTTTAGAATATATCTCGGCTACTATCGGATAGAATGATATATTCGTGTAATACAAATATCGAAACTAATATGACACCGAAAAACAGAGCTGGAAATAGTATTACACTCGTGTGCTTCCGGCGAAAACCGAAGCCTACTACGGCCGAGGTATATTCTAAATACTAACAGACTGTACATGTCTTGAATGTAATAATCTTAGTGCTGGGGACTATTCAGCCATACTCGAGTCATAGGACAGTACAGTCGATATTATAAAACTGTGGCAGTGGCTAAGATTGGAAGGCTAACTTAAAAGTGCATCATATTAGTGCGGTTACTGCGTGAAACAGTCGCGAGGCCGTTGTTCATCTTGGAGCCTTGTGGGAATTCATAACAACATATCTTACACTTTTCCAGCCTACTTCCATCTAGTCATCATCCAACATGTGTCAGCGTCTCGACCATGTAGGATGGTTAGAAGTTGCACAGTATGCGTCACCTAAACTATAATGTAAATGTTATGTTATTTATTATACACTTGCAGAAGGACAAGAATGCTGTAATAGTGTACTGCCGCACGAGGGAACAGACAGAGGACATTAGCAGCATGCTCAATAAGAGAGGTCTCAATTCACTAGCTTACCATGCAGGTTAGTCATTTAATATTATTGATATGCTTATCAATTAAGAGCAATATAAAGTTGATCTGAATTTTGGTTAATAATTTTAGTATGCATTCAATGTCTATGGTTTAGTTTATAAGTTAGGTATGTTCAAGAGCGGTGGTAGCTCAGTTGGTAGAACCATGGACTGGCAAGCGAGAGCCCCAGGTTCGATCCCGAGTGCGGGCATGTACGAATGACTTTGTTTAATTTCAAAGTTACGTACATTTGCGAAATTGTAGTCGCAATACCACACGCTAACTGTGAAGGAAAACATCGTGAGGAAACCCGCGGCTTGGTTGGCTCCGCACGTATTGACTAGTCTTTCTTGTGGGCTAGGCCGACTAAGCTGTCAGGATGGTATAGGTGCTGGGTAAGCCTGCACCATCTATAAAACCATGTCCCAGGCACTGCAGCGTCGGATTGGTCCCTTCACCCATCTAGTGTGAGTGAAGATACCACTAGACGCTGTATAAATCATCTCATTAAGTAGATGCAAAAAAAGGCCAATATTATAGGTATGTTCACATCAAATTGGTAAAATACATAGGAACATCACCATCATATTTATAAAAACCCCGCATATGATTGAATAACTGTTGCCCGCGAGTTCATTCGCGTGTCAATTAAGATGTGTAGTTTTGTAAATTTAGACTGAATAAAACGTAGCCTATTTGCAGTTCCAGATGATAATTTCGTAGATAATCTAAATGTACGTTATTTTTGTTTGTGTCTAAACTACATATTATAATGACTTGTTTTATTATTAATTTTAGTTTTAGTACTAATGTTAAGAAGATTATCAATGAAATGCTCTGTGATGAAACTATGATAATTTCTTTTTTTTTCTTTTTCTTACCTAAATAGGTAAGTAAGCCACGAGGCCAGCTTAACAAATCTGTAATTATCTTATGCCCCTGCATTTCCGTACAAGTGTGGGAAAAGTTTTCGGCGATTTCTGACATTTCTAATACTCAAACCTCAGTTGGCCCAGTACATAAATTCATTATAAGAAACAAGATCGACCCTTGTTTCACACGCTGTGATATGAACACATCAAACAGCCAGGTTTCCACACGATGTTTTGCTTACTGACTTAATTCCGAATTTATTAATATTATAAAATACTTTATGGCACAAAACACATCGTATTTGGTACAAATATTATTTGTATTTGCCAAAACACTAAAGGTATTTTATTTACTTAGGTGAATGATCAAAAATAAAGGTAATTCCGGAATGAAGTCATTCATGTGTAGTGCTTACGAATGTTTTGCTGCGGAAAGATGATTTTCTTCCTTGCATTTGCAATCCGGACTTGGCCCCCGTGGTTGAAGTGTGGCCTATACCTTCCGTAAGGAAGAGACCCGTGCCCCTCGATGGGGGCATAATGGGTTGATGATTTTTTGCAATACAGTAGAACTCCAATTATCCGAATTAATGGGGACCGGGACCCATTCGGATAATCAAATATTCGGATAATCGGATTTTTTTAAAAAAAAATTGCCATTAGAGAGAATAAAAGCTACGTTTTGATATTGCACTATTTTTTTATTGAATTAAATGAAAGAAACATGAAATTGTCACATGTTTTAAATATAAATAAAATGTACTTATGTACAAGTTTAGAAATAAAAATCATTGTTTTTTAAACATCTCCGTTAATGTAAGCTGTTTTGCGGTCTTCAACCGTTTTCGGGCAGCCAGGTCACGCGTTCGCTTGACGGTGAGCAGTTGCAAGTGGTCACACTCGGGCTGACGACAATTTTTTGTGATTCGGATAATCGGCGATTCGGATAGTCGGAGTTCGGATAATTGGAGTTCCACTGTACTTGCAAACTAGTCGTAGCTGAGAGTGACGGAGTCCCTGGCCCGTGTCGCAGGTCTGAAGTCGTACGACCGCGTCGCGGTGCAGGAGCGCTGGTCGCGCGGCGAGTGTCCGTGCGTGGTGGCCACGGTCTCCTTTGGCATGGGCGTGGACAAGGCGGGCGTCCGCGCCGTGGCGCACTGGGGCTTCGCGCAGAACGTCGCCTCTTACTACCAGGTCACCGTGGGATGCATGACGAAAGATTTTTCCATGATGTAGCGACGAATCGGGACCGCGACTCTGCAAGCGTAGTGTAGGACGCCCTCCGGCTAGATGGACCGGTGACCTGGAAAAGGTGGCTGGTGGCGACTGGATGGCGGAAACGGGAGATCGGGTCTTGTGGCGCACCCTGGGGGAGGCGTATGTCCAGCAGTGGACTGCAATAGGCTGAAGTGATGATGATGATCAGACATATTATTTACAAAAAAACCTATATTCAATAATTGACTAAGGTTAAAAACATTTTTCTAAAATTATTTTAAATCTGTGGGAAAACAGCTCGTTGTGTCATGGCGTCGAATCTGACGTCACGCCTAGGTAAACAAACATTGTAATCACTAGTGGTCACAACAAAGCACGGGTAAAGTTTACCAAGGTAAACAAACATTGTAATCACTAGTGGTCACAACAAAGCACGGGTAAAGTTTACCAATGTTTACCTAAGCGTGACGTCACGCGGTGTAATTGCTGTTTCAGTCTAAATGTCTGAAATCAGTATTTAATCTTTTATTTTATTGAAAATATTGGTAATCACTTTTTTATAAAAAAAAATCAGTGTTATAATCCTTTTAATACATACTTTCCCGTAATATCATTAAATATTTTATACTTTCGTCACGCCTATTAACTGAAGATCGAACTTGGTACAGGGCGGACAGCGGACTGGGCGTACCATTGGTCCGAGCGAACATTAAATAGTGCTAATTGTGTACGGCAAACAACTTTCCAGACGAACGGATCTGGTATGGAGCGTACCGTGTCCGCTGTCCGGACCGTACCTAGTTCGATCGTCTGTTAATAGTATATCATTCATCTTCTGTCTACATAGCAACTAAATTCGCCTCTTCCTACCACGTCACTAACATTAAAGTCGCCTTCTCATCGGAACGCCTACCAACTCTTTCTTCCACCGCCTGCGGTTGATTGGTAGATGTCGCTTATGTCATTAAAAAAATCGCACAGCACAAAGGGCATTCAATTCAACTTATTTATTTCACATTTGGAAAATCATATAAAGTTGTTAGTAGTTTTATTCTACCATTAGTACATATTCTTAATTCAATATTTAAAGTGCACTGTCATTGCTTGCCACTTGAAGATTGATTGATTCTTTGATTCTTTTTAATAAGTAAGTGGTGCATACTGATGTGCGTATTGACCAGTCTTTCCTGTAGGCTAGGCCGCCTAAGCTGTCAGGCTGGCATAGGTGCTGAGCGAGCCTACATCATCTAAAAACCAGGGTCCCAGGAACTGCAGCGTCCGAGTGGTCCCTTCACCCACCTAGTGTGAGTGAAGGGACCACCGGGCTCTTCATAAATTATCTCAATACTAGATGCAAAGGCCAAAGTGAGTTGTGCAAAAACAGTAAATTTAAATGATTTAATTGTTTATATTCTTTTTGTTGCACTAACCCGTGCTAAGGACAATTTTAAAAACCTATTTAGAGCCATGTGGGTACGGCGATATCATTTCGATGTAAAACCTAACTGCAAAGTAGGTACTCGGGGCTGCAAGTGATGCAAATTACTTCGGCCAGATATGCCGCTGCCTGTAAGTAATACTGAAAGTATTGTAAAGAGATTGTACTTGCCCATTAGCTTAGTTGGGAGAGCGCTGGCAGGGTTAGCCAGAGGTCGCGGGTTCGAGTCCCGGCATGGGTGGAATTTTTAGCCTCTAAATAGGTTTTTTGAATAAACTGTGTGTGTAGGAGTCGGGGCGCGCGGGTCGCGACGGCAAGCCAGCCAACTGCCGCGTGTACTACGACCGCGGCGAGCGGAACATCGTCGACTTCCTGCTCAAGAGCGAGCTGGCCAAGGCCAAGACGCCGGAGCAGCGGCAGCGCTGCAAGAACGCCTACAAAAGCTTCGCCATCATGGTCAAGTACTGCGAGGAGGTCAAGTGAGTGTTACACGCTCGGACGTGGCTCTAGCTGGACAACGCGGGCTGACTGGTACAAAATGCAGTTACAGTAGCTTTTGTGCAATAAAGAATTGACAATAATAACGCCACCGCACCTACATAGCGTTTAATGTGGAGAAAAACCTTTACATTTATTCTTTTCAAAACTTATTATAACTACCTAATAACTAAGTTATTAGTTGTGTTGAACTGTAATCGTTCCGTTAACATTATTTCAATACCAGACATCCTTGTCATCTAAATAGCCTTAATGTAGTTGCTGACTTTTTTTTTTCAATATATATAGCACAACACAGTTTTTAAAGCACGTCTGAGGAAACTCCAATATATCTATTATATTATGTGGGTACTCGTGGCCTAGTCGAACCGAGGGATTGGATCAATCACTTGAGTTAAACAACGACTCGCGCGGTCACGTGCGAGTTGGGTGACCGTCTCGTGACTACCGCTAGTGGCACTTTTTCCGGGCGCTTCGTGCTTCGCAAGACACCATGTCAGAGGCCTCACAGGCGGGTCGATAACTTCTGACAGTAAGGCAAGGCGCATGCTGAAACGCAGGCGACGCAGCACAGATTTTGTAAAGCATTGAACGTCATTGAGCTACGTACGCTGCGGCGCAGATACGGGCGACGCAGACATATTTCTGCCCTGCTCTGCGTCTCGTTGTAGTGCCGGCACAGATTTCTGTGCGACGCGTGCACGACGAGGCGTGTTTACTAAAAATTTTGTTGCAATGACAGATCATTCAATTGAATTAGTTCACTGTGAACCTCGTTTGTACGATACAAATCATCCAGACTATTAAAGAAAAAAAACATCGAAAGAGTTATTATGGGTGAGAATTGCCAAGGAATGGAGCGAATAGTTGCGTCGCAGCATGCGGCGGGGGCCTACGTCTGACTCAACTGCCCTGCCCTGTACGGAACTGTGCTGTACTGCGTCGCCTGCATTTCTACAGCCTCAGACCCGCCACTGTCTTACAATCCTCCACCGACCCGGACTCGGCCCCCGCGGAGGAGTAGACTCGCGCCCCGGCAGCGAGGGACGCGAGGGTCAATATCGAATCGGGCCGCAGAGAGCGGTCGCGTGTGCGGTAGCTTCGGCCGGGTGTGAGCGGCGACGTGACCGCATTTAGTTACACCTGAGATTTCCGCCCTCAGCCTCATAGTTGGGCCATCGTACGCAGCAAGCGCTGAGGTACGTTAACACTTCAGACACTAGGGTTTCCTTACGATGTTTTCCTTCACCGTCGGCGAGTGGTATCGCTACTATAATTTCACAAATGTACATGACTTAGGGCCGATTCGACCAAACTATTTTTGCTTGGTTGGAATAAATCGAGAGAATTTCTCGATTTATTCCAAGATTAGCTCTTATACCAAGCATAAATAGTTTGGTCGAATCGGCCCTTAGAGAACAAAGTTATCGGTACGTGCCGGGGTTCGAACCCGCGACCTCCCGATTGAGAGGCCGGCGTTCTACACCGCCCCGACGTGGCCGCAGGTGCAGGCACAAGACGTTCGCGGAGTTCTTCGGCGACGCGCCGCCGGCGTGCAATGCGCGCTGCGACGCGTGCGCGGACGCGCGCGGCGTGCAGCGCGCGCTCGACCAGCACGCGCGCCGCGCCATGTCCGCGCACCTGCAGGCCGGCTTCGTCTCCAACGCGCTCGACCACGCAGACCTCTACGGGGAGGGCCGCTACGGACAGGAGAGGTTAGAGAGAGAGAGAGACAGAGAGAGAGGGAGAGAGAGACACAGAGAGAGAGAGAGACAGACAGACAGAGAGAGAGAGAGAGAGAGAGAGAGAGAGAGAGAGAGAGAGAGAGAGAGAGAGAGAGAAGAGAAAGAAAGAAAGAAAGAAAGAAAGAAAGAAAGAAAGAAAGAAAGAAAGAAAGAAAGAAAGAAAGAAAGAAAGAAAGAAAGAAAGAAAGAAAGAAAGAAAGAAAGAAAGAAAGAAAGAAAGAAAGAAAGAAAGAAAGAAAGAAAGAAAGAAAGAAAGAAAGAAAGAAAGAAAGAAAGAAAGAAAGAAAGAAAGAAAGAAAGAAAGAAAGAAAGAAAGAAAGAAAGAAAGAAAGAAAGAAAGAAAGAAAGAAAGAAAGAAAGAAAGAAAGAAAGAAAGAAAGAAAGAAAGAAATTTATTATAGAAACAAGACACATAGCAGAAAAAAAAACAGAAAATTGACACAACATGAATTAGCACAACAGAAATTAACCAAGTAAACGAAACAAAAAAACACACATAGCTTTCGCCTGTGGTGCGTCTAAATTGCCACAAAAGGCAGCTGACTCAGCGTTGTGCTGAGGGACTAAGCCCTCAGCGCTGATTTTCAGTCAGTGCACGCACGCAGTTTGACGCACACACACACATGTGATTTCACAGTTTTTATTTTTTGTTGTGGCGCCGTTCGATGGATATTAAGGGCTGCGCGGGCGAGGGACAAAAGTCCCTCGTCTGCGCAGGCCTAACCGCGTAAAAATGTCCTCAGGGTACTTGTCGCGGACTCGACGCCTACGGTGTGCTGTCACTAGTAAACGAACTTTTCTAGTTTGTCTCGAGTCTTAGATGTTATATATGTGTTTAGTGTATTAAATCTATCGTCGTGTTAGCACCTGTAAAAAAAGTCATTTAGTTGTACTTAGTATGGGGCCTATGAGATCTGTGTAACATGTCCATGAATTTAAAAACCTATTTAGAGGCTAAAAATTTCACCCATGCCGGGATTCGAACCCGCAACCTCTGGCTATCCGTACCAGCGCTCTACCAATTGAGCCAATGGGCGACTCACGGCATCAGTGAAATTTCGAACCTCTTTACCTCTTTGAGTCGCCCATTGGCTCAATTGGTAGAGCGCTGGTACGGATAGCCAGAGGTTGCGGGTTCGAATCCCGGCATGGGTGAAATTTTTAGCCTCTAAATAGGTTTTTAAATTTGTTCCTTAGCACGGATTAGTGCATTAAAAATAAAAATAGTGTAATGTCCATGAATATAATGTAATTTTTTTTATGAATATTTATTATTTACTTGTGTGGAGTTATTTGCCATTGCCCTTTTCTCCACTGCAGCACGACCCTAAGGCGACGATTACCATTGTACCTTAACACTTAACATAATGTATTTTTATGGCGGCTATATACATCCAACATCTCTATATACAGAGTATGGGCTCAATGACCTTGCGAGCCTGCCGCGGTTTAGCAATTTCAGGTGACAGGAAACCTGTCAAAAGTGTCACATACTTCATCAAGTATGTGACACTTTTGACAGGTTTCCTCACGATGTTTTCCCCTTCACCGTAAGCGAGTGGTATTGCTACTACGAATTGACTAACGTACGTATCTTAGAAATTAAAGTCATCGGTACACGCACGGCATTCGGCCTCAGAACCCTATTTCATTTGCGATGTAATTTTGTTAGTCCGTTTAGTGTCCCACTGCTGGTCAAAGGCCTCCCCTTTTGCTCTCCACTCCTCTCTGTCCTCGGCTACTCCCTGCCACACCGGCAGAAAGTTTGGGACGTCGTCCCGCCACCTCCGCCTTGGCCGGCCATGTTTACCGTATCCGTCGCGTGGGACTTAGCGAGGCACCTTCCGCCCATCTGAGTGCTTAGTGCGAGTTTGACAGATACAATTGAATAACTTTACTACCGCGTTAATCGAGCATTGAGTAGTGAGTATGAGTAAGTTAACCGTTCGAACTGGCAAAACGCTGTCACAGTACAACTCGCACTCGCGTTTATTCGTGTTTTAGCTGGTAAACGTGTTCACTTCTCAACGTAAACCATTACAACTCGCACTCAGCAATTTTAATTTCCATACTTGTCGCTAGGTGGCGCTTCCTCGATGCCATAGAAATATGAGTTTATAGTCTATTTATTCTTACTTGTCCAATTTAGTAAACAAGATTCTACCCTTAAAGTGTGACTTTTTAGTCCAAAACTGCCATATTTCCATAAATGAAGTAGCCTGGAGCACTCTTTTATATAACACGCTGCCAATTTCATAAACATAGTTCATGAATTTGCGAGAAAATGTCTAGTTTAGGCATCTAATCTCAATTTTAAGGTTAGAATCTTGTTTACTAAATGGGACAAGTAAGAATAAATAGACTGTACGTTAACGCGATCGAGTAGTTATAAAACTCGCACTAAGCGCTCTGTTTGGGCCCAGACGACTTACGATGTATAGCCAGGTTTTCACGGTCTTAGTGCGCTCGGTCCGAGTGCGCCATCCGAGTAAACTAATGCTTCTGATTGGCTATTTCGGTGTTGTCACAAAAAATCGTCCAATCAGAAGCATTAGTTTACTCGGATAGCGCACTCGGTCCGAGCGTACTAAGACCGTGAAAACGCGGTTTAAATTAAGATAATAGTATTCTTTATTGGACACCAGAGCACCTGTTTATTACAAAACATGTATACAAAGTACAATTGGCGGCCTTATCGCTAAAGGCGATTTCTTTTCGACAACCTTATGACGGAAAGTCGCCGAAGGCAATAAGAGACGGGTAGTCGGTGCAAATAACGTCGAAATAAATTTCCGATTAACGAACCGAGTGATTGGAACCAATCACTTGAGTTAAGCAACAGCAGGCGCGGTCAGGTGCAGGATGGGTGACCGTCCCGTGACTACCGCTAGTGGCATTTTTCCGAGCGCTTCCGTGCTTCGCAAGGCACGTTAAGCCGTCGGTGCCGGCTGTCATGTAATGGTAGTCGTTAAGCCATGTAAGAGGCCTCATGGGCGGCTCGATAACTTCTGACAGTGAGGCCCGCCACTGTCTTACAATCCTCCACCGACCCGGACTCGGCCCCCGCGGTGGAGTATGGCCTAACTTCCTGCGATGCAGGAAGAGACCCGTGCCCCAGCAGCGGGGACATATGAGGCTTGATACCAAGGCAACTTTATTTTCAAAGCCTGTAGGGTATTGACGATCCGTGCCCCAACAGTGAGGACGTATAGATAGATAGATAAAATGTTTATTTGTACTTTGAAACACATACAATTTTACAACAAATTAAACATAGAAACACAGATATAAAACAATAGAATCGGCATGCTGATAAAAACAAACAAAGTATACAACTAGTTAAAAGCATAATAATTATGTGTATAAGGGTCGATATCGTTCGTTAGTCCGATATTAGACTATCATATATTCATCATAGAAATATGATGTCATTGTCAAATTCTAGGATAATTTTTTCTATGATGCTGCTCTTTAATTGCATATTACATATAAGGTCATATCCACGTCATAGGTAATAAAAATGCATACCAATGTAGTTCTTTTGTATGTCTACTTTGGTAGTACTACTATCGTGTGGTCACTATCGTATTTGTTGGGTTACTTTGGTTGATGGCAGGATTAATAATAAGGCGTGCGTGTAAGATGGGCAGGCGTTGGGTGCGAACTGTCCGTTTATTTTATTGGACTATGGGTTGCGCGCGGCAGCGCGACATCTGACACTACTACTACATTCCTCCCCTTCTTCTGACACTACTGACATCTGACACTACTGCTACACCAATTTAGCCACGTTTTCAATGGAAAACGTGGCTAAATTGGTATGCATTTTTATTTATAATTGCGCTCATAGCAATGGCTATGAGCGCAATTATAGTAATTGCCCTTAGGTTGAGAAAAAAGTAAAGAATAAAAAAAGGAACAATCGACGTATTTGGGTTAGACCATGGATTGCGAGGCAATCAGAGATAGGATTCATTAACTTAGTACTAGAAGAACTGGAAGGCTTAAAGTCCTACAAAATGTACCTCCGTATGGACGGAGACGTATTTAACTATTATATTGTCAATATTTTCAAAACAAAAACTCATTTAAAATGTCCAATCAGTGCAAAAGATCATTTACTAGTTCCTCTGAAGTTAGAACTATGATCATAATTGTACGCAAGCTGTCAAATAGGATCATACTTCTATGATCACAGACAATATGAATCATATGTTGACATTACACCGTCATAGATTTTTCATACATATATGAGCCCTAAATCTATGATCATATTTCTATGATAGTGTAATATTGGCCTTAGTCCGAGTGAGCACCCGGTCGGTCGGCAGGGAGGCGCAGGAGTACGGCGGCTCGGACAGCGGCGGCTCGGACGCGGAGGCCAGCCGGCGCGTGGCGGCCGAGACCCGCGCGCTCATCCGGCGGCGGCTGGCCGCCCGCCAGCGGGGCGCCCGCGCGTCCGACCCCGCCCCCGCCCCCGCCGGCCACGCCACCTGCAGGGCCGCCGAAAGCACTTCCACCAAGGTACGGTGCTACACAAGAAATAAGTCTCGCGGATGTACCTGCGCAGATGACC
The DNA here is from genome assembly GCA_934045075.1 of Yponomeuta sedellus. Lineage (NCBI taxonomy): Eukaryota > Metazoa > Arthropoda > Insecta > Lepidoptera > Yponomeutidae > Yponomeuta > Yponomeuta sedellus. The sequence continues at coordinate 2,414,385 of OW203724.1, read as the reverse complement.
AAAGTTTGGATGTGCGGCAAGTTGATCGACCAATCAGATAGTTTAATTTTATGGCAGGCCGCGCGCCTTTGTTGCTGTTGGTTGAATCAACGTCATCGATGCAGGTGACTATTAGTTTGGCGATATTAGCGTGAGCGAAATAGGTAGCGCTACTGCGGCAATCAATTCTGCACCTTAACCGCATGTTGAATGTACTTATAGCTCGGGTACGTTCGTTACACTTCTTCTGTACAGTCTGTTAGCTTTTAGAATATACACTTCTGGACACATCTATTCGCCCACCCTGCATTTTCAATATCGTTTAGTCCTAGCTAAAAAATTATATTAGGTCGGGCAAAAAGTTTTTATGCAGTTTTGAACCAGGCACATTCGTAATTTTATTCAATAGTCTTTAAATGTATCAGGTTTAAAACTGCATCAATAGTTTTTGTTCAATCTAGCAATCATATTTAGGTAGGGTCCATCGAAACCTAAACTCTAAAGTGGACCAATAGATGTGTCCAAGAGTGTATTATTATTAATACTTTTATTTTAAAAACCTATTTAGAGGATAAAAATTCCACCCGCGCCGGGACTCGAACCCGCTACCTCTAGCTAACCGTGCCGGCGCTCTCCCGAGCTAATGGGCGACTACCCGGCATCAGAAATTTCGAACGCCTTTACATTACTCTCTGTATTACGTACTTTTATTGCACAATAAAATCGTACAATGCAGCGAACTTAATGCTATAACCAGTTTCTACCAGTCGACCTCAGCAGGTAGACGAAAAAGTTGACAGGCGTACAAAAAAAGGAAAAAGAAAAACAATATAGTAATGTAGTGTAATTAAATAAACTTACACATGAATATATACTTACACATACATACACTATAGAATATACATCGGGCTCTAGAGTAGGCTTCGGTTTTCGCCGAAACCACACGAGTGTAATACTACTTCCTGCTCTGTATATTACACGACTATATCCGATTCCATCCGATAGTAGCCGAGGTATATTCTAAAAGCTAGACTGTTATGTTGGTGGAAAGATAAAGGGAATATTCGTTTGGATTGTCATCACCATGATCGCGGTTCACTGCTGGGTTTAGCCTTTTACTCAAATGCCTTTCATCTACACACAAAAAAATACAAAATACTTTTTTTATAAGAAGGAAAATCTTTGTAAAACTCTCTTTACTGAATCCGAAAATGGATGTAGCTCAGCTGAATGCCATCTGAAGCGGTTTACAGAGGTCGCTGGTTATTTATCTGAAATAAAGGAGGGAAACGAAGGATGTTAGGGAAATGACTTCATTATTAGTTCACGGTGCAGTCTATTTCACTTGAATATTATTGACTCCTAGTAGTAGTAAAAAAAAATGTATTTATTGCGACCAACAGTAGAAGAAAAAGAATAAAAGGAGAAATTACAAATAATGACATGAAGTCATTGTTGTTGTTGTGACCGTTGGCGACAAACGGTGTGTGCTCAGCATGTGCCGCTAGAGACAACGATGACATAGACGGCGCTGTTTTTCAGCACTCACCTACTTAAAAACAAACTAAAACTAGAACCTAATCCTAAATACAAATAAAGAAATAGACATAATTTAGTTGTCCAGTGTTTCAAAATAGCACACTGCATTTTCAGCAGTAATCTGAATGATTTTATGCTAGTGTGTGTGTCAGTGTATGTGTGTGTGTATGGTTCTAACAATTAGGAGATTTATGTATGTTTGTTATATGTACGATGAAGGGATGGACCCAAAATATAGCTCGCGCCAACAGAAGGCAAAAAAAATAAATGAAAATAAAAAATATAAATAATAATATTTATAAATACTACATATTATTCACTCACTTGTACATTTAGAAGTAGCATACCATATTTCTTTTTAAACGTTTTGTGCGTCATTTCAAGTGTTAAAGGAGGGGGCAGGTCATTCCATATTTTGGAACGACCTGCCCCCTCCTTTAACTTTAGTAGTTACTAATATTACTAGTGTAGTAGTTACTAATATTCAAGTGAAATAGACAGCACCGTGAACTAATAATGAAGTCCTTTCCCTAACATCCTTCGTTTCCCTCCTTTCTTTCAGATAAACAACCAGTGACCTCTGTAAAACGCTTCAGAAGGCGATTCTCTTTCAGGATCCAGGCAAGATAGGGGAAAAACGCCGATAAAATCAATTAACCGGCCAGATTAAACTGCTTTCAATTACCTTGGAAACAACACAAATAGCCAAGCAGAAGAGGTCATTCTAATAATTTATTATGCTGTTTGTGACGTACATTAATAACTAATCTAGGTGTTCAACTAGTTCGAATAGTTGACGTACATAGTGGAATGATCATCAGTATTTAGCTCGTCGTGAATCACCAAATTCCCCTCATAATGCCCTGTTGTGCGGCCCCAGGTGAACGGGCTCACAGTGTCGTCGCGCGAAAGCTACCTGTCTCTACTGAGCGACGCGCTGACGCACAATCTGCAGCGGACGCGGCAGCTGGACGCGTCCGCGCGTCCGCTGTCGGCGCGGGACGTCCGGGACTGCGCCGCGGACATGGAGTACGAAGCCTTTAGCGCCAGCACCGTAGTCAGTCTCTACCGCAGGGCGGTCGTCAAAATGGTGCGTACTGCTGGCTCACACCACCGGTCAAAATGTGCGCATGCTGCCAACCTATTAAACTTATTAGCTTTCAAATAAATATATACTGCTCAAAACAATCAGGGGAATAAAATTGTGAACCACGATATATTTTAAAAACCTATTTAGAGCCTAAAAATTCCACCCATGCCGGGATTAGAACCCGCGACCTCTGGCTATCCGTGCCGGCGCTCTTCCAACTGAGCTAATGGGCGACTCACCGGCATCAGTGAAATTTCGAACCTCTTTACAATATTCTCTGTATTACGTACAAACCTAACTGCAAAGTAGGTACCGCGTACTGATGCCAGTGAGTCGCCCATTAGCTCAGTTGGAAGAGCGCTGGCACGGATAGCCAGGGGTCGCGGGTTCGCATCCCGGCATGGGTGGAATTTTTAGGCTCTAAATAGGTTTTTAAAGTTGTCCTTAGCATGGGTTAGTGCATGAAAAAGAATATAACCACCATATATTACAGTGATATCATTTACGAAAATTACGTACAAAACATATCACCGTTTTTTCAGTAGTCATTAATATGGCGGCCAAGTATCTATGTACATACAGCTAAAAACAAAGTGACGCCATTGAATTTTCTTAACTATTTAATTACAGAACACTCATTGTAAGTGACTTTTATGTCTTCGGATTGTAGTTATTGAATGTATTTTTCTCTGAGGCTGACAAGTACGAGTATAGAGATAGCTCTAGTTCCTACATATGCCAGTTCATTTGACCCTCAAAAAGGGCAACAGCTCGGGATACTTGGATCTGTCAGAAAATTATAAATAGACTGCTGGCCACCATATTGAGAAATACCAAAAAACTCTGATGTAGTTCTGTTTTCTATTTTCATGAACCATGACACTTTAAATCCGGATTAATACGATTTTTTTTGGCGGTAGAGTTTGACCAGGTTTCGATCTGAATCCAGATCGAAACCGGATCGGACTCTACCGCCAAAAAAAATCACGTTAATCCGGATTAGCAATGAATAATGTGTAATGTGTAGTACTTACGAAAGTATTAGTTCTAAAATAGGTAGAATGTAGAAAAAAATACATCTCCGAAATCATATTCCCCTAATGTTTCATGACCTACCTACTGACTGAACACCTTTACCCAACTATGGCATACCCAAGAGGAAGGTTTATAATTTTTGTAGCCTATTTACACCTACATAACTATGTATGTATTTACGTCTATGGACCGCAGCGCCATAACTATTTTTCTGATTTTGATGAATGATGTTTCAATCGATTCGATCAGTATTGTGGTCTGAGTGACATCTATGGCTAGATTTTTCGTCTAATCACCAGAATTTTATACCTCGATAAATACAATATGCCCATAATCTCCCTAATAAAAGTATTTTTTTGTAACAAATAGCAATATGTTTATTCGATTGCTTTAATGCTTTTAAAAAAATGTGTGTGTGGAAAAAAGTATAACTTATAATTTATCTATCTCTCAATGAAGAAATTTATGATTGCCTTTCAGATATCCTCAGTAAAAGATTGCAAGGACCGCTTGTACCCACAACTGGAGACGTTCGAGCCGAAGAAACGAGAGACACTCGGCGAGTTCGTAAAGGAGTTCGAGGCATCCAAGCAAGAAAAGTCAGGAAAGCATCACGGATTCATAACAGCATCACAGCTGGAACGAGGTATGTCCCGAAATAAGAAGTATTAACCTTATTACCTAACTATGACGCAGCCCAACAAGAGGGTAAAGTGTTTGACTCATGTGATATATGTATGTCCGGTTCAATGCTTCCTCATAATGGTGCTCATTATGGGCTGTACCACAGAGAAAAAAAATGCTATGCTAAAAGTATGCTTTCCAAGAAGTTGTGTAGTTGATATTGTTTGTCTACGTAGTCGAGCTCAACCACTTTTCAGAAGAACGAATATTTTGTAGGTTAGGCTTGCCCTAACCTGAAACTCAAACACAGATAAAACCTTCATAAATTATTATAAGGCGTTAATAGCTATTTGTCACATCACCGTTTTCGCCCGAATTGTACGTAAGATCCCTATATCCTGGGGCCCACCGTGCTCCCAACATAAAAGCCTGCTGTTTGATTGTTATGTTTATTTTTTCAGGCAGCACCGAATCAAAAGAAGCGCGCGAGCTCTCCAAGGCCGAGAAACAAACAAAACGCAAAGCAAACTCGTTCAAAAGGGACCCCCTCACCCAAACTAAACTCAATTCGTTTTTCACGAAATCATCGGAATCTCACGAAAGCACTCCGGAAAGCGAGCGAGCCGACGCGTTCGAAATAGACGAAGACGACATAAGAGAAACCCAGCCGATAGAAGCAACTCTTGCCGACAAAGATAGCAATAAAACAAGCGGTGACGTTAAAATTGAATCAACTAATAACAATGAATCTACAACTACTAAGACTATAGTCATAAACATTACGTTAGAAGCCGCTAAAAAAGAGAGCAAGGATAAAAAAGAAACTAAAATACATCACAGTAGTGAAAAGATCGTAGAAAATAAGAACACTCAACATCACTCTCCAGTCAAACCAAGTTCTAAGAGAAAAATCAAAGCCCTTTTTGGTGATTCGTCTGATAGTGAAATGGAAGAAACTGCAAAGAAACCGAAACTTGAAAAAACTAAAAGTAGTGAAGCTGACGACCCTACAATGAAACCAAAAAGTAGTGAAGCTGACGACCCTACAAAGAAACCAAAAAGTAGTGAAGCTGACGACCCTACAAAGAAACCGAAACTTGGAATAAATGAAACCATTGAAAGTGACGAACCTTCAAAAAAACCAAACCTAGGAAAAACGCAAACAGTTAGTGAAAGTGAAGAGAAAGGCAAGAAACACAAAAGTGAACATAAAAAGACAAAACATGAGTCGTCGGCTGGCAATGAGAAATCGCCAAAAAAGTCAAAACATCATCACAAACTCTCCGAATCTAACCATCACAAGAACTCGGAATCTAATCATCACAAGCACAAAGATAAACATAAGAAACGAGATAAACACAAACATGAGAAAACCGATGATACGAATAACAACGACAGTGACGATAAAATTGAAAGTGACACAAAGCCTAACAAACCTATGAAAAAAAGGGATATCTTCGGCGACGACAGCGAGTCAGAAAAGGAGTTGGTAATTGACGAAGGAGACGAGCGAAAAACTGAAAAACAGAACAAAGTTAGCGCCAATTTAGAGACAAAATCTCCGGAAAAGGAGAGAGTCGGCGCAGAGACGGCACAACAAAAATCTTCGGAAGAGAAAGATAGAGTTAGCAACGATTCTGACAAAACTCAGATTTACAACGACTCCGCGATCAGTGAGGGCCAACTGGACGATTCGGCTATCAGTAACTCTGCGGAGCCAGCTAATGTGCCACCCGTCGATGTAAAAAAAATCGGGAAAGCCCATAAACTCAGTGAAGAAGCAGACAAAGTACTTGAATCTCTAAAGAGATTCGCTGAAATGCCTCCAGAACCTGAACCTTCTGTAGCCGTAGAGTCAGTGGAGAGAGAACAGTCTAAAGATATCTCTAAAGAGTCTATGAGCTCCAAACATAGGGCTAGCAAGTTAAGCTTAAAGAGCAAATTTAAAGACAAAAATCACGAAAAACACAAATCAAAGCAAGTAAAAGCAATTGCTGAAAAACCGGAACCAAAAGTTAAGAAAGCTGAAAAAGTAGACTTAGCTAGCCTTGTTGTAAAACTACTCATGCCTTACTACAAGAAGCAGAAAATAAGCAATAGGGACTTGTTTAAAATAACAGCCAGACACATTGTGCATCAGTTAATAGCAATACAAGTTACAGGTGAGGCATTATTTTAATATTTACAGCTGAACTATCAACTAGCTATATAACCATTTTAAAAACCTACTTACAAATTAACCTACTTAAAAATTCCACCCATGCCGGGACTCGAACCCGCGACCTCTGGCTAACCGTGCCAGCGCTCTCCCAACTGAGCTAATGGGCGACTCACCGGCATCAGTGAAATTTCGAACCCCTTTACAATACTCTCTGTATTACGTACAGGCAGCGACATCTGGCTGAAGTTTGCATCACTTGCAGCCCAGAGTACCTTACTTTGCAGTTAGGTTTTACATGGGAATAATATCGCTGTACCCACATGATTATATTCTTTTGAATCCTCTAACCCGTGCTTAGGAAAATTTTAAAACCCAACTTAGGGGCTAAAATGGGTGGAATTTTCAGCCTCTAAGTAGGTTTTTAAAATTGTCCTAAGCACGGGTTAGTGCATTAAAGAATATAATCTAGCTAATCATAATTTGACGATGTCAATAAAAATGTTTATTTTTCTTGTTTCAGAGGAAACTGCTATCGAAATGCTCCTAAAGGACGCATTCAGTAAGAAAATAAAAATAGAGACGGAGCATGATCTAGTGTCTAAAGTAAATTTAAGCAAAATCTGATTTTAATATTTAAAAATATTTATTTTGCATAATAAATTGTTTGTCGTTTAAACATTGTTATATAATATATTCACAACAGGATTTTAAAATGTAGATTTCTTTCTAAAAAAGTTTAGGTAAAGTTACTTTTACCCTAAACAAACATTTTATCCAGCAATAAAAAAAAAACTATTTGATTTAGCTGGCAACTTTGCATTTGCTGATATGTTGTAATCTTACTTTGCCACTTTTGTCTATATTGTCCTACATATATTTTGTCTGAAACAATCCTACCACATATCTCAGGCATAGCGTCACAAGTCGAGACCAAAGATTGTGTTATGTTTCTTTGGAAATCCAGACCGCGGGTAACAAGAAGAGGCTAACGGTTGAGGTCGATCTGTATCTTCGTCCCAGACGGCGGGCTGCAGCCGAGATCGAAGGACGAGCCTCATAGGCAGCAGATCGAAGCGGCTTCGGTTTCAATTATCTCCTAACTCGCAGCGAGCGGGCGTAGAGAGGCCAGCGATCGAATTCTAGGTCGTTCAGTTCGAGCAGGCGTACTCTGGGTTGCGAGCTTCTGGACTTCCATAGTGTCACCAACCCGGACTTGGCCGTCGTGGTAGAACATGGCGGTGCCTGCACCGCAGGAAGATTAAGCTTTAGTCCTGCGGTGCAGGAAGAGACCCGTTCCCCAGCAGTGAGGACATACGAAGGCTTGATATCCAGTGCCATAAAGTAGTCTCGCCTTTGTTGAGATAGGAGAAGAATCGGCTAGACGCTGGGCGGGCGGCCGCTAGACGCTGGGCGGGGCGGCGGGCGCTAGACGCGCAGCGCGCGCTTGGCGGGCGCTAGACGCGCAGCGCGCGCTTGGCGGGCGCTAGACGCGCAGCGCGCGCTTGGCGGGCGCTAGACGCGCAGCGCGCGCTTGGCGGGCGCTAGACGCGCAGCGCGCGCTTGGCGGGCGCTAGACGCGCAGCGCGCGCTTGGCGGGCGCGCCGGCGCGCGGCGAGCGCGCGGCTGGTCGGCGGCGCGCGCGCGGCGTGTCCGGCTCGTGCGCCGTGCTCGCCGTGACGAGGTTGCGCGAGTTGCCGAACGAGGGCTCCTCGCCGATCGTCTCCTGGAACTGCCGCACGCGCTCCACCAGCTCCTCGTCGTTCTCGATCAACTCTTCGATCTGGAACATCGTCATCGATAGATTACTCGGATTGAAACAGTAATTAGGGGTCGCCGGAAAAAGTGCGAGAAAACCAGAGCGTTCGAGGTGTATCTCACCTCGACGCTCGGGATCGCCGTTCGAGGCCATCTCTCTCTCCGAGAGAAGGCTGTGCCTACGGTGCCCTGCGGTGGGTCGCCTTTAGGCTGCATCGGTCATAAGATAAGAAGCTAGCGGGCTCACCTCCTGGCGGTAGTCCTTGAGCAGGTCTGTGGCGAGGCGCACGAGGTATGCGTTGAGCTGTCCGCCGCGGCGCCGCAGCCGCGCCGACAGTCGCAGCACTGCTGGCACCAGCACCTCCGCCACCGTGCGCTTCATTTTCTACAAAGCCCAGGAACTCGTCAATAAGCTACCACTGTAGCTATTACATATATTTTATTATATTGGGAAAAGTAACAGCTTACGAATAACACTATAAATTTACACACATAGAAACAGAAAGGCAACAAAAGTTTTCACATGTAGCCATAATTTAAGCAAATAGTACAGGTGGCAAAACAACACAAGACACCAGAGTCAGCTAATCCAAAAATTAAAACATAAACGAGGAAAGATGGCGGGAGATCAAATAAATAAAATAAATAATAAGTTCTATCGGTTTTAAAGCCTACACCGAGTCACAAAACGTGGAAGTTATTGCTTTCCGAATATCGGATATGCTGTCGGTGAACAAATCAATGTCAACATTTTCGATAAGCTAAGAACAAATATTGAATGTTGTTCTCATATTTGATATAATATTTGTTCTCAGCGTGTCGATTGCAAATGACGTCGTGGTGAAAACATTTGCAAATCAGCGTAAGGTACTCGGTGATAGTTGCACTGGGTGCGCCAGACGCCCGGGTTCATTGAGTACATCATTCGGGGAATATATAAGCTTGTAATTTGTTGTTAGACTGTTTCCTAGAAGTACAATTCATAGTCTACGGTGAAACGCACATCTTTTGAACAGTTGCGTCGCGCGTTTCATAGCATTTTCATCACATAATTTCTATGGTTATTAGGAAGCAATTTAATGTAGTTTAATATAGTAATTATGGGCATTACCCCCTATGAGAGCACAACGTGGCGCTCTTTAGGGGAGGGCTATGTCCAGCAGTGGACTAGTATAGCCTGACTACGAATACAGTAATTTCTCGCAGATAGCACCCCAGCCAGCAACCCCACTTAGCTACCCAGTTACAAGGCAATAACTAATCTCGTAAGAGTTGTCTACGACGAATTAGTTTTAATATTTTTGTGTTAAATATTATACGAGCGCTATTTTACTATATACAATTTTACGTGTTTAACAAAAGTAAGTAAAATATTTTATATATTCTGATTGTTGCTTGTTCATTATTTAGCTTGTCACATTAGGGGTCAAGAATGTTTCATTTGACTTTTTGCCGTATCCGCTTTTGATCTGGCTAGCGCCATGATTTATTTCCTTTTTTTGTATAATTCCAAAATTAAACTAAGTTTATCGATATTCCTTTTCTTTTTTCAATTAACTTTGTTCTGTAACCACGGATGTCAAAAAAAGGCGGATGGAACCTTCTATAATCACGAATGAAGCAGACAAATGGCCGCCGTCTCTTTATGTATGCGTGCCATCGGTGTTGCCAGACTAATATCACTTGGCCCACTTTTTCAAATCAAGAGAATCAAGGTGCTTCAGTGTGCTATCTAGCGCCACCAATGGAAAAAACTCATAAGTTGTGTTATAATACGTTTTATTTTAAAAGTGAACATGAAAAATCTTAACAACTGTGACAACTATTTTAAACATACAGTCTAGAAACTAGAATCAACAACCAAGGACTTCAATCAATTTCCGCCAAAAACAGCCGGTTTAACGGAAATCCATTAAAGTTCTAATCTATTGATCATATGTTCTAGACTGTAAGTTTGAAAAATAGTTATCACAGTTGTTAAGATTTCTCATGTTCATTTATAGATTATATCCTATAAAAAAGTTATGATTGTTTTTCCATTGGTGGCGCTAATTAGCGCTCCGAAACGCCTTAAATCATGTTATCAAAAAATAAAGTAAACTTACCTAATCTAGTGACGGTTTCACTTTTATCATACTACTGAGTGACTTAAAAGGCTTTTATGAAGGAGTTGGGGCCTCGATTGAGAGATTGGTTATGACTAGAGATCGGATAATCGGATGCATATTTGCTTAAAGTTGAGATGTTAGCTAACATTGATAGCACTTTCTTTTAGTTTGTTACTATAGAATCAAATCGGCTGTAACTATATTTACTTATTTTAAGGTGCTGATATGGAATGAAGTTTTGTATAAAAAAAATTTGGGAGTTTTGGAATCGACAAATTTAGTGTTTTTGTAGCAGATACCTATAACAACTGCCTCTTATTTTTTCTTCAATTTTTAAAACATTGATAAAAACGAATACGAAACAAGAATTAAAAAGAGAAACTAATTACATTTACAAATTAACGTGAAACAGCGTCACCAACTAACTCACGCACTCAATTTACTCACATTATCACATGTGACGAATAAGTGGAAAGTTTAGGATACAAAATATCTAAGTAATATCACTGCCACCTACGACGGTGGCGGGTGTTTGACAACTTATTTTGGTTCTCTCTTGTTTTTTATGTTGGTGGTATAGCCATTGGCATTATAAAAAGAAATAGACGGCTCATGCACAACGTTGTTAGATGTCCACTCACAGCACGGCTTGTACAGAAATGAGGCGGAAATTTCATACAATTAGATATTTGAAGATAATAAAGATATGTTATTTTATAAGGGTTACGGTTGCGTATTTTCATAATTCCAAAACGACTACTATAAAAACACTAATAAATGCAACAAATACATATATCTCCACTTTTCGGGAATTTTCCCCGAAAAAAAGCTGCCGTATTTGACATCCCAATTTGTAAGTAAATAAAGAAAAGTAAACATAACATAACATGACATTTTACATACTGGCACATACACTGCTGCTGGCCCCACACTAGGATACCCTGTGTCGTGGGAACCAGAAACAACGACATCACAAACATGTAAACATCCAAGACCTGGACTTTTTTTGTTTCCAGCCGGGATTCGAACAAAACAAAAACAAAACCTAATAAGGAAAAATATAACGAATCAGTAACTTAAAACATTACTAACACATGGTAGGTGGTCCCATGCGAAGTGTTTACACCACCGTACCACACAAGACGGCATTTCTTAAAATGTTCTTTTGTGTCAAACAAGACTTAGGTACTGGCACTGCTGCCCGGAGCGTAATGGCGGCAGAGTGACCGACTTGGTGTGTTTGTGTGAGTTAGCTCGTGTATGCACACGAAAGGACTAGGGGTGCTTCACACCCTTTCAATGCGAGATGGCATACGTCTTTTTTTGACATCCGTGTCTGTAACGAACGTAAGCACTTTTAAACATGGTTTACTAAAACAATTCTTTTACGAGCGAGGGTTCTTTACTTTTATCACAATTAAATTCGAGGCCCGTGTGCGCGCTATATCGGGGCGCTAAGGTCGCAAGTTACATTAATTTACATTAATTTATCAGAGCGTTATCTAATTGTATCTTACTAACATAGACTAAGCTCGTACTAACAACTCTATGGATTTGTTTATCTGAAATAAACGTATATAATAATAATAATAATAAGTCGTTGCATGCACGCACGCCGGTTCCGGCGTAATACATAAGAGTAGAAAAGTGTTATTTTTTATTTGAATAACTTACGTGCGATACGATGTTGGTAGTGACGCGCTCTTGGAGGTCGTCGATGTCGTTACCGTCGCCGGAGCTCTGCGGTTTACCTGACAACAATCACGTCCCAATTACGGACACTACGATACTACAACTAAAGTCAAGCATTTGTTAAACTTACTAAGCCCCATACCTTCAATTCTTGTTTATGGCACCCTCTAGATTCTGCCAATGTCAGGTTTGTGGAGATGGCACTTAACATAATACGAGTATTAATTGACTGTTGACAGCTGTCAGTCGGCTGAAATGCGTCTGACAAGCTTCGCAGCTTGTTAATATTCCAAAAACCGAAAGAACAAGGCGGCGAAAGCACCGATACTTTGCCCCTGCTACTCGATGCTCATCGTTGTTAACTACGGTTAGTGTACGAGAAACAAGGGGTCAATATGTTATTTTTTATTTTTACAGATTGGAGAATCATCTGTTGACAAAATTATGTTAGTAGAATAAAAATACGGTTCTACTAATAGCTACTAACAGAGTTCTCGTAACAGTAAACACCAAATCATTACAGAACTAAAAACAACCTCTCACAATGATCTTAAAATAACGAGGGTTCTTTACTTTTATCACAATTAAATTCGAGGCCACACGATGGACATCGTAATCGAGGCCGGCCTAGAAGACGGTGGAGAGATGATCTCGACAACCATCTGCCGGAGTGGCCTGTGGTGGCCCAGGACAGGAAACTCTGGTCTGAATTGGGGGAGGCCTTTGCCCAGCAGTGGGACACAAACATAGAGGCTACGTAAAAAAAAAAAATTCAAGGCCCGTGTGCGCGCTATATCGGGGCGCTAAGGTCGCAGGGGAACATGTGTCAGCCCTCAGGTGGAATCTTCATGTGCGGCCTGTAGAGCAACGTGATTGTGTCAAGCAGCGCATACGGCAAGCTCGTTGCGCGTTGACATTACTAGACCGGGACGCTACAGTAACAAGATCGATAGGCCGCAGAGTTACAGTGGCAAGATCGCTAAATCGGGGAGTTACAAGCTCGCTAGACCGAAGCGTTAATTACAGGAGAAGTGCACTCTCGCGGCAGACACGTTCGTGGCCCGCAAAGCAGCGTATACAGTAGCTCGTTTGTGTGCTGACATCACTAGAACTCGGCGCTACATTCACAGGGGATGTGTCACTAATGCAGCAGCTTTATCCACGGCGCGCTGAGTACCGTGATAGTGCCTCAAGTGTGCCGATATCGTTAGCCTTGGCGCAACAGTCACAGGTAATATATGGCAGCAATTGCACGCGGCAGCTTCATGAGCGGCCCGCAAGCAGAGTGATGGTGTCAGGCGTGTGTCGATATTGCTAGAGCAGGGTGATACAGAGACAAGACACACGTGTAAGCACTCACTCGGCAGCTTCATCCGCGGGCCGCAGAGTAGCGTGATGATGTCAGACATGTGCCGATATTGCTAGAGCAGGGTGATACATAGAAAAAACACATTTGTCAGCACACACGCGGCAGCTTCATCCGCGGGCTGCAGAGTAGCGTGATGGTGTCACGAGTGTGCCGATATCGTTGGACCTTGGCGCTACAGTCACAGAATAAGTGGCAGCTTAATGTGCGGCCCGCTGAGTAGCGTGATGATCTCAGGCGCGTGCCTAATTGCCGACACAGCTAGACCTCGACACTACAGTCACAGAATAAGCGGCAGCTTTATGTGCGGCCCGCAGAGTAGCGTGATGATCTCAGGCGCGTGCCGAATTGCCGACACAGCTAGACCTCGACGGTACAGTCACAGAATAAGTGGCCGCTTCACGTGCGTCCCGCAAAGTAGCGTGATGGTGTCAGGCGCGTGCCGATATCGCTAGAACAGGGTGAAACAGTCACAGGACGGCATGCGTCGGCACTCACGCGGCAGCTTCATCCGCGGGCCGCAGAGCAGCGTGATGGTGTCGAGCAGCGCGGCGTGCAGCGCGGCCGGCAGCTCGCCGCTGGCCGGCAGCCCGCCGCTGGCTGGCAGCTCGCCGCTGGCCGGCAGCTCGCCGCAGACCGGCAGCTCGTCGCAGCTGTCGGCCGCGTGCGCCAGCACCTCGCGCGCCAGCCGGCACTGCACGTTCAGCTTCTGCACCAGCGACAGCCGCTGCAGCATCACGTCGTAGATCAGCTGCCGCGCGTCGAACGTGATGGTCTCTGGGGACGGGGGCGCGGGTACAGTTATTTAGGCATGTATTTATATAGGTACCTCTAAAATTATCGTTTTCTATGTTCTTTTTGTACATCTACTTCCTTCGCTAATGTATTAGTCCAGTTCATCCAAAGGTTGTCTGCAAGAGATCACTATGTACAACTCGCTGACCCAGCGGACTTCGTACCGCCTAACAGTCGATTCTTTATTTTTTTTTTTTCCCCCCCCGTAAGAACCATCCTCGTACTGCAAGGAATATTCTAAAAAAAGAATTAGCGAAATCGGTTCAGCTGCTCTCGAGATTTGCGCTTACCAACACATTCAGCGATTAATTTTTATATTACAGAAGATAAAGTGTTCTTTATCTATCTACAGTCCATAAGCTCACTCTAGTCTGTTACGTTAGGCGCGACTTTGCAACAACGATTTAAAAGATTGAGCCGCTGTCCTAGAGGTGACGGGTCGGAGTTAACATTTCTTTAATCGCACGGGAAAACCTAGCAGTTTTTTTATGTAGTCTATGTACGTCCCACTGCAGTGAAAAGACCTTTTCTCAGAGAGCATGAGCGTAATTACCCATCCTGTCTTCTTAATCGTTTACCATTTGTCACGATTCCTCAGGACAAGGAGTAAAATTCATGGTGAGATTAATAAAATAATAGCATGTTGTATAGAATCAGGCGTTACTTTGCGGAAATCCATAATAGCATTAAAAAGTTAAAATTACTTTGCTGAATTCCGCCAAAAATCCCACAAGCACCATGCGGTTAGCTAATGCACCGCCCTCCCTCCCACTTTTTCAAGCAGAAGCAAGACACGAACACACCACCACCAACACAAATACTTGTGTGAGAAAAGACGCGACGCGTTTCGCCTCTAACACGAGGCATCCTCAGGCTCCCAAATGCAAGTAATTGCAAACTTTAATAACTTTTGAGCAGTTTAGCAACCGCTGAACTAGCGTATTCGCGTCAGTTTTTGCGTAGTTAGGGATTTTGTCTATGGGTTTCATCCGTCAAACGCTTGCCAGTCCATTGTTCCACCCACTGGGCTAGCACCGCTACCAACTAAGCTGCCATGTTGGTGCTGGGCCAGCCTACACCATCTAAAACAACGTCCCAGGCACTACAGCGTCCATCCCATCTAACGTGAATGAAAATGCCTCTGGACGCTGTATAAATCATCCCATTACGTATCTGTCAGTTGAACTGTAAGCGGTTTTTTTAATTAGAAGTTCTTTTCTAGTCCCAAGCCCTCCCTGCATTTCACGTTATTTAAATTAATGTGGTGTCATTTGGCGCGGAGGCACAAACTATTTGCCGATATAGAAACCATCCAGTACCAGCACTCGCCAGTCCCGTATGCGCTGCACCTACTCTTGTGCCCTCCTCGCCTACTTGGTGCTGAAGCACCAGATGAGGTGTTTGTGAATGGAATTGGAAGTGTGGTGAAAGTATACCTCGAGAATAAGAATGCTAAATGCTTCATAGGTACTCGTAGTGCTCAATTATAATTGTAACCTTTGCTCTAATTTTACTAATAAATTGTAATTCTATGCTACTAATCACATCACATCACACTAATATTATAAATGCGAAAGTTTGTGAGTGTGTTTGTTTGTTCCTCCTTTGAATGCCTACCATTTAATCTCTTGCACCATCTGTGGTTGAAGAAAATGCTTATAGCATTAAGTCCGCCACATTGCCATTGAATTTTTTTTGCTTATGTGCAATAAACGTATTAATAATAATAAACAGCTAGAGCGATTTCAATAAAATTTGTTATGTAGTTAGCTGACACCGTGAATTAACACATAGGCTACGTTTTACTGCGGGAAAATATCTTATTCCCACGGGAAAATCGATAAACCGCGGGTAATACCGCGGAGCACAGCTAGTATGAAATAAATGTGAAAACTTGTAAATTTTTTGATGTCTGTTACTCATTCGCGCAATTCGGCTGAACGGAGTAACATGAAACTTGGCTTGGCAACAAAAATCTAAATTCTGACATGGGATACTGAAGACAAATATTTGTGGAATAATATTTTATTGTTAACGTAACCTTTTTCAATCCGAAATTTAATATACGAGTATTTATTGCGTCGCCTTACTAACTAGACTCCATAAACGAATTCTATGGCGATACGAAGTTCGCCGGGACACCTACTATTCGTATCAATAAATTTAAAACTAGCGCCGATTCGAATAGAAACAGCAAACGTTGAAATGGTGACATGTTAGTTAGAATATTTTCGGGGCTTAATCGCGTAGTAATTTATTGCTATTTTACCTCGACGTTTCGACGACGTTACAGCCATCGTGGTCACGAGAAGACCGTCGAAGAAACGTCGAGGTAAAATAGCAATAAATTATTACGCGATTAAGCCCCGAAAATTTTTTATTTATTTTTTTATTTTATTTATTACAAAAATTGTGCAACATTACAGTTTAGCCTAATTCGTTGTACAATCTAATTTTAAAAATATAACCCAATTTACCAAACTAACCTATATTAAAAAAAATCAAACCTTAACATTAACAACAAAGTATTTTAATAATTTCTTCTGTGCATTCACCCAAAGAACAAATAAATAAATAAATAAATAAATAAATAAATAAATAAATAAATAAATAAATAAATAAATAAATAAATAAATAAATAAATAAATAAATAAATAAATAAATAAATAAATAAATAAATAAATAAATAAATAAATAAATAAATAAATAAATAAATAAATAAATAAATAAATAAATAAATAAATAAATAAATAAATAAATAAATAAATAAATAAATAAATAAATAAATAAATAAATAAATAAATAAATAAATAAATAAATAAATAAATAAATAAATAAATAAATAAATAAATAAATAAATAAATAAATAAATAAATAAATAAATAAATAAATAAATAAATAAATAAATAAATAAATAAATAAATAAATAAATAAATAAATAAATAAATAAATAAATAAATAAATAAATAAATAAATAAATAAATAAATAAATAAATAAATAAATAAATAAATAAATAAATAAATAAATAAATAAATAAATAAATAAATAAATAAATAAATAAATAAATATTCTAACTATGTGTACAAGTCGCGAAAGTTAAAAAAATGTGGTGACATGTTAGTTTGTGGCAATAGGTCATTCATTCGTTTAATTAAACAGCGGGGAAGTAAGCTTATGGGTGGGTAGCCAAGCGGGCACGCACCAGAGTCGTCGGCGTTGTAATGCAGCACGCACTCGACGAAGTGGTGGTAGATGGCGTCGGGCGTGAGGCAGCACGTCACGTAGTACTCGGCCGGCTCGCGCACGTCGGGGTCATCGTCCGCCAGCAGCGCGCAGTAGCTGCGGCAAACGAGCTCGCACGGTCAGGCTGCCGCATGCCGACACGCAGGCGACGCAGCACAGCGCAGATTTTTTATTTTCTCTTTATTTAGGATACTAAAGTTTTTTACTTAAAGTATAGAATAGTATATTTCATTGCAGAGTGCGGAAAGGCTGTCATTGCAAACGGTTCCGACAGATGTCTACCCGAGCCGAGGCGCAGCCGAAGGCGAGGGTTGACAGTCGGAACCAGTTGCAATGACGGTTCCGCACGTCTACTGAACGACTATTTTTAAGTACAGTTTCGAAAAAAAATAAGCAATTTAATTAAGAAAAATTATTTGGAAAATGGCGCCAACTGTAAAAAAAATATAAGCAGAGATTTCTTTTCTTCACCCATTGTAGTAGGCAAAGGGAACTATGCCCATACAGCCAAGTCTTCAGTAGATTTTTTTATTGATATGAAATGAAAATTAAATTTAATGAGATGAAATGAAATGAAACCTAACTCAACTCATTCAATCAAATCATTAAATCTGATATTGAAACAAATTAGTAGTAGTAGCTCATAAAAACTTCTATGATTTTTTTTAGTAAAAACTTCATGGTTATTTTTTCTTTTTAATAGACATTATTTTGACAGTTGGGAAAGAGAACGCACGAGTGCGGTAAAGGTAAAAAAGCACGAGTGTGTAATAGCCCCCATCCCGCACGCTATACGTCCCTGTAATAAGCTACTTCTTGAGCAACTGTATTAAAAATACATTATTACTTCTAAACCTTGAGATCCATAACTTAATTTTGTAAAGCATGGAACGTCATTGAGCTACGCACGCTGCGGCGCAGGCGCGTGCGCCGCAGTCGTGTGTCTGCCCTGCTCTGCGTCTCGTTGTAGTGCCGGCACAGATATTTGCGCGACGCGTGCACGTCGAGGCGTGTTTACTAACAATTTTGTTGCAATGACGGAGCATTTGATTGAATTAGTTCGCTGTGAACTTTGTATGATACAAATCATCCAGACTATTCAAAAAGGACATTGAAATAGTTATTATGGGTAAGAATTGTCAATCTCAATAAAACCACTTCATTTCATTAATTTTAACTTTTTGTTTTTACAGACAATGACTTTGTTTTCTAAGAATGTAACATTTGTGAAGTTATAGTAGAAATACTACTCACTAACTGTGAAAGAAAACATCTTGAGTAAACACCCCAGTGTCTGAGTGTGTCTTAATTAATTAACGAGGTTGTAGGATAATGAATATAACAAAACAATGTTGTTAGGGTCAGAAAGTTTCTTATATATTACATTAATCCCATAAGCGGTGGTAGCGCTAGTGGTTATATTCTCTTTGGTAGCTCAGTTGTTAGAACGCTTGTTTCACATTTGGGAGGTCGTGGGTTCGAATCATGTTCTGATTCGTTTTCCATGTAACCACAACCAGGCAAGGACATCTTGTGATGTGCTTGCCTGGTTGTGCTGCGTGTACCGACCGGTAGGAGAGCGGCGTGCGCAGGCGCAAGAGGGGTGTGAATGTGGGGTGTGGGGCGTACCGACCGGTAGTAGAGCGGCGTGCGCAGGCGCAGGTAGGGTGTGGGGTGTGGGGCGTACCGACCGGTAGTAGAGCGGCGTGCGCAGGCGCAGGTAGCCGCCGAGCAGCAGCCGCGTGAGGCCGGCGGCGGCGGCGCGGCGCAGGGGCGGCGGGGCGCGCGGGGAGAGGCAGCCGCACACCGAGCCCAGCAGCGGCTCCACGATGCACGTGTACCTGGCGGACGCGGGACGGACTGAGTAACTATCTGCTTCCCACACGGTCGCTCGTATTTTATTCGATTCCACGTCTCATGGGGAGGGTGGTCGTACGAGCAGAGGAGAGCGTGCGCAACTCAACTCTGTCGCACGGAAGATATTTTAGGTCGTAGGGCGGTGGTGGATGAGGAAAGTAGAGGTTGAAGTATTTGTGATATTTATTAGAAAATGTGCACAGTTACGCGTTTAGTAACTTCTTTGTTCATATACGATTGAGTCCGATGATGACGTACTGAAAATGAGTCAAATGTGGCTCACGTACTTATTCCAATACACTCCTCCGAGTCATACACGACTCTCGAACAGGGAATTTGTTAAAGATAAGATGTATGTCGCTATTGAGAGGCAAAAGCCGACTGCTTGGCGCTGGGAACGAAACCCGTGAGCTCAACCATGCGCGGTGCACAGTCAGCGATAAGGCGACCAACAAAAGTGTACGGTGCTAAGTGGTGGATATCCTCCGTCGAGAGAGTGACGTCAGCGGAGAGCGTCACCTGGTGCAGACGTCGATGCGACTGTGACGTCACCTGGTGCAGACGTCGATGAGACTGTGACGTCACCTGGTGCAGACGTCGACGAGAGTGTGACGTCACCTCCCCGCAAACACCCGAGAGCGGGGTTCACTTTTTGATTGCGACATCAAGACAACACGCATTTTGTCTTCTCTTTTATAATTCGTATTTTGTAGCAGTTAATACATTAAAAGTACAGTCCACAATCGAATTCTTTCATTTACAACGAAATAGTGACGTCAGCGGCCGGTGTCAACTGGTGCAGCCGTCGATGAAACTGTGACGTCAGCGGTAAGCGTCACCTTGTTGCAGACGTCGATGAAACTGTGACGTCAGCGGTAAGCGTCACCTGGTGCAGACGTCGATAAAACTGTGACGTCAGCGGTAAGCGTTACCTGGTGCAGACGTCGATGAAACTGTGACGTCAGCGGTAAGCGTCACCTGGTGCAGCCGTCGATGAAACTGTGCCGTCAGCGGCGGGTGTCACCTGGTGCAGAAGTCGATGAAACTGTGCCGTCAGCGGCGGGTGTCACCTGGTGCAGATGTCGATGAGCGCCAGCAGCGCGTTGACCCGCGCGGCTATGGGCTCCTCGGCCGCGAACAGCGCGCGCGCCAGCGCCGGCGCCGCCGCCGCGGCCGCCGCGCGCGCGCGCAGGCTCAGCCGGCCCAGCGCCGCCACCGCCAGCCCCCGCGCCTCCTCCGCGGCCTCCCCGCCCGCGCCCGCCGCCTCTGCGGGGGAAACGAAAGCGTATGCTTTGACACTCTCGAGGTTTACACCCTCCGCGCTCCGACGTTTTGATATTCAATGCGCGAGGTTCTACCTTCGATTCGAAGGGCCAAAATGTACGGGATCTGCCGCGCAGAGACGATGCACGGTGCACCGCGAATTCTTTGAGATTTAATTACAGCTTTCGTATAGTTGACGAGCTGCCACGTAATCTAACAAATGTCTCGATACATTCGCCTGACTACTAGGACGCGGCAGTAGTACACCGCTGCGGGCGCCGACTGCGGGGCGCCGGCGACGGCGGTGGTACCGCAGCGCAGCGGGGGCGCCGGCGGGAGTGGCGGTACCTGCGGGCGCGGCGGGGGCGGGGTACCTGCGGGGGGCGCCTGCAGGGCGTCCAGCAGTCGCTGCAGCAGCGCGGGGCGGGGTACCTGCGGGGGGCGCCTGCAGGGCGTCCAGCAGTCGCTGCAGCAGCGCGGGGCGGGGTACCTGCGGGGGGCGCCTGCAGGGCGTCCAGCAGTCGCTGCAGCAGCGCGGGGCGGGGTACCTGCGGGGGGCGCCTGCAGGGCGTCCAGCAGTCGCTGCAGCAGCGCGGGGCGCGGCGGGAGGGGCGCCACCAGCGACATGTCGGCGGCCGCCAGGCACTCCTCAATGCCGCCGCCCTCCAGAGCGCGGTTCTCGTCTGTGAACACACCCATTTGAACGTTTGTTTTATATCACCACAGAAACTGCGTGAATATTATAAATTAAACTAGGGACAAGTTAAAATAACTTACTAAATGGTAAGTCTGGCATGGCGTATGGTTTTAAGAGCGCCTACGAGTCGTGATCTGGTACGGCTCTTACGGTTACAAGATTAGCTATTGTCTTGTAACAGGGTAGCTAGCTAGGGTGGGCAAGTAGACAACAGTCAAAGTCATGTATACATTACAGTCAAATCTCTTAAACGGTCAAAACTAGTTTTGCTAAAATTAGTCAAAAGTACTTTTGTCCAAAGCTTACATTTGAAATACCAAATAGTAAAAACACCTAAAATGATGCATCACTCAATCTGCGACAGCAAAAATATAGGTGCGACGAAGCGCGTAGCGTAGCGGAGCGCGAAGGAGCGTGTTAGGTTGAACATGTAAGACAACTCGAGATTGTTCTATAAGTAAGTACATATTAGAATTTTACTTTATTTTTCGGAATTTTGATTTTAGCAGTCAAAACTAGTTTTGACCGAGAGTTTTGAGTGTAACATATATATAGCAAGAATCAATCCAAAAACGAAGCCAAAATGGTCAAAATCACAAAAGGCGTGTCCTCTTGTGATTTTGATAATTTTGGCTTCGGAAACAACAGTCGTGTAACCAAGATAGAAACTGATGAATGAGTCACTCAAACTTCAAACCCAACGTTGGGGACAAGAAAAAACGAATACCTAATCCCCTTTTACTTCCAAATAAAAATTTTGCGTGCTATGTTAGTCTTTTTTAAGTACTTTTATTTGTAATTGAATAATAATAACTTTGATTTTGTTCACACGACTCACATTTACATTAAAAACATCTGTTGCGTATCACGATATGCTTTATAGTGGTAACAGACTACGTCAATGTTGGTAACACTTACAAATCTGCATCAGCTCGGTGGCCCACTGCAGGTTTAGGGGGTCCAGGTGAGACGCCAGCACCGCGCACTCCAATCTGCAACCTGCGAGTCAAACCGGTGGCGAAGCAAATATTAAATAATCTTAGGATAGATACATAAAAACATTTATGTAACGGCACATCACTCAAAACATAACATACAACTACAAATAATCTGTACTCAGTCCCGTTTCCTGGTCCCAAACTAGGATACCCTGTGTTAACCAGGCAATAAAAATAAGAATAATGTATTGAATCCAGCCACATACATACAGTCTATTTATTCTTACTTGTCAAGACTCTACCCTTAAACTGTGACTTTTTAGTCCAAACCTGCCATATTTCCATAAATGAAGTAATCTAGAACACTCTTGTAGATAAAACGCTGCCAATTTTATAAACATAGTTCATGATAGTTCATGAATTTGCGAGAAATTGTCTAGTTTAGGCATCTAATCTAAATTTTAAGGTTAGAATCTTGTTTACTAAATTGGACAAGTAAGAATAAATAGACTGTAGAAAAGTTACAGTTACAAATTGAATAAAAAGGAAATGTCTAGAGGGTAGGAGATTGCGACATTTGGGCTGTGACAATTTTTCGATCAAGCTGGCTCCAACTCTAGACCAGGCCCCAGAGTCTAATACTTACATAGTTTTTCAATAGAATGATATAAGCACGGCAATGGTTGTTATTTGCCTCAATTTGGCAGTCTACAAAGCAATAGCAGTACAATGTCATACCAGGGGTATAACCCGCGAAAGTTAAATAGGCATCTTTTCGGGACGAAAATCAAATCGCGCGAGGCGTTGAGTTAAGTAGCACGGGTTATACCATTGCAATGCGACTAGACTACTGTTATAGTGAATGAAACGACCATTACCGGACTAACATGACTCTACTGAACAACTATGCATTTTAGAAACTCGCCCCCCAGGTCTATGTCGTGGGGTCGAGGAATAATTATAAGCTTTTCGACCGTCAGTATCCTGACAGGCTACACCGCTGAATAAATATACATTCATATGGGCATTACCCCCTATGATAGCACAACGTGGCGCTCTTTAGGGGAGGGCTATGTCCAGCAGTGGACTAGTATAGCCTGACGACGACAATTGTGTAAAGTGGAATATTAATAAAATTTTGAATATTCCCTCTGTCAGGATCGCGGCAAGTGGCAGTCCCTGGTCTTTGCCTACCCCTCTGGGATACAGGCGTGAGGTTATGTATGTATGTTTGAATATTCCCAATTAAATTGTATGAATATTAAAATTTATAAACTGGTCTGTGATAGGATATGACCAATAGCAGTTTAAGACCCCCTTCCAAAAGTCACTGCGTACTCTTTTAATTCCTCAGAGGTACTTACAAAATCTAGCTGTTCAAGGAACAAGACTATAGTAAAATCATACTGTTAAAAACACAACTGCCCGGAACTTCTGCTACCACGTATGGAGGGCAACACAATGTAACAGTATTTCTTAATGATTCGCGATACTCATACACAGTTATACATGGCGTCCCAAAGTTATGGGCCATGAAGGGAAAGTACTTTAAATATCGTAGATAGGGTATATTGCTGAAAGAAGACTTTATGTTATTTTTAAAAGTTAGTAATTCTGCATTCAAAGATTTTCTAAAAAATACTTGCCTTGTCTGGGAATCAAACTGACTTAAATTAAAAAAAAAAAAAACACCCCATTTTTATGATGCCAATCGAAATTATTCCCAAAAACGAAATAACGCTTCTTGAGTAACATAGTATTTTAAAAGAAAGGAACATCGTAAAATTAATCATTTTAATCAAATTAAAAACATACATGAATCTGCCGAGTCAATTAAGTTGAAAATGAAAAATTAAAATCAACAGGCAGCGGATTCATTAAAAGATTGGCGATTTGCGTAAGACTAGAGGGATCATATTTTGAGCATTTAATTAATTCATTTACAAAAAAAATACTTATTTAATTGACTACCGGCAGTTTCATGTATGTTTTTAATTTGCTTAAAATGATTAATTTCACGCTGTTTCTTTCTTCTAAAATACAATGTTATTTAAGAAGAGTTATTAGTTTTTGGTCATTCTTTCGATTGGCATCATAAAAGTAGGAGTGTTTTGTTTTACATATAAGTCGGTTCGATTCCCAGACAAGGCAAGTAATTTTTAGAAAATCTTTTAATGCAGAATTACTAACTTTTAAAAATAACATAAAGTCTTGATTCAGCAAAATACCCTATCTACGATATTTAAGGTACTTTCCCTTCATGGCCCATAACTTTGGGACGCCCTGTATATTAAATGTCTGCAAATAAGGTGATTACGTTTTACCTAATAAATAATCGCGATTTGACCCGTTTAATATTATAACAATGTATGAGGACCGAGAAGTAAAAATAAACATACAAAATGTTTCGTATCCGCACACACTTAGTATGGTTTATGCAAATATAAATTTTTTTTTTGCCGTAAACACATTAACCCTGTGATGCAGGCTTAAACCCTAGTTCAGGGTCAGGGTATCCTCTTATGTTTTCCAGACTATAATACTGATCTCGTTTGTTTGATTTTGTCTCGTACTGGTTCTCGCTGAAAACTCACCAAATAAATAAGTATAGCCTGTAAGCTTTTAGCATATACCTCGCGCTCTAGAGTAGGCTTTCGCCGCTTTTCGTACTGATGATCGAGTTCTGATTTCGAAATTAAGCGTCATATTAGTTCCGATATTTATTTTACACGAATATATCCGATTCTATCCGATAGTGGCCGAGGTATATTCTGAAAGCTAACAGGCTATAAACAGATAGCAAAACCAAACGGCACTGACTGTCTGCGGCCCAGTCGGCGGCGCCGAGCGCGCGGATGAGGTGGTCGCGCAGGGCGGCGCGCGCGCCGGCCGCCAGGAAGCGCGACCACGTGCTCAGCAGCTGCAGCGTCAGCGCCAGCGCGCGCGGGTCCCGCCCGCCGCCCCGCCCCTGCTGCACACGCAGAAGCCCAGTATGGACTGGATATCGAAAGTGGCTTGCGACTTTGGAACAAAAAAAAACCCCAGGTCTTGGATGTTTACATGTTTGTGATGTCGTTGTTTCTGGTTCCCACGACACAGGGTATGTGGGGCCAGAAGCAATGTATGTGCCAGTATGTAAATGTTACGTTACGTTACTTTCAATGTCCAATCCATATTGAGAAGGAAGCCACATAGGATCCGAAATATACGCGCACGCGCCATAACCTATGTGTTTATTTTTTTAACCACTCTAGCTGTTGACACCGGCGCTGGACAAAGACGGCAAATACCGCCTTGCCGACGCGTGACAGTATTCGAAGTATTTATTGCACACGAAACGACAAGCCTGTAATGGTAGTGTGATGTATATGTCACCGGAAGATAACAAGATCCGCAAGTTTATAAATTACCTAGGAAATTTATAAACTTTCGTAGGATTGTAAACGAGAGATAAATTGTATTATTTTACGCCCACATTTTCGCAAATTTATTAATTTGCGAAGTCTCGTGGTTAATTTATAAACTAATGGATATCCATTCGTAAGATTCTAAACAGTTCGACTAATCACAGAAGAGCTTTTTATTTTACGCTTTTACAAAATACGGCAAATAACACACTGCTCTCTGATTGGTTGATGTCGACAGTGGCAATGATTGTGTCTATAGATTCAGGTACGATCAAACTTGCCAAACTTGGGCTTGGGGGGGAGGGGGGGGGGGTAAGGATGGGGGTAGGGGGACGGGCAAATTCAAATACCTTGGCGGACCTGGGTTTGGCCAGCCTTGCCCTAGAGACTGTGATTTTTTATAATACTACTAACTTTGATGTTTAAATTATTGCTGGCTAATATTACTAGGCTTTTTGTCGGAAGAGTCCAACCAAGCGAAACCTCTCGACGAAAAGGCTAGTAACTTTATCCGGTAACAATGATGTGTAGTACTTACGAAAGTTTATGTTCAAAAAAAGTTTTATGGTGTCTAACTGTGAACTGTCATAAAAAGCGGTCTCAATGACGCCTTTATGGATATTGGATAACTAATTGATATTAGACCAAGCAGAAATAAGTTCCTTAATTATTTTTATACAGTAATATATTAGCCAGAAACATAAAATGGATGAACTTTTTAAGAAGAACTAAGCAGCCATATGGAAATTGGCCTCACGTCACTGAGCCCCTGTCAGTAGAGCATGTACCTTCTACATCACGATATTCTGAACAAACTATTGGAAAAAGGCTACAATATGTCTCGTTATCATTTAATTTATTTTTATTTACATAAGTAAAAAAGAAAAGTGTATGAATATTACTATTAATTTAATTCTTTGTTCTACCCACTAGGGGGTAGCCTGGTGGGTAGAACAAAGAACTCTGAAGCGAGAGACCCAGGCTCGATTCCCAGTGCGGGCGTGTACCAATGACTTTGTTTTCTACGTTATATTTGTGAAGTTATAGTAACACCACTCTCTAACTGTGAAGGAAAACATCGTAAGGAAACTTAAGTACCTGAGATGTTCAAATACCTCAGCGCGTGAAATTGCCTATCTGCGGTGAGCAAGCATGGTAATTAAGCCCGTACTCTGTCTCTGAGAGACGGCTTCAGCCCTGCAGTTGGAGGTTTATAAGGTAACAAAATGGAAAGATTTCGCTCCTCAGCTAAAAAAATTGAGTTGCTGGCAGCCATTTGCCCACCGCGGCGGGCAGTCAAATGGTATAATTCCTTAATTTCCGTGCAGAATCAGCTAGGGTGTCACTTTTGCACATAGTGGTGGCTAATAGAAGGAATATCCGCAAAAAAAAACCGACACTTGTTTTTCAAACTGCCTATGTCTATGGAGGCCAATTTTCAGCCCACCGTGCGCCGTCTTTGTAGGTACGTCGATTTTCCCGTCTTCCTATGGTTAAGCCTACTTACCGGGTCATCGGCCATGAGCCGGTAGTAGTAGTCGAGCACGAAGCCGGGCTCCGTGTAATCCACGTGCGGCGCCGCGCAGCTCAATAGCAGCAGTGCGGACAGCTCGCGCTGCGCGTCCGCCGCAACAGCGTCCGAGGAGCCCGCGTCCGACGAGCCCGCCCCCGCGTCCGTCGCGCCCCTGTCCTCCGCACTCGCGTCCGCGGCACTCGCGTCCGTCGCTCCCACGTCCGCGTCCGTCACTTTCGCCGCGCCCGCGTCCGCCCCACCCGCGGTCGTCGCGCCCAGGTGGGAGCTCAACACGTCAATCAGCCGGTGGCTGGACAATGGATACACCACTATTTTTGAGCAATTCTTTTAAGACGGTAAGGTCCATCGTGTATCGAGGAAGTATCGGACGATACATGGAATGCCAAGAGCGCGTGTTTATTCTGTTTGATTGTTCTTTAACCACAATACATTTTAAGAAAAATATCTTCGTGAAATAAAATTGGTACGTCAAAAGGTAATTATTTTTTTTTTTTTTTTTTTTATTTGGAAAACTAACAGCTTATCACTAACACTACATGCATAGCAACAGCTTATCACTAACACTACACTAGACTACATGCATAGCAACAAAAAGCCAACAAAAAGTTTTCACGGATAGCCATATTTTGAGCAATTAGCACAGGAGAAAAAACAATACACGAAACATCAGGCTCAGTAATAATAGTATTTGAGGGTTTTAAGATTAAGGCTTTAATTATGTAAAATAATAAGTATGTCAGATAATGTGATCTTAGTTGCTAGAAAGTAAGAGCAGCTACATTGCAGAGATACTTTTAATCATGCACTTACTTTACGATAAAGAGAATTAATTGGCCCCCAAGTTCTTATGCCATGTATCATGTGTAATCATGACTGCTTTCTATGAAGTGCTTTCCATGACTCATTAGGGGAGGGCTGTGTCCAGTGCTTAGTGCGAGTTTTTTAACTACTCGATCGCGTTAACGTAAACTCATATTTCTATGGCATCGAGGAAGCGCCACCTAGCGACAAGTATGGAAATTAAAATTGCTGAGTGCGAGTTGTAATGGTTTACGTTGAGAAGTGAACACGTTTACCAGCCAAAACACGAATAAACGCGAGTGCGAGTTGTACTGTGACAGCGATTTGCCAGTTCGAGCGGTTAACTTACTCATACTCACTACTTAAAGCTCGATTAACGCGGTAGTAAAGTTATTCGATTGGATCTATCAAACTCGCACTAAGCACTCTGCAGTGGACTAATATAGCCTGTTTACGATCTTATCGTATTAAGGTGTCTGTCGACTGACCTGATGCAGTTGGTGGACTTGGCCATGAGCGCGCAGGCCTTCTGCAGGTGACGCCGCATGTCGTGCCGCGCCGCAGCCGCCAGGAAGGCCCACGGCAGCGGGTCGCGCCCCACGCCCCGCGGACGCAGCCGCTCTACCACCATCTGCTGCAGCAGCGTCACGAGCTGCTCTTGCACCTGCAGGGGCGAACGGTCAGGGGCTCGGTCACTGTTGGCACCCCTCTTGTGTAAATTGTAAATGTCTCTTTCTTTTTTTTTGTAAATTGCACACCAATGAGTCCTGCCCATACTTACTTACGGTGCGGAAACGTGGACGCTCACCAAGCAAAATACGCACAAGATAAAAGTTGCACAAAGAGCGATGGAGCGTGCCATGCTGGGCATATCGCTTGTGGACCGCGTACCCAACGTAGAAATTTGTCGAAGGACCAAGGTAGAAGACGTTGGATCACAGACTTAAAGTGGAGATGGGCGGGCACTTGGCTAGAAGGGAAGACGGCCGTGGCCAGGGCAGTATCGGAGTGGTGGCCAAGGGAGGGAAGGAGGTTGGTAGGCAGACCACCGACACAATGGTCAGACGACATCGTGAGGGTTGCGGCTCAGAGATGGATCAGGTTAGCACAGGACCGTGAGGAATGGCGCAATAAAAAGGAGGCCTATGCCCAGCAGTGGGTTGATGTGGGCTGATTATAGATAGATAGAAATTGCACAAATAAGATAAGAATATTCTTTATTGTACACTGGAAACACAACAAATACAAAATAATTACGAATATACATAGTACAATTGGCATCCTTATTGCTAAAAGCAATTTCTTCCAGACAACCTTAATATGGAAAATTGCTGAGGGAAATTAGAAAGACGGGTGCAAATTTGAATATTGATACATACTTACTTTTACTTACTTTTAAAATCTTATAATTTATTATAAACGTACCTACATTATATATCTTATATGCACATTGTGTTTTCTACGTGTTATTGGCTTTTGTTACTGTATCGTCCGATTAATGTTGGTCTCGCTGTGTGTGTTAAAATTTAATAAATATTTTATCTATCAATCTATCTATCCCTTCAACACACACGGGATCGGGGTTCACTTTTTAAGCAACTGCTCCAGAACGAGGGTTATAGAAAAGAATGAAATATACGTTTATTCGCTGTCTTATTGTACATAAGGTTTTAAATTAATGGTTACTTTAAATTCAATATTAGTGGTATATGGAAAAAATGAGAACCCTGCAAGGGCGCTGCTAATTTAAGATTATATATAGGTAACACATAAAACTTAAATTCTAAATAAATAATATACTTCTTACTTATTTATGAATTCTCTTAGACTCTTTAAAAACAAAAACAATAAAATTAGATATTTTTACTTTCGTATGTTTTTCTAGTGTATATATATTTTTTTGTTACGCTCTGTTGCCGTTAGGCTTGATATATTTTAGCTCGAGATGTATCCTTAGATGTACGAAGCGCTTGTGGTCTTGTGAAACCGAGTGACTGGAATCAATCACTGGGGTTAAGCAACGGCAGGCGTATCCAGACCAGACGACCGCGAATCCAGACCTATCGGCGCGTAAGCTCTACTTGTGCATAGGCCGGCTAGGAAAGCACCAAACACTACCTCACGGCCCCACTGCGCCACCAGCGCCCGTGGTCACACCGATGTTGTATCCCGACCCGACGACAGTACCCAGACCTGTCGGCACGTTACCTAGGTGTCGGGGTCAGAGATCTATTACATGGGGCGGGCTAGGAAAATACCAATTACTACGTCGCGGCCCCACTGCGCCACCGGCGCCGGTCAGAGATGACGACAGCGTACCTAGACTGTGGGGGCTTACCTTGGTCTCGGGGTCGGACAGCTGGTGCATGGGGCCGGCAAAGAAGGCGTCAAGCACTTCGTCGCGGCCCCACAGCGTGACCAGCTCGGCCAGCGCCGCGATGGCCGCCGACCGCACTAGGATGCTAGCGTCGCGGCACAGGCTCGTCAGCACCTGCGGACAGACGCCATTGAGGCATGGGCCAGGACGCGACGCCTTGTATTGAGTCACAGTCCACAGAACGACCCCAGAGCGAGGGCTGGGGTCTGTGATTCTGTGACCTGTACCACGCCCCACGTCCGTAGTATATTTACATTACTATTAGTGGGGTGCAAAAAAGGAGCCTCTCCGAACGACGTACTCAGGCAACAATCAGCGAGTCTCTTACTTTCACCACGAATAAAGACACCTAGAACCCTTCCGAGCCGCAATACACGGGACAAAACAATAAGAGATGGTACCAAGAGAAGACGAAAATTTCTTCAGACAGAAAATTAATTTATCGTATACAAGAAATGAAGCGCTCGTGGACTAGTCGAACTGAGTGATTAGAATCAATCACTTGAGTTAAGCAACAACAGGCGCGGTCAGGTGCAGGACGGGTGACTGTCCCGTGACTACCGCTAGAGGCATTTTTCCGAGCGCTTTCGTTCTTTGCAAGGCACGTTAAGCCGTCGGTGCCGGTTGTCGGCAGTTATCGCGAGGTTGGTGCTTGTGAGCGCGGCGGGGGCAGTTATCGCGAGGTTGGTGCTTGTGAGCGCGGCGGGGGCAGTTACCGCGAGGTCTGTGCGCGTGAGCGCGGCGGGGGCAGTTACCGCGAGGTCTGTGCGCGTGAGCGCGGCGGGGGCAGTTACCGCGAGGTCTGTGCGCGTGAGCGCGGCGGGGGCAGTTACCGCGAGGTCTGTGCGCGTGAGCGCGGCGGGGGCAGTTACCGCGAGGTCTGTGCGCGTGAGCGCGGCGGGGGCAGTTACCGCGAGGTCTGTGCGCGTGAGCGCGGCGGGGGCAGTTACCGCGAGGTTGGTGCTCGTGAGCGCGGCGGGGGCAGTTACCGCGAGGTCTGTGCGCGTGAGCGCGGCGGGGGCAGTTACCGCGAGGTCTGTGCGCGTGAGCGCGGCGGGGGCAGTTACCGCGAGGTTGGTGCTCGTGAGCGCGGCGGGGGCAGTTACCGCGAGGTTGGTGCTCGTGAGCGCGGCGGGGGCAGTTACCGCGAGGTTGGTGCTCGTGAGCGCGGCGGGGGCAGTTACCGCGAGGTTGGTGCGCGTGAGCGCGGCGGGGGCAGTTACCGCGAGGTTGGTGCTCGTGAGCGCGGCGGGGGCAGTTACCGCGAGGTCTGTGCGCGTGAGCGCGGCGGGGGCAGTTACCGCGAGGTCTGTGCGCGTGAGCGCGGCGGGGGCAGTTACCGCGAGGTTGGTGCTCGT
This sequence comes from Yponomeuta sedellus, assembly GCA_934045075.1. NCBI lineage: Eukaryota > Metazoa > Arthropoda > Insecta > Lepidoptera > Yponomeutidae > Yponomeuta > Yponomeuta sedellus. Next base: position 2,382,765 of record OW203724.1, on the reverse strand, counting down.
GAGCGCGGCGGGGGCAGTTACCGCGAGGTTGGTGCTCGTGAGCGCGGCGGGGGCAGTTACCGCGAGGTTGGTGCTCGTGAGCGCGGCGGGGGCAGTTACCGCGAGGTTGGTGCGCGTGAGCGCGGCGGGGGCAGTTACCGCGAGGTTGGTGCTCGTGAGCGCGGCGGGGGCAGTTACCGCGAGGTTGGTGCGCGTGAGCGCGGCGGGGGCAGTTACCGCGAGGTTGGTGCTCGTGAGCGCGGCGGGGGCAGTTACCGCGAGGTCTGTGCGCGTGAGCGCGGCGGGGGCAGTTACCGCGAGGTCTGTGCGCGTGAGCGCGGCGGGGGCAGTTACCGCGAGGTTGGTGCTCGTGAGCGCGGCGGGGGCAGTTACCGCGAGGTTGGTGCTCGTGAGCGCGGCGGGGGCAGTTACCGCGAGGTTGGTGCTCGTGAGCGCGGCGGGGGCAGTTACCGCGAGGTTGGTGCGCGTGAGCGCGGCGGGGGCAGTTACCGCGAGGTTGGTGCTCGTGAGCGCGGCGGGGGCAGTTACCGCGAGGTTGGTGCTCGTGAGCGCGGCGGGGGCAGTTACCGCGAGGTTGGTGCTCGTGAGCGCGGCGGGGGCAGTTACCGCGAGGTTGGTGCTCGTGAGCGCGGCGGGGGCAGTTACCGCGAGGTTGGTGCTCGTGAGCGCGGCGGGGGCAGTTACCGCGAGGTTGGTGCTCGTGAGCGCGGCGGGGGCAGTTACCGCGAGGTTGGTGCTCGTGAGCGCGGCGGGGGCAGTTACCGCGAGGTTGGTGCTCGTGAGCGCGGCGGGGGCAGTTACCGCGAGGTTGGTGCTCGTGAGCGCGGCGGGGGCAGTTACCGCGAGGTTGGTGCTCGTGAGCGCGGCGGGGGCAGTTACCGCGAGGTTGGTGCTCGTGAGCGCGGCGGGGGCAGTTACCGCGAGGTTGGTGCTCGTGAGCGCGGCGGGGGCAGTTACCGCGAGGTTGGTGCTCGTGAGCGCGGCGGGGGCAGTTACCGCGAGGTTGGTGCTCGTGAGCGCGGCGGGGGCAGTTACCGCGAGGTTGGTGCGGGTGAGCGCGGCGGCGCTGGCGGCCAGGCCGCGCGCCAGCAGCTGCAGCGCGGCGCGGCGCACAGCCGCCCGCTCGTCTCCCGCGCACTGCGCCGCCAGCGCCACCAGCCGCGGCACGGCGCCGCCCGCGTTCAGCTCCTGCCGCGGACGGGCCGTTCAATTGCAGTGCCCTTACAGGGCTCGTGTTGCGAACTATTACAACTACAGGATGTCTCATTCAAATCGGTCAGTATGGGAAAGTCGGAAACTATAAGACATACGAAGATCTGTGCTGAGGAACCATGTCATCGATTTTAATAACAAGAAAAACTGCCTTCATACATTTTAAAAAACCATCTGTACTCCGTACGGGAATCGAACCCGGAGGTTTGGAAAAAAAGGCGGCGGTTCACTTTGAGCACCTACTAAAATAAATTAAAGTAAGTGAAAACAATGCATTTTATTCATTTTAGACATCATATTTCGTGCAGACATTTACTACTTAAGACCTACACAATCGATATCTAAATAAAAATAGTGTAGATTTTTTTTTCAAAACCTCCGGGTTCGATTCCCGTACGGAGTACAGATGTTTTTTAAAATGTATGAATGCAGTTTTTCTTGTTATTAAAATCGATGACATGGTTCCTCAGAACAGATCTTCGTATGTCTTATAGTTTCAGACTTTCCCATACTGACCGATTTGAATGAGAAACCCTGTATAATGCGCCGCCTGTATACGCTTAGATTAGATTAGAATAGTATATTTCATTACAAGTGCGGAAAGGCTGTCATTGCAAAGAGTTCCGACAAATGTCTACCCGAGCCGAGGCGCAGCCGAAGGCGAGGGTTGACAGTCGGAACAAGTTGCAATGACGGTTCCGCACGTGTACTGAACGACTATTTTTAATACAGTTGCGAAAAAAATAAGCAATTTAATAAAGAAAAATTATTTGGAAAATGGCGCCAACCGTAAAAGAATATAAGCAGAGATTTTTTTTCTTCACCCATTCTAGTAGGCAAAGGGAACTATGCCCATACAGCCAGTCAGTAGGATTTTTTTATTGATATGAAATGAAAATGAAATTTAATGAGATGAAATGAAATGAAACCTAACCTAACTCATTCAATCAAATCATTAAATCTGATATTGAAACAAATTAATAGCTTCTTTTTAGAAATATACGTATTTGCATGAATCATAAAAACTTCTATGATTTTTTTTAGTAAAAACTTCATGGTTGGTTTTTCTTTTTAATAGACATTATTTTGACCACAGAACATCTGTGATTTTGACAGTTGGGAAAGAGAACTCACGAGTGCCGGAAAGGTAAAAAAAGCACGAGTGTGTAATAGCCCACTTCCCGCACGCTATACGTCCCTGCACTACGCAACTTTTTGAGCAACAGTATTAAAATAGTACATTACAGAACTAGGGTGGTAATACAAAGAAAGGCCGAGATCGCAGAAGCTTGCGGCCCGAGCTGCAAGCGAGGGACGTAAATATGCGATCGAGACTAATCGAGAGCTTTCTTTATTACCTCCCGTGTTGTGTACATCTTTTTATGTCTACACTTCGCCAGAAAGCGGCTTTTTCCGTACGCGCAGCGTGCGGAAAAAGCCACTTTATTGCCAGGTGTGGCATAAAATCTTTTACTGCATAATAAGCATATTTGTACAAAGGCGAGCTTAATGCTAATGAGTATTTTCTTCCAGCTAACCTTACGCTTCAACAGAAATCTTTTCGTTCTTTATACTTCAAACTACTATTTACTATTATCACGTGTTAGAGTTTTCTGGTAAACTGGCACATATATTTTATATTTAATTTTTCTTGTTCTATGTCTATACGACACCTGTTATTTAAAACTACTTGAAAAATAAACACCGTATTATACACATATTTTCCTTCTATTATTATAATTATAAAATCAAGGATCCACCATGCAGTGCACACTTTCTATTGAAGCGACTGGCTATTTCATAATTATTTACAGAAAAATTCATTTGGGACACTAGTGCCAGTGCTCAGTGACACAGAGTGCATCTACTCTATGTTGTTCTAAAAATAACTCTAATTCTAGTAATTTAATAGTAATCGAAAATCCACCCTGTAAATTTATCTTCGCCCGACGATGCGAACACAACTTGATCATCGGCGTATAATAAGCCTTTCACCCATCCTTATCCCACAGTCATTCTCTTTCAAATCAGTCAGGCAACTGTCCATGAATAAATTGAACAACCACGGGGAAGCGACACATCCCTGTCTCACGCCCTTGCGGATGAACATTCACAATGAACATTCTTATCTTTTATTATCTAACTTTATCTTATCACCAAATAAACGTCCGCATCATGTCTGGCGCACCGAATGAACCAACAGAGTGATTTATTCTACGGCATTTCTGTGTTAGAAATGCTTTACATTAGTAAAGGCTTATCGCCCTGACTGTTCACCGTGAGTTTGTAGGATGCGATACTTTCAGGGTTTTTTTAATTTTTATAATGGTTACAATGGCGGTTCCATTTCTCCAATCTGTGGTGGCCATGGACCCGGACAGGCTTCGGGTGACGGAGTACGAGCATACCTTCTGCGCGGCGGTGACGTCAGCCAGCGCGCGAGCGTACCTAGAGCGCGCGGCGGTGACGTCAGCTAGCGTGCGAGCGTACCTAGAGCACGCGGCGGTGACGTCATCCAGCGTGCGAGCGTACCTAGAGCACGCGGCTGTGACGTCAGCCAGCGTGCGAGCGTACCTAGAGCGCGCGGCGGTGACGTCAGCCAGCGAGCGAGCGTACCTCGAGCGCGTGCTGCGGTGACGTCAGCCAGCGTGCGAGCGTACCTCGAGCGCGCGGCGGTGACGTCAGCCAGCGAGCGAGCGTACCTCGAGCGCGTGCTGCGGTGACGTCAGCCAGCGTGCGAGCGTACCTCGAGCGCGCGGCGGTGACGTCAGCCAGCGAGCGAGCGTACCTCGAGCGCGCGGCGCACGGCGGGGCGGCGCGCGGCGGTGACGTCAGCCAGCACGGCGAGCGCGCGCGCGCGCAGCGTGCCGGACGCGTCCCGCGCGCGCGCCGCCAGCGCGGCCAGCAGCGCGCCGTGCGGCACGGTGTGCGCGCGCGCGCGCAGCAGCCCCGCCACCTCGTCTTCGCCGCCCTCCACCTCCTATACGATACAGTTTAATCCTTTATCAGGCAGTGGCATAATAGTTGCAATCATAAATTTAACCTTATCACTTTGAAATAAAGTCCAAAACCAATGAAAAATGTATACTAGCTCTAACACTTCAAGGGTTATAGAGTGGATTTATTTTTACTTGAATACAGTAAATAGTGCTTTCTACATATTTTTCCTACGTAACCGTAAAGATATTATTATTTGATTACATAATTGTTTTACTTATATTCCCTAATATATTTATGTACGCGCCACCTAAGTACTCGTACTATCTATAGCACCATTCAGTGACATGAGGATAGCTGAAAATCAGCGCCATTTGGAGATCACTCCAGATAGCATTCAGCTGAGCTATGTCCATTTTCGGGTATACTAAATAAAGTTAGAATTAGATAGTTAGCCTAGTACGAGTACCTATAACTTTAATCAATTTCCGCTAAAAACGGCGGAAATCGATTAAATCCTAGATTATTGATCCTAGGTTCCAGACTGTCGGTTCTAAAAATAGTCCTCACAGTTGTTAAGATTTCCGAAATCCACTTAAAAAAAATTCATAGGTGGCGCTAGTTAGCGCCATGGTCTCAAAGTGCCAACTCACCTGCTCCTTGGACGGATCTACACCTGGTAACTCTTGGCTGCTTTCTGTGTCCGTGGTATCCATACTGAGCGCGGCCTCTTGAGCATCAGGATGGTCTTCACCTTCGTTACCAGAAGTCATGTTGGCTGCTGGTGTTTCACTTTCTCCCTCGCCGTCTTTGGCCTCCGGTTGGCCCTCTGTAGGTGGATCTAAATAAAAACAAACAAATAAGGCAACTTTCAAGGCTACCTAGTCGAACCGAGTGATGGGAATCAATCACTTGGTTAAGCAACAACAGCCGCGGTCAGGTGCGGGATGGGTGACCGTCCTGCGACTACCGCTAGTGGCATTTTTTCCGAGCGCTTCCGTGCTTCACAAGGCACGTCGCAAGGCTTCCGTTGGTGCCGGTTGTCATGTAATGACAGTCGTTAAGCCATGTCAGAGGCCTTATGGGCGGCTTGATAACTTCTGACAGTAAGGCCTGCCACTGTCTTACAATCCTCCACCAACCCGGACTTGGCCCCCGTGGTGGAGTATGGCCTAACCTTCCTGCGATGCGGGAAGAGACCCGTGCCCCAGCAGTGGGGACATACAAGGGTTGATACCAAGGCAACTTTATTTTCAAAGCTTGTAGGGTATTGCCTGCCTGGTTGGCCTAGCGGTTAATATGCTTGACTCCCAAAAATGGGGTTGTGGATCTATTCCCACAGGATGCTGTAATTGATTTGTACATATGGCCTCAGTCTGTGTGTATTTCCAGTTTGTGATCCCATGCCCACAGCACAGGACAGTGAGGAATGGCGCAATAAAAAGGAGGCCTATGCAGTGGGTTGATGTGGGCTGATTATAAATAGATAGATACATCCCTTGCCCTATAGCACAGCGTAACCTAATTTGGAACTGGGACAAATAATTGTGTTGAGTCGTAGTTAGAAGTTATTGGTTTCTACTAAGTCTGAACATAGTCATATATTGAACGGGTCTAATCGCGATCGTTTAGTTCGTAACATCTAATTACCACTTCACGTCAGTCTACTTGTGACCACGGCACCTGCAAGGGTCGGAAATTAAGGTGATTATGTTTGGTGATGCAAGTCTTTAAGTAATACTAAGTCAGTACATATAGATAGTCAGTACATATAGTTAGTCAGTACATATACTAGCTGACGCAGCAAGCTTTATTTGGTCATATTAATAATTAGCCTATTGAATATTCTAGGACCCAGTATACATAGAAAATTTCATTAAAATCACTAAAAAAACAATCGCAAAAAAAAAAAAACATTTAAAAAATCATTAATCATTTTAATCTTTTTTAAAATCATTAAATTAGTTTCGCTTTTGTATTAACTTTTAGTTAAGTATAAGTGTCTAATGTTTTTCTTTGATTGGTTATTCTGTGTTAAAATTATTCTGTGTTTTGTGTGTAATAAATAAACCATTTCTATTCTATTCTAAATCCATTTCGAAGATTATAACAATATTACCCCTTGCGCCTATAGTTCTTCAAAGTTATAAAAAACATGATTCCTCTACAGCACTCAAATGTTTAAACAGTCTGTGGTGAAGTTGTTTACCACAGACTTCTTAAACGGCATTTGAGGAGTGTTTTAGAGGAATTATATTTTTATAAATAAAACTGTTTTATAACCCAAATCCTATGCATATGTATATAACCTACCTAGCTTTGACGGTGGTACTTCGGATGTGGGTTGCTCAGTAACTTCTTCGGGATCATTGCTCAATAAGTTTGCTAATAATTCCTGTGGACACAAATACAAAATTAAATGCCAACACCATACGTTAATTGGTCATTTTTGTTTTCTGTAGTACCATTAAAATGTCGTTAGCTGTAAAGTTTCCAAAGTTAAAGGTAACAAATAGGTGTGTGCGGTATTTTTTTTGGGGGGACTTGACCCCGAAAAGTGATGGCCTCGGATGGCCACAAACCTCACTTCACGTATCATGGCGATATGGCGGTATACAAGTGCGTTACTATGGCGATGTTGCGGCCTCACTTCACGTATCATGGCGATATGGCGGTATACAAGTGCGTTACTATGGCGATGTTGCGGTAAAGAAGTGTGTTATTATCATAGCATATTAATAACTATATGATACATTCTCTAACTGACAATAACTTAACTGCAGAGTGCTTAGTGCGAGTTTTTTAAATACTCGATCGCGTTAATGTAAACTCATATTTCTATGGCATCGAGGAAGCGCCACCTAGCGACAACTATGTAAATTAAAATTGCTGAGTGCGAGATGTAATGGTTTACGTTGAGAAGTGAACACGTTTACCAGCCAAAACATGAATAAACGCGAGTGCGAGTTGTACTGTGACAGCGTTTTGCCAGTTCGAACGGTTAACTTACTCATACTCACTACTCAATGCTCGATTAACGCGGTAGTAAAGTTATTCGATTGGATCTGTCTAACTCGCACTAAGCACTCAGGTTTGCTAAAGGTCATTCGAACGGTGGAGTGGTGGCCGGGTCATCTACCTTCGTTTAAAATGATGGAGACTGATGATTGCTGACCACTGCGTTATACTAGTGAACGAGTGTTGTTCGTGGATCCAGCCGCAGCACTTATGTTTTCCTTACTTTTATAAGACATTTAACTAATGCTTTGGCAATATTAAAAACCTGTTTAGAGGCTAAAACTTCCACCTATGCCGTGATTCGAACCCGCGACCTCTGGCTATCCGTGCCAGCGCTCTTTCCAACTGAGCTAATGGGCGACTCACCGGCATACCGGATATAACAACGGTTTTCCTTGCCGTTTTTCAGATAATTCGATTTTTCAAACAAGCTTCATACAAATTTTTCGTAAATAAATTATAACTCCCTTTATGTTTGGACAAAATTAAGTCGGTGTAATTTCTGTACATAGTTATCACTGAAAGGAGCGATATCCAGCATACAATCTAGCATTTGTAAATTTTCATTGTTATGTCCATGAAAGCCGATTTTCAGCCCACCGTGCGGCATCAGTGAAATTTCGAACCTCTTTACAATATTTTCTGTATTACGTACAAAATTGAAATTATTATATTAAATTAATTAATTGAATTAAAATTGTCCTTAGCACGGGTTAGTGCATTAAAAATAATATAATAATGCTTTGGCATTTAAATTTATTGATGGCAATCATGCAATCTTATCATATGTATAGGTGGCAATTGATTTATTTGGTTTTTAAGATGACTTGAGACAAGATGGTCAGAGCGGAGTTTTTTTTTCCGCTGCCTTTGTCTCTACTACACTACGACCCGAAGGCAGCGGCTTATATTTTACATTGAACATTGCCCTTCAGCAAACAGAATGTACATTATTATTTCTTAATAATTCGCGATACTAATCCATATTTATATATTAAACGGGTCAAATCGCGATTATTTATTAGACTCGCCTATGCATGTGTGCATGTTAGAAACTAAGTATAATTTTTTGTACGTTATCAACCCTTGTATGTCCCCACTGCTGGGGCACGGGTCTCTTCCCGCATCGCAGGAAGGTTAGGCCATACTCCACCACGGGGGCCAAGTCCGGGTTGTTTTTTTGTACACCCAATGGGTATCTTCTTCTTCAGGCTATATTAGTCCACTGCTGGACATAGCCCTCCCCAAATGAGCGCAAGGTTGTGCCATCATTAGGGGGTAATGCCCATAATCCCCACGCTGGGCATGCGGGTTGGGGATCGCAGTTTGGTAGAATTGTACTGCAGGGGGCGCTGCTGCCCACCCTCCGGTTTGAGCCACCCAATGGATATAACATAGAGAAACCTAAATAGATTTTAACATCTACATGTATGTCACCTATGTTAAACAAAATAAATGATTTGATTGATTGATTAATCCACAGGGTGGATTTTTGAGACGGGTCAGTAAGGGCAGATACCTCAATCGTTATAGTTACAGGAAAACGTTCCTGTAAAGTGGTCAGGAGCTAAAAGAGGCATTAACGAGGATTTTAAATAATATCTATCAAAAAAAAATATCGGCTGCTACTGGCTCAGTACAAAAACGAGTAAACTTATGTATACGCGAAAACGGCGGTCATTTTGAGCAGTTTATTTCGTAGATCACCTATTTTAAATTTGTGTTTATATATAATTTTTGTATTTAAATTTCAGTTGGACTTAAAGAAAAACAATAATTTTCGATTTATTTTAGTTTTCAGATCAAAATGTATGATTTTTTTTTTGGCGATTTCTGTTATTTCTAGTATTCAAATCTTAAATGGTCTCATAGAGTCCTTTGATCCACACGAAATTGGATCGATCGGCATATTTTTTTTTTAGGATTTTTTTCGCTGACTGTACATTTCATCCAAAATCTGTGAGTGCAAATCATAATATCTTAAAAAGATGGGGATGGTTTCCTAGGACCGTTTTCCTACAACTATAACGATTAAGGTACCTGCCCTTCCTATCCCGTCTAAAAAATCCACCCTATATAACTAAGAATGCAAATTCTTTACGTTGAAATAAATTTAATTGAATTGATGTGGCGGTGGTATGCAGGTGTGTTACCATGGTGATGTGCCGGTGCGCCACCTTGACGGTGTCGCTAAGCTGCAGCAGCTATGCGGGTGTGTTATGCAGGTGTGTTACAAAGGCGATGTGCCGGTGCGCCAACTTGGCGGTCGCTCAGCTGCAGCAGCTATGCGGGTGTGTTACCATGGCGATGTGCCGGTGCGCCACCTTGGCGGTGTCGCTCAGCTGCAGCAGCAATGCGGGTGTGTATTGCGGGTGTGTTACCATGGCGATGTGCCGGTGCGCCAACTTGGCGGTGTCGCTCAGCTGCAGCAGCTATGCGGGTGTGTATTGCGGGTGTGTTACCATGGCGATGTGCCGGTGCGCCAACTTGGCGGTGTCGCTCAGCTGCAGCAGCTATGCGGGTGTGTATTGCGGGTGTGTTACCATGGCGATGTGCCGGTGCGCCAACTTGGCGGTGTCGCTCAGCTGCAGCAGCTATGCGGGTGTGTTACCATGGCGATGTGCCGGTGCGCCACCTTGGCGGTGTCGCTCAGCTGCAGCAGCAATGCGGGTGTGTATTGCGGGTGTGTTACCATGGCGATGTGCCGGTGCGCCAACTTGGCGGTGTCGCTCAGCTGCAGCAGCTATGCGGGTGTGTATTGCGGGTGTGTTACCATGGCGATGTGCCGGTGCGCCAACTTGGCGGTGTCGCTCAGCTGCAGCAGCTATGCGGGTGTGTATTGCGGGTGTGTTACCATGGCGATGTGCCGGTGCGCCAACTTGGCGGTGTCGCTCAGCTGCAGCAGCTATGCGGGTGTGTATTGCGGGTGTGTTACCATGGCGATGTGCCGGTGCGCCAACTTGGCGGTGTCGCTCAGCTGCAGCAGCTATGCGGGTGTGTATTGCGGGTGTGTTACCATGGCGATGTGCCGGTGCGCCACCTTGGCGGTGTCGCTCAGCTGCAGCAGCTATGCGGGTGTGTATTGCGGGTGTGTTACCATGGCGATGTGCCGGTGCGCCAACTTGGCGGTGTCGCTCAGCTGCAGCAGCTATGCGGGTGTGTATTGCGGGTGTGTTACCATGGCGATGTGCCGGTGCGCCAACTTGGCGGTGTCGCTCAGCTGCAGCAGCTATGCGGGTGTGTATTGCGGGTGTGTTACCATGGCGATGTGCCGGTGCGCCAACTTGGCGGTGTCGCTCAGCTGCAGCAGCTATGCGGGTGTGTATTGCGGGTGTGTTACCATGGCGATGTGCCGGTGCGCCACCTTGGCGGTGTCGCTCAGCTGCAGCAGCCAGCGCACGGTGGCGCGGTAGGCTCGGCGCGGCAGCAGGCTCATCAGCCCAACCACCAGCTGCACGCGCGCCGCGCGCACCTCGGCGCGCTCCTGCAGACGTTAGGGTATCATTTAGCCCACGATTCTCCAAGTGAGGTATTAGTATATCACAATTATGAATATGTCCCGTCACGTCTATCCTCCCGTAATAAGTACATTCTATATGTTCCCCGCGTAAATACTAATTACCGTCAAAATTCATATCTTTTGAGGGCTGCTCGGTCGTTTAATGAACTTTGTGTTAGAAATAACAGCATCGATTTGTTTTGCGATACTATAAGCAGCGTACGCAGATTTGTTACCTTGGACTTCTGCAATTCCTTGCAATCAATACCCGATAGAATGTATTCCTTATTGGAATGCATTCTATCGGGGATCGATTGAATGATCGAGACCATAATATGTGTATGTGAGTATTTGTATTGTTTTGTAGTGGGCAAAAAAATTTCTTTCTCTAAAATATTTCTATAAGTGAAAACTTGTAATTGGCTCTCAGTCATTATTTCAATCGCAATGTGTTTTGTTCATAGCTGTAAGTTTTCCTATTATAATAAAGTAATAGTAGATTATGCATTAAGGGAATAAAACCATGTATTCCGTCATGGGCGGTATATTGAACCCTGAGCGGAGCGAAGGACTCCGAGTTAACGCCCGAGCGCAGCGAGGGAGTTAAATTTTAACTCCTGAGCGAAGCGAGGGAGTTATGTAGAGTCCTGAGTGAAGCCAGGGGTTCATACCGCCCGAGACTAAGACATGTTTTATTCCAGAGGTGAATACTCTACTTTTCACACCATCTGGGAGACAATAAAATTTTTCTTTTTTTTATTGGTGTTTCGCGCGGTCACACGACACAGTAGTTCAGAAAAAAAAGAAAAAAGGGGTGAGTTTCGAACAACAATTTGAATTTCGAATTGCAATGCGGGGCTTCTTCATAGTTTTCATGCGAATTTTGACATTCTAAATTCAAATCACTTTATTCCCTAGGGAAATTCTTCATTAATATTGCCCTCGAGAGACAAGGCTATGCTTTACGATGATATTTGACGGTACGTAATAAGGCATTGTCGAGCAGGAGGTGTGAAAAAGTATTTACTCAAAATTATACATATGGGTGATTATACAAAAGTTGGGTAACTCTTGAGGATATTTTGTTTACTATAGTTATTCAATCAAATTTCTACAAATTCGGGTGTATAAGATGGCTAATGTAATGAATATATTGTTCCAAATCGGGCCAGTCACTTTTTTAAGTACGTTGTGAGATATTTCAAATTTTCAGAATTTGACTGCCAAGGGACTGACGAGGGTGACATAGTACTGATAAAATACACCATTTTGTAAGAATTATACGGAAATTTAATAAAAATTGGTACAAATCTCTTAGGATTTAATAATGGCACATGTCGTTTAAGTATTTAAATCACTTAGTAACAATTAAAAATAATTATTAATATGTAATACTGGGAGAAAATACCATCTTAGTTTTCAAAACAGCCTTTTGAAATTTAACAGCCTTTTGACATTTTTATAATGTTATATTACTTAACTTTAATATATAACATAACAAAAACATGTTATGTTATGTTTCTCCACAAAAAAACGCAAAATAAAGTATCAAAATAGATCATATTCTGTTTTCTTTGCTCTCCTGGTGTCATGTCTTCAACATTTTTTCTTTGTCCTTTCTCTTTTTTTCTTAAGTACTGAAGTTCTTGTTTTTCTTTGTATTCCGCTAATTTCATGGGGTCGCTTTTAATTCTGGCCAAGCGAGCCTTTATGGCTTCTCTCTTTTTTTTTTGTATTTCGTCCCGAGTCAATTTGCCGCATATTTTAAACTGAAATATAAAATAGAAATGTTTTACACGATAGAAATTAAGATAAAAGTGCTCTAAAATAAAAAAAAAAACATCAGTACCATGGAAACACGTGAGTCCTCTGGCGCGATACCTGACAAATGACAAAGGACTGACGCCAACGGACTGACGAAAAAGACATAATTTGAGGTTATAATCAGAACTAATGTTTTTTTTTGTAATTTCGAGCATCAACAAACTACATTTTAACAAATCATAGTTAACTATGTATAAACGAAAATAAACCTGAGATTAACAAGAAAATAAAGACTCACCACAGGAGACATTTTGACTGACTCAGCACGTGTATAGACGACAAATACAACCCAAGTACTAGTACAGTTATGGCGGCCGTCAAATTGTGCGGTCCGCAACTAACTTCATTACAAACATTAAAATTCAAACAGCGATTTGACGTGAGTCGGTGATAATTTGGCGCAAATTTGAAATTTAAACAACGCACAACGGACTGACGTATTAAACAAACACAAAGTTTATAATTTTTTTTAAAATTATGTGGAGAACATTGCATTATGAAAGTTGTAGTATATATTACTATGTACATCACAGATTGTAGTAGATAAGTAAGTTTTCTTAAATCAATGATAATGTTTAATAGATAGTCACTTGATTGTTGGTTTTCGGGATTGTGACATGCCAAAGAACTGACGTTTCAAGCATTTATTGTGTTTTTTTATTAACTTGTATTTAAAATGAAGAGCTGTAATTAGGTGACCAAATAAAGGACTTTTCATTGTTTTAAAATAAATTGTTATCTCAATAAAATATAATAAGACTTTGTAAATATTGACTGATGACATTGAGTTACCCAATTTTTGTATATTCACCCATATATATCATATTCACATATTTTATTTATTGTTATCATGTGAATATTTGGCTGTTATTCTTTTTCCTTCTAGTCCTCGGAATCCCAAAACTCGGAACCCAAAAGTCCGTTTCACTGGTTTCCTCCACACAGGGTATCCTTGCGAGGGGACCAGACTTGCACCAAGATAAACTCACCAAGCCATCTTGAGTGTAACATAGATGTTGCAGAAGTATAGAGAAGCCAGAGACTGCGGCCTTGCCATACTTGGTGAGCAGCAACCCTGAGTAGGTCACATATGAGGCCCGCACTAGATTCTGCAAATAGAAATAATGTTGAAGTTACAGGATAGCGTAACATTACATTGCAGAACCTTAAAAATAATAGTACCCAGTATATTCATAACCTGTCATTGGTAGGATCCGTAGGGAAACCAGTTATTAAGACATGAATTTATGATGAATCTCACGTTAGCATTTCGCGAGTCTACAGACGCTGCCACCAGCTTGGGCAAAAGGCACTTGAAGAGCAGCTGGATGGCCGCGGCGCTCGGTTCGCCGTCCGCCTCCTGCAGCAGGGAGTCGATCATCGCGTAGATCACGCGCGAGATGTTCGCCAGCTCGATCTTGTCTAGAACCAACAAACTCTACCTTTAGCTTACCCAAAACACTAAGATTAGTGCTACTTGATATGCCACAAAGTAACACATTCACAACGATTTAATCATACCTATAGTACAAGAATAAATTAAAGCTGGCCCTAAACTAAACACTGTTGGTATTAATATTAAAGATATTGATGCCATACTGGACAAGCCGCTAAGGGACATACCAGGCGGCCATACGTCGACCAAATAAGGGATGTAATAGCAGTGGGGAATAGAAAAAGTACCCGGAATTGGCGTGTGTGCATGCGATGACTTATGAATGTTGATGAAGCAAAGGTGATCTGTCAGGATCGTGGCAAGTGGCAGTCCCTGGTCTCTGCCTACCCCTCTGGCATACAGGCGTGAGGTTATACACAACCTCACAGATGTAATAGTATGTAATAATATAGTTAATATGATTAATAAGAGACTGAAAAGAAGAGCACCTCAAGGCATGCTGGGAGTTCACTGAAAAATAATTAAACATAGTATTCTCATTCCTAGAAAGCCTAAAGAAACACAAACCTATCAAAAAAAGAAGAAATCTTAAACTTTTCATCATTGGATTTGTTGAATGAAAGAACGCAAAATACTTAATAACAAAACACTGCCTCTCCGGCTTTTATACATCCCACAGCAGGCAACAGGCCTTCTATTGGACAAAGAGAGTATGGGTGTTGTCTACCATGTGTGGGCCCACAACTGTTATATTTGATATACTTGTGCTGTTGCGAATTCTTCTTCTTCTTCTTTTTCAGGCTATATAGAACAGCCAAATAGGGAAAAAAAATGCACTCAGTGAAACCTAAGGTGTACTGTAACAATACTTCTTTATAATAGCTGGCCGACGCAGTGGTCCAGTCAAGTTTGAATTATTTTAAAGGAAATCATTACATTCTGTTTAGAAGTCAGTCGTGTTGAGACCCGCTAGGCTAGGGTTTCGATATAAAAAAGATTATTGCATTATTTATTTTATTTAATTTTTTATTTTAATATTAAAAAAATTAAATTATTGCTTTAATTCAGTGTTTCAATAAGTAGTGCTGAGTACCCAGTTAAACTACCCGTTTTGCACACCTCCCCACACAAAAAATTTGCCCTATGAAATCTTTTTTTTTTCCCTTCCTTTCTTATCTGCCATCGGCTCTTCTAGCCATAATCAGATGCGGTCTGAGGGTATTTAATATTATTAGTTGATGCTCCAATAAGCATCAACAATTCTTTTGTGGAACTATAGTCCATTATTTTAGTTTCTTTTGTCAAGATTCAATATCTCCCATCTTTTAATGAGAAATCTAATTAGCCCTATGAAATATAATTTCTTATTGATCATCTCAATAAGAGAATAAAAGCATATTAGACAATGCTTTAGTTGAAGTGACATTATTATCACAATTTTTATAGACTTTTTTCTATGTTATATAGACAAAAAGTGGGAAAGGGGTCCCACCACAATTCTTTATATTAGTATGATAAAACTTACCTATGTTAAGTTTGTTCACAATAGCCCCTCCTGTGATATCAACTAAATTACTCAGTATATCTTCGAAGTTCATGTCAGTGGGCTTCAGCTGAAGTTTCTCAATGACAGACCTTAAGTCAAGCACATAGGGCCTCAGTTCCCTTATTACTGAGTTAACTTCTCTTGTTAACTCTTTCGTATTGTAGTAGTTATCATCTTTTTCACACATTTCCTTTGGGAAGCTAAGACAGGCAAGGGAATGAGTGAATAACTGTGCATGGTAGATGTGATATGCCTTGTAACCAGGTATGGACAACAGTATGTAGTACACGCGTGACGCCAGCAAAGCGTTGTTTCGAAACTCTTTCGTATGAACATTCTTCGTCCCATGATCAATGTAGTGAGCGAGAACTGTGAGTAACCTCTGGTGCTGAACTTTAGACGATAATGCCGCCCACGACTTGTCCTCGTCTTCGTCTGATTCTGCATTCAGCCACGTGCTTATACATTTCATTAGACTCTGGAATACTTTAGGGATGGTGATAGATTCCAATGCACTTTCATATTCCGCGGGCAGATCAGCTATCTCTAAGAATTCAGAGTGGTATATTGCTTGTACCCAGTCCTCGTCTAGGGAATCCAAGCAGAGCGCGTTTAGTTCGCTCAGTACCTGATCCATTTTGCTCCATACGATAAGAATTAAGAATTAAGAAGGGATTGTGATCCTGTCTATATCGTGTGTGATTGTGATGAATGAATGAAACAGTCTTTGTTTACAATTTTGACCACAAATTTTGACAATGACGCCTGTGTGATTGACGCTGACTGCCTGCTGACTACTACGGCTGACTACTACCAGTGTGGTGTGACCAGGTCAAAAGTAGAGAATGTGCCTTGTGACAGATTTACTATAAATCTGCCAAAACTGCGCCAAAAACTGCCAAAAATATGCCTTCATTATCAAAAGATATATTATGAGATGTATCTATTATGGAGATGGAACAAGTCTTATTAATTAGGTACATATTAAAAGAAAATTATTTAATAAATACAAAATTTACAATTTTACAAAAATTACGCTGTATCTACGTTGCCCTCAAAATTTTCATTTTCTATATACATTGATTTAAAAACAAATAAACAACAGTTGATAGGAAACCCAACAAGTGAGGAATTATGAATCCTATTAAAGTTCGGTATTATTATTAACAGTGTTATTATTAATCATATGATTATTAACGATAATACCGTTAAGAAACCCCGACCATTCTGAGCTTGAATAAGGGTTGCCAGTTTGGTAAAATATTTTTTAATAAATATACTAACTTATATTTAGAATTAAAAATAATTGCGTTACGATGTCATGACGATCACATTGAACATTGAAACTAATGGTAGGTACGAGTTATCTTGAAATCTTTCAAAACTGCCAAAAACTGCCACTTTTCTAAATCAACCACAACTGAAATTTTGGATACGAATCTGCCAAAACGGCAGAAATTTGCCACAAATGGTCACACTGCTTACCACCAAAATACTGGTAGGGAAATACAAAATGCAGAAGGAACAGCTCTCAGAACAATAACTAAAGCATAGAAGGAGTCGTAAAATTAAAAGTAATTATTGAATTGAATAGCTTTCCTTTTTACTCTTACAATGATTCGTTGTGCTAGAACTAGAACACGCACGACAAAAGTTGCACAAGCAAGGTAAAAAGTCACAAAATTTATCCATAAGTATTTCTAAATATTTTTTCCATGTGATGCCACCATTTGAAAGTAACTATAAGTCATTTTCGAATCGTAATTTTTGACCGGAAAAATGTAAAAGTGAATGTAAAAAAAAATAGAAATAGAATTACTTTTTCTGCAATCTGTTACAGACACGCCCAAACTTCAAAATATCACAAAATTATATATTATCAAAATAATATATAATATAAAATAATATATAATTTAAGTAGTAAGGCCGCTACTTGTACTGTACATTTATTTTTAAGTCTCATATGTAATCTCTGGTGTACATGCAAAAAATATTTTTTTTTATCTATCTACCTATCTATCACAAAAAAGTTACAAATTATGGCATGGCATAAAAGTTCCAAAGAGGGTTCAAAAATTTTAAGATTTGTAAGCAAAGTCACAAAATGGCAACGCTAGGAGTCACAGAATATTAGGAGTGCTCAAAAAAGTAGCTACACAACACAGACAAGAACGATTAAATTTAAATTTAAAAGAACTGTCAAATAAAAAATCTAATCCACGCTGTATGGCACAACCATACGACGTGTATTACCTACGTGGATACTGCGTGGACAAAGACACCACAGTATGCACTAAGAGTTGAACTCGGAACTTTTACATCCGTGGGGTTGAAATGGGTTGAAATCTATGCCTGTTGTGATTTGGTTTAATAATGTACTGTGGTTGTGATTGAGTGAGTCTTTACCGTTAAACATAAACTAAAAAAAAGTGAGTCTTTAATCTGTGGTAACCACAGAACAATTAAACCAAACAAAATAACATAACCTATTCTATTCCAGTCTGTGATTCCAGATAGAATTTTATTTTCCGGTATTGTACAAAGAGTATATCCACTACGTGTATTGTATAAAAATGACCACAAGAAGACCCATTTCGTGGTTTTTGACCGATCAGGGTCGAAGATTTTCTTTTGCCATTGTTACCGGAACTGGGCTCACACTAACAGCAGTGAAATTCGCACCACATACGTTTTTCATACAAAAGTACAAAGATTTTGTCCATTATTACAGGTAGGTATGAATGATTCTCGTAATTAATCTTGTCTTTTGTACAATGTATTTCCTTATGTTATATTTCCTGTGCTTACTGTGTTCAATACAAAGTTTAAAGTTACTGATCTCGATTATTCTTAAATTTTCAGCAATAGCCAGCCAGTTGAACTACCACACGACCTCCAAGCCCGCTATCAAAAATGCGTTGAAAAGTTGAACATTCCAGATGTTCAAAGTAGATTAATATCGCCTTTTAGTGTTTTTGGATATGATCTATTTCACGCAGGTTAGCAAGTATATACTTTTAATACAGGGCTACCTCCAAAATGCACTACTTCTGAAAAACATCAATTGTCATATTCTATACAAACCTATTCTACATATTTTTTGTTTGAATTTCCATTCTGCTTTGGAGTGGCGCTATTAACCATGACATGAGTTACCTAAGTAGAATGCTTTTTTTTAATGATACAAATATCCTACATAAATTCCTAAAGGAATAATTTACTGTGGCTGAGGCTGTGTAGTGCATAATACATATAATTATGTCATAAAAGTTACATTTTTATGCCTGATAATCTAACAGCAATTCACATTAGTTTCAAGACTGATATTTTTCAAGAATTGCATGTTTTAGAGGTAAGAACGTTTTAGAAATAAGAGCCAAATTCTATTTACTGTTACTGCACTTATTAATAATATTTGATTGTTTAATGTAACAAATACATATGTAAAAAATCATTGATTTGTGTTCAAATAGCACTTTATTTCCTGCTGCTTCTGTGGACTTATTCAAACCTACACTGTGCATTAATTACAGGGAGCAAACAGTCACGCTTTGGCTCAGTTGTGGGGATTCCAGTCCACTTCACTTACAAATCTATTGATGACATACACAAAGATGATATCCAAGTAAGTTGAAAGGTAATCCTGATCATTGAATAAATTTTGAAAGAAAATACATTTAAAAATGCAAACTCATACAAAACACCTACTCATTTATTTAAGGTATCAATTGATTTTAGGTAAATCAGAAAAAAGTTGATTGGTCATCAGAAACCGGACAGAAGCTAGCAGACTCCTTGATTCTTCCGGAAAAAGTACAAGAATTTGCTATATGCAGAGAGATCCTTGCAACACAGAACAGCAATGTATACCTGCAATCAGCTTACCCATTTGCCAGTTTGTTCTTGGCTTATAATGTCTCTCAGACTCTGAACAAGAAATTTAATCTCTATGTGGCTCCAGTTGGTGTCAGAAGTGTTGTCTACATACTCACAGGTTTATTCAGTGCAGGAGTTTATTGTTTCCTAACAGACTTTACGGAAGTTAACTATGAAACCGTAATAGACCAAAAACTTTGTGAAACAGATCCAGAATTTGCAGAAAGTGGAGTCATATTTTATGACAAGATTCTAAAACGGAACCAAGCTTTGAGAGAACTAATGGGCAAGGAAGGTGAAAGAAAATATAGCAAATTAGGGAATGAAAACTTTGGCATTCGCCAACCCAGAATAGCCCTAATGCACAGAAAACAGTTTTTTGAGAGTATGGTGAAGAAAACTGATTCAGATGAAGCACTTAGTGGATAAAGTTTGTGTTAAGAGTGTGAGATGTGAACAAGATGAATACTTTAATAAGTAATTACCTAGTTATGCTTGTAAATTGTTGTTAATTTATTGTAATATCTTGCCCGAGGTTCAAGCATTTTTTAAGGTTTGTTGTTTGTCATTTGTTGTTGTCAGTTGTTTTTTGTATGCACTAGGACATCCAGCTCACATGGAATATGTGTAATAGTCAATCGTAATCAACAGATGGTTAGTCTATGTGAAATTAGGGGGATAAAAGATATTAGTTATTTACACATTAATTAAAAAACCACTATTACCGCTATTTTTTTATTAAAATTCTTTTTATGTTATTAACAACCCCAATCACAGTCACCGGCATGACTAACCTGCCAGTTAAAATCTTTTATGCCACACCTGGCAATAAAGTGGCTTTTTCCGCACGCTGCGCGTACGGAAAAAGCCGCTTTCTGGCCAAATGTAGACATCACAGAGCATATAAATAAGAGACGGGACCTCCCTATATGCTTTTGTAATGAGTTTAGCCCCGTTAGCAATACCAACCAATAGAGCAAAAATGCAATGTCAAAAGTGCTACCAACATAACAACTTGTCTGTGCATTAGGGACGTCCACTTACATTGGTACTACATTTATCGATATCGATAAATTTTCATCCAGGGGCTCCGCAGTTAGCCTTATAAAATTAATAAAAATCAATGTTTTCAATAAAACGACAAATGAAATTAGTATTTTATTATTGATTATCAAATCACAATAATTGTGGTCAAGGTCTATTGAATTTATTTCAGCAGCTATTTGGTTTTTCCTTAGAGGTGTCCAATCTGAGTTAACTTCATCAATCGGTGGTTTGGATTCAGGTGCTGAAATCGTCAAAAAAAGTTAAGTTGAGTCGTTATTGATTATTAATTTGTTGGTAAACTATGCTACTTACCGGGATAGTTCTGATAAATATGCTGAGATTCCAGGCCACAATAATTGTGGTCAAACCCTACTGGACCAATAGCAACAGCTGATATTTTGGCTGCTGTACAAGGTGCTGAAAATGATAACACTTTGTAATTTATCAAAGTAAACAAACTCTAGTTACAAAAAACTTCAGCGATACATGAAAAGTCTACGTACCAGAGTTGTTTTGTGAAGCTCGACAGCTAATAGGTTTTTGTATAGCTGAATCTGAAAATAAACAATTGCAAGAATAGTCCGAAAAAAAAAAATAGTTTGTTCCTATTTAAAAACCTATTTAGAGGCTAAAAATTTCACCCATGCCGGGATTCGAACCCGCAACCTCTGGCTATCCGTACCAGCGCTCTACCAATTGAGCCAATGGGCGACTCACAACATCAGTGAAATTTCGAACCTCTTTACAATATTCTCTGTGTTCCTGTTTACCACATAACTGCATAATTGACTATGTAACTATCAAATACATTTTTATAAAAAAATATTTTAATTTAAAAACCTATTTAGAGGCTAAAAATTTCACCCATGCCGGGATTCGAACCCGCAACCTCTGGCTATCCGTACCAGCGCTCTACCAATTGAGCCAATGGGCGACTCACGGCATCAGTGAAATTTCGAACCTCTTTACAATATTCTCTGTATTACGTAAATTTTTAGCCTCTAAATAGGTTTTTAAATTTGTTCCTTAGCACGGGTTAGTGCATTAAAAATAAAAATAGTGTAAAATATTTTAAGTTAAAAATTAGTAAAAAAAATATTTTAGTAATTCCAATCACTAACCAGTTTCAAGTGATGCGACGTGGCTACGTGGTAAGGAAACTCAGCTAGTAAGTAATCAGGAAGAGGAGGCGCATTTATAAGTAGAGAAGGTACAGCCCTGTAAAAAAATTTTTATCAAAGTATGTCATTTACGTATTAAGACGTAATAATAATATTGCGTTCTAAATGACGGAGCAAAATATATTGAAATGTTCGACGTAAAGCAAGGCGTATTTTGTGTTTTATTACATAATTATTCATGAAATGTAGTAAGTGTTACATTATAAGTTTATAGCACAACTCACCATTTCTTTAATCGGCTTCCTTTTAAAATAGTTGTAAAAATCTTTCGGCCGGAAATGATCTCTACAAACATGTTGGTGGAGTTTTTCGATGGGGATATACGATGTAAGATCTTCCACAATTTTCACCCATTGTCTGCATCTAAAAAAAAAAAAACAACATTCAATGCAGCCACTAATAGTGCATCGTTGAAACATTGTTATGGCTTACAGCAATTCACCCGTCATACACTGAGTAGTAATTCTGACCAAGGTACTTATCAGATATTTTTTTATCGATATTGAATATGTGTATGGCACATCACTATGACATTGAAACATCTGAGTATTTTTCTCATAGTATATTAATTACGTTATTTAACATAATTTATGATCTTGCTCTTGTGCAAGATGACAAAAACTGTAGCCAGAAATACTTACCGGTCTTCATCCCTAGGAATTTTACCCATAAACTTTCTTTTGGTACCCTTTGACCGGCTGCATCTTATTTTACAAATGGCACAAGTTCGACACCATCCGATCAATGCCATTATTAAAAGATATTCACTAAACACTGTACAACAAGATACACACAGCTAGATATTGAACAAACTTAAAACACAAAAATTTTAACTAGAAAACGTTCTAATATGTGCCGCGTTCCGCCATATTTGTTATGTTTTCAGTTTCAGTTTGACATTGACAGCAAAGAAAGAGTAAGTAGTATTAAAGAGTGAGACAAAAATATGTCCGCCATTAAAACGGGGCTAAATGCGAACAAAAATTTCAAAGTTCCTACTTGCGCTAGGCTGGTAGACATAAAAAGATGTACACAACACGGGAGGTAATAAAGAAAGCTCTCGATCGCATATTTACGTCCCTCGCTTGCAGCTCGGGCCGCAAACTTCTGCGATCTCGGCCTTTCTTTGTATTACCACCCTAGTTGTGTAATGTACTATTATCGCTCGATGCAGTGTCTGCCACCCTACATTGCCCTTTCTGCCTCTAGGTATACGAGATTACGAGTTACAGTCAACAGCAGGTTAACTTATACATTTTTGTCGCAGTATTCCTTCGCGTAACCACAGCATCTGATAAGAGTGCACTTAGGTATATAAAAGTGGATGTGCTGTCGACTGTACTACACTACCGGCCAAAAGCCATTACGCTTGTTGTCCTAGTCGAAGCGCTCGTGGCCTAAACGCATCCATCAGGTGCAGGATGGGTGACCGACCGTCCCGTAACTACCGCTAGTAGCATTTTTTCGAGCGCTTCCGTCGTAGTCGTAGACTCTACGGCTTCCGTGCTTCGCAAATCGCAAGGCGCAATCAATCAATAAGCCCAAAGAGTATTTAACCACTACTACGTTTTAAGAGACGGGACCTCCTTACATGCTTTTGTAATGAGTTTAGCCCTGTTAGGCGTGATCGTTGCAAAGACGAACCGTTTTATAAGACCGCTTTGTGTTCCGCAACGATAGGACCGTTTTACGTTTCATTCTAAAGCAGTGCCAGCGACTCTAAAGCAGTGCCAGCGTTTGTTCGTCGCGAGAGCAGTCCTTAGATTGTTTGACGCGGATATGTCCTTTAGTGCTATATTAATAGAGCCTAGAACGTAATGAGATCATTGCGACGTCGTCTTCGGCTCCTTGCTCGTTCCGTTCGTTTTGGTCTATGATACAATAAAGTAATCTTTATGTCTATGAGTATACAGTCTAATATCGTGTAAAACAACTTATTTTTTCGATGTTTCGCGATTTCGTCTCGTTCGCACTCGTTTGACCGTCCTCTGCGCCTTGCTCGTTCGCATACAATGAAACCAGTTGCGAACGAGGACCGTTTCGAAGACCTGTTTTCGTTCCAGAAAAAACGGTTGCGTATCGTCGTCGATAATCGGACAACGACCCACTTCTAAGCCCTGTTAGCATAGCAATACCAACCAATAGAGCAAAAATGCCATATCAAAAGTAAGTGCTACCAACATAATACTTGTCTGTGCAATAGGGACGTCCACTTACAGTATTACATTTATCGATATCGATAAATTATCATCCAGGGGCTTCGCAGTTAGCCTAGTTAGTTAGACCTGAGATTTCCGCACTTATCCTCATAGTTGGGCCATTGTACGTAGCAAGCGCTGAGGTAGGTACGCTAACACATCAGACACTGCTTGTGTCTGATGTATGCCCGGCGCCTTGCTTGTGCCTACTCGATAGAGTAAACAGAGATAAGGCGCCGGGGAAAACACTACAATGTAATAAATGTAATTTAGAATGTTATTATTACTAATTGATTAATTTAATTTATTTCTATCAACGATGGTACTTATAATAGTAGTTTAGCAAATAATGTGTAAATGGGCGTAAAAAAAAAAAATGACAGTAAACAAAACCTACTACATAAAAAAAAAAGCCAACGAGGAAAGAAATGGAACAAAAAAAAAAAAAGACATGAATAAAGAAAAAAAAAAAAAACATTGGAACTGAACCCATTAGATATAGATTAGCCTTATTTTAATTAAAATTTAATTAATTTTAATCTACGCCATTATGTACAAGAATTTATGCAAACTAATATTACCAACTATTATTAAATTACAAAGGACTAAAGGTTGCCACATAATTGACAGTGGCAGTACCATCTTTTATTAAAAAAAAAAAAAAAACACATCAGACACTAGGGTTTCCTTACGATGTTTTCCTTCACCGTCAGCGAGTAGTATTGCTACTATAATTTCACAAATGTACTATAACTTAGAAATTAAAGTCATTGGTACATGCCGGGGTTCAAACCCACCCCTCCGGCATACAATGTCTTCATCCTATAATGTCCTCATTCAATATTGTCCTGATCCTAAAAAGCCTGCATCCTAAAAATTTCTCCTTCCTATATTGTCTCTATATTACAATGTCTTCATCCTAAACAGTCCTAATCCTACATTTTCAATAACTCAACTAACAAGATAAATAACTCAAATACTCCCATTTTCTTAACACATTTAATTTATTTTAAATGAGCAAACATAAAATTAGAAAAAACATTTTGTTGTCAGATGAAAAAAAACAGTGTATTATTCCTTACCGTAAAATAAAAAATACGTTAACTCTTAACAACTAATTAGGTAATAGGTATTTAGCGGAACATCTTTTTATAAATTATACGCTTCAAAAAATCTAAAGGTTTATTAAGAAATGGTTTTATAAGATGAGGACAATACTAAATGAGGACATTATAGGATGAAGACATTGTATGACGGAGGGGAACCCACGACCTCCCGATTGAGAAGCCGGCGTTCTACACCGCTCCGCTACCACCGCTGCAGTTAGCCTAATAAAATTAATAAAAATCAGTTTTCAATAAAACGACAAATGAATTTAGTATTTTATTATTTATTATCAAATCACAATAATTGTGGTCAAGGTCTATTGAATTTATTTCAGCAGCTATTTGGTTTTTCTTAAGAGGTGTCCAATCTGAGCGAACTTCATCAATCGGTGGTTTGTATTCAGGTGCTGAAATCGTAAAAAAAAAGTTGAGTCTCTATTGATTATTAATTTGTTGGTAAACTATGCTACTTACCGGGATAGTTCTGATATGCTGAGATTCCAGGCCACAATAATTGTGGTCAAACCCTACTGGACCAATAGCAACAGCTGATATTTTGGCTGCTGTACAAGGTGCTGAAAATGATAACACTTTGTAATTTATCAAAGTAAACAAACACTAGTTACAAAAAACTTCAGCGATACATGAAAAGTCTTCGTACCAGAGTTGTTTTGTGAAGCTCGACAACTAATAGGTTTATCTATAGCTGAATCTGAAAATAAACAATTGCAAGAATAGTCCAAAGAAAAAAAAATAGTTTGTTCCTGTTTACCACATAACTGCATAATTGACTATGTAACTATCAAATACATTTTTTTTTTATATTTTAGTAATTCCAATCACTAACCAGTTTAAAGTGATGTGACGTGGCTACGTGGTAAGGAAACTCCGCTAGTAAGTAATCAGGAAGAGGTCCGGCATTAAAACGGGGCTAAATGCGAACAAATAATTCAAAGCTCCTACTTGCGCTAGGCTGATTAAGCCCATGCTCTTTGATTAAGCCGTTGGTGCCGGCTGTCATGTAATGACAGTCGTTAAGCCATGTGAGAGGCCTCATGGACGGCTTGATAACTTCTGAGCACAGAACACCTTGTTTCTGACAGCCTAGCGCAAGTAGGAACTTTGAAATTTTTGTTCGGTAGCCCCGTTTTAATGGCGGACATATATTTGTCTCACTCTATAATACTTCTTACTCTTTCTTTGCTTTCAAACTGAAAACTCAACAAATGTCATGGCGGAACGCGGCACATATTAGAAAGTTTTCTAGTAATTTTTTGTGTTTTAAGTTTTTTCAATATCTGGCTGTGTGTATCTTGTTGTAGTGTTTAGTGATTTTCTTTTAATAATGGCACTGATCGGATGGTGTCGAACTTGTGCCATTTGTAAAATAAGATGCAGCCGGTCAAAGGGTACCAAAAGAAAGTTTATGAGTAAATTTCCTAGGGATGAAGACCGGTAAGTATTTCAGGCTACAGTTTTTGTCATCTTGCACAAGAGCAAGATCATAAATTATGTTAAATAACGTAATTAATAATTAAATAACGTAATTAACGTAATTCCTATAATAGGAGAAAAATATTGAGTTGTTTCAATGTCATAGCGATGTGCCATACACATATTCAATATCGACAAAAAAATATCTGATAAGTATCTTGGTCAGAATTACTACTCAGTGTACGACGAGTGAATTGCTGTAAGCCATAACAATGTTTCAAGGATGCTCTATTAGTGGCTGCATTGAATGTGTTTTTTTTAGATGCAGACAATTGGTGAAAATTGTGGAAGATGTTGCGTATATCCCCATTGAAAAACTCCATAAAAAACAAAATACGCCTTGCTTAACGTCGAACATTTGAATGTATTTTGCTCCGTCATTTAGATCGCAATATTATTATTACGTCTTAATACATAAATTTAATGACATTACTTAGATAAACATTTTTTTACAGGGCTGTACCTTCTCTACTTATAAATGCGCCTCCTCTTCCTGATTACTTACTAGCTGAGTTTCCTTACCACGTAGCCACGTCGCATCACTTGAAACTGGTTAGTGATTGGAATTACTAAAATATTTTTTTTACTAATTTTAACTTAAAATATTTTTTTATAAAAATGTATTTGATAGTTACATGGTGACTATGTAACTGTATTATGCAGTTATGTGGTAAACAGGAACAAACTATTTATTTTTCTTTGGACTATTCTTGCAATTGTTTATTTTCAGATTCAGCTATACAAAAACCTATTAGTTGTCGAGCTTCACAAAAGAACTCTGGTACGTAGACTTTTCGTGTATCGCTGAAGTTTTTTGTAAGTAGTGTTTGTTTACTTTGATGAATTACAAGGTGTTATCATTATCAGCACCTTGTACAGCAGCCAAAATATCAGCTGTTTCTATTGGTCCAGCAGGATTTGACCACAATTATTGTGGCCTGGAATCTCAGCATATCAGAACTATCCCGGGAAGTAGCATAGTTTACCAACATATTAATAATCAATTACGACTCAACTTAACTTTTTTTTACGATTTCAGCACCTGAATCCAAACCACCGATTGACGAAGTTCGCTCAGATTGGACACCTCTAAAGAAAAACCAAATAGCTGCTGAAATAAATTCAATAGACCTTGACCACAATTATTGTGATTTGATAATAAATAATAAAATACTAATTTCATTTGTCGTTTTATTGAAAACATTGATTTTTATTAATTTTATTAGGCTAACTGCGAAGCCCCTGGATGATAATTTATCGATATCGATAAATGTAGTATTGTAAGTGGACGTCCCTATTGCACAGACAAGTTATTATGTTGGTAGCACTTACTTTTGACATTGCATTTTTGCTCTATGGTTGGTATTGCTAACGGGGCTAAACTCATTACAAAAGCATTTAAGGAGGTCCCGTCTCTTAAAACGTAGTGGTTATATACTCTTAGGTTTCTGAAAGGCCCACAAGCAGTGTTATTTATCCACTTAAACGACCGGTCGCGCGGCCACGTAAGCCTTAACCGTCCGCGCTCGCGAATTAAATTTTTGCGACATTTTTGTCTTTTAATTAAATAATTAGTTATTGAAACACAAAAATAATAAGTACATTTTCAACTTTCTATATTTTCTTCATCCTATATGTTTCTAATGGGTCCCCTACGTAGTTTCGATAGCCGTTGTTGCGAAAAACGTTGTATCGAATTTTTTCCCGCTGCCTCATAAGTTCGAAAGCTTATGGACTCGAATGCTGTAGTGGCGAAAGACGCTGTTTCGAAAAACCGTAGTGTTTATAATATACTCTGTGCGAAAAACATTTTCGCTGCCTCATATTATTATTATTATTATTAAATTCTTTATTGTTGTACCTGTAAAGATTGTACAATTGGCGGGCTTAATACTAAATAGTATTTTATTCTAGCCAACCAACAGGTGACGTGGAGAAGATGGGGGTAGTCACAAACGGTGAGGTGATATTTTATTGTCAAATATATTTTTTTTAAATTAAACTATGTATTAATATGTACAATAATTATAAACATAAACATATACAAATATAATAATTAAGCACATGTATAAAGATGAATAGATAGACTTTATAAACATATAAATAGACTTCATAATACTTATATTTTTACATACTTACGAATGGAATTACACTTTACTGTTCTGAATATGAAGATAGTGTTCCTGTACTCTACTCTTAAAGACGCCGACTGACGGAGCCTGGCGAATGTATAGCGGCAGCGCGTTCCACAGACGTACCGCTGTCACGGAAAAGGAACCCGAATAGCCTGCCGCATTATGCTCTGGGATTTCGAGGAGTAAATCTTTGCATGGGCGCTGAAGGCGACCACGCGCGCCACGTGAGGCGAAACGTTCACGGAGATAATGGGGGGAGGAGGGATCGTGAAGGACGCCATAGAGGAGCGTCAAGATGTGGGCATTCCTGCGGTGGCGGATGTTTAGCCAGTTCAACTGGGAACGGTATTGGGATATATGGTTAAATTTACGAAGGCCGAAGATGTAACGTATACAAACGTTAAGAAGACGATCCAACTTGTCGAGAAGTTCTTCAGTGAGATCGGGGTAGCACACATCTGCGTAGTCGATGACTGGGAGCAACAAAGCGTTGACTAACGTAACTTTGGCGGAATATGGCAGGAATTTCTGCATACGTTTGAGCGAGTGCATGGATGAGAAGATTTTCCTACTTATCTCTGAGACATGTTTGTCCCAAGATAGGTTACTCTGTATGTGGAGGCCTAGGTTCTTCAACTCTCCACAATACGGCAAAGGGGTACCATTATAGGTAACCTGGGCTAGAGATGCCATATCAATCCTAGCCAGCAAAGCCCTTCCGCCCACAATCATCACCTGGGTCTTTGCCGGATTTACTAGGAGACCAAACTGCTCAGTCCACAGGTTAACAGCAGTTAGATCGCAGTTCATTTTCTGTATTGCAACAGGAAGCAAGTTAAGTTTAGACGGCAAATAGATCTGGAGATCGTCTGCGTACAGGTGATAGGAACTGAAGTCTATTACTGAGGCGGGAGTGTTAATAAACACTGAGAAAAGTAAAGGAGAAAGTACGCCACTTGAGGGACACCAGCAGTGACCTCGCACCAGTCGGAGAACTTGTCGTCAGTACGAATGCGCTGCTGGCGCCCATGAAGATAAGAGTGAAACCACGCGGCTGCTGACTCTGATACGTTGAGGGAGCGGAGGATAGCCAGCAGGATATCGTAATCGACGCAATTGAACGCACTACTGAAATCCAGTAGAGCGATAAGGGTAACTTGTCGATTATCAACAGCGAAACGGAAGTCATCTGTAATTTTGACGAGGGCAGAACAAGTGCTGTGTGAGGGCCGGAATCCTGATTGAAATGGATTAAGTAGTTGGTTGGTGTGGAGAAAAGTCATAAGCTGACGATTCACCACACGTTCCAGGACTTTGGATAGGAAAGGAAGGATCGAGATCGGCCGGTAGTGCCTAAATTCGGTGGGAAGTGAAGTTTTCGGAATTGGCACCATGTAAGCCATTTTCCATTGAGTGGGATAGGAGCAGGAGGATAACGAATAGTTTATGATATGGGTAAGGACAGGAAGGATTGGCGTGAGGATCGGCAATAGTAGGTCACGACCTATAGAGTCATGGCCTACAGCCTTGGTGTGGATGGAGAGGATATTTTTTTCAACGTCCGAGTCAGCAGCCGGGGTGAAGCAGAAACTATTAGGGGAAGCTACGGAAGACGTTGTGAGAGACTTTACAGTCAGGGCTTTAACAGCGGATCGATAGAGTGAAGAGGCGATGAAAAGTGCCGGTTCAGACCATTCACGTCAAGAGACGGGTTCAGATCCTGCCGACACCTTCCAAAGCCCAGAGTACGCAGGAATTGCCAGATGTTATTGGCGGAACATTTTTCTATGGAAGAGTAGATGTGGCGGCGTTTTGCGTTCCTAATCACCTGGTTACAGCGATTTCTGGCCGTCTTGAAGAGTTTCCAGTTTTCTTCTGTTGGAGTCTTTTTGTGCTTTCTACGAAGCTTATCCCTCTTTGCCATCAGTGCACGGATCTCATCAGTAATCCACGGTGCTGGCGGGCGTTTCATTTTGACTGGACGTAGCGGAGCGTGGACATCGTAGAGCCTAATTATTTCAGTGTTGAATAGGTCAATCTTCTCATTCACGGTACCGAGGAGCAACAACCCCGACCAGTCTATGCTCTCAGCATCTGCTTTGAGCTTAGCCAAGTCCATCCGAGCAAAGTTACTCGTACGTTGGAAGATAATTTTGGGTTTAAATTTAGGGATTTTAAGTTTATATAAAGCAAAAATGAGGTCATGATTGGAGAAGCCGGGCGCAGTAAATTGGCCATGGGCAGTGATACGGTCGGGTTTTGAGGAGGTTTTCATACGCTCGAATGCTTGTTTGTTTTTTAACTTTGTTCACTTTATTGCGCAATAAAACTTAAATATAACGTACAGTGTGATAACAATTACGTACACCTTCGCTCCATCAACGTTCAATAGTCTTAAAGTTCTGTTATTGTTGGCAATTAATAGCCTTATAAACCTTTTTTGTGCATAGATACTCGCATAAGTACTCGTTTGTACTAATACCTACTTATAATACTTGTGCAATTGATTAATTTCGAAACTTGATAACACTTCACTAGTAATTGTTATAGATCAGTACTAGATTTTTTGTTACACGTAGAAAAGGAGATTGACCATTTTTGTATGAACGTTGGACCAAGTGCTGCCCAACATTGAAACATGGTACATAATGTTCCTTAGACTAATACCAGACTGTAACCCAAAGCGCTTTAGAATCTATCCGAGGAGTATACTGAGAAAAAAAATATTTTTCATAGGATTTACATTGACGAAAAATCATAACCAACAGCTGTTTTTTTGAAATAAAACACGGTATATTGTGAACAATGGATTATTTATTACTATTATAACACTTGCTAAGGATGGTGCTATAATAAATCAATCATTTATTCGTCACATGATCATGATGTAAACATTAATGATACCTAATCAATCATCCTCATCGTCATCTATAATTATTGAATCTAAAAATAAAGCAGGCCGCCTTACAACGTCTTCGTGCCTAGCCCACCCCAAAAACCAAACTAGGCAAACAACGTGAGCACAACTGCCGATCGTTCCGAGCAGGTACAGAGTAACAGGTATTCTCACTCACCGTGCGCGAAAGAGACAGACACATACACATCTGAATATTAGGAAGCGAGAGTTTTAATTTCTCTCAAATCTCGCTGTGATTTTGTACCGTACCATTCTCAGATCATAGAAAGAAGGAGATATGCCCTAGCCGCGAAATAAGTCCGGTACCGCTGTCGCCACTTTTGAATATGTGTGCGTTTTCATTACAGGGTTCTTGTTTGATACTTTTACTACCTATATAAGACATCTAATGTACAACAAGAAAGCTCAATAAATATCTTATCTTATGTTATCTTATCTTATCCACAATATTGTAAATATAAGGTTCACGCACACGTCTGTCCAGTCATTTACTAGCGTTCTAATCTTTTGATTGGTTCGCAGACTATGAAAAACCATTGTACACGTAAACAACAGCGTCGGTGAACTCCTTAGGGATAGATAAATAATACATCTATCGATAAAATTATCCGATGAGAGGTTATTCATTTATTAACAGTATACTTCGTGTTGGGATGATACAAAAAACAGAGCATGTTAAATTTACCAAAACAATATTATTAAAACAAATAATCCTATTTTAATTTACTGTCCTGTGAAATGTAAATATTTATTAAATAAGTATTTGTAGCTTCAGTATATGATAAAGACGCAAACTTGGCTTTCTACTGATATAGAATTTGATTATTTTGATAATGATGATGACCCCTGTACTGTATACTAATACGATATGTTAAATTTGTTAGACAGAACACCACTGAAGCATACTTGGTAGTGACTCTGTCCGGAAAGCTAGGTCTTCTGGGTTTAAATCCTGGTTATGGAAAGAACTAATATTTGTGTGAAGAGCATATCCACGGTCAGGGACGCATTTGTACCTGGATCTTGGATATTTCTTTGTATTTTATTTAGTATATGAATCCCAATGTAACGTGAAATGCACTAACATTACCATTTACAAATTGGCTTTAAATATTGGTAACTCTGTTAGGACTCTGTAAATTAACAGCAATTTTTGTTGGGTGAAAGAATGAAGTGCTGACTTTTTAAGAATACAATAGCAATTACTTTCTCATTTTCTGAAAATAATTCACCCAGCTATATAAAAAATAGAATAAACACATGTGTAAACTCGAAAAACAACATTTTTCTGAAGAAATTGCCACTTGTCTGAGTAACAGCGATATATTGGAAATCAGTAGCCACGCTTGGATTATAAGGATTAAGTAAAGAATATGTTTATGGCTGTGATTGAAATGTATCATGGGCCTGTAAATAAAGTAACTTCCTAATTAAAAATACAGTAAATAGGAAGAACTTTTGTAAGCTTGTCAAAAAAAATTTCAATGACACTTTCGAAACTAAAATAAAATAGATTAAAAAATAAAATCAGCATCCGATTGAAATCCTACAGAGAATATTTTCATTATCGTCATCATTCAGCCACAACATATCCACTGCTGGACATAGGCCTCCTCCATGGATTTCCAAAAAGACCAGTTGAAAGCGGCTTACATCCAGCGTCTTCCTTCGACTAGGATGAGATCTTCTCTCCATCTTGTCGTCCGACGATGCACTTGCCGATATGACATATAAGCAAGTACCGACATACCACATTGTGGTCTCCATTCGAGAACTTGTCGGATCTAAAATGGTAAATAAATTATTAAAATACTGAAAATGCTTTATTTAACTTGTTTTTCATTACATAATCGAATTTCATTTATAACATAACGCTCATAAAAAATTAAATATATAAGACTATGATTTAGTACCACAACCAGATCACCTGATTTATTTCTTTAGAAACACTTTCTTTAGGAGAGTTATGCGTCGTCCATATGAAATGAAGATTAGAATAAAGTGATAATTGAATATTCTAAACCATGTAAAATTTTATCATGATTTTAAATATACTGGTACCTCAACCTTTATGGAACTCGTTATTACTGGTATTTTCAAAGTAGGAACTGCCCACGGAAATATTTTTTCCCCCACTTTAGCATCTGGAAACACTTCTCTGTAAAATAGATGGAGCAAATGGTACTTTATTTGAGAGGAAATCAGTTATACCCTCTGTATATTGATCCATTTTTCTTTCGTATTTTTTTTTATCTTTATTAGAAACTTTTTTTAATAAGACAAAATCCTTCTACTAAAATAAAAGCTTCCTTAGCAACGCAAGCTGAAGTCTACGCAGATGGAGTCGCGGGTAATAGTCGACGATAAGACTAGATATACAATACCTAGTCTTACAATAATTGGTTCTAGTAATTTTGGAAGTCTGGACGAACGATTATAAATGCCTCAATAATATCGATAATTAATCAGTCTGAAAAGAAAGGAACTACCCCATCACTATGTCTCCAGCTGACCTACTGGTGAATTTGACATTTCGCGGCAAATACATGCGGCCGTACCTCGAAACATTGCATTGAACAATGATCAGTTTTGCGTGACGGTTCACTGCGGGCTGGCTTTTCCTAGTTAGCAAACCTCCACGAAAATCATATATAGAAACAGCAGTGGAGTAACTACAATGTAATAAATACGTCCCATTTATGTTCTTAGTAATGTGATACACATTGCACATAAAATAATTATGATTTTTCGTAGTTTATAAGATGAATATAGTGAGTAAAATAGGTTTACCGGTGAAAAGACACCCCCCTGTTTTTGAATAGCATGTATCACAGCGATTTCTGCAGGTAATCACTGTGCAATTAGGCATTTTTCTCAGATGTTACTACGACGGCTGGCGCGAAGCGATTGACGGCCATATTTTAAAGTTTCGCAGAGGTTAGCCCAAATGGGCTAACGTTGGGCGACAGTGCCACGCCCACAAGGCACTTCTCCTTATTTTTGTGTTCTGAGGTACCATTCGATCAACTTGTCTTGGAATTGAAAAAAGAGACAGCGCTATACAAAGCTGTCAACATACAAAAAACTTGCTTCGAGCGATACTTGCGAGGTCGGGACCTGACTAGAGGAAGAATAAATAAGATAATAATATTAAACAACAACGTAAATATTATAAAAAAATGAAATATCAAAAGTTAAAGTGCTACAAAAACCATAAGATATATTATTAGGTACTACACAACCTCGTGGATGTTTTTTTTTAAATTATTTTTCTTTAATACCCTTTTATGTAACGTAAAATAAAAAATTACTCCCACGCCTGGGCAGCATTTGGTCCAAAATGGTCAATCTCCTTTGTTAAATAATAATAAATGTAGATTTAAACTAAATTTGTTTTGTTTTATTCACTACTTGATTTTTTTATACGCATTAAGACTGAATGAATCGAAATGACAAGCATTCGAGCGTATGACGCAGTGAAAATGTTTTTCGAAACAGCGTCTTTCGCCACTACAGCATTCGAGTCCAAGCTTTCGAACTTATGAGGCAACGGGAAAAAAATTCGATAAAACGTTTTTCGCAACAACGGCTATCGAAACTGCGTAGGGGACCCGTTTCTAATACACTGCTTAAATGAATATTTTTCTTTGCTTTTCATTTTGTTATGCATATCTCCTGACAACTGAAATTTTGTGCAACCGCCTTATTTCGAATAGCTTGTTTAGCTAAGAGTGGGACATAAAAAAGAGGTTTCATGAGACATCTAGTTGAATTTATGTCAGCAGGAAAATTTTCTTTGGGAAATCCCGAAAATCGGACACATTACGTTTCGTTTGTAGTATTTTTTGTTTTAAGCTTACGAGCGTGTTGGACTTGAATTGCCGTATTTTATGATACGGTAGTCGAAATCCTGCCGTATACCATACCGTATATTAGAAAAAACATCCATGAATTACCGTATATTACGGCAATTGCCGTATCAATAATAGCACTGCCCACTAGGCCCGTCCGTCTGTTACACAAGTTACAACCCTGCGCCAACCGGGCTTGGCCCCCGTGCGGAGTATGGCCGGTATGGCCTAACCTTTCTGCGATGCAGAAAGAGACCCGTGCCCCAGCCAGCAGTGGGCACATAAAAAGGTCGGATATCGGCCTAAGGGGAGGAATGGGGCTTTATTGCCTTCAAGCCAAAGGTATTACGGGCCAGCGTAATATTATTAGGTATTAGGTAACGTCGGAAATTGTGATGATAACTTACTAATTACTAATTTAAAAACCTATTTAGAGGCTAACCCATGCCGGGATTAAAAATTTCACCCATGCCAGCGCTTTACCAATGGAGCAATTACTCAATTGAGCAATTGCTCAATTGGTAGAGCGCTGGCACGGATAGCCAGAGGTTGCGGGTTCGAATCCCGGCATGGGTGAAATTTTTAGCCTCTAAATAGGTTTTTAAATTTGTTCCTTAGCACGGGTTAGTGCATTAAAAATAAAAATAGTATAATTACTATTTATAAATAGCACGTAAATAGTCTTTCTGAGTTTCCCACGTAGGTATATTAAGATTGCCTGAGACGCGGTTCAAAAAATGTGTTAAGTACACTTCGTTCCAAAAGGGCTACTGTAACATAAAGGATTATTTAGATGATACGGATGGCTGGAATTAAAGCCAGTAGGTACAATACAATACATGTGTTCTATGTTTTATAATAATTATGTAAATTCTGTTAATTAAGGACTTTGAAAAGACTAAGTTTGGAGTGTTTTTGTCCATTTTTTTCTCCAAAATGACCTAGATTTTGAAATGGACACCTAGTTTGAATTGTAATACGTTCATTAAGCCGCAAGTAGTAGATATTCATCACAATTTCCGACGATAATACGCGTAGTGACGGGTCATTCTGACGATGGCCACACGATGGCTATGATGGCATGAGGGCGCTTCGGGGTGCTAACTAGCGCCACCAAGGGAAAAAATAATAAGTTTTAATTACGGATGTAAAAATATTTCTTTTAAGTACATACATCGATGTATGTACTTAAAAGTAGTATCCGTAGTTTTAATACCTTTTTGTAACGAAAATTCCTTACGTCTTAATAAATTCATTTGATTTGAGTGATTTGTACTGCCGTTGGTACAATGACAATGACATGTGAATGGCATATTTTGTGGGCATACGTGGCATGATCATACATGCATGTGTAATGTGCCGTTTTCAGCACAAGTTCACAAAACAATTCATAGATGGCGCTTATAGCCGTGCCCATTCAAGAACAGAGTGCTTAGTGCGAGTTTGACAGATCCAATCGAATAACTTTACTACCGCGTTAATCGAGCATTGAATAGTGAGTATGAGTAAGTTAACCGTTCGAACTGGCAAAACGCTGTCACAGTACAACTCGCACTCGCGTTTATTCGTGTTTTGGCTGGTAAACGTGTTCACTTCTCAACGTAAACCATTACAACTCGCACTCAGCAATTTTAATTTCCATACTTGTCGCTAGGTGGCGCTTCCTCGATGCCATAGAAATATGAGTTTACGTTAACGCGATCGAGTAGTTACAAAACTCGCACTAAGCACTCTAAACAAGTCTGTCATATTTTGTTCAGCGCAGATTCATTTTGACAGCCATATTCTGGTCCATTCTGTTCCTTCAATAGCCATGGCTGAACGCGCTATCTATGAATTGATTTGTGAACTTGTGCTGAAAACGGCTCATTTGTGCATACCGTGGTGCATACTATGGTTAGTACAAAGGTAGCACGGCGCTAGTCACACGTTTTGTGGCGATAAAATGTCATAATTTTAGAATTAATTTACTTGAAAGTTACTGTAGCGACCTGTAGCGACTTTCACTTTCAGATTTACAGCCAGCATGTGTGGCTTGACCCTACAGAAGGGCGGAACGGAAAGGCTTTTTGAATACTGGTCTAGGACTGCTGCTACGAGGCGCGTGTTCTTACAAATTTGGGCATGGCGAGCATTTGGCAACACTACTACCGGCATCAGCCTTAGTTATTGTTCTGAGGCATCAGCCCCTCAGAACAATTTAGTTATTGTTCAGTGATCTGGGGCATTATTATAAGCCTTTTTTTGCATCTACCTAATGAGATGATTCATACAGCGTCCAGTGGTACCTTCACTCACACTAGATGAGTGACCACTCCGACGCTGTATTGCCTGGGACATGTTTTTTTTTATAGATGGTGTAGGCTTGCCACCTATACCATCCTGACAGCTTAGTCGGCGTAGCCCACAGGAAAGACTAGTCAATACGTGCGGAGCCAACCAAGCCGCAGACTGCTATTATAAGCAGTCTGGGGCAAAATGTAATCTAACTACTAACTACGATTACATAAAGTAGTTTAAAATCACGATTACAAACTATATGAAGTAATCAGAATAAGTAGTTAAGCATTTTGATTACTAACTGCAAATTGTAGTTGCAATCACGATTACAAGATAAATTTTTATAACTACATTTTTAATTTTAAGTAAACTTGCATATAAAAAAACAAAGGCGTGGCGCGCGTGTCGTTCATGACTGTATCGACTTGTCGTTTGCTACGTAGGTAGTTAGAGCCGTTAGAGCGCACTATCTACTCCCTGCATGTCGGGTACATGTGTTTTTTTATAGTGAATTTAATTGTGTCTGACAGTGTGCACATCCGTTCGCTACTATTGTGCGAACGAACGGAAATATGAGTTTTTACAACTCAGCTAATCAGTAATCATAATTAGGTAGTTATGATCACAGCAATCAAATTAACAACTACCGTCAACTCCTGTAACTTCGCCTTTTGCACCTAACTTCGCCCAAAAAAGATAAATGGTAATATTTTTTTTATTGTTATGGCAACCATGCTGACTGATCATTGGTTGTTTCACTAATTTGTTTATGGTTCTATCGCGCCACCATTGGTCAAAATCGGAGCGGCCATTTTGCCAATATGAAGGAATATGTCTTCGAGCGTGTGTATATTTTTTGCGGCCGCCAGGAAAGTGATCGATATTGGAAAACACACTGAAGGTAAGTTCTAGATATTAACAGAGTAGATAACTTAAGATAAGATAAGAATATTCTTTATTGTATACTGGAAAAACAACAAATACAAAACAATTGCAAATATACATAGTACAATTGGCGGCCTTATTGCTAAAAGCAATTTCTTCCAGACAACCTTACGATGGAAAGTTGCTGAACTTACCTATCAGGCTTTCTGTTACGCTAATATTTATTGAGCTAGCTCTCGATTGAAAAGAAATATCTAGAAAGTATTGCTAAGGGCAGTGCTTCCAACAATAAGCAGTCTACTTCGCCTACCCGTAGGGTTGTCGCAAAAATTTGTCACTTTTATGTTGTTATTTATCTATGTAACACGGAGGTATGATTTTAATTTGTTCAAAATAGTTATGGCGACAATGCTGATAACATCTGTGATTATTAAACGTTAGATAGTTATTAAAAAAAAAACAGCTAAGGGTCTATGTAAAAAAATATTCGGTAGTGAAAGTCTGAGGAATATTTTGATAGGAATTCTTCTAGCTGATAAATTCAGCTGTTTTCTAAAATACCTAAGTAACTTCTCATTTTATTAATATTTCTTATTTAAAATAACGCGGCCGCGTTCTACAAGAAACGTTCATTGTGCGTTTTTTTATCTATATATTTTAATCATATTGTTCGCAGGAATACGAAAATGCAAGAAACACCTGGTTCAAAATGTAAACGTAAACGATCTTACACTGTGGCACACAATCCACAGTTACTAGATCTGGCATTAGAATGCTTTCGAAAAAACAAATGTCGTCTCATGACGTAGAAAGGCATTTTGGGATACCAAGAAGAACTTTACTTGACAAGCTGCGTGGAAAACATAGCAAGAGCGTTGATCTCCGCCAAGACTTAGTGCCGAAGTGGAAGCAAAAATTATTAAGGTGCTGATTGCTGCAGCTGAATATGGAAGTCCATTCCTGTGATTGTTGTACAAAGTACATAAAGACGGTAAAACAGTGTGTTAATTAATAAATATAATTCATGCTATCGTTTTACATTATTTTTTATTTTATCATTAAAATTGCTTAAGAAAAAAACAGATAAAAATAGTGATAAGATACAGATTTTTTTTTATTCTAAAAAGTGACAACCCTTAAGTTTGTTTCTACTTTCGAGAAAAGCCGTCCTAACTTCGCCTACCTTTAAACGGTCGCCGAAAAGAAAAGCCGTTCTAACTTCGCCTACCTCTAAAATAAAAACGAATAAGTCTGTGGTAGTTTCATTATAATCTAATGAATCTAAAAGTTTTTCAATCTAATTGGAGTTCTATTGCGACATTTAATGTGTTTTTACACGACTGCGGCGAAGCCCAAAAGAAGGTTTTTTTATACCTCCTTTTGTTTTTTTATAGAAATTACGCGAAGCAGGCGAAGTTAAGATTTGCACCCAAACTTCTCCTGCTTTTT
Organism: Yponomeuta sedellus; assembly: GCA_934045075.1. Taxonomy (NCBI): domain Eukaryota; kingdom Metazoa; phylum Arthropoda; class Insecta; order Lepidoptera; family Yponomeutidae; genus Yponomeuta; species Yponomeuta sedellus. The sequence continues at coordinate 2,342,914 of OW203724.1, read as the reverse complement.
TCATACGCAGATTACGAGCTCATTGGCTAATATCGGTGGCTAACACACGCACACTCGAAAAGCCGTCATATTATTGGCCAAGATTGTAGAAGGCTAAAGGCGATGGACTCTCTTAGTTTAAAAACCTATTTAGAGGCTAAAAATTTCACCTATGCCGGGATTCGAACCCACAACATCTGGCTATCCGTGCCAGCGCTCTACCAATTGAGCCAATGGGCGACTCACGGCATCAGTGAAATTTCGAACCTCTCTAAACTATTCTCTGTATTACGTACAGGCAGCGACATCTGACTTGAGCAAATTGCATTACAGCCCCGACTACCTACTTTGCAGTTAGGTTTTAACATCGGAACGATATCACTGTACCCACATGATTATACTATTTTTATTTTTAATGCACTAACCCGTGCTAAGGAACAAATTTAAAAACCTATTTAGAGGCTAAAAATTTCACCCATGCCGGGATTCGAACCCGCAACCTCTGGCTATCCGTGCCAGCGCTCTACCAATTGAGCCAATGGGCGACTCACGGCATCAGTGAAATTTCGAACCTCTCTAAACTATTCTCTGTATTACGTACAGGCAGCGACATCTGACTTGAGCAAATTGCATTACTTACAGCCCCGACTACCTACTTTGCAGTTAAGTTTTAACATCGGAACGATATCACTGTACCCACATGATCTCTTAGTTTAGTGATAAATTTAAAAAACATGAAAACTATTGCCAAAAAGGGGCGAAGTTACAGGAGTTGACGGTACTTAATGTAATTTGATTACTGTAGTTAACTACATGTAACCATAACTACATGTAGTTAACTACTTTTAATCGCAGTTAGTAATCTGATTACAAAAATGTATACTATTTTTATTGCACTAACCCGTGCTAAGGACAAATTTATAAACCTATTTAGAGGCTAAAAATTTCACCCATGCCGGGATTCGAACCCGCAACCTCTACGGCACGGATAGCCAGAGGTTGCGGGTTCGAATCCCGGCATGGGTGAAATTTTTAGCCTCTAAATAGGTTTACAAAAATGTAGTTAACTACGCCCAACACTGATTATAAGTATTCACTGAGTTGAGTGACGTTGATTTTTACTTTTTGTAAGCTACTCCGGCTGTCAAATGCATATACTTTTTGACACTTAGGAGTTGTCTAAATGATTAACTCGATAGAGTGGAATGCTACGTAATAGGAGGGCAGGCCTTCTATTACGTAGCATTCCACTCTATCGAGTTAAGCATGTAGACGACTCATATGTCAAAATATGTATGCATTTGACAGCTGATGTATTTTTACACAGTAAAAATCAACGTCACTCAACTCGGTGCTCACTTACCTAATAGAACCCCTGGCCATCACAACAATAAAGTTATTGTTCTGTGTTGTTCTGTCTAAGCATCAGCCTACAGAATCAACCTCAGACAAACCCAGCATACCTGTTAGTGATGTGGAACTATTTAAATTTTTAGTACCAGTATTTAGTCCAGTAATTTTCATTAAAAAACACGTTTTCCAAGTTCTTTTTGATTTTTTTATTTCTATTCAATAAGTCATATAATATTAATAAAAACTACTTAATATAAATACTGATTACATTATCCCTTGTATTTCAGAATGCAGCAGCACTTAACTACATAAATACTTCTGGTAGCACAACTTACGTTGTGAAAATACACAGTATGGATTATTTTAAGTTACCTACTATGATTAAAAATTTTAGTAAAATTTTAGCATATTAGAAACATTTAAGTGACTATTTTAAGTATATTCTATTTTATTCTTCTTTTTTATATATGTTTTAAGGACAAACTGGATTAAATAAGTAAACTAAAATGTAATTAATTTATTTATTTATCGTATGGCATTTTACAATGGCCTCACAACCAGATGCAATGCGTTTATAATTAATAATAAAATGTATGTCTGGTACTACAAAAACAATATCCCAGCTTCCTTTTTACTCGTTTAGTGTGAGTCAAGGTCCCAAAAGACGCACATAAATCTCATTACGGAGAAGCAAATTCTATAATAAAAAACTTGTTTTTTCATTTTTTGCTAAAAGTATGACTTTCCCTTTTTTATGTTCTTTTTTTTAATGCACTAAGTAACCCGTGCTAAAAACCTATTTAGAGAGTAAAAATTTCACCCATGCCGGGACTCGAACCTGCGACCTCTGGCTAACCATGCCAGAGGTACGTAATACAGAGAGTATTTAAAGAGTCACCCATTAGCTCAGTTGGGAGAGCGCTGGCACGGTTATCCAGAGGTCGCGGGTTCGTGTCCCGGCATGGGTGGAATTTTTAGTCTCTAAATAGGTTATTCCCTTCTTTATTTAAATTTTCATGAAGAGTTCGAAAACATACAATTAATAAACAAAACATGGTCGGATGAAATCTCAGTTTCGTGTTGCCTTGTCCAAAGAGTATGTAAATACTATGCCATACCCATTGTCTCTTAGCCACCGGCCGCACTCTAAAAATTTAACTATAAAAATAGAAATCGATTAGATTTTAGGTTCAGTTTTTTAAATATCAGTTTTCTTTGAACCGGTCCCACCGGTCCCACATCCACCCCACACTCGGAGTAATTACTCCGAGACCCCACATCATTATTACAGATTAAAAAGTCATGACAAAATCCATTGTTGCTTTGCTTGCTGCGTGCTTTAGTCTCAGTGTTATTATTGATACGGCAATTGCCGTAATATACGGTAATTCATGGATGTTTTTTTCTAATATACGGTATACGGCAGGATTTCGACTACCGTATAATATAATACGGCAATTCAAGTCCAACATGCTCGTGAGCTTAAAATAAAAAAATACTACAAACGAAACGTAATAAATGTGTCCGATTTTCGGGATTTCCCAAAGAAAATTTTCCTGCTGACATAAATCGAACTAGATGTCTCATGCAACCTCTTTTTTATGTCCCACTCTTAGCTAAACAAGCTATTCGAAATAAGGCGGTTGCACAAAATTTCAGTTGTCAGGAGATATGCATAACAAAATGAAAAGCAAAGAAAAATATTCATTTAAGCAGTGTATTAGAAACATATAGGATGAAGAAAATATAGAAAGTTGAAAATGTACTTATTATTTTGGTGTTTCAATCACTAATTATTTAATTAAAAGATATTACGGCAGATCTGCGATTTTGTTTCATAAATACGGCAATTTGAAGGTTTAGATAGGGCCACCCAGATTTTCACGGATAATATGTTGTGTCACAAAGTTGTGTGTGTGTTTAGTCAGTCTGAATTTGTGGTCTGTGCTTTTTACTTTGTTTCTCTTGTTGTAATTCATTGAATTTTTTAGGACCTAAAGAAAGTGATTATAGCATTAATTCCATCAGGGTGATGCATAGCACAGTGTAACCTTTCCTACTTGCTGAGTCGTCACAAATCCGCAACGATGTGTGGAGGTTTCACCTGTTCTAAAAATGCGCTAATTGCATTAAATATTCTCTATGTGGTGAGTACCTAATTGAGTCTAAATCTAAATAAAATTGTGAAGTTGCTAGGCCAATAGAAAGTAACGTTTTTGCAAATTATTATCTCTTTATTGATTGGCTTATTATTTACCAGGTAACCCCATATTATGGCTGTTCAAGCTTTTGTTGCTTTTAGTCGTCAGCTTTGTCGGCTTCGTTCGTATTGTCATTCCCAAGCCGAGACGATTGTAAAAAATGTTCTGGGTCAGTGTATGTACTTGATATCTTTCCATTACAAAAAAATATGTAGTTCTACTTGATAATATGGCAAGGATATTATTACGAGTGCGCCTTTAAATAAAATTTGTTTTATTTAGATGTGGATTTATTCCGTGAAAATTTCGTAAGCAAGAGTTGACATCAGTGGAATAGAAAAAGTACACCTTTCATTCTATTCAAACATCCTTCATCCTATCATACCAGCCAGTCTGAAGTGAAACCATTGCAAACCTCTTTCTAACACTCCTCCTCAATCGTTTCCATCAGACTTCCTCTCTGATACATCCTCTTCATGATCCTTCTTCTCACAACCTCACCTCGCAATCACTCACACGCAATGACACACGCCCATTTCTCTTTGACAGAACTCGTGCTTCCCTCTCGGAACAGCCTTGGTTAAGACATCAGCAACCATATACTTTGTCTCTAATTTAATGTAATGATACCATCTTCATTCCATTAAATTCTTCCTCCCAATTAGCCGATACCTTACTTTTGGAAAGTACAAATCCATGTAAAGTTGACTTCCAATTCTCCCATATAACTACCTTAACTATTGTCAAAACATTTAAAGAGTTAAACTTAAAAAAGACTGAAGATTTGTGGGGGTTATCGGTTAAATTAATATCAACTATAATCAATATTCTAGCACCTTACCTTGCTTTGATTTTTAATAAATGTGTTGACCAGGGAACCTTTCCTAATCTATTAAAGTTAAGTAAAATCGTACCCTTGTTTAAAACTGGTGATAGTGAAGATCCAAATAATTTCAGACCTATAGCAATACTGCCGGTGCTAAGTAAAGTTTTTGAGAAAGTAATATTACATCAATTGCAAACTCATTTTAGTATAAATAAGCTCTTCCATAAGAAACAGTTCGGGTTTACAAAAGGCCGCTCAACGACGGAAGCAGGCATAGCGTTAGTAAAGCATATCTTTGAGGCGTGGGAAGAGTCGCAGGATGCCATTGGGGTTTTCTGTGACCTTTCTAAGGCGTTTGACTGCGTTGACCACGAAACACTTCTCATAAAATTGCACCGATATGGTTTAAGTAATAAATCACTAAGTCTTCTTCGATCTTACTTAACAGACAGAACTGTAAAGGTTGATATTAATAGAGTTAAATCCTCGGGTTCTGATGTAAAAGTAGGAGTCCCTCAGGGTTCTATACTGGGTCCGTTCCTTTTTTTGGTATATATAAATGATTTGCCCTACCTAGTAGAAAAGCTTTCGCAGATAGTGTTGTTTGCAGATGATACTTCCTTAATTTTTAAAGTAAAGAGAGGTATAAGTAATGTAGACGATGTAAACAATGCTTTATCTACTATTCTAAACTGGTTCACTATAAACAATCTGATGCTAAATGCAAAAAAGACAAAATGCATCAAATTCTCACTACCCAATGTTAAAAATGTTGACACGAGTTTAAAAATATCTGGTGAGAGGCTAGAGCTGGTAGAGTCCACGCTTTTTTAGGTATAACGATAGACTCAAAACTGCAATGGGGTCAGCATATTGGAAAACTGTCGGGTCGGTTGAGTTCAGCAGCGTTTGCAGTCAGAAAAATTAGACAACTTACAGACGTGTCGACGGCGAGGCTGGTCTATTTTAGTTATTTTCACAGTGTCATGTCGTATGGTTTGTTATTATGGGGACGGGCAGCAGATATAGAAACCATATTTGTCTTGCAAAAAAGAGCAATAAGAGCTATTTACAACTTAAACAGTAGAGAATCGCTAAGGGAGCGTTTTAAAGAAATAGGCATTCTTACACTGGCTTGCCAATATATATTCGATAATAAAATGTATGTCCGAAAAAATATAACAATGTTTAAATTAAATAGGGAAGTTCATAACGTAAACACAAGGAATAGAAACAAGGTTGCTTGTACTAAATCCCGATTAGCCAAGGTAGGCACATCATTTGTAGGTTACTGCGTTCGTTTTTACAACAAAATTCCAGAACGTGTTCTATGCTTGTCTGAAAATAAATTTAAAACTTTCATTAAAAATTCGCTATGTAAAAAGGCATATTATAGAATAGACGACTATATAAACGATCCTAATCCGTGGTAGTAAACCAATTCCACCGCGATTTTATTGTTAAGTATAACTAAGTATAACATATATTTTATAATACAAGTGTGTACAGACGACGTGATTGCATATTAATAACTATATGATACCTTATATAACTGACAAAAACTTAACTGCAAGTTTGCTAAAGGTCATTCGAATGGTAGCGTGGTGTTCGGGTCATCTATCTCCCTCCAAAATGGTTGAGACTGATGATGGCTGAGCACTGCGTTATGCTCGTGAACGAGTGCTGTTCGTGTGTCTGGCCGCAGCACTTATGTTTTCCCCTATTATTGTGAGACATTTGACTAATGCTTTGGCATTTGGGGTTGTTAATGGCAGTCATGAAATCTTATTAGGTTTACATATGGCAACTGATGTATTTGGTTTTAAGATGATTTGAGAAAAGATGGTCAGAGTGGAGTTTTTTTTTCCGCTGCCTTTTTCTCCACTACAATACGGCCCGAAGGCGGCGGCTTACACTTTACATTGTACATTGACATTCAGCAAATAGAATGTAAATTCTTTACGTTGAAATAAAATTATTTGAATTTGAATTGAATTTGAACTATGCCGTACAACCAGTGCAAATGTTTCGTCATAGTCCACCTTCCATCTTTGGCTGAAGCCAGGCGCAACTAATCTCGCCTTGTATCGAGTTCTATTTCCCGGCTCTTCTTTGATTTTAAATAGCCATTTACAATCAACCACATTGCATTTAGTTGGCGGCTTTTCCAAAATCCAGGATTTATTTTTCTTTAATGAATCCAGCTCTTCCTCAATTGCATTTCTGAATTGCATTTTCTCAGTCCGCGTTTCTACCCGCTACCGATTGCGCGCGTCACAGCCATAGTGTATAAAAAAGAAACAGAGGGTTCACTGTCTGGGAAAGAAATAGCTTGAATGTTACTTTTGACTGCCAGTCTTCCCCGGGTGACGACATGCCGGGACTGACGCCGGACTTCGTCACTTCGAGAACCCGTCCCTTAGACTTGAAGGCATTTGAAGATAAAATAAGCAAAATGCTTGAGGGTTGGTTTACAAAGCAAGATGCGAAGATGTCCAAAATGATGGAAGACTTTGCCGACTTAAAGGCATCCGTCGAGTTTATGAGTACTCAACATGATTTACTGATTAAAAAAATCGCGTCTATAGAAGGTGATGTCAAGAGCTTGGATGGAAGGGTATGTAAGCTGGAGCAATTTGAAAGGCAGATCGCCGATCTGAATGAGAAACTGGAAGTAATGGAACAAAGGTCCCGTCAATGCAATATCGAGATTGGTAATCTACCTGAGAGACGAGGTGAATCTTTACCTGATATCGTTCAAAATATCGGTTGTGCAATCAAGCACCCCATTGCCCCCAGTGACATAGTGACAGTTCACCGCGTCCCACACGGGGATCCGAAGAACCAACATCTGAAAAATGCCATCGTCAAATTTGCGTCACAGGTGATACGTGATAATGTGCTTGCGGCATATCGTTTGGCCAAAGGTATCACTACTGAAGCCATAAATGTCTCGGGAGATGCCAGGAGAATATACTTGAACGAACATCTGACGCTGAAAAACAAAATATTGTTTTGAGAAGTACGCCAACCAGCTAAATCACACGCCTACAGATATGTGTGGATCCGGTACGGCGTTATACATGTCCGTAAAAATGATACTTCACCATCATTTACTGTTCGCTCAAAAAATGAAATTACGAAAATTGGGAGGGACTAGTGCTCTCTGTGTATCGTTCGGTGTTTGCTTGGTTTTTTGTCGATCCATTTTACTGGGTATATGCACTACTCTATTGGCGAAGTGCAACCTCTGTGCATCACTATACTCTATGTACTTACATTCTCCGATAAGTGATGCCTTTGTGATAAGCTTTGAACATATTTCAGTTTTACACGATCCTTATTTGTTTGCTTACTTGCAACTAATACTGAGTGAATTGTGGCTTAACACGTATATGTTAGAATCGAGTGTTTTGATAAAAATGTTTTGTAAGAAATGTTACTACTACCTACATAATATTCCAAATTTGAACGGACAGATTATTTTCTCATCGATAAAAACGTATGTTTTTGGTTATTTAAGTCCGAGCTTTTGGTGTGGCTATATGAATGATTGCTTAATAATAATACACTTCAATGTTGTGGATTTGTGTGAAAGTATTGTACAACAAGCAGTCGCGAGACGTTTTCATATAAATTAGCACTATCATTCCTAGACAAAGCTTCTTCAACAGTACTTGGATCATCTCTTGATTCCGTTGCTTGGTAAAGAATGAAGTTCTGAAAATCTTTTGGTTTTAACGGATATCGGTTGCGTAATGGATATCGCCGACCACTATCTTGTTCATTGTCTTCTTCAGCAGATAAGTACTCTTCACCCTCGTGGTTACTGTCTGCTGGTATACACAAACTCTCATTTTCATTCACTTCATCTCTTGTCAATGGCTGCTGACTTTCTTTTTGTAAAGGAATGTTAGCTTGCTCAGTATCGACTCTTCGATGCTGTGTTTCTTCGTTTGCTGAAACCTCTTGGTTTGTTCCTTCATGATTTGGTACATTGAGAACTTCTAAAGGAGCAATAGTGTCCGTTGGCCCTGAAAACGGTTCGTCAAATTTCCTCAAATGTTCTGTACTGCCGTAAAATTTTTCATTCTCGTAAAATACGACGTCTCTCGCTTTGTAGTATTGTCCGGTTTTGGGATCTACCAGTCGATAAGCCTTCGAACTATCGCAGTATCCTGTATGCACAAGTTCTCTACTTTTTGCATCCCATTTCTTTCTCTTTTGATTCGGAATATGCATGAAAGCCTTGCATCCGAAAGTTTTGATCATGCTCAGATCACACTTTCTTCCAGTCCAAGCTTCCTCCGGTGTCTTGCTTTTGACAGCTATCGTTGGCGATCGGTTTTTCAAGAAGACTGCATGGTGAACAGCTTCAGCCCAGAACTTCTTCTCAAGTCCTGCTTCTTGAATCATGCATAGATCTTTTTCACAAATAGTACGATTAGCACGCTCTGCTACTCCGTTTTGCCCTGGAGTGTACTCCACCGAAAGTTGATGTTGAATTCCGTTCTGGCTTAAGTATTCATCCATCTGCTTATTGACAAATTCTTTTCCATTGTCGGTCCTAATCGTCTTCACAATCTTGCCCGTTTGATTCTCTGCTAACGCCTTAAACTCTTTGAATTTTCCAAAAACTTCCCCTTTTTGTTTCAGAAAATAAACGAAAGTTTTCCGCGTACAATCGTCAATAAACGTCAAAAAATATTTACAACCTCTAAAAGACTCATTTTCCATCGGTCCGCAAACATCTGAATGCACCAATTCTAATGTCTCTTTGGCTCTAGTACCACCTTTCTTTGGAAAAGGTTGCTTGGTTTGCTTTCCCATGACACAAGCTACGCAATCGATTTTATTGCTAGATTTAGGAAAACTTACCCCAGTTGCGAGTTTATCTCTAAGGAGGAGGAGGATGCGCATACCAAGATGTCCCATCCGCTGATGCCATAGTATCGCCTCTCGACTGCCAGTAGTGCTTAGTGCCGTATTCTGTAAACATTGTTTAAGTTTATATACGCCTTTCTCTTTTACACCTTTTACTGCTGCCTTTCCTCACCTCACATTCTCCTTTCTTATAAACCTCACATCCTTTATCAGTAAATACTGAAACGAAACCTCTATCCGCTATAGCACTTACACTCATCAAGTTTGTATGCAACTCTGGAACATACATCACATTACTCACGGTCAACCCCAGCGACTTACATTCAACCTTACCTTTTCCCTCACCATACACCTTATTTCCATCTGCACACGTTACAAGCACTTGATCGTTAATACTAAAATCCTTGAAGTCTTCAAACCAGTCCTTTCTATTGGTCATGTGTGTAGAGGCACCAGAGTCGATGACCCATTCCTCTTCTTTGGTCTTTCCAACTGTAGCCATAGCAAGGTTATTGAATGACTCCTTCTTGTTATTTGGATTTTGAGGACATGCTTGTGCTTTGTGTGGTCCTTTACAAATAAAACATTGTATCTCTTTGCCCTTCCTCTTAGGCTTAGTTTTGTGTTGTTTTTATTTGTAAGTAGTGCCGATGTAGTAGTGGGTTTTCCAGAAAAATATTCTTTCATTTGAAAAAGTTTGTTCTTTACATAGTCCGTTGTTAATTCTACGTTAGAATTCTCGATAGTCAGTCGCATTGGTTGAAATTCCGGCGTTAATCCCTGCAGGAGTAACGCTGCCAGCAATTCATCGTCAATTTTTTTGCCTAAGTCTAGCAGTTGCTGTGACGTCGACATTACCTGCGTTACGTATCGTTCTCTGACCGAAGAAAACTGCTCAAGTTTTAAATTCACGAGTGAAGATAACAGTCTGCATCGATTGTTTAATCCTTTGTCTTCAAAAGCGGCTTTGAGCGCATCCCACGCTTCTTTAGCAGTTTTAGACTTCCTTACGTGTACCAGGCAATGCGGCATTAAATATAGACATATCTTTGCTCGCGCCTTTTGATCTTGCTTCACTCCGGCTATATCTGAAGGATCTGGGGTAGAGCTCGTGTACTGCCACAAATCTTCACGGATGAGACATAGCTTTCATTCTATTCAAACATCCTTCATCCTATCATACCAGCCAGTCTGAAGTGAAACCATTGCAAACCTCTTTCTAACAGATATCAACCTGTAATGGTATACTGCCTCGACCTCAGCCTTCTTCTATAAGAGATCACTTTTAGCTATATAGACCGCCAATTAGTGATGAAAGGACTCTGTCTTTTAAGCCTTTTAAGAGAGACTCTTCTCAATTTTGACATTTCAAGACTAAATTGAGTCATTTAGCCTTCTATTCTTAATGTATTTATTTCAACAGGTGGTGGCGTCCATCCTGATCTCAGTGGCTGTGTATGGGCAGGCATCGTCGCTAGTGACCAATCTGCCGATAGTGGGTGGGATCCTGGCCTGTGGGGTGTTCCTCATCCTCATCTCGATCTTAGGCCTTGCTGGGGCCGTCAAGCATCACCAAGTGATGTTATTTTTCGTATCCTTTTTAAGATGAACAGATATTGTGCATTGCATTGGGATGGGATGTATTGCTATTGTATATATCTGAAATACAAAATGATTATGCTTTGTGGCGTGGTCTAGTTTATTAAATAAATTTTCTACATTAAATGAAATGGATTGTGGGAATATGATTTTATAAATACTTATGAGAATAATCTCAATATAAAAGGTTTGGAGAGGTACTCATTTTATGTATGAATACCTTAGAATTGATTAATACAGCGTCCAGTGGCATCTTCACTCACACTAGATGGGTGAAGGGACCACTCATTTGCTGCAGTGCCTGGGACATGGGTTTGATGGTGTAGGCTTGCCCAGCAACTATACCATCCTGACAACTTAGTAGGCGTAGCCCATGGAAAAACTAGTCAATACAGCCGACCAAGCTGCAGGTTGCCTCACGATGTTTTCCTTCACCGTTAGCGTGTGATATTGCGACTACAAATTCGCAAATGTACATAACCTTGAAATTAAACAAAGTCATCGGTACATGCCCACACTGGGGCTCGAACCTGGGTCTCTCGCTTGCGAGTCCATTGTGCTACCCACTGAGCTACCATCTACTAATAATAACAGTACCAACTGACACATAATATCCAAAAGAGAGGTCAGCAAAATGTGATTGGGCTGACTTATGTAAGTAATGTAACTACCTACTACATATTGCAACAGTCACATAATGGTCTTAGAAGACTAGCTAGGTAATAAGAGAATGTATCAAGGCTATGTTTGCGCTTCCTTAACTTTGTGTCAGTATATGGTGATACTCTTCCTGCTATTTCTGGTGCAGTTCTCAGTGGCGTGCGCTTGCCTTGGCGTCAACTCCGACCAGCAGGAGATACTGGCGCAGCAGGTATGGTGGGATGTTTACCTTTGTAATGAATAAAATATTAACATTTGTCTCAGGTTTTCCAGTGCCCCACAGAGGCTATCGCTTTTTAGATAGATATATTCTATAATATAAAAATGAATCACTGAATGTGTTTGTAAGCGCAAATCTCGAGAGCAGCTGAATAGAATTCGCTAATTCTTTAGAATATTCCTATTCCCAAGTACGAGGATGGTTCTTACAGACAGAAAAATAAAAAAAAATTAAAGAATCGTCTGTTAGGCGGTACGAAGTTCGCTGGGTCAGCTAGTATATAGGTAGGTAAATAGAATAGAAAATAAAACTTATCATGTTTTTGCATGTGCATAAATTATCTTTCAGTGTAATCTTGTTGCATCCGGTTGAGCAATTGATTCACGCAGACTGTTTAAGTACCTAGGTTCTAATGGTTGTAACTATTTAAGTTTATGGTGAATATTAGCTGCGTTGGATTTTCGGCTATGAGTAGGTATTTCACCCGGAGGTACAAGTGGAGGTAAGTTTTTGTAGCTGTGAACACAATTCGTAAACCCTCTTTAGTATTTCGAGGTTATATCTTCTATAATATAAAAATGAATCGCTGAATGTGTTGAAGTGCAAATCTCGAGAGCAGCTGAACCGATTTCGATAATTCTGTTTTAAGGCTATTCCTTGAACTGCGAGGATGGTTCTTACGGAGAGAAAATAAAAAAAAATAAAGAATCGACTGTAAAGCGGTACGAAGTTCGCCGGGTCAGCTAGTTTATTAAAAAAATCTTTGATTTCTCCAATAATAATATAGCTTGTATTTGTCCCATTGTAGGGCACTGGTCTTTTATTAGAGAGATAGAACGGGCTTAACTCCCTCGCAGAACGACAATTCAAGAGCTGAGTTATTATAAGATACTTTCAAATATACCTTATCTTCTTATCGTGTCGATGGCAGGCCTTCGTGGTGAAAGGATTTGCCAATCAGCGTAAGGGACTCGCTGAATGTTGCCCAGGGTGCGCCAGCCATGGGCTCATTGAGTACGTCCTAGGCGCGGTTAGGTGCAGGATGGGTGACGGTCCCGTGACTACCGGCTTTTTTCCGAGCGCTTCCGTGCTTCGCAAGGCACGTTAAGCCGCTGGTGCCGGCTGTCATGTAATGGCAGTCGTTAAGCCATGTCAGACGCGCTACGGGCGGCTTAATAACTCCTGACAGTAAAGCCCGCCACTGTCTTACAATCCTCCACCAACCCGGTCTTGCCCCCTTGGTGGAGTATGGCCTGCTATGCAGGAAGAGACCCGGGCCTCGGCAGTGGGGACATACAAGGGTTGTTATCGAAATCGCTCTGGGGCAAATTGTTGGCAGCGACTGGGTGAGTATTAGGAGTGGGTCGTTGTCCGATTTTTCGACGACGAAACGCAACCGTTTTTTCTGGAACGAAAACAAGTCCTCGAAACGGTCCTCTTTCGCAACTCATTGTATGCGAACGAGCAAGGCGCAGAGGACGGTCAAACGAGTGCGAACGAGACGAAATCACGAAACATCGGAAAAAATAAGTTGTTTTACACGATATTACACTGTATACTCATAGACATAAAGATTACTTTATTGTATCACAGACCAAAACGAACGGAACGAGCAAGGAGCCGACGAAGACGTCGCAATGATCTCATTACATTCTAGGCTCTATTAATATAGCACTAAAGGACATATCCGCATCAAACAATCTTAAGGACTGGTCTCGCGACGAACAAACGCTGGCACTGCTTTAGAATGAAACGTAAAACGGTCCTATCGTCGCGGAACACAAAACGGTCTTATAAAACTGTTCGTCTTTGCAACGATCACGCCTAGTGAGTATGAGGATGGTCGGGGATAGAAGGTAGTGGATTGCCTTAGGGGAGACCTATGTCCAGCAGTGTACGGTTAGGTACATGCTGATTGATATACGTCGATGATAATATCGTCCATTGTGAACGCGACCATTAAAATGAAATGAAGGTTTTATTTAAAATAGCACAGAAACTGCGGCTGAATGAACGATAGTAGTCAAACTAGGTGACCATTTCAGTCCATTTTAGGAGAAAAATGGACAAAAGCTCCAAACTTTCAAAGTCCTTAATTAACAGAGTTTACATAATTATTATAATATGTCATAGTAGCCCTTTTGCCACAAAGTGTACTTTACACATTTTCTTAACCCCGTTCTCACACTGACTAAGTTATTGTCTCATCCAGGGCTGGAATCAGGTGGACATGGGGGTGAAGGCGCAAGTGCAGACCCGGTTCCAGTGCTGCGGCTTCCAGGATCGTCTTCTGGTCAACGGGACCGCCGACTACCCCACTTGCGTCATCGTCGACGTAAGAATTTCCAACGCTTATTTGCACCACCACTTCTTAAATGTCATTTAAGTCTTCAATGAGGAACTTGCATCTGAGTTAAATTGAAGTGACATTGTTTTTATACCATAGAGCAGGTAGAAACACAGAACATAAAAGAGTAGAAGTCGTAAGTGGGCGGTGCCCGCGTGCCTCACATTAGCAATGTATTGCCTATGCGTAGTCGGTGACAGTTTTGTTGACTTCAGTTGCCGTGCGCTTCTAGTAAAGAAAAATGGCGAAAACTTTGTTAACCTACCTTGTTATGCTGTGTTAGACAGTAAAAATAAAAGTTGGGCACCAAAATATACCGATCATGGCGTAACATTTCATCTGCAAGACGTATTTCATTGGATTTTAAATTAAATTTGTAATGACATGAACACGGAAACCAATCCGAAAATGAGAAAGTGAAACCACCTTTATTTACTGGTTACTAAAGTTAAACTTTCATCGATGAAAGTGTACATTCTCTAGAAATTTCTGTCAAAATTTGAATTCTACTCAATTACGGATGGGGGCACACATGATAAAAATCTATCGATAATTAATTGTCTATGACTTAGTAGTCATACATACTTAACGGCACTTAGGTATTGTAAATTCCAATTCGTCTAAGTAGGTAAAATAATTATTGTTATTTTATATCTACTTCCTAAGTGCCTTTTCATATGCACCCGGTAGCCGTCCGGTCGCCGGGCCGGGTAAAGTAGTAATGTATGAGCTCCGGTCGCTGGCTGGTGGTTGTGCATGTAAAAACTGTCATTGGAGCTCATACATTACTTTCATACAAGACATGACATGAGCACATACAAGACATGAGCACAGCTAGATCGCGATATAATTTTTCTTCACCAGTATATCAGGGACTGCAATATTTAAGAAACTATGAAAGTAATTTCAATCTTACATTTTTAAATATTCCAACCGAGATGTAATGTGAGGTTATTGAAAACGACTCATATGGTTTTTTTTACTTCAGTTCAAAACATTAAGTAAATTACTTATTATATTGTTTACCTGTTCGAGTGGTTGTTCTCTTGGCGTGCATCAGATTTTTGTTTTGTTATGTTATTTGATTTATGGTTTTTTATTATTCTACTATTTACCCTTAATACTTCAACCCCTTTGACAACAGCAAACCGAGGCAATGATAAAACAACCCTCTCGGAATCAAAACAATTTGGAAGTGAGTTTTCCTTTAGTTTTCCTAAGGAAACCGGATACGAAATTTAAAATGGATGGCAGCGATAAGAAGGCAAAATTGGTTCCCAACGAAGAGGAGCACAATATATTCAGAGCATTTTCATGAACACTTCATAATAACTTAAAAGACGGAAGATGGCACGTGTATGCAGCAATACCAGAAAAAATGTGCTTCACTTCCAGGTTAGACTCTCGCGTATAAATGAAATTATATAATACCATCATCAATTAGTATTACTTATGAAACATGCCGTACAGATAGACAAAGTATTTTTTTTATTATAATTTCTAACGCCGACGAAGCAGTGGGTTAAAGCTAATTTTAATAAGAGATTTTATTTTAAAATATTATGAAATCTACCACATTGTTTTTTTGTATATTTATCCACCCTATTAGTATTATTTCTTCATTGCACAAAAGATAATGTAAAAAAGATGCATTTTCTACCAGTCAACCCGCAGGCAAAAAAGAAATAGCCAAAAATACTTCTGAGTATCAGTATTCGTACTCAGCCGTTAATGTGTTAAACTGTTTGTATAATTTGTCGATAGGTTCTCCCTATCGACAAACTAGAACTCGCATTGTCCCATTCCAAACTCAGAATCTACTTGTTTTTCAATTTTGAACTTTATGTCTTACTAGGTAAAAGTTTTTTTCGGTCCGACGCGGCGGTAGTTCCATCTAGTGTAGAGTAGCGTTACTACAAAATGCCAACCCTTATTTCATCATTGTCATTTGACTTTGATCATTGTTAACATTCTGAAAAGGTGCATATTTTACTCGAAACTTTTATGATGTACACCTTTTCGGCATTGACTTTATTTACCAATGGCAGCTTGGCATTCTTAGTATGCGTTTGGTTTATGTGTATCAGTTTGGTTACACTGGTTTTCGTACTAATGTGTCATGTCACTACTTCTACTCTTTTTTTATGTTCTGTGGGTAGAAACGATAATGATTTTCTTTTAAATATTTTGTGTCCAAAAAATGCGAAATATCATGTTACTCTAATAATAATAAACATATAAGATTTAGTTCTTTCATTGAAGTCTAAAAGTTTTCTAATAATAAAGGCCTTACCTTCAAGTTGTGACGTCATAGTTCGGGGCCACGTGACCGTGACTTGAGTACCACGTGACTAGGATGACCTGGACAGGTGGTTTAAGACGCTTTGGGGTGCTAACCAGTGCGGCCAATGGAATAAAAATCATAGTTTGTCTTATAATACTTTTTTCTCAAAAAGTAAACAGCTAAAGTTTTCATATCTGTGATAATTACTCGTATATACCCTACCCTAGAATGTAGGTACCCTAGAACGTAGTATCAACATCCTATGACTTTAATCGATTTCCGCCAATAACATCCGTTTTATGTGCCATACTTGTTATTCTCTACAGAAGATTCACTAAAGCCAGGTTTTCACGGTCTTAGTGCGCTCGGTCCGAGTGCGCCATCCGAGTAAACTAATGCTTCTGATTGGCTATTTTGGCGTTGTCACGAAAAACCGTCCAATCAGAAGCATTACTTCACTCGGATGGCGAACTCGGACCGAGCGCACTAAGAACGTGAAAACCTGGCTTAATAATATGGTCCGCCTTACAGAAAACCTGCTGCGAGCGCATGCACAACGTGCCTGGGTGCCAATGCGAGCCGTGCATGGAGAAACTGAAGGAAACCATCGACTCCGCGTTCAAACTCTGCGGCGGTATCGGGCTCTTCTTCAGCTTCACCGAGGTAAGGACACCGTTTCAACTGTTTCATAACATCATTCGACGCAATACACTAATCCTCTGCACACTGTTTAAGTAAACTTACTGTCGGGAGTTACATTTATCTGCAACAATAAGCTTGATCTAATATTGACTTAAGTTGTACAGGAGAATACATCACATGTCATGTTTAGTATTTGTTTGCGGTATGTAATGTTGTGAATAGAGTCTTTGTGATTGTAATGGCAATTCACGCTTTTCCGTGAAGGTGTGTACAGTCAGGTACAATGGCGAGTAATGCTAGTCAATAATTACGATGTAATCAACAAAGCCCTACAATAAGATACCGTTTTGACATTGATAACTGTAATAGTTGACGACCTCTGTGGCGCAGTGGTAGCGCGTCTGCCTCCCATGCGAGAGGTCCGGAGTTCCGACCCCAGCTGGGGACAAAAAACCCCAGTTCTCGGATGTTTACATGACTGTGATGTCGCTGTTACTGGTTCCCACGACACAGGGTATCCTAGTGTGGGCCCAGAAGCAATGTATGTGCCTGTATGTAAATGTTATGTTATAGTGGGGAGATAATGCTGTTGTTAAAAGCCACATTTAGAGTATTATTTGTAAATACGATTCCTCTAAAACAGGGTATAGGGAAACGCTATTGTAACTGCATTTTCAGAGTTTTTTTAGAAATAAGTAAAACCGGTGCCATTCATTTATATTTAACTTCAAATTTTCATATGTATTATTTGGAGTTGGGTTCTCTGTAACACAACGTTCATAAATTAGACTGCATCGGTGGTCTAAGTGCTAGTGGCTTGATTGCAAACGTAGGGGTCGTGGGTTCGACGATGTAATAATAAAATATTGATTTGATTTCCATAAAAAGCCGATCTGGGTATTTTCTTATGTTTGTGATGTCTTGGTTACTATACTGTACCACATGTCCCTTATTTTGGGCCTGGTTCAAGTTTCTGTGTTAGTTTATAATGCCCTCAATGCTCGAACCTAAAATGGGATTGATGTGGAAAATATATTGTTTAAAGATCATAAACCTGAATTTGGAATTTCATTTGTGGCGTTTTGGGCTTTGACAGTTTTGCTTTTGATAACTTAATTTATTAAAGTGAGAATTTTTTATAGTATTTTCTAAGGTTAACACGAGCAGTAGATATAATTAAAACTGTTTTTATACGGATATAAGCTCGTTTATTACATTTTTTTACAATTTTCTAACGTTTCGGCACTTTTTCAGGTGCCGAAACGTTGGAAAATTGTAAAAAATATAATAAACGAGCATAAATCCGTATAAAAACAGTTTTAATTAAGAATTTTTTAGGTAAGTATGCTGCCCGGCAGATAATTTGAACAAAAATACACACAGTCGGACTGTGTATGCAGCGACAAATAAGTCCATTTTATTATTGTTATTAGTTCATTGTGGAGCGTGTGGTATAGTAGAACGCTGGCTTCCCATTCACAGCTCGTGGGTTTGAATTCCGGCACGTAACCATAACTTTGTTTTCTAAGTTACGTACGTTTTCTTAGTTATATTAGCAATACCACTCGCTATCAGTGAAGGAACACATCGCGAGGGAACCTGAGTATCGGAGGTGTTCACATTGGCTACACTACAGGCACGCGTGGTGATAATGCCCATACTCCCTCTCTGAAAGAAGGCCTTTGCCCTACAGTGGGGCAACTGTAGGCAAAATTATATATTAGTTAATTGGACTAATCATATACCGCGCACCCTGAATCATACCCTTGTCCCATTGAGACCGGAAATATATGCGAAGTCATTTGGTCAAGTTGTTTGTCGGACACTGTAACAAATCTCATAGGTGACTGCTATCTTCTTGTGCGGCATGCGTCTGTGACTAACAAGCACCGAATTACTTTCCAGTTTCTGGGTGTGTGGTTGACCGTAAGATACCGTAATCAGAAGGACCCGCGCGCTAACCCGAGTGCATTTCTCTAAATCACGACGACAGCGACGGCTACAGCATTTTCACTGGCATTTTCTACAAGGTGTATTGGTGTTTGCCCGCATGCTTTGCTGCTACCGTTTGTCTTGTTCGCTGTTGTGTTCGCTTAGGCCTCCGCGTTGTATGAGTTTTCTGACGAGCCGGGCCTAGACTAGAGTCCATTCATTTAGGTAATTAAATATATGTAAATAATCTTGATTAGTCTTTTTATTGAAATATACACTTTATAAATGAAAATATCATTTACTAGATAATTTTAATAGAATTTCATGAAATTACATTAAATTTCAGATTGAATTGGTAAAGTGTAAAGAAATTGATTTAAAAAAGTGTGTACTTCGATAAAAAGAGGCATAAAGATTGTTTAAATTTTTATCCACCTAAACAAATGGACTATAGAGTCTATATGGGTGCCGTGATCTCACGAAATACAATTTTGAACTTTTTAACATACTTTTAAGCGGGTTTTATGACGTTGTGTACAAAAGAATAACTTGTTAAAAAGAATAACTTACACTTGTGGCGAGCTTAATAATTCTCAGCTCCGCGCTCGCATTTCAATCTCCAATAGTCCTGCATCGCGCAATCAAAGTTTTTCATATTGTTTTACATACCATAAATATATAACGTCCGACTGACATCAGACGGACCCACCTCCCCAGGCATAGGACCTGCCTGGTGGGAAATTTCCCTTTATAGTGGAAGAGCACGATCACCTGCGCTTTCCTTTACACTGTTGACAAATTAAAATTTTCAATTTAGATAGATGATAAAATATATTTTTTGTATGTACATGAGGAATTACATAAGAGACTTAAACAATAACAATAGCAGTGCAATTGACGGCATTGTTACCAAAAGTAATTTCTTCCAGACCACCATTGACGGAAAAAAGAAGTGCAGCTAAACAATATTAAACAAGATAATTTTATATTTTATACACCTACATCAGCGTTACATAAATTAATCTATAATATAAAAATGAATCGCTGAATGTGTTGGTAAGCGCAAATCTGTGACACCGAAAAATCTCAATAAAGACTATAAATATTTTTGAATATATATACTACCTAACCTAGAGCAAAAAAATGACGTAATCGACACGCTACGAAGAAGAAAGGCATGTTAGAAGTTAAACATGGTAGAAAATTGCATTTCCTCTGTAATAGGAGTGGAGTTTTTTTTTTCCGCTGCCTTTTTCTCCACTACAATACGGCCCGAAGGCGGCGGCTTACATTTTACATTGTACATTGACATTCAGCAAACAGAATGTAAATTCTTTACGTTGAAATAAAATTATTTGAATAGGTAATTTTTGCAAAGCACATTTTTTCAAAGCACACCTGCATTCTATTATTGTGCCGCGGCACGCACTTTGCGGGACACTGCTATGCACTGTTCTGTAAATTAGTAAAAAGAAAAAGGAAATTCTACTCTGTGCACTACACTCTTGCTACTCTGTACTACCAAGAACTTCTAATTAATTTTCCCCTGACGGCTGAAGCCGCTCGCCCAATCCCGAATTACATTTTCTTTATTGATTTCATGAGATCCTGGTATACCTTATATACTAGTCGCATAGTTGTTCAATAGATTGGTTAGCATGGCCAACGGCAATCGCTGTTGTTTGTCGCTATTTTGTGAGGGTACTAAACAATAGCATCGCATTCAGAAGGCATCCGCGCTAAAGATAAATATTATTTATTCGTCAAACACCAGATAAAAGGTTGTTACTACATTAAAATACGTCTTCTACATGTTTCGCCCATTAGTTGTTATAAAAATATAGGTACCTCTACAAGTCTACATATAAATATTTACATACGAGCTGAGAAGATCGCACCGCGCGAGGTCGCGAGTTACGTTGCACAGGTTATAGGGTTATTATTAAAATGCCCAATCTCTGAAACATTTCAGTTAGTCATTTATGACAACTTTTGCTAAACATTTGAAATATTTTTGTAATGTATGTTTTTTTCTGCTTTGGGTTATAAGAATGTATATAGTAGAATGTCCATTCTTCTATCTAGGACAATGATTTACCGAAAGTTGTAACGTTGGCCAAGAGCGTAAAGTGCAAATAAAAAAAACTCGTCGAACAAAAGTTGTTACCAAATACAAACTCTTTATTGATGACTCAAAATGACTCAGATGTTAAAATTGGAACCTTTGCAATATGATTTGTTTGTAAACTACAGTGCAAAAAAAAAACTGCCTGAAGTACTCCACCACTTGTGGTTGCCACCCACTTGGTTGACATTCCGAAACTCCGCACTAAGCGCCTATATCATACTTCATAATGCGCACAGACAAAGCGTGGAATACCTTGCCGGCGACCGTTTCTCCGAACGCTTATATTATAACCTTCACCTCTTTAAGATTCGTGGGAAGAGGCTACTTGTGTCAATCCTAGACCTCTTTGCCCTCGGGCTAGATAGAGGTCGAGAGAAAACGCGTTATAAAAAAACCCATGACCATGCCTATCTTACTCTATTGAGCAACTATACATTAAGCAGATTCATCGCCAGTCTGCGTTTAAGACTATGATCGCAGTTGCAATCAACGAACTATGTTTTTTTCATTCTCATTCTTATATTCTCCGCACGAGCACATCACCATCTCCGCTTGAAGCACTTGTAGCACTTTATGATAAACCTATTGTTTCACACACCAACATTCGCACGTTAGTTGTTTCTGGTTATGAAAGTGGTGCAGACCGGTGAGTGCAAGATATTGAAGCAGGACTAGCGAGAGAAGCGCTAACGTAATAGACGCTAAGGTAGGTGACATTTTTCCGTAGCACGCTGCATGACCGGCCTTTGTACAATTTATTTAAACCATAGTCATAAGAGGCCATCTATAAATTACGTCACACCAATTTCATGATTCTTTGGAGCTCATTGTGACCCTAATGTGACGTCACATATTTTGCAGTTATTAATAGAAATTATAACATTCAAACAGCACTTCCAAATTTATTACACATAGTTACACATTTCTATTAAGTGTATTGAAATTACGTAGTAGTAGTACCTAGCTTATCTCTCTCTCTTCCTTCCCTATTCGTCAATGATTCTCCTCATTATCGTGTCAGGTAATTTATGGAAGGGTCTATCTAACTTATACTACTACAGCTGAGCCGCTGAAAGACTATATCTGTTTATTACCGCAACAACGTTATGCGTTATGAATCTTACCGCGAATACCGCCATTCAAACGCCGTTTGTCACTAAGCGAAGTAGATAACTGCACAACACCACAGATATGAATCTTGCTGAATCAGATATGAAGCAACGCATCGACACATACTTTGCGTGACCGATATAAGTGCCAGGCATCAATGCGGCTACTACATTCCGCCCATCCTTCGCCATTATCTTAGTCGGACGTCCTCAAAAATTGACAGAATACCTCATTGCATACTGATCTGACGTAAAAATACAACAAACGTCCTTACACCGTACGAAGAGCACACTTTCCTTCTACTTTCATAGCAGGTGGTAAAAAATCGACACGCTTGGTTTTTATACAAATCGCGATGCTTGTATTCCCAGCTAGACACATGTCTGTGCACTTATAGTAGTAGACTTATGATGATACTTACTTACTTTACTTTATGATAGATTTAGTGACTAACCGCGTTTATTTGCAACGGCAAAATAATGGGGAAACCGTTCAACAGTTCAAAACGGACAGCTATGCCACTGGCATTTTCTTGAAGCGTCCCAGTAATGTGTGTAAACCAAACCAGATAATAATGTGTGTTATTGACTGTTTCAGTTATTCGCCGTGTGGCTTGCCCGGCGGTACCGCAACCAGCCTGACCCCAACTACAAGGAGCCTCACGCCGTTTTCCCCCGGAGCAATAACCTTTACTGAAACTCACTGACATAGCCCCGAATTCACCTTTGAACTGACCGCGGTTCGACACTAAATCCTGCTGGACTTCGTCGGTCTTTAGTGTAGATTAGGTTGTTTAGGCCCTGAGGGCGGCATAAAGAGGCTCACGCCTTTTCCATCTAAAAATCTGTCTTAAGCACTACAGTGAAACGTAACTTTACCTATATGTATATACTTAGTACAGGTAGGCGTTGCCGTTGGACGCGGTTTGTTAAATAAATCACCTATGCCCTGAAGCACGCAGTGCGCGGGTAGCGCGTTTCTGCGAAGGCGAAGTCTGAAGAGAAATTGATGCTTTCGACATTAATGAGCTAGATCCAGGGTCTTAACCGGCAGCACCAAGAATAAAAAACTGACGTCTAAGTGAACATCATCATAAACCACGATATTGGTAATAGCTATTTTCAGACCCTAAGACTCAATTAATTTTTGCCAAAAAAAGCCATTTTGTTGCCCTAAGGTTCTGAATAAAAAATAAGGTTCTTAAGGTACTACAATTACTAAGATACATGATGTTTAAGAACTTTCTTTCCAAAACGTATTATGATGGTGCGCTCGTGGCCCAGTGGAACCGGGTGATTGGAATCAATCACTAACAACAGGCGCGGTCAGGTGCTGGATGGGTGACCATCCCGTGACTACTGCTAGCGACACTTTCCGAGCGTTTCGGTGTTTCGCAAGGCACGTTATGCCGGTGGTGCCGGCTGTCATGTACGTTAAGTCGTGTCAGAGGCGGCTTGATAACTTCTGACAGTAAGGCCCGGCACTGTCACTGAAGCGTCTGAGTCCGCCTTCGGTGACAAATGTCGCGTCGCACGGTTTGGTCTTAAAATTAACACTTCTATAGCTCTAAGATTAATACACTTGCTTTATATTTTTTAAAAACCTATTTAGAGGCTAAAAATTTCACCCATGCCGGGATTCGAACCCGCAACCTCTGGCTATCCGTACCAGCGCTCTACCAATTGAGCCAATGGGCGACTCACGGCATCAGTGAACTTTCGAACCTCTTTACAATATTCTCTGTATTACGTACAGACTTCTATAGCTCTAAGATTAATACACTTGCTTTATATTGTTTTAGGGCTGTTTATTACGTAAGACGATGTGGAGGAAGGGCTTCGAACAAATGTTACTTTTTCATAAACGGGGTAGGGTTGGGGATCCGAATGTGGTTGAAATTGTCTTCCGTAATTAATGAACAGACCCTTGCCGCCTGGGCAGGTGGGACCTCCTACAGCTGTAAATTAGATGTGGTGATTCAAACACATACACTCAGGGCCAGTTTCTGAATTGAGCGTTTTGCTAAGTAAATAGATAACTGTAGTGCTGTCTCTTCCGATTTCCCAGATAAGTGTGTGACAGAACGTTACTTAAGTATTGGTGAAATCCCACTTCGGAAATTGGCCCTTAGTTACTAATTAAGTTAAACTAACGTGCTGTCGACGTCGCTAGTTCAATCAACGGTTCTTTCAATATTGCCCTTCGAAACCAGCGTTGGACCGAGTAAGGAGAAGCCCTCGCAATCTTCGGTCAGCTTACAAAAAAAAACTCGAATTTACACGTACCTACACATACCTATGAATTTTTTTATAGATCTATTACTTTATATCACAACTTACCTGCTATCAAAATTAAGTGTAGGTTAAGGTATTTATCAAGGCTAGCTCTTCAGTAATTTCTGCTCCTTATCACCAAAACTAGGAATCAGGACTGCGATGTGGGTTTTGTCAAGTTAGAATGTCATAATTTAGCAATGTTCTGGAAAGTCGGGACTTTTGACCTTTTAGTGCCACAAAGCGCACGACTCGCACCGTCATGCTACCTATACTAGTATAGTGCTCGGAGCACAGTAACGCGCGTCTTTGTTTTTTACGCGTTGCAATACAGGCCGTGCAAACTGTCAAAATAAGCGACATACTATTCGCATTCAGCCGCGACATCATGTTAAATCGCATAACAAGTTCGCGCATTGTCATGCTACGAGCACTGGTATGTAATTTTCCAGTTATGAGTGTATCTATCTAGTTAAAACAAAGTGATCTCAGTGTTTGCCGGTGTCTCTTGCAGTCTTTCATTCATTATTAGAATGCTGTGTCATTTTTTTAATCAATTACGACGAATGTCGTCCTAATAGGTACTTCGTATATAGATTGTATTTTTAATGTGTATTATTAATGTTTGCAATCGTTTTCGCAGACAATTGCAGAACGGTATTGTACTCATAGAAATCCAAAACATGTCAGTAGTGCAAAATAATCTGGTTTGATTGTTCAATGCTAAATTCGGTGACTATTTTCACAGCTTACGAGTTGAAGAATCGAATGGGTCACAAATGAACGTAAATTTAATAATAATTGTGCATATCATGCAGTAATATACACATTTCCTGAGAAGTTGCAGTGGTCAGGGGCGCCGCTCTCGTCCACATAGTCAAGCGAAGTGTTATTAACTCTCAAAATCTTCAGGGGCTAGAGTCTAAAGAAACTCATAGTTGTTCAGTATAGTGATATTAGCATGGCAATGACTGTTATTTGACACTACATCATTCCGCTCATTTATCGCGGAGGGTATCAAATCACGCGACGCGCCAAGATAAACTGCACCCGTTGTCTCCATTAAAATACGATGGTTGTAGGTAGACGCCTTGTGGTTCCGCGTCGCAGTGGTTCCCCGTTATTTCTGAGAGTTGAATAAAACGGTCGCGGTCAATAGGCGTCACAACAGTATCAAGTAATCAAAGATTTAACGATATTAGGGGAAAGTGCATATTAAAAGTATTTATAAAAAATAAGAGATTACCAATAGTTTGAAATTAAGTACCAACTCCTTTCAGCCATTTTGACTGATACACCACGACACCGCGTGACGTCACGCTTCGGTTAACATTGGTAAATTTCACCCGTGCTTTGTTGTAACTACTAGTGATTACGATGTTTGTTTATCTAGGCGTGACGTCAGATTCGACGCTATGACACTGCGAGAGATTAAAAATAATTTTAGAAAAATGGCTTCAACCTTCGTTAAACTTTAGTTTATTATTGAAAAAAAAAATTTATATATATATATATATATTTTTTTTCAGTTTTCATATATATATATATATATACATATATATATTTATTTATTTTGTAATTAGTAAATGTGTCCTCACACTATGGAAGAGATTTAAAAATCTTTCGTCATGCCTATTGCCAGACATAAAGCCCAATTTTAGTGCTAAAATTAGAAAATATGCGAAGAAATTTCATTCTGGACATTAAATAATTACTCATTTAATTAAATAATTACTCATTAAATGTCTGTAATATAATTGTTTCCCATTTATAATTTATTTTTCTTCGAGCCTAGCACAATATATTGAAACTGCGAGGTAAATAAACACTTCAGTCATAAAAATTGCCATAGAAGTATAATCAATCATTAGGGGCTCAAAGCCAAATAAAATGTGGAACCTCTGTGATCATTGCCGTGTCAATGAAACTACCATTACCGTACCAATATCACTCTAGTGAACTCTAGTGATAAGAGACTCTCCCCCCAAGAGTTATTCTGCATTTATGTTAGCAACTTTCGTTTGAGGGTTTTTATATTGTAACATTTTACGCGTGTATGCGTAAGTAGTGAAAAGACATTGGTTTTCAAATCGAACTATTTCCGTACTTTGATAGTTATGAATACTGTTTTGATTTACTAGTCAGATTCCTAATTAATTTTACATTTGCTACAAATAGTTTTAATCGAATTTATTATCAATTTATTTTAATAAGTCTTTGAATTTTTATGATTTACCAGTCAATTTGTAGTTATTAATAGATAATTACTAATTTTAGATACGTCATACGTTCTCGTACCCTATATTTTTTAGTTTACGTTTTATCGAGCTATCATGCTAATTCACTAGGTATTATGATTTTAAATATAATTCGTGAGAGTTATTAAATAGTGAATTCAATGACTGAATACATAACTTTATACATAAAAAGTATATTATAATATGAAATAGATTGTTTAGTTGTAGAATGCAACTTATTTCGTCGATGTCACTGTTTAGAAGTACAAATATGGACATTAACTGATTGAATTATATGTCATATCATATCACAAATACAACTTACCTTTAGTACGAATTATTTACCATGCAAACTAGAGGCTCGTCCGTTGCGTTCGTTAGATACATTATACAATAGCGAAATGCTCCTTTTCCTTAGCATTAAGTTAGTTAATTCTTTTTAAGGTCAGGTGAGGTAAGAGGAACATACTTTATTTTAATTCAGAATTCGTGAGGTCTAGCTAGGAAAGGTAAGGTCTTATTATAACTTTAACAAACACATTACAGGTCTTCGTGTTTTAGCTATTCCTGGTCTAAGTATTATTTTGCTAATTAGAGTACTTGCTATGATAATGCCAAAAACGTGCAGTTTATGCAAACGTTTCTCTTCCCCCGACTTTGGGGTAAGAGGAACAGTCATCATAATTATTATACATTCATGTGTATTTGAATAAATGCAGTTTGAAGTTCTAAGTAAAAAGGTTGCAATCAAATTTAATCTTTCAAGTTATTGAAATAAGGTAAGCATTCGAAAAAATCCCCTAAACTTTTATTTTGGGGTAAGAGAAACATATAATTCAAGTCAGATGTAATAAACCAGTGGCCCAACTATTTTTATAGTTGTACAGCCACTAGTAAGGGCTTGTGGTCCAACAACTTAGACCACTGCCCAGAAAGAAACAAACCGTGAAAAAGCAGGAGTTCTTAATTTATATAAAAAAAAACTAATATAATAGAAATTTAATTATTTAAAATTTATTGGCAAAGTAGGTACTTATGTCACTTTAATCAGTCTCAATGTTGCATTAGAGATACGAAAATAATAAAAAACACTTAAATAATAACATGCATTTTCGTCAAGTTCTACTGAACATTAAAATTAATAAAGGACATTTTGAAAATTATTTTCCCTCTGCGACCAATCATGGGTTTGGGTAGCTTTAAAACAATGTCCGCTCTGTTTTACTTCCGATATGTTCTCTATCAGAGGGAAAGTAAATGTCGTTTCACCTTCGGTCTTGGATTTTTTTCTTGTGTATTTTACAACAGAAAAATACACTTTGTTACCCCTGACACGGGGGAAGTGGAACATATGTTTCTCTTATACCGAAGTATTTGTTCCTCTTTCCCCATTTAAGTTTTTGGCGGCTAGAATTTTTATTGCTATCAAACTAGTATTATTTGCAGTCCTTGGCGTGAAATAACTAATAAAAGGTATAACTTACCGTTTCCATATAAGATTTTTGTGAAAAGATTATCCCCAACACCTTTTTTTCAAATGTTTTCCGCTAGACCAAAACACACTGTAACCGCTTAATCACACACTTGAAAACTGAAAAAATATATTTCTTTTTTTTTTCGCGCTGTAATATCGTGGCGACATCTCTTAGCAACCGTCTGCACTATTTCGGTTTGTCTGTTTTATCGACTGAGGAACCATAGAGTAAAACTCTATAGATTATTAGCTATGGTCTTTAGTTCCTCTTCCCCCAGTGTTCCTCTTACCTCACCTGACCTTAATTATATTCTTCGATTATCTTAACTTGATAAGAGCTGTAAGTAATATCTATTGTATACTCGTGTTCTGTCTGTTTGACTCAAAATAAAGCATGTTGAGCATTCGGAGTTTTTTTTTGGGCATGTATACCTAACAGGTTCATCTTAGTACAATACATAACCTCACGCCTGTATCCCAGAGGGGTAGGCAGAGAGCAGAGACTGCCACTTGCCACGACCCTCGCTTCATCAACGCTCATAAGTCGTTGCATGCACCCACGCCGGTTCCGGGTACTTTTTATGTTCCCCTTTGCGTATACAATACAATTGTAGTATTGAGTTTTAAGCTAGATTGACACCCAAAGTATAGATGAAGGTTAAAATATAGAAGACAAATAAATAAGGTAATCCTCATATTTAGGAACAATGACGCGAGGACTTTCCCTCAAGTTTGAACTAGGGCATTCGAAAGCACCAGGTACATAGTTTATTATCTTAATTTCATTATTATTAATAGGTATTACTATCGTTAATTATCTGAAAAGCGTTTTTTTTTTTCATGATCGACTAGGCAGCCCCTCTAGAAGCAATTCCTATACAAAAGTTCTGTTTTATCGGACATGCCAGGTCTCAATGACACTACCATTTCGTTTAGAGGAAACAAATCAACGTTTCCTCGTTAACCTTTTCGTAAATACCTTCGTATTTAGACAAACTCTAAGTAGGTACTTGTAAGTTCCTACAGAGCATTCATGGACTAAGTGTCTTAACTTTCAAAACGTCTATAATCAATGTCTACAAAGCATAATACCCAAACTGTAAAGCGCCTAGCTAGAGAATAAAACGTGCCAAGCAAAATGCAAATGTGTAGTTAATAGTCTAGAGATCAAAATTATCTATGACATAGATAGCAAAGAGAGCAAGCAAAATGTCTCAAATTCTAACCAGCAAATTAGAACTAAATATTTTTTTCCTTTTTTAGGGTTTCGTACCCGAAGTTTAAGTGACCCTATTACTAAGACTCCACTGGCAGACTGTGTGTCTGTTTGTCAGGCTGTATCTAATGAACCGTGATAGCTAGACTGTTCTTGTAACATAACAGTGAACACCAAATCGTTACAGAACTAAAGACAACCTCTCACAACGATCTCTGTAGCATTATCTTACATTCATCCATCAAAACTTTTATCCCATCCACGAACAAATCACAGTGAGGGGCTGCTTCTAGCCACAAATTAGACAGGGAGCTCAGCAGCGGCAGCGCGCGCGCTACGGTGGAGAACTGAACATGATTTGTTTCTGTAGTCGCTAACGTGGAGCTCCCATACAAATAACGTAATTTTTTTTGCCGTTTTTTGCTCGATATTAATCACGGCAACAGGTAGGCGCTTGAAATGTTGTATAGATAACAGTACGGGACCCTTCGTGCGCGAGTCCGCCTCGCACTTTGGCCAGTTTTTTATACAAAGCTAGGCACAACCAGGCTATATAATATCGAAAGAGAAAGAAGTCTTCTCTCTTACGACTTCACCAACACCGTAAGTGCGTGACAGTTAAAACTTAAAAACTCTAGTATGATACTTATTTAGGTCCGAGTTCACCAAATGGTGCGAGAACCAGGTGCCTAAGAACTCAGCTTATGAGAGCTCGGCTTGAAATCTTTGGTCAAACGAAACGGATTTTACCAATAGGTTCATCTTTGATCGCGATTAGAGACTGAAAGCGGTAACGTCTCATTTCCAGACAAAACTACATGTTGCTTCCTTATATAATATAGTTAGCGAACATTATCGACTATTGACCCGATTGTACGTGGATCCGTTGATGGTAACTTACGTGAAACTAAAGTATTCATGTGAATCGCCTTTATTAGTACCATTACGAGCATTTACTCGTAGTATCAGCATTGAATTTCAAATTCAATGGTATCAGTACAAATGGCGTAAAGGTCCATTGTGGCAACATCTATACACAAACACAATTAGTCTGTGATTGCGTTGTCGTCTCTTCTGTGAAATGGATCTTCTTCTTCTTCAGGCTATATTATGTAGCCCACTGTTGGACATAGCCCTCCCCTAATGAGCGCCATAGCGCCCTGTTTTCAGCTTGCCGCATCCAGCATCTGTCTGCAGTTTTTCGCAGATCGTCATCCCACCTGGTCGGAGGGCGTCCTACACTATGTTTGGCGAGTCGCAAATTGATCTAAGATTTGTTAATCTGGTTTACAAAGACAGTGATGAAATAAGTTATCGCGGCTCACAGAAAAACCGAACTTCCGAGAACTCCGATTTCGACCGGGGCGTTTCCAGTGTGACCATGTGTGGCAGATTTCTGCCATTTTACTGGCGATTTAAATAAGTGGCACAACCTGTACTTGTAACTTGTTTATGCATGGTGTGCAATAAAGAGTATTAATAGAATATTCAATGTCATCGTTATCTAAAGAAAATTTTGATTACAACGTAGATACAGCGTGATAATAATAGATGTTACGCAGCATCGTGTTGTCTCTGAATTAGTTTAATTTTAAATGTTGTATTTATTTAATATTTTTCTTCTAGTATACAGTAGGTATATTCGTTATCAACTCTTGTATATCCCCACTGCTGGGGCACGGGTCTCTTCCCGCATCGCAGGAAGGTTAGGCCATACTCCACCACGGGGGCCAAGTCCGGGTTGGTGGAGGATTGTAAGACAGTGGCGGGCCTTCCGGTCAGAAGTTATCAAGCCGCCCATAAGGCCTCTGACATGGCTTAACGACTGCCGTTATATGACAGCCGGCACCAACGGCTTAACGTGCCTTGCGAAGCACGGAAGCGCTCGGAAAAATGCCACTAGCGGCAGTCACGTGACTCTCACCCATCCCGTACCTGACCGCGCCTGTTATTGCTTAACCAAGTGATTGATTCCAATCACTCGGTTCGCCTAGGCCACGAGCGCTTCACAGTACATTATGTATTGGATTTTTTTGGGTTGTTCCACTAATCCGCATTGAAAATCCCCATTGATGGGGATTTGTGAACTTTTTGTCCGTAAATCCCCATTGGTATCTTAGTATTGGCAATGGGGATTTGTGGACAAAAAGTTCATAAATCCCCATTGGGATATAAAACGAAATATAAAGGACACATTAATTATGAATCACAAAGTACTTATTTTGTAATACCAATGCCTACATTATACAAACACAGTTTTTCAACAATTTATAAAATTAGAGTTGTAATCATGAAATGAAATGAAAAGGTTTTATTCAAAGTATCACAGAAAGTGCGTCTTAATGAACGTTACAATTCAGACTAGGTGTCCATTTCAAAATCAAGATCATTTAGGAGAAAAAATGGACAAAAAAACTCCTAATTTAGTCTTTTCAAAAGTCCTTAATTAACATACTTTACATAATTATTATAAACATAGAACTCATACATTGTACTGGCTTTAATTCCAAACCTCATTGTCATTTAAATAATCCTTTATGTTATAGTAGGTAGCCCTTTTAGCACAAAGTGTGCTTAACATATTTTTTGAATCAGACATCCTTACCTAAATTGAACATGAGTTTTACATTTACTAAGTAAATCACAGATTCTATGTAACTAGGTATTACATTTTTATGGGCATTACCCCCCAATGATGGCACAACCTTGCGCTATGGGGATCATTAGGGGAGGGCTATGCCCAGCAGTGGACTAATATAGCCTGTAGAGGAAGAGGAGGTATTACATAACAATCACATTTTCACCGTCATTGATAAAATCACATGTTTCTTATTAACTAAACTAAATCAGTTTTTTTTTACTATATTTACTTAGAAGCCTTGTTCAATGGGTAAAAGAGTGCATTTTGTCAGAGCCATCGCACTAATAATTTAGTCGAATAATGGAACAAACAAATCAAACATCGCGTGGTGAAAAAGAATCCTAATCTTATGAAGCTTCTCACTTCTTTGGCTGAAGATGCATCGTACTACGAAGTGCTTGCATTGCGGCTTACTCAAGGGAGCATAGGGATTACAGAAAGATCAATCCAAAGTATTAATCCCGATGTTTACATACGGGAGGTCCAAATGGAGCTTGTTAATAGCTAAATTACGATTGGCCATTGCTTGGAAAAATTAAGATGATTGAAATATAGAATTTAATTGACAATAAATATGTGATTTTATTAATGACGGTGGAAATGTGATTGTGTTGTAATAACAAGTTAATTCTATTAATTTTACATTAACGTTATTTACGTTAGTGTAAAAGTAATCAATTATCTCTGATTTGATAAATTGTTGTAAAACTGTGTTTGTATAATATATGTATTAGTAGTAATACAATATAAATACATGTTTCATACTAATGTGTTGTTCTTTATATTTGTTTTATATACCAATGGGGATTTATGAACTTTTTGTTCACAAATCCCCATTGGCGTATCTTAGTATTGGCAATGGGGATTTGTGAACAAAAAGTTCACAAATCCCCATCAATGGGGATTTTCAATGGGGATTAGTGGAATAACCCATTTTTTTCATCTCCATGGAGACGTAAGGCATATTTGTGCGGCAGATTCTTCACTTTTGAGATGGTCACTCTGGGCGTTTCAATGAGCTGTACTCTGTTCTCATTTGAAATCTCGGATCGCTTTGGAATTATTGGCGAAATGCGTTTTGGAGATGTAAACTCAGTTAAGGCTGTAATCCAGATTACGGTCAATTGATCTAGGTTTCTGACCTTGATGAAATCGGGGCTTAGAATTTACCTTTCGCTCAGCATATTTGACCCGCTTAGAAGAATCTCCAGAACTTTTCCCAGCAAATTGAGGTTTGATGCTAGAAAGAAGCAAACCTTCATTTCCAGACTATCCCGATTAACATAGGATTTTTAAAATACTCTTAATTGTTATTGCAAGGCGCCTATATAGGCATTTTACTTCCTAGTCAATTTAATATCTAGGTTTATTTGACCTAGTCGTTTTGATTTCTGGGTTGCATAGCGTACAGATGAATGCAAAAACCGCTTCTAAGCGAGTCTTGTAGCGACATCTGTTGAAAAAATGTCGACTACAATTATTTTTAAAGAAATTCCCATTTTTGTATTTATATAGGTACTAAAAACCATATAGAGAGAATAGGTACTCTTGATCTACCTAAAAAGGGAAATATCTACACATTTATTAAGTAAAACATTCACTGGGGTTGTATTGATTTATTAACTTAACGACTACCCCTTTTCCTCGACTCTACCCCCGCTCACGTCACAACCTTATATCCAGCAAAGATGGTTCATCTGAAATGGGTCCAGGACGCTAAGTAGGTATGGAGTGCACCGATCGTTCACTATCGTACGTTATTGAAATTTATTATAGAACTCCGTATCCTAACTAAACGAGTAATAGCCTCGAGTTACAGCGGCATCGGCTAGGTAGCCTATTCTACCCGCGACTAGTTTCGAGAAATAACGGAAAGTTCGAAACTAGATATTAATGAAGCTTCCCATCGAATATCCCTGACTCCGTTCTACAAATCGCTGCATCAGTTGATTCTCCTTGTT
Organism: Yponomeuta sedellus; assembly: GCA_934045075.1. Lineage (NCBI taxonomy): Eukaryota > Metazoa > Arthropoda > Insecta > Lepidoptera > Yponomeutidae > Yponomeuta > Yponomeuta sedellus. The sequence goes on along the minus strand of OW203724.1, from coordinate 2,308,947 downwards.
TTCGTACAAAATGGTTTCCCCGCAACGGCGCATGTACGTTTTCCGCCCTCGGCTTGCAAGGCGGCGGGCGGCGGGCGGGGGCGGAGAAGTCAGTAGTCTCGCAAGCCAACTCGCCGCCGTCGCACCGATCGATCGCGACACCTCGCTCGTGTCGCGCTTATCACTTCACCCGGTGACTGCTAACTTAAATGATGTCGTTCGACACAGACGAGCTGCGCGATGAGTGAGTACCTACGCCTGGAGTCGTGCCGGGACTATCTGTCGCACGCAACACGGAAGATACCCTCAGTACTGATTCAGTTTAGAGAAGCTAGTCCCTAAATGATGCATCACATTCTTATACCTACATATACGTAACCCATTAAATTGAAACACGAGTCCCAATTGTCAAGTCCATGGAGTGTCCACAACTCTACACAATTTATACACGCTAATAAAATAGTAGTTGTTCTAAGGTAAAGGTAGAACAATGCCTAGGTTCGTGAATAGTAAATAAAATAACGCAATGGTATTGACAGGTTGGCAATTAAAGAAAACGGTCAGTTAGTTTTAATAAATGTCTGTATTCGGAGTGTTTGTTGACCCTTAAAAAATTAGGTGGATTCATGACCTATTTGTTCAGTTGTTATAGTACCTATTTCTTAATGATTCGCGATACTCATACATATAGTCTGTAAATTATAGCTTGAGCTCCGCGACAGTTGTCATCAAAATTGAGTCCATGATGTTGTGAATTTTTTACCTGAATATTTGTACTGCGAAAACTGAACTGAGTACTTTCTGCACAGATAGTGATGTCTAACCAGTATAGTAAATGCAAATATAACAAACTTAAATATAACAAATATATTACAAACTTTCGATGATTTGGTGATGGATGATCTAAACTGCAGGTTTACTATTGGAATTAAAGTTTATTTGTTTGAAAAGCATTATCAAACATAGTTTAGTTAATTTTTTTTGCCAAGGTAGAGAAGTACTTACTTTACTAAGATTGATTGATTGAAAACATTTAGTCAAATAAAAATACAAAAAAATACAGAAGTTGGTTTCTGCCAAACTGCATAGGTAACAGTTTGTTGGCTCTTGGTTTTACAAGTTCAACTTATCTTATATGCTAGGTACATACAAATACTAAAAAAGGCATTTGAAGGCTCCCTCCACACCACCCTCTTGCTCGCCCTACGCCTAAGGCTTGGGTTCGGTCACTCACATGACATTGCCACGAACCACGACAAGAAATAATATACAACATCATAAAACAGCATTTTGCACTACCATTCTCAGGTTTGCCGTGTGTTTTTTTTTGCTTCGGTAATTCACCCAGTTACGAAATGCAGAAGATTGGGAGCGAGTTGTTCGCTTTGATAATATTTAACAAGACTTGGTTATTGGAAGACTGCTCCAGTGACTCTGATTCAAAATTCGAATCAGAAACCGATTTAGGGATTTTAGGATGTACACCTCTACTTGCATAAAACTTTATATATAATATTTCTCGTGTCTGATTTCATATTTACAACTTCCCGAAATTCTTCGGTCCATCCACGTTATCGACACGCTTTAATTGACATTTGATGTCGACATTGTCGCATTCCTAGTCCTGTCAGTGTGACGGCTGTCGTGGAGCTCAAGCTATGTTTTACAGACTCTAATTATCTATTAAACGGGTCTAATCGCGATTATTTTATAGGTGAAACTTTATTACCTTATTTCCCAACGTTTCTAATAATAATAACTATGATAATATGACAGATGACGTTATTCAGTTGTACGCCTTAATATCAAAAGGGAAAACAAAGCACAAGCGTATACCTATAGATACCGTAAAAACCTATATATATGTATAGATTATATACAGTAAAAATCCTATAGATACCGTATTTAAAATATAAAAATAAAAACATTGTTTGCTACCCAAAGTAGTTGTTCATTCCTCTGACTAAAATAAAGGGAACTTCAAAAAATTAATACTAGCTACAATATAACGACGGAAAGGAACGACTACCACGGTAGACATACAGATGGGGCAACCTACTACGACTTCACGTTACTGATCTGATCGAGTAATTGTATCGAGTCATGTAGGTCAGAATCTGGGATTCTGAGTAAATGCATGACTTAATTCCGGTTTCGTAGACTCGGGTTTGTTTTTCGCTTTAAAAATTAATTGAAGCAGCTGAAATCGAAATATTTGGCACAGGCTCTCAAAATTTCCTATATACTCGAATAAAAACTTAAAAACAATTTTAATTAGGACAATGCTAGTCCTAGCTTTTTTTACACTATATAGACTAGCGCTTAATAAAAATCTACTCTTTTAAAGAAATATTGTGGGCAACTCTTCGCCTATTATACCACCCAAGTGTCTCACTCACTAAAACTCAAACGCAAGTTCACTGATGCTTAATATTTAATTTTTCGGCCACTGTGGTCTTCATAAGTGTGTGTGATTATATTCTTCTTCTTTGTCTTTGCCTCATCCCATTATTTAAGTGTGTGTGATTATATTAAATTAAAAAAAATTTAAATAAATGATAATAAAAAAAACACCCTACACAGCTTCAGTAAACTGTAAGTTAATTTAATTTAAATTTGGTAGAGTTTAATCAAGGAAGGTAGCAATTTAATACACGGTTTTGATGATACGGATCGAGCATTAGGGGCGCAGCGGCAACTTATCAGGAGCAAACCGGAAAAAATAATAGGCCTGCCATTCTTGGGCCCCCGAGAGTCTACGCCCTGTGCCTGGGCACCGCTGGCACCGCCCTATTCACGACACTGCTAACTTGAGCCAAATTGTGCGTCTAAATAACTACTTACTTAGCTAAAATTGGGTTCTAGTTTCTGATGAGTACCTATATTTTTTCCCGATGGGTGATGATGATGATGATGATGGGATGAGAACTTATTACTATACTGACAACGTCTTTCTGTCCGTCTGACCCACAAAGCGCTTCTTCCCTTATACCGCTCTCAGGTGATCAGTTATTTTTTCTACAGATGTTGTGTCATTTCGGCAGATTGTCCTGTAAATAAAAAAAAAACAAAAAGTAAAACATGAGGAGTCAGGAAAAGATTGATTTTACATTTAGATAGATAGATAACATATTCTTTTAATGTACACAGAAAACTGTAATTTCTGTTATATAAAAATATACAGAAATTATATAAAAGTATAGGACAAATGGCGGCCTTATTGCTAAAAGCAATTTCTTGCAGGCAACCATTTAGGTACTTGTTTTTGCTTAATCGTAATGCCTACATACAAGTACCACACTTGGTATGATTTTATTGGTGCAGCCCTTATTAGGGTTTAGTATTCAACCCGAGACCCGAGCCCCAGCAGTGGGGACATACAAAAGTTGATATCGATTCAACAAGGACGTTGATATCGCTATGCCCACGTCTGTTCGTCTGTCTGTCCTTCTGTCTGTCGTCGGTTTGTAGCGGCACTGAGACGACAAGTACAGAAAGACAAATTATATTATAAACTAGCTGACCCAGCGAACTTCGTACCGCCTAACAGTCGATTCTTTATTTGTTTTTTAATTTTTCTCCGTAACAACCATCCTCGCACGTCAAGGTATTCTAAAAAAATAATTAGCGAAATCGGTTCAGCTGCTCTCGAAATTTGCGCTTACGAACACATTCGGCGATTCATTTTTATATTAAAGAGAAGAATATATTTATGCATTTATGGTACCAATGTGACTCGGATCCACTTGGCTAGTTTTTAGTATAATTACGAAATGGCATGCCCGTCTTACGCCGCGTCTTACTTTCATGGTAGCGGCTAAATGAGGATGGCCAAGGACAGAAAGAAGAAGCGTGCCTTGGGAGATGTACGGCAGTGGACGAATACAGACTGATTAATTTTTAAAATGAGCTCGCATGGAAGTACGTGCACAGCACTCTTGCCTCACATCCGAAAGGTTAACGGTTCGATTCCGACATGTATCTTTTTACGGTTACGTGCATTTGTAAACTTGTAGTGGCAATACCACTCGCTTACCGTGAAAGAATAGGTAGATCTTGTGAAAACTCGAGCGTCGGAATGTTAATATAATTATTATTATCTCAGCGCTTGCTGCGCTATGAGGCCAAGTGCGGCAATCTCAGGTCTAGTAGACCTAACTTGATTTGGGGATTTTCTTTTCAGACGTTTGTGTTTCTGTCAAAGTCCGCTGGCTAGTTTATTTCACACGTTGTTTTTTTAGTTTTGTGTAGCTCTTGTCGCGTATTTCCTTTTAATTTTCTCTTGTGTGAAGTCTATCGTTTGATGAGCTTTAGACGAAAAGGTTCCAAGCTATTTTGTACTTATACAAGCTGCGCCAGGTTTTCTCCTCTGCTAATCAGAGCCTAAACGCAAAAGTCTTCAACCAGTGCGACCTGCTGATAGGACCACTTCACCGATTCAAAATCGCACGACGTGCTATGAAACGGGGCTAAGCGCAGTCTCTTTATTGGATCACATCAGAAATGAGACAATTCGACAATGACATAGCCTTTATAAACAAAACTTAAAAGACTCCTAGTCTCCGCAAACGTAGAGTTAAATTGTAGCAATAATGCTCAAGCAAGCTCCGTAAATATAAATTTGCTGAGCTTGTACCTCTATAATGGATTATTATTTTGTGACTATAGACAATATTTAGGACAATAGCCATTGTAGTTATCACTATAACTCAGCAGCTGTAATCCCCAAATTGATACCTACCGGAAAATTAGAAGTGCCAAAACCGGATTAGAATTTTGCAGCTACACTGGGTTTAAACTCACATTATGAAACTTCAACACGGTTAACTACTGTTTGCTGTGATAATTATTCCTATTTTATTCTAATTTGTATAAAAAAATTGTCATTTTCATTAAAATTATTACACCGCCTCGTTGTCCGAGCGGTATCACAAGGCAGAAGGTTGTAGCTTCGACTTCCACTGGGGGCCGCTGTACATCTTGCAAATGCCCTCAGTCTGGGCTCTGGGTGTATTTCCTTGTTTGTGATTTCCATCTCTGGTTTCCATTTCTTCCATTCACAGGGTATCCTAGCCTGGGACTTGGATAAGCGATTGTGTTGTGTGGAAGTTACAATTATTTGAGTGCAAAAAGGGAATTCACAATACCATTAATTTAATATAATTATCAGGGATAAATCGTATACTAGAGTCATCCAATGATTGGGTAATTTATACGTTGTACGGACCAGCTACGTATCATAGATTGGTCGTTTCTTTATATTTACTTATAATTATGTTACTGACCATGGGTAAGTGAGTGTGAACCATGTACCTACGCAACGCTATTCAGTCTCGCTCCGCCCTCCGAGCTGACAGTGTTATGTATCCTACTGGTAATTTGTTACCTGAGAATAGATCAAGTTATTTTATTTTATTCTTGAATTAAAGTGCGCCGATAAATAGGAATTTATGCCCATTTGGACGTATACGTCCTACGCCCAAGGTGTGTATTCCTTTTTTTACTTAAATATTTATGAACTTTTTTAGATTACAATGACGGGAATGAGAGTTGTCGTGAGATATAAATGTCAATAACGTCAGGGTCACATTGCAATCCGGTTTACAAATGTAAGCCGCTTCGGGAGCATGGCGTGTTTTGTTTGTAAACTTTTTATATCAGCTGTTTGAATTCCGTTTTCGCACATTGACATCGATTGACATACATTTCCTGTAGCAAAAAACGTCGCGCGTCACTGAAGGAGGCGGCCTTGACAGTAACAGCCTAAACAAAACATAGCCACTGATAAAGTTTCGATGATGCAATTAAATATTGTTGTTGTTCGATAAAGTTTCAGTAAGAAAATAATAATATTATTATAATATCAGTAAAAATTCGCATGAATTTGCGTTACATATTTTTTGCGGTGTAGCATTTATTTTACAAGTATGGGCCTGGGTATTTTATTGGTTAAAAAAAATGGGGCTTCGCTGTTTTTGATCAGTCTCTAGTCAATCGTCACCGTTGTAACAAACTCTGTGTTTGAAATTAAACTCTTTTGTAAATACTTGCTTAGTCACCCACTATTATTAGGTATACTATTACTTTTTTTAAACTTTGTTTCCGTAGTACAAATCGTAGTTGCTGAAGCTTGGCCGCGCCATGCCTTGTGACTGCGCGGTAGAGTCGGGTCAAAGGGTTCACCTGAACGGGTGCGGGCAGGGGGGCGCGGGGAGGGTCGCTCCGCCGGCGCCGGCGCACCAGCCGCACCGGAAAGTGCTCGATGATGAGGAGCTCGATGAGTTTGTGCAACTGCCAGACAGCGACCAGCAACGAGATACCGACCTTCCACCAGACGTCAGGTTCTTTTTTGTTTTTCTTTTTTCGACATCAACCCTTGTATGTCCATACTGCTGGGGCACGGGTCTCTTCCTGCATCGCAGGAAGGTTAGGCCATACTCCACCAAGGGGGCCAAGTCCGGGTCGGTGGAGGATTGTAAGATAGTGGCGGGCCTTACTGTCAGAAGTTATCGAGCCGCCCATAAAGCCTCTGACATGGCTTGACGACTGCCATTACATGACAGCCGGCACCAACGGCTTAATTGTGAAACACAGAAGCGCGCGGAAAAAATGCCACTAGCGGTAGTCACGGTACGGTCGCCCATCCTGCACCTGACCGCACCAGTTGTTGCTTCACTCAAGCGATTGGTTCCAATCACTCGTTTGGACTAGGCCACGAGCGCTTCTACTTTTTTACTTGCTGCAAATTCCTTACTTCTTTGCTTGTTTTTATAAGAAATGGGCTTACCTACCTACCTCTATCAAAGCCCGAGGTCTATGATGGGCCGAGTTTGCCCAGAAGAAGCCTAGCTGTTGCTGCAAATTCACCAAATATGCAGAGGTTGTAAAAATACCGGCCAAGCGCTGGTTGGACTCGCGCACCGAGGGTTGTGTAAGTAGGTTCTAACATAATACTATAAATAGTTTAGGAATCGTCTCGCAGTTTTGCGAACTATACAGGGTGTCTCATTCAAATCGGTCAGTATGGGAAAGTCTAAAAGTTTAAGACATACGAAGATCTGTTCTGAGTAACCATGTCATCGATTTTAATAACAAGAAAAACTGCATTCATACATTTAAAAAAACATCTGTACTCTTTTCGGGAATCGAACCCGGTTGTTTTGAAAAAAAAAACCTACACTATTTCTATTTAGATATCGATAGGCTATTTGACAGTGTGAAAAATAAAGTATTATTTATACATATTCGTAAAAAGAATATTTTTTTAAACCGGCCTATGCCATTTTAACCGAAAAAAATCGAATGATTTAACCAAAAAATCAAGATAAAACTTTATCATTTCGTATCTGCATCAATTTTATTGAAAACGGCCTGGATTGGTCGAATCTATTGTGACGTCACAATTCAACAACCTGTACTGTCATCGCTAGGGGTGTGAATTGAATTGTCAAATTGTGACGTCACTAATTCCTGTGCGACGCCATATTGCCAAAGAGAGCGTTTTGGCGGCGTATTTTAAAAGTGAATTTTTGTTTGCTTTTCTATGAATAAATACGGGAAAGATTTTAGAATTATCACTTTCTGAAGGCTCATTTAACACTGACGAACATCTGAGATGGTTTTCAGAAACTTGTCAAATAGCCTATTGTGTAGGTCTTAAGCAGTAAATGTTTGTATGAAACATGATATCTAAAATGAATAAAATGCATTGTTTTCACATACTTTAATTTATTTTAGTAGGTGCTCGAAGTTACCGCCGACTTTTTCAATACAATATTCAACACGTTTAGGTAAAGATCTTACGATTGCATTTTGTATGAAAACAATGCATTTTATTCATTTTAGACATCATGTTTCATACAGACATTTACTGCTTAAGACCTACACAATCGATATCTACATAGAAACAGTGTAGGTTTTTTTTTTCAAAACAACCGGGTTCGATTCTCGAACGGAGTACAGATGTTTTTTAAAATGTATGAATGCAGTTTTTCTTGGACTTTGAAAAGACTAAGCTTGGAGATTTTTTTTTTACATTTTTTCTCCAAAATGATCTAGATTTTTAAATGGACACCTAGTTTGAGTTGTAACGTTCATTAAGCCGCAGTTTCTGTGCTACTTTGAATAAAACTTTTTCATTTCATTTATTTCGTGACAAGAACTTTGAAATAGCAAAAAACGATTTCAACTATTCCATGCTTAGTAACTTCCTCTACAATATCTATTGATATTGTAGAGGAAGTTACTTTTTTTCTTCAATATCTCGTTAGGTTATCTTCGTACTGGGTATCGTTCGTGTTGTGTGCATAATATCATGCAACGTGTCCAATAGTCCAATATGGACCCCGACATTCTCTGATTCCTTCCGATTCTGTTAGTACATTATAGTACCGTAATTGGCATGACGTTGGGTGCTTTTTCATACCATTGACGCCTAGAAGGTTCGATGTATGTGCGCGCGTAGACTTGACAGTAACGTAGACTTGAAAGTAAGTAGAGTTGAGCAGTAACGAAATTAAATCGCCATGTTCATGCAGTTGTCATTGTACCACAATGCATTAGCCGAATCTAGGCCCAGCTTGGTAAGAAAACCGTTTATTCGCCGCAGGTACCCCGACGGGTCGGTGCGCCTGCGCAACCCGCACATCGAGTTGATGGATCAAGACATCCTGTACCACCTGGCGCTCGGCAGCGGCTCCCACGATCTCGTCGAGATGTTCGGAGACGTCAAGGTATAAAGCTGCTAAGTATTCACTAGCGATCGTAACCGTTGCACAGTTACGGCTCGCTAGTGCGGTAATACTTTGCGTTACTAGTAATGAAAGGACTCAAGCCTTTAAGCCTTTACACTATTTTTATTTTTAATGCACTAACCCGTGCTAAGGAACAAATTTAAAAACCTATTTAGAGGCTAAAAATTTCACCCATGCCGGGATTCGAACCCGCAACCTCTGGCTATCCGTACCAGCGCTCTACCAATTGAGCCAATGGGCGACTCACGACATCAGTGAAATTTCGAACCTCTTTACAATATTCTCTGTATTACGTACAGGCAGCGACATCTGACTTAAGCAAATTGCATTACTTACAGCCCCGACTACCTACTTTGCAGTTAGGTTTAACATCGGAACGATATCACTGTACCCACATGATTACACTATTTTTATTTTTAATGCACTAACCCGTGCTAAGGAACAAATTTAAAAACCTATTTAGAGGCTAAAAATGTCACCCATGCCTTTAAGCCTTTATTATTAAAACTAGCCTCAATTTTGGGGATTCGAGCATAGAATAAGGCTTGAAGTTTTTTTTTTATTATAAAGCTAGAGACGTTTTCTTAAACGACTCGCGACTGAGATAAGGTTTTATAGGATGCTATTACAATAAATAATTCTTTTTTGTTTTATGTTACTTTTATTATTGCTACGTAGTTCTATGTATTCTTTTATTTTATTTATGCTTTTATTTTTTATATTTACACAAATTGCGTGTTACAAATCAGTATTTTAAATCACCGATAGCGGCTGGATGGCCGAGGACAGAGCGATATTGCGAGCTCTAGGAGAGCCTATAGATGAATTTGAGCTCATTGAACAGACTTACAGTTCTATCATGTGTTTACCCTGATAACTTACGTCCTTAACTTGTAGGATTAAGGTAAGGTTGTACTCACCTCACAGATAAACCTATAAAGGTTTAATTTGTATTTAATAAAACATGAATTTTGTAAACTTGAATATATGGCGAGCACATGTCAACTCTGCGCGCGCACTACAAACTCCAACATTCCTGCGTCGGGCAATCAGTGTTTCACATGACATACCATAAATATAACGTACGACTAACAACAGTCGGACCGGCCGTCCCCAGGCATACGATCTGCCTGGCGGGAAATTTCCCTTTATAGTGGAGGGGCACGATCACCTGTTCGGTTAGCATGGACGTTTTGACTCTCTCTCGATGTCGAGTGAGAGACTTGCCAAGTCTAAAGTCCCAACATGGCAACCGAGACCCAAGTCTTATTTATTCAAGTCAACAATCCATTATCAACACAAAATATATCTATTACAGCAAGAACAAAAAAAAACATTTAAAGAATTTGTAATTTTTCTATCAAATATATGCTCTCGATGTCTTGTCTTCCCTCCGTGGGTACCAGACATGTGTCGGTCGCATATGTCAAAATTAGTGTCTATCTCGACCGAAATTATCTCGGCAGCGTCACCATGCTACTGCTTGTAGACATGTCTCGGTCTTCTCTATCTCGATCGCGATGGCCATGCTAAAGTCGAGACATCTCGGGCACATCTCGAACTCGATAGAGAAACTGACATTTTTGCATAGAAAAGGGCGTTTCTCGAGCGGACCACGCTAAGCGTACTGCTCTTCCCTATAAATAAATAACGTAAAAAAAAACGTAAACTACATCTGCTAACGTTTTTATTTTTGTAGCTTAGCTAGACACTGAATTGAAAATATTTTATTCATTCATTGGGTGATTCCCTCATGTCCCTTGACTTGCTCATGTGGAATTTCGAAAACGCGGAAAACTTACTATGTAAATTGTAAACTCGTCAATCTATCGCCTCGGCCGCGATTTGATAGCCATGTACTAGTCTCGGCTCAGAGCTCCTGAGGCGACACAATTCTAAAAAGTTTAAGTCTCTTTTAGGCTGAACCTTTAATAAGAACGAGCTAAAAGACTCGGGCTAAATGCATGAAAGCCTCCTTAAAAGACTAAAGGGCAATTTCTAAAACCCATTTGGAGGCCAAAAATTCCACCCATGCCGGGGCTCGAACCCGCGACCTCTGTCAAACCGTGCCAGAGTTGCAGAGAGACTTAAAAGGCTAAAAAGGCTCACGGATCACGGATAGGTTCGATTTAGTCTTGAGGCGTAATAAAAATTGAGGCGAGTCGCTCTTAAAAGGCTTAAAACGAAAAAGACTAGTCTTTTCATCACTAGACTATACACCTATTTGCTTCACAGGGATGCTAGATAGCGCCGCGCCACCAATGGAATAAAAATCATAACTTGTTTTATAATCCGTTTATATCAAAATGTAGATATCAAAAATCATAATATCTGTTATAACTATTTTTAGAACCTGCAGTCTAGAACCTAGGATCTACAACCCAGGACTTTGATCGATTTCCGCCAAAAACGGCCGCTAGCACCCCAAAGCGCCTTAACAACTCGCGATACTCATACATAGATAACTATGCGATTAAAAAAAAACCTATTTAGAGGCAAAAAATTCCACCAATGCCGGGATTCGAACACGCGACGTCTGGCTATCCGTGGCATCTGGTGGAATTTTGAGCCTCTAAATAGATTGTTAAAATAAATTGTCCTTAGCACGGGTTAGTGCATTAAACGTAATATAATTATGCGATTAAACCCGTTTAATATATAAATATTACAGGGGTCCAATCGCGATTGCGCTATATTGTCCATATATATTGACGCCATATTGGAAAGCTTAATTATTTTGCAGAGGTGTGCAAACTTTGTAGATTGTAATTGCAATTGTGCAAAAATGTGCGGGGGTTATTCTACTTATCGATACGTTAGTTTGTATTAATGACTAGAATTACGACCTTGAGACCGTCCGGACTTTTCTGCGGCAACCTGTATAACCACGGTCAGACGATTTAAACGTTTTACAATTGGTTTCATTGGTTTCAAACTACACGTTTCGTTACGCAAGAAAGCTTATCACAACGTTCATTATATGCAATAGATACTGCTGGTGACGAGACTGCAGTTTATTTCGTGGAAGTAAAAGTTTGCATAACTGATGCCCGTGGCTTGATCGCGTAGGATTCATTAATAATAATCCCTACGTAATCCGGGATATAATATGTCTGTGTCAAACTATATATCCATAGAAACATACATATGTTAATCAGTTAAGCTGTCTATTCACATAATATAGTAGGCATAATGCCCGGCATATAACTTGAATGTAAATCCGCGCGGTCGGAATAAGTTTGCGATGGATGCGTTAGAGCAATATATTAATTAGATGTTTTTTATTCGACTAAAAAAAGTAGATAATATTAATAGAAAGAAAAAAGAAATACATTTATTTATCACCACACAGACATATACAAATTGTAAAATAGAGACTAAATATAAAAAAGTAATAAAAACAAACAAACACGATAGAACACAGTAAGCGATACGAGCCATGTCCATGCGGCGGTAAAACGGCCTCAGGCTCAGTACTTGCTGCAGGTTTTTGGCCCACAGCACTGATTTTCAGCAAGGGCCTGGTGACTAATAATAATAACTTCCACACAACACGATCACTTGACCCGGTCCCTGACTACTGTAATAAATATGGTAACCAGGCAAGGATGCCATAAACGTGACAATACACCCAGACTGAGGCCACTTGTACAAATGTACGGCGGCCCCGAGTGGGAATCGAACCCATGACCTCTCTCCTGGCACTCAAGCGCTTTAATGGCTAGACCAACGGGGCAGTTATATCTTTTCTCTTTTCTTATAGTATAAAAATTAATCGCTGAAGTTGGTAAGCGCAAATCTCGAGAGCAGCTGAACCGATGTCGCTAATTCTTTTTTTAGAATATTCCTTGAAGTACGAGGATGGTTCTTACGGAGAAAAAAAAAGAAAAAAAAATTAAGAATCGACTGTTAGGCGGTACGAAGTTCGCTGGGTCAGCTAGTCTATAATAAAAAAATGAATCGCTGAATGTGTTAGTAAGCGCAAATCTCGAGAAAAGCTGAACCGATTTCACTAATTATTTTTTTAGAATATTCCTTGAAGTAGGTACGAGGATGATTCTTACGGAGAGAAAAATAAAAACAAATTAAAGAATCGACTGTTAGGCGGTACGAAGTTCGCTGGGTCAGCTAGTAATAAATAAATTAAAATGATTAATCCTAAGTCAAACTAGGTTGAGTAACTAGTCGAGCATTACACTAGTAAGTAACAGAAAGTAGGTTATAAGTAACTAGTGAGTAATTACCTTCATCTCACCGAGTGAAATTCCTTGATCGGTGCGTGACCATGACCGCGGCTTTGCCTTCGCCGCTTTGCAGCAACGCGCGGCACAAAAACTGAAATAAAAAACTACCAACCACTTGACAGCTGAGCATACAAAGCATTCGGCCTCGGTGGCGCAGTGGTTTAGCACGCTGACTGTAAAACGGAAGGTCTCGGGTTCGATCCACGGCCGGGTCAAACTAGGAAACGAACTTTTCTAGTTTGTCTCGGGTCTTGGATGTTATCTATGTATTTATTGTATTGAATCTATCGTCGAGTTAGCACCTATAATACAAGTCATTTAGTTGTACTTAGTATAGGGCTAACGAGATCTGTGTAATATGTCCATGAATATTTATTAATTAACTAATAAGCAGGCGGGACCAACTTCACGTAACTACCTAACCAAAGGTACCTGGCAGTAACAACAGGCGTTGTGCAGGATGGGTGACCGTCCCGTGCCTACCGCTAGTGGCATTTTTCCGAGCTCTTCCGTGCTTCACAATGCACGCTAAGCCATTGGTGCCGGCTGTCACGTAATGGCAGTCGTAGCTATCCAAGACCTGGGTTTTTTTTCCAGTCGGGGTTCGAACCCGGGCCCGAGCATGGTAGGCAGATGCGCTACCGCTACGCTACAGAGGTCTTCCCACGATTTGTGTCCCACTGCTGGGCAAAGGCCCCCCTTCATGAGCTTCCACTCGTCCCTGTTATTATTATTAAAAATTACTATTAATTTTCTGCAATGATAGCAAGGAGAATTTCCTTGGTGACAGATGGATAGATATAGATGCATAGATAACACTTTGTTTAGGGGCTTTTGTACCTTACGAGGACATGTCAGCCCTATTGTACCTTCGTTATCAACCCTTGTATGTCCCCACTGCTGGGGCACGGGTCTCTTCCTGCATCGCAGGAAGGTTAGGCCATACTCCACCACGGGGGCCAAGTCCGGGTTGGTGGAGGATTGTAAGACAGTGGCGGGTCTTACTGTCAGAAGTTATCAAGCCGCCCATAAGGCCTCTGACATGGCTTAACGACTGCCATTATATGACAGCCGGCACCAACGGATTTACGTGCCTTGCGAAGCACGGAAGCGCTCGGAAAAATGCCACTAGCGGTAGTCACGGGACTCTCACCCATCCCGTACCTGACCGCGCCTGTTGTTGCTTAACCAAGTGATTGATTCCAATCACTCTGTTCGCCTAGGCCACGAGCGCTTCATTGTACCTTATTCTAAAGTTATTAACTTAAGTTAACAGAGTCTTAACGATTATCTAAACTATCTCTGACAAATTTATAAATTATTATCGCTTCTTTCGAAATGGGATCGGAGAGTAACGTCTGGAACTTGCCTACTTCTAAAATGTTTATATTGAGTGCATCTATCAGTGCGTCACTTTTATGTTGGTTTCCTATGCATTCCATCAACAAATGTTGAATATCGTCCACAGTACCACATTTCTGACAGTTTGGTGATTGGACGTTTTTTCATAAGAAAACCAAAATTATTTAATGGGATGTGACCAGAGCGGATTCTATGAGCCAGTATAATAAGATTCCTGCTTAAATTTATATTTATAAACCATGGAATACGAGGAGGTTCACACTGCAATGTCTTATAGTCGCACAGTCGGACTTTGCGATCCGGTCACAATCGATTGCTGAAGAAACCAAGTCACTCGACAAGGTTTTTCAGCCAATCCTTTACTATCACAGCTGTCCGCCTGTGGAATGATCTTCCCCTGGACGTAAGATTTTCACCGTCCCTGCCAATATTTAAGAACAGAGTGAACCACTAATTTTCCTCAATGTAAGTTTGTTATTTGTATTTGTGAAATCCCTTTCTAGTATTATGTAGGTATATTTTTCGTTCATGTCCTATGTTTTTATTTTTGTGTATGCTTATTTTTAGTTATTTCATATTTATGTACCGTTTATGTATGTGTAACAACTATTAAATAATATGTTATCTAATATTGTTTAGTTGCGCAGACTACCCGTATTTCAGTTTCCGTTTCTTCTTTTTCGTCGATGGTTGTCTGGAAGAAATTACTTTTTGTAATAAGGCCGCCACTTGTACTGTACTGTTATTTTATAAGTCTCTTATTTAATCCTTGGAGTACATGCAATAAAGAATATTCTATCTATCTATACCAAATGCCTTTTTCTACTGATCTTTTATTATAATGTTCTTTCCAGGATTCATAAGATTTACGTTTATATTTTAGTAAAATTTCGAAACAATTAGGTACTTTCTACTTCCTCTTCTTCTTCAGGCTATATTAGTCCACTGCTGGACATAGCCCTCCCCTAAAGAGCGCCACGTTGTGCTATACTATTTCTACTTCTGGTTAATGTATACTCGCTGCTTTAGCTAACCGGTCAGCCTCCTCGTTTCCTGATAAACCTATATGTGACGGAATCCATTGCAACTTTAACTCAATCGCTTGTTTTCGAAACTCCTCTATATATTTTAGGATAGCATAAGCTGTCGAGACTCCTCTGTATCCAGAGGCGCTATCGAGCTATATGCTGGAGACCTGTATCGAGCTACATGGTATGCGTATGAGAAAATATCTCATTCCAAAAATATTAAACGATCTTCCGGTTAGTTTAAGATGTGAGAATGTCTGTAAAGTCACATATAAGAAAAAAGTTGCAGAATTTCTGTTAAGTCAACTGTAGTTGATGGGTATGTAGGTAGTTGGCTAGTTTTGATTCTGCCCGGCACACTGACCTCTTGTTCGTGGCAATGTCATGTGACTGACCGAACCCAAGCCTTAGGCGTAGGGCGAGCAAGAGGGTAGTGTGTAGGGAGTCTTCAATGTCTTTTTTAAAAAACCTATTTAGAGGCTAAAAATTCCACCCATGCTGGGATTCGAACCGGCGACTTCTGGCTATCCGTGCCAGCGCTCTACCTGGCTGAAGCAGATTGCATAACTTAAAGCCCCGACTACCTACTTTGCAATTATCTAATCTGTGGTTAGGTTTCGCTTTCAGCCAGGTGTCGCTGCCTGTACGTAATACAGAGAATAGTGTAAAGAAGTTCGAAATTTCACTGATGCCGGTGAGTCGCCCATTAGCTCAGTTGGATAGAGCGCTGGCACGGATAGCCAGAGGTCGCCGGTTCGAATCCCAGCATGGGTGGAATTTTTAGCCTCTAAATAGGTTTTTTAAAATTGTCCTTAGCACGGGTTAGTGCATTAAAAATAAAAATAGTATATTGTCTTTTTTAGTATTTGTATTACCTAGCATAAAAGAAAACTTTAATTTGTAAAACCAAGAGCATCTGCCAACAAACTGTTATGATTCTCGCGCGAACACAGTTTGTCAGAAACCAACTTCTGTATTTTTTTGTATTTCTATTTGAATAAATGTTTTCAATTAATCAACCACTCTTTAAATACCTAACTTTAAATGCCACATGAAGCACGTGCAATACTTCTCGTTGCAGTTCGTGTGCATGGGAGGGACGCCCAAGCGCATGGAGGAGTTCGCCTACACCATCATGGCCGAGATCGGCCACAAGTTGCCGTGCGGCACGACCTTGCAGGACATAAGCCAGTTCTCCTACCGATACTCCATGTACAAAGTGGGCCCCGTGCTCTCCATCAGTGTAAGTACCACGATAAAATAAGCCGGAAGCTGAGATCTTAAGTAGCACCTAAGTTTAGCCAATGAATTTTAAATATCGGAGTCCTCTCATTGAAATTCTTGTTGTAATTTTAGTCCCGCCTGCTGAGGAACTAAACTTATCTACTTACAAGTTATACGATTTCTTCATCTAGATTGATTAAATCATTTTATAACAGTTTTTTTATTTTGTAATAAGTCTTTATTTTTTTGCCCTATTATAGTGGCTTTTTACTAGCGGACGGCATTCAAATTGTGTCATTGTGGTGTCATATTCTCGGTAGCTTCGTCAATGCACCTGACACCTAATTTTTTGTTGAAAACGGTCCAGTTTTTTGGTCTCCAACGTGATCGTAAAGAAAAATTATATCATACATATAGTATAAGAGAAGGAGTAATAATTATTTAACATTTAATTGGTTAATCGCGATTATTTATTAGGTGAATATTAAGTACATTATTATTGTTATTATTACATAACTATTTCTCTCTCATACAATATGGACGAACATTATTGTAAAAGCTACAATTTGATCAATTAAATAAAATTGTATTTATTCATTGTAAAAACAAAATGTTTACTTAACCACTCTAGTACTTGTGAGAGAACATTATTTGCATCGTCAAGATTATTTTCTTGTCTCATTATTTGAGAAATAAGTGACGTATCAACAGCAAATAACACTATCTCAGACATTTTTTGTACCGTAAACGGTAAACATTTACATAGACTAAAAAAAGGAACGGCCCTAAGATAGAACCTGCGTGACTCCTATTTTTACAAGTCAACCCGAGGATTTAACACGATTTATGTCTGCTTTTTGAAACCTTCGTTCTAAATACATTATGCAACCAAGTCATAATTAAAAAAAATTGCATAACTTTTAATGGTTGATTGGTAGAAAATGCTTATGGCATTAAGTCCGCCGCATTGTACGATTATATTTTTAAATTTCATTTGGAATAAAAGTAATAATAACAGTATACCAATATTTGTTTCATGCATTTGTTGCATTTGGTACATGCTGGGATTCGAAGCGATCGCTTCCAGACGACCTTTGGGCGGAATAGATTTCATGAAGAATATTAGTCGGTAGGTGCATGTACATAAATAATAAAATCGGAAATATAGTGATACCAATCGCGAAATATCACAAGAATATCATCATCAGCCATTTGACGCCCACTTGAGGAAGTAGGCCTCCACCATGGTGTTCCAAGCTTCACGGCCTTGTGCCGTCTGAATCCACAAGAATATAAATACTTATCTATAATATAGAAATGCTTTTTGGAAGTTGTTTATGGTTTATTAAAAAGAATCATTAAAAAGAATCGGTCATGAACAGTCAACCAACTTGTTTTAATATAAATAAACTGTCAAAGCTGTCAAACGCCATACATTTTTTTGTTTACTTATTTGTTTTCTCGTATAGCTAACAAAATGACGAACTGTGCTGCACGTGGTTGTAAGAATAAAGGGATTCATATGTTTCCCAAGGATTCTAAAAGAAGAAAGTTGTGGGAAAAGGCCTTGAGAAGAAAAAATTGGCCAGCCTCTCAAAACAACTTTTTTACCAACAACAGAAGCTTTACGTATTCATAACTCTTCCTTTAGCTACGGCACGGTCATCATTGAGTACATTGTGTTAGTAAATATTAAGAAAGAAAACACAACACGAATATCAACAAGCTAATGGCGGCGTATTGGGCCTACTCGCCGGTGGCGACATCTGGAATCAGCTTTGCGTTTTCCTCCCCATTTGATCCCATGCAAGTTGACGATACACAACAACATACAGGGTGGTTTTTGCAAGGCCAATTCCTCAAATGTGAATTAGAGTTTAAACACGTGAATTTATGACAAAGCCTAGCCTTAGTTAGTTGTATACAGTGTTTCTGCTTTGTTGTGGAGCTGACATTAAAAGGCTCTCTAAGTCTAAAAATGCATAGTAAATAATATATAAATATATAGCTCAAAGTTATGAAACTCTTTCCGCTGTTTCTGAAACTTTTTACTGGAGAACAATTTTTTGAACAATTTTGAACAATTAAACATTATGTGTTTAATACCATGGACATTCTATGCAGGACAATGATGCTACAAGCGGGAAATTTACGAGACTGTTTTGTAAGCCCTGCGTAGCGTAAGCAGCCTTTACACAGGCGTTCTTTCCAAGAGATACCACGGGTGTAATGCAGTCTATATTATATTTTTTATGTAATTTTTAAAACAGCTCAGATTTTTCTTCCTACGAATTTTCGAATGGACAATATTTAAACGACTTTCTCGTAAAACAGGATTCGCGCGCTAATGATTTGGTTGCTGATACGTGCTAATTGTTTGAAAACAAACTCAGTCTCACTATTTCCACGCAGTATTCCTGTTTAACTCTTTAGAGGGTATATAAAAATCCGAGAGAAAAAGAGCAGACGCTAGTGCGAGCGGCGACCACGACCAGCAAGCCGAAGCTGCGGAGGTGATTTTGGGACCTACACTGCCTACATCCTGTTAACCAAGGGCGAACGGGCTGCAATGCCCGCAGCGCCGGAGCAGTCGCAGAAGTAAACTACGGTTAATACGCTTTGTCGCGGTCACCGATAAACTGAATCTTGGTCACCCTACCAAAGCAGACGCGCCGTCTAGTACCGACTACTTCATCAAATACTACCTTCCTACCTTCAGTCAGGTTAATTAACGTTTTGTTCAATCACACGGCTTAATAACCTTTAGCCCTTTAATTGGATGCCGCCGCCTAACTAACGTCCTAGGGAGTTAATTCGACGGCTAATTTTACCTGTTACTGGCGACATATATAATATAACTAGGGTTCCATCGAGTTTTTCCTAGCCGCTACATCAAGGATTACAGTGGCCACAATAATAGCCGGCCTCCAATAAGAGATGGCACCACAACAAGAAGAGGAGGGGCCTAGGGGCCCCTCCTCTTCTTGTTGTGGTGCCGAGATAGGACTCGTCATGTATATTCGAGGTGGCTCCTGACAAATGCACAATCAATATTATTTTTCGGTGTTTTAGGCCACGCAGATTTTTGCAGGAAAATAAATAAATCCTATATACTCGTATTATAGCAGCATTGTTAGGCCTACGCAAATTTAGTGGTACAAACGCACGACATCCTGACTGTGAGACAAGTGTTCGAATCTATTATTACTATTACCGTTTTTTCCGCTTAACACGCGTGTCCGGTTCTGGAATGTCAATTTGTGAAAATACATCATAAAACCAACTTTGATGTAATAGACAAGTTCTAGAGTTATTCTATTAGCTCTGCGATGGTAGGGCAGTGGTAGAACGATGAGATTCGAGAGGTCGCTCTACCGATTTGAACCCACGACTTCGAATCGCGGCATGTGCCCAATTACTTTGTTTTCTCAGTTACGTACCTTTGGAACGATATCAACCCTTGTATGTCCCCACTGCTGCGGGTCTCTTCCTGCATCGCAGGAAGGTTAGGCCTTACTCCACCACGGGGCCAAGTCCGGGTTGGTGGAGGATTGCCGGCACCAACGGCTTAACGTGCCTTGCGAAGCACGGAAACGCTCGGAAAAAATGCCACTAGCGGCAGTCGCAGGACGGTCACCCATCCAGCACCTTACCGCGCCTGTAGTTGCTTAACTCAAGTAATTGATTCCAATCACTCGGTTTGACTAGGCCACGAGCGCTTTCACGTACGTTTGGATGTTAAAGCATGAATCGGAACTGCTTATAACGCACCTATAAGTGCGCTGAACAGTGAAGTGCTAAATTAAAAATTTACAATGTCTACCGGAGACTTCTAAAAGAATTAGCGTTTTGAACTCACAATCGCAACTGAGCGAACTGAATGTATGATTTTCAGGTTTTATAATGTGAATGCCTTGAAGAGTCAATGTATTTATTTTCTAATTAAAGCCAAAAAGTAGATAAATTTTGCGTATTCATTTGCACAAGACGACCTGCGGCTTCAACATAATTATTGTTATTGTAATAGAACTGGCTGAAGAAAAACATCGTTTGGAAACCCTGGAAACCCTAGTGTCTGAGTTACCTATTTCCCTCAGACACTAGACACATACCTCAGCGTTTGCGGCATACAATAGCCCAACTATGAGACTGAGTGCAGGCTTAACCGGTCTGACTAACCAACAGGCTCTATAAAATACTTGTGTTCCAGGAAATGCGCACGTTAACCCTTAATCGGGCATAGGTAGTATGAATTTTTCATAGCTTTTGTGCTTTATTTCATGTTGATAAGATTAAATTTAATGAAGGCACTTTTATGTCACACTTAACTAGGGGTTAAAACTGACCATTTATAACGGGCAAAGGAAAAGCGTATCTCGTTTGCAACCCAATTCCATGCAAATTGGCTCCACACAGGCCGAGGGCCGTGCTTAAGCTCCGTAGCAATTCTACGTGTTTCAAAGGTAATGGCTTGTTAACAACGGCAGACATGTAGGTATTAGTTTGCTGTCGATTTGCTCACAATTTGTGCTGAACCAGTCTCAAGTAACAATAGATGAAACAAAAAAACGTCGATATAGCCTGTGGTCTGTGTCTAAATTTCCACAAGAAGCTTCTGATTCAGCGTTGTGCTGAGGGAGTGAGCCCTTTCAGTGAGCCATTTTCAGTTAGTGCCCGCGATAACCTATAATGGCTGCAAGCTACGATACGTGTGTATCGTAGTCTTGGTAGCTAATCCCTAGTGTGCTTTCATCGGATCCTTCCCTAGTTAATGAATGAATGCGCTATGATGAATCAATACATTGATGAATACATTAGGTGGAAATTGCATTCTTGCTAAGTAGTGAAGTTCACAGTTGGCTACTTCCCAATTGACCTCTCAATCACGTAATTAACCCAATGATCTGACATGACTTCTGGTCCTCGAGAATTTATTCTGCTTCAAACTGAACTACGCACTCTTATCGATTCATTAATAAGAGTCTAGGCACATATAATACTGTAAGCATTACCTCGTCGGCGGTCTGATTACCACGGCCGCAAGGAACGACCTTCCTTCATGGTAAGCCTAAAGCAGAAAGAAAGAAGTACGTTCCTACTTTATATGAGCGCCTAATACTTTCTGCTAAAAACAGTTTATAACTTATAACAAAATACAATACACTTTGTCTTTAATGCGGTAGGTACCGACTTCCAATAAAAGAGATAAATAAAATATTGCTATCTCTATTTATACGTCATACAGAGGGGATCATCTTCTTTAATGGGACTGCGAAAAATAGTTTATCCGTCGTGGACCCGTTGATGACGACACGATAACGGGACCGCCAAGGATATCTATCCCTCGGATAGGATCCCAGGGATAGTTATCCCTCGTGGTCCCATTAACGGGACAAAATAATGGGACCAGGAGACAACACCCGTTTGGTTTGGCGCGCGATGGAATGAGGCTGTTTGTGCGAGTGCGCTCGCGTTTTTTTATGACGATTACCTAGTGTGACAATACTAACTATTTATAGGCTGTATGCAATATGGGGTTATTATGGCTATTTTAAGACCTTACATTCTCTTCCCTCGCTCTATAATTTATTATTTTTGTTAAATAATGAGTGTCAATCAATCATCCGTGTCCATGAGTGTAAAAATAAAAAAAAATAGATTTTGTGCAGAAGACATGCCAGATGGAACAGTAACTCAAACTAAATCAGCATTAACGAAACAAATTACATTATACTTACGCTCCACATTGAAAATCCGTACATAATTGCTTCATAATTATTTGTAATTGGGTGTAATCCCTCTTAGGAAGCAGAGGCCCCACATCTTAGCGTATTCACATATACTATTTTTGTATTAAATTAAAGCGTAACTTGATGCTAAGTGTAATGTATCATCTTTGTGAATAAAAATACTTATTATTATTATTATAAATGCTGGTATTTGTGATTCCCAGATACGGTCTGTTAGCTTTTAGAATATACCTCGGCTACTATCGGCTAAACCGTTTATATTGAAGGTTTATTTTGTATTGTTATTTATAACTTTACATAACTTTTCAAAATAGTGACGAAAACTTTTACATAGAGCAGGAAGTAGTATTACACTCGTCTGCTTTCGGCGAAAACCTAAGCCTACTCTAGAGCCCGAGGTATGTTCTAAAAGGTAAAAGACTGTACGACCTTTTTGGCGCCCGTGGTACACCCACGTAACAGTGATTATTTGAGAATTTTATTTTCAACTTACTAGCAGCCCTGCGTGACCTAATGAGGCTGGGCGCATGTTGAGACGCAGGCAACGCAGCACAGCGCAGCACAGTTCAGTACAGGGCAGTTGAGACAGACATAGGCCCCCACCGCATGGTGCGACGCGTCTATTCGCTCAATTCCTAGGCAATTCTCACCCATAACTCTTTCAATGTCTTTTTTGAACAGTCTGGATGATTTGTATCATACAAACAAGGTTCACAGCCAACTAATTCAATTAAATGTTCTGTCATTGCGACAATTTTTTTACTAAACACGCCTGCACGCGTCGCGCAGAAATCTGTGACGAGCCGCAGAGCAGGACAGACACATGTCTGCGTCGCCCGCGCCGCACGCAGCTCAATGACGTTCCATGCTTTAGAAAATCTGCGCTGTGCTGCGTCGCCTGTATCTCAGGATGCGCCCAGCCTTAACGTTCCGTGAAGTTCATAGTGGCTGTATCCCGCAGCACGGCATGGGGATCCCGTCGGTAGGCATCCTGCTGCACGAGGTGATTAAGCTGATGTACCACGCGCGGGTGCGCGACCCGGTCTTCTTCCGCATCGGCACCTGCGGCGGGGTCGGCTACGAGGGCGGCACCGTCGTCATCTCGGAGGAAGCCGTGGACGGCGCGCTACGGAACGCGCTCGAAGTGGTAATTATTATTAGGGCCCTAACTAGCCTCACCCACAAAAGGAATAAGTACATACATAACCTCACGCCTGTATCCCAGAGGGGTAGGCTGAGACCAGGGACTGCCTCTCGCCTCGATGCTGACATATCACCGTCGCTTTCTCATTTCTTCGGACCTCATTTCTACTTTCTTGCTTCTTTTGTAACATCCAAGTCTCGCTACCATACATGTGGTGGAACCATAACTTCTTTTCTAAAGCGTCTTTGGAAAAAGTTAACATCGTGCATCTTTAATACTAGCGGTGCCCCGCGGTGTTGCCCGCGGCTTATCGATTGTCCAATGGGTACAAGATATTTGCCCGCGGTGAAAAGCAGCCTATATGCGTTAATCCAGGGTGTCAGCTAACTCCATACCAAATTTTATTAACATCGCTTCAGCCTTTTTGACGTGAAGAATGTAACAAACATACACTCACAAACTTTCGCCTTAATAATATTAGTGATAGTAGCTATTTACAAACTTCTGAGAAGAACTTAGATCCAAACGGTTTTGCCAAAAACGGCCGTCCAACATTGTTGATCCTAGGTTCTGGATTGTAGGTTTTAAAAATAGTTGTCACAGTTGTTGCGTAGATAAATGATTTATTTCCATAAGACACACACACACGTATACAAAGGATCACATTATTAGGTTTTTTTAATTAGGATTTATGATGTTCACTTTATGAAAAAAAAAGTATTTAGGTTTTAAATATTACTTTTGTTTTATAAACCAGTTATGATTTTTATGCCATTGGTGGGGATAGGTTGCACCACGTAGCGACTTAGTGTACACTTTCCCCCTCGTGTATAATGTTCGTATTACCACATCAAGGGTTTGCTGGGAGAGATTTCCGATGAAATAAGCTCGTTTTTTATCTTGTAAATATGTACTGTGTTTTCTTAATGTTAAATGTGCGCAATATAAATTATGTATTTCTCTCCAACATGCTTGGAAATTTGAGCATTATTTAGGCTACTGAACTAGCCAAATACTTAGGTACATGCGTTCAAACATTCATATCTATCATGCAACAGCAGCCAAATATATCGCAGATTAAAAAAAATTGACACGACATATGACTATGATATATGACTTTACTTAAATCTGTCGTGCGTGACATAAATTTTTTTTTACTGTAAAACCTGGCAACCAACAGCCAAGGAGGTAACTTATCAAAGGTTTTATTTAAATTTGGAACCGACTTGCAATTATTAATAGAAAGCGGTTTATTGTGAAAAGTTCTGCCCAGTTTTAGAGAAAAGTACAATACCTGCCTTCGCCCCAACTAGGCATTCATGTACTTACCTACCTAAGTGCGTGTGCCTCGGCCCACATTTACACGATCGTCCATGAATGCCTATTTGCTAGCCGCTGCTGTAGTGTACCATAATTATTACATAACCTGTCTATATCCCACTGAATGGTAAATGCTCTCTCTCAGAGAGAGTTAGTTACACACACCTCGGACACTAGAGTTTCCTCACGATGTTTTTCTTCACGCGTTAGCGAGCGGTATTGCTACTACAATTTTACAAGTGAGGTACCTACGTAACTTACAAGACAAAGTCGCATGAATGACTTTGTCTTGTAAGTTACGTAGGTACGTTGGGAGTCGAACGCACGACCTCCCGATTGTGAGGCAGTTGCTCTGCCACATAACGTCTAATAACAATTAATAAATTGCGCTAACCGTGAAGGAAAACACCCTGAGGAAACCTATATAAGTGTCAGGTGTTCAACCTCAGCGCTTGAAATTGCCAATCCGCGGTGGGCACGCGTGGAAATTAACCCCATATTCTCTCTTTCTCTGAGAGAAGGCACGTGCACTATAGTGGGACGTTTATAGGTAACATAAAAAAAATAATTACATCCAAAATTATAATTATAAATGGCCTTAAACACCGCACATTGATTACTCAACTCTACAGGAAAATGGGAGATCTTTTAATGATTCATACACGTACTTTTTGTATGCTTAAAATGGCGTATCATTGAATAATTCATACTGCAAGAATATTGCAGAAATATTGTGTTTCGGTACAATAATTGGGTGAACTCACCTTTATATGCAGATATACATTACATTATGTAATACACATAACTTAAGCAGTCTATGCAAATACGTCCCACTGAAATGAGAAAGCCCTGTCTCAGAGAAGGGTGTATGATCTTAATTACCACCAGAAGAATAAAAAGAAGACAGTCCACATAGATATACGTAATTATAAAGAGAAATTCAATGCAGAAATTGCACACACTTGCCCAGCTGGGATGGCGATTTAAAGCTGTAAAAGGTACTACTAAAAATTCTGAAACGTACGTAACTTAGAAAAAAAGAACCCGGAATCTTACAGATACGAGGCAAGCGGTACATTGAGAACCTGTATTGGTCTTTTGCATCTACAGTGTAGTGTGATTTATACAGTGTCCAGTGGCATCTTCATACTAGATGGGTGAAAGGACCACACGGATGCTGCAGTGCCGAACATGGTTTTATAGATGGTGTAGGCTTGCCAAACAATTAGCGTGTGGTGTTGCGACTACAAATTTGCAAATGTTCGTAACATTTAAATTAAATAGTCATTGGTACATGCCCGCACTGTTCTACCCACTGAGCTACCACCGCTCACTACCTTTGGGCACCTACACGTTGGAATATTTAAACATTCAATGCGCTCTAATCTGAGAACTTCCTTGGTGGTAACGGCCTGGAACTGTTCCATACTTTGAACCGCAAACATTATGGAAGCGGTCTTCCTTATCCGGAGTCTGTGCACGACTTGTAGTGTTGTTGTGTACCCTTGGTCATGCTTAGGCGTCTTCAATAGTTTCATATCTATCTCAAATCTACAGAGCAGGGAAAACAATTAACTCCTCGCTACTATAAATAATTGGTTTAGATCGATACATAATGTTATTATGTACTATTAAATTCTTTAATGTACCAGTAAATGCTTCTTGCATTAAGCACGCTCTTGTACATTTAGCTCATGTAAATAGTGCAATAAATAATTAAATAATGATAAATATAATAATGACGGCCTCTGTGGCGCAGCGGTAGCGCATCTGCCTACCATGCAAGAGGTCCCGGGTTCGATCCCCGGCTGGGAAAAAAAACCCCAGGTCTTGGATGTTTACATGTTTGTGATGTTTTTCTGGTTCCCAAGACACAGGGTATCCTAGTGTGGGGCTACAAGCAATCTATGTGCCTGTATGTAAATGTTAATGTTAATAAAGATTGTACAATTGGCGGGCTTAATACTAAATTGTAGTTTATTATAGCCAACCAACGTGACGTGGAGAAGGTGGGCGTAGTACCTCCCTGTATTAACACATAGGCTACGTTTTACTGCGGGAAAATATTTTACTGTTAATACACAATTTTCCCTAATAAACCGCGGGTAACACCGCGGGGCACAGCGAGTTAAGAAATAATTGACATTGAAAAAACATTTATTTATCATTATCACATTACAAAAAAACTTACTTAATAATAATTTATCATACAAACTTAGGATGTTGATAAAAAGGTTTGCTCAGCATAAATCTTGTGTTGAACGCAGATTTTCAGAGAATTCCCGTTAGATGCATGACATTATAAGAATCAAATAATTACAATAGACTTGGACGTCTCTATAAAATTAATTTAATCCTAATACACTCATCAAGGCTTAAATTAAATAATTGACATATTAATAAAAGTAAAAGTAGCATTAAAATCAAAATCAAAACCACCATCAATATAATTAATCAATAATTAATCAATCAATATAAAAATAGAATTGGGACCATAATAAAACATGGCTATAGCATAGCGCAGCTCCTGAATAAATTTAACAATCAAAGGTATCAATACATATTTTCAATAGTCATACATTTATAATTTGAATAAAAATAATTTATTAATAATTTAAATTTAGTCAATATTTTTTTTTATTATATTGCTTTTTTGCATCTACTGATAAATCATCGTCAAGAGGTGACGTCCGATGTATAGGCGGATTAAGCTATCAGGGATAGGTGCCGGGAAAGCCCACGCCATCTAAAAAACAATGTCCCAGGCGCTGCAGTGTCCTAGTGGACACTACAGTGCCACTAGTTTCGCCTTTATAATATTGTGTGATGTGATGGTGTGATGACTCGCGATTGTCATCGCGCATATCGCGTTATATATGAAACGGGTCTAAACGCGGTTCTTTATTTGGTAAACGTTTACCACGGCAACTCCAACGCTGCCGAAGCGAAGTAGGCGAAATAGAAGCGAAATAGGAATAGGCTAATTGACAAGTTTCTGAAAAACAACTCATATTTGTCCTTGGATTACTCGTAAGTGCTCAGAAAATGATCATTTTTATTTCTTTCGTGTAGCTGTGACGTCATTATAGATTCGACCAATCCTGGCCGTTTTCGATAAAACTGCTACAGCTACAAAATTATCAAGTTTTATTCTGCGATTTTATACATTTTTTTTAGTCAAAATGTCTATCGGTTTGAAAACTCATAATAATCGACACAAAACAACATAATCTTTTTTTTTCACATTGTCAAATAGCCTATTTAACTTTTCGTTTGTTTTTTTATGAAGAATAGTTTTGTTTTAAATTGTTGTTTAGTTCGTGTTCCTTAGTTTACGTACACTTAGTAGTGTTGCTGTGATAGTCGAATGATTTATTCTTTCCTTTGGGTGCACAGCAGACTTGTTAATTAATACTTTTGTTTCACACTGCCAAATGCCTAATTACGGTAATTACGTTTTACCTAATAAATAATCGCAACTAGACCCGTTCAATACGTAACTGTGTATGAGCATAGTTACGTGTATATGACCACGGCAACAGCGACGCTGCTGAAACGTTCCCTACGTATTTTACGTTTTACGTAATAAATAATCGCGATTCGATGTCAACCCTTGCATGTCCCCACTGCATGGGGCACGGGTCTCTTCCTGCATCGCAGGAAGGTTAGGCCAAACTCCGCCACGGGAGCTATGGTGGATGACGACTTGATAACTTATGACAGTAAGAGCTGCCACTGTTTTACCATCCTCCACGAACCCGGACTTGGCCCCCGTGGTGGAAATTCTCCACCGGCCGGTGTCAGGTCTCACTGTCAGAAGTTACCAAGCCGCCCTAAGGCCTCTGACGTGGCTTAACGACTGCCCTTACATGACACCCGGCACCAGCGGCTTAACGTGCCTTGCGAAGCACGGAAGCAGCAAATCGCGATTGGATCCGTTTGATATGTAACTATATGCTTATACCTACAATTTTTTTTTATTTTTAATGCACTAACCCGTGCTAAGGACAAATTTAAAAACCTATTTAGAGGCTAAAAATTTCACCCATGCCGGGATTCGAACCCGCAACCTCTGGCTATCCGTGCCAGCGCTCTACCAATTGAGCCAATGGGCGACTCACCGGCATCAGTGAAATTTCGAACCTCTTTACACTATTCTCTGTATTACGTACAGGCAGCGACATCTGGCTTAAGCAAATTGCATCACTTACAGCCCCGACTACCCACTTTGCAGTTAGGTTTTACATCGGAATGATATCACTGTACCCACATGATTATACTAATTTTTTTTTTTATTTTTAATGCACTAACTATTGTGCGTTTACATTAACTTGACGCGTGAGAGAATTGGTAACACTGAGATGTTTACTGTTACCATGTTAAATAAGAAATCATTCCCATTACTTGGGGAAAATAAAAGGATTGAGGGCTTGTGTAACCATCTTCCGATTAGGTCCAAAAGCTAATTCACATGTTATGTCCTTGTTACCAATTCTCTCACGCGTCAAGTTAATGTGAACGCACTGTATATGCTGTCGATATCAACAATGGCCATTGCGTCGCGCAGACGGTGTTGGGTAAGCCGGTGGCGCGGCCCGCCAAGCTCGACAAGCGGCTGGTGCGTGAGCTGCGCGCGCTGGCCGACGGGGAAGACCCTTACGACACCGTCACCGGCAAGACCATGTGCACCTACGACTTCTACGAGGGTAAGGCGACCGCTCTACTAGCCTTGGGTAACTCAAGAGCCAGATATGAGTGGACACACAACTCCCTCGCCGTCGAGTGTGTCCCATTCATATCCCTGAGATGTCAACTATTCGCACCCTCAGAACGAAAGAGGCCTAAGTCAAAAAATAGTTTAAATACTCAAAAAATTTAGTACCTAACAATCATAGAGAGACATAAAAAGGTATGCTCTATCCGATGAATAGTAAAACAAAGGCACTTATTGTAAAAAAAGAGCATAGCGAATCTTCCGTCCACGGCATACCTTTTTATGACTCTATGATTGTAACTCAATTTCACTATTTTTTGACTTAGGCCTCTGTCGTTCTGAGGGTGCGGTCTGGCTCCCTCACACATACTCCCAACTCAGTACAGTAGTCATTTCCAGCTACTTTATCCAGCTCATACACAATGCGCGAGAGCGAGATCAACATCGTGTGACATCGGTTACATTCGGCCGCATTCTCTTCGTAACCAACGAGCGATGAGAGAAAGTTCACCAAAAAAAACGTGTGATCTGGATAAAGTAGGGAACAGGTAGATAGGCTGACTCACCACTTGTGTCTCTTGTTTCCATACGTCGTATGAGCTAGGACACAAGTGGTGAGCGAGATATTATAGAGATATAGTGTGTCTCGGTGAGCAAAGATATATCAGATATAACAACTCCATCTAAGGACACACTTTGCCCAAGTCTACGCTCTACCCACCTGGGTGCGTTACAGCGAAATGGATTACAGTGCCAATCCATATAAGTGCAGTAGGCACAAGAACCCTATTTCGTGCGAGATACTTTGGGACTATTAAATTTGGTTGGATTCGCGCTGTAATCGATTTCATCGCATCTTGGAACGCAGGGTTTCATTTACCGGTGTTTTGACAACCAGTATGCTTAGCTTGCACGTTTAAAATAGAATATAAAAACATTTATTCATATACCACAGCACAGATAAAATCTTAAAAACAATAACATAGCCAGTTAATTTCAAATACTAACAATATACCTATATATAGCACTATGTATGAGTATCGCGAATCATTCAGAAATAGAATTGAAGTTGTAAACTTGGTTAATTAAGTTTGTTGAAAAGAGAACCTAAATGTGAGCACTGTTCTACCAATTTTATTTGTCTCTGTCTATTATTCTTCTCGATAATAAATATTATTTGTGTTTGTAGTTTGTTTGTTATTTTCTCCACATAATCTATTAGTTGTGAAACGGGCAGTTTTGACGTTCATTTAGTAAACATTTTTGGTTTTAAAAAACCTATTTAGAGGCTAAAAATTCCACCCATGCCGGGATTCGAACCCGCGACCTCTGGCTATCCGTGCCAGCGCTCTTCCAACTGAGCTAATGGGCGACTCGCCGGCATCAGTGAAATTTCGAACCTCTTTACAATATCCTCTCACCACGGGGTATTTTAGACGGCGTTCTTGGACTGTTTTAAGTGATTGGGACTGTGTTGGTACATATAAGTCGGATTGTTTTTATAATGAACAAAAATATGTGAATTGTATTGAATCTGTACGAAAGTTTCAGCTTCACCTACAACAAGGTTGTCTGGAAGAAATTGCTTTTAGTAATAACGCCGCCAATTGTACTTTGTATCTTTACATGTTTTATAATATGTGCTCTGGTGTACAACAAAGAATATTCTTATCTCAACTTATCTACTGCTGTAGGTACTTAACCATTTGAACCTTTTACTGGACCTCTTTTGGTTAAACGGTTAAGAAAACAGCCTCTGCTTCAGCATTCTATTCTGCTAGATACATCCTTTCCACCCTTGTAGATAGATCGTGAAGGATTGATTGTTAGGTCAATCAGCCCGTACTCCCTCGGCACGCCACTTCTCTCTGTTCCCGTCCATCTTCATTTAGCCGCTGAAGATGGTCGATGGTGGGGTCGACCCGTCTGTAATAGTTCAAAATGCAATTTGCAGGTCAAGGTCGGCTTGACGGCGCCTTCTGCGAGTTCAACGAGTCAGACAAGATGGAGTACTTAGAGCGCGTTCACAAGAACGGTGTGGTCAACATCGAGATGGAGTCGCTGGCTTTCGCCGCGCTCACGCACCATGCGGGGATCAAGGCCGCCGTGGTCTGCGTCACATTACTCGATCGGCTCAAGGGCGATCAGGTGAGCGATTTGCTGCGTGTGTCTAGTAAGAACATCAAGATGCTACTCAAACGAGAACCATTGGTAGCCAGCCAGTCCCCAAGTCATTGTTCTGAAAGTCGGATAGGCGTTACTAATTGTTGGCGAATTAACTCGAAACAACAATTCTCAATACTGCTGTGTGGTGTCGGCCTAGAGAATAGCACCAACCCAAATTCTTCCCGCGGGTGTCGTAAAAGGCGACTAAGGGACATAAACCGGGGGGTGGGCAGCAGCGCCCCCTGCAGTAGGTACACTTCCACCAAACTGCGATCCCCAACCCGCATGCCCAGCGTGG
This sequence comes from Yponomeuta sedellus, assembly GCA_934045075.1. Taxonomy (NCBI): domain Eukaryota; kingdom Metazoa; phylum Arthropoda; class Insecta; order Lepidoptera; family Yponomeutidae; genus Yponomeuta; species Yponomeuta sedellus. Next base: position 2,276,965 of record OW203724.1, on the reverse strand, counting down.
GGATTATGGGCATTACCCCCCAATGATGGCACAACCTTGCGCTATGCCGCTTATTATGGGAGGGCTATGTCCAGCAGTGGACTAATATAGCCTGAAGAAGAAGAACAATTCTCAACAAATTTTCTTTGAAATGAAATGAATTTATTTGAATTTGAAATGAAATGAATTTATTTGAATTTGAAATGAAATGAATTTATTTGTAACCAAAATTAAATTAGCCACGGACAGGAAATACATACCTAATAGGTATAGTACAAAACAATCGGCAGCTACTAGATCCCTAAGAATTAGATAGGTATGTAAGCTTTATTAAGTTTCATTACGTGTGGCATTGTAACAAAAACATAAGGATCGATTCGACACTCCGTAAACCACAAGTACCTACCAAGCCTATTTCTCAGGGATAAGCCATTTTAACATATTAAGATAGCAAAACAGTCCGTCCGGGCCCACTCATTGTGATTGTTACCCTGGCTACCAAACTAGGTTGCCCTGTATCATGGAGGCCAGTGTTTCTACTGTCTTTGTGCGAAATATAAAGAGAAAAATAAAAGCATTGGATTTACATTTCGTTAGAACTAATGCATGCAAGAACTAACATAGGTACAAAAAGGCTAACCAATAAGTAATCTATTATAATAATGGGTAAAGGTATGAGCTAAATATATTTAATAATAAAAATAATTACTTACATGGGTAGTTTCAATTCACTTCAATACTATGGGTAACGGAAATCAAAGCCAAATATTGATACTATGCCGGTATGTCGAACAAAAACAGAACAAGACCGCAACGCAAAATCAACTTAGAGCATTGCTTGTAATGTAATACATTACGGGTTGAATTTGAGTGTGAGAGTTTAGTGATGCGCATGCAGCGCTATTACTATAGAGTTATGTACGAATAGACGCGTCTAGTCAGCCGTTTGGTTTAATAATTTTTTCGCATTCGTCATATGTCATTGAGTGCAGCCAATGAAATATGGCGATTTTAGCTTTATATTTGGTGAGAGGGAAAATGTGTATTTTTTTGTTTGCAATATTATATATATGGGGACAATGGTGAACGAAACTATTTTGGGCATACTTTGTTTTGGTTTGAGGTGGATGGCATACTTTATGTGAGAGTCTTTATTTTACGTCTATGGTTAAAAGTATTAATATCAACCCTTTGTATGCCCCCACTGCTGAGGTACGGGTCTCTTCCTGCATCGCAGGAAGGGTAGGCCATACTCCACCACGGGGGCCAAGTCCGGGTTGGTGGAGGTGGTTGGTGGCTTAAAAGTACTAGTTTACATTACATCATTACTTTAATAATAATTACATAACTGCTTCTTTCAAACCACCCAAATGTCTGTGTGTATTACGTGCACCAATTCCTGTCAGGTTGATCAGTGAAAGATGAGAATCCTTCAAGATTTGGTGTTTATTATTATATCCTTGGTGAGTTCACCATCATGCCTTGTGGGAACATAGACCTTTTTTAAAAAACCTATTTAGAGGCTAAAAATTTCACCCATGCCGGGATTCGAACCCGCAACCTCTGGCTATCCGTACCAGCGCTCTACCAATTGAGCCAATGGGCGACTCACGGCATCAGTGAAATTTCGAACCTCTTTACAATATACTCTGTATTACGTACATAGACATAGACCTATTCAGCTGTGAACGAATATGGTTGATTTAGTGATAGTTCTTAATTGAATTTTGAATGAAGATGCAGTATGTCTGTATAATATGTGCTTTATGTCTGCCGCAGGTGCTAGCCCCGAAGGAGGTGTTGGACGAGTGGCAGCAGCGGCCCACCAAACTCGTCTGCTGTTACATCAAAAAGCAAGTTATCATTGATCCTAAAACAACTGGCAATCCGTTGCTCACTTTGCTTTGCACAAACTCTATACGGAATTTCAATGCAGCAAGTTTCTGGTCTCTTAACTTGTTAACTTTTTATAACAACGTCTTATGAAAAAGTCGTGAAATTACACCAAAACATAAAGTAGAAAAAAGGACCAACTTAAATTCTCAAAAATACCATTAAGTATATATAATTATGAAAGTGGCCTAAATCTAGCTGTTATTTTACCAAGCACGTCTTCTCTTTTTATATTTCGCATTGCATCCATAGCTCGTAACATTGTATTCTTCGATCATTCTTCCACCGAATAACTTCCATACGAAACAGTTTCTTGTCCTGGTCCCAAACTAGGATACACGGTGCTGTGGTAACCATAACGAACATGGTAACACACCAAGACTGAGGTCACTTGTAAAATATTACGGCGCTATATAATAAATATTAAAATAGTACTCGCACCAACTTCGGCATGATAATCACACGTGATACCTCTAGACCAACAGATTAAAAAGACACGGCTAAAAAGATAACGACAACAGGTAGACGCTTGAAATATTCATAGAAATTTAGTTGCGATGTTAGTAGCAATACGACTCGCTAACTGTGAACGAAAATATCGTGGTTTGAGGTGTTCAATACCTCAATGCTTAAAAGTGCCAATCCGCGGTGGGGACGCGTGGTATTTAAGCCCAAACACTCTCTCTGAGAGAAGGCTTGTGCCCTGCAGTGGGACGTTTATAGGGTACATAAAAATACTTGAATATTCACTTCAAAAATGTTAGTGTTGGCTTTCAACAGTTAAGTAGTCTGTGGTCGACATTTTATAAGTAAATGCCTTAACCACAGAGTAAATAAAACATATAGGGCCAGTTACTGAATTGAGAATTTCACTAAGTAAACGCTCAAGTAACGTTCCGTCCCGCTCTTTTCTGATAAATATTCAAAGAGACAGCGCTACAGTTAATTATTTACTAAGCGAAATTTTCAATTCAGAAACTGCCCCTTAGAGTTTGTTTTTTAGTGGTTGTGTGTTTTAGTGGATCCTGTTTTTATGAAGGAAATTGAAAAATGGTTTAATTATCGCAGATAAATACAAAAACAACTTAAAATATAGTGACTTAATTAAGTTATACGCTATGCGATAATAAGGATATGCTCAGCTAAATGCGGCGTGTGCGAACATCAGCTCAGCGCTGATTTTCAGCACATTGTATCCCAAGTATTTGCTAACAATTGAGACTTTAGTAACTAGACATGCAAATGGATAGAAGTATTAGAATTAAAAAAAAACTTAATACAGAATAGCTCTAAAGTAGACTGCATTCAAACACGACATAATAGCTCAAATAGCACAATTATGCAAGTAAGCACAATGGGCAGGTTTCCGAAATTCGAAGAGCACTACCTAGTGAAGTATTTACTTACTTAGCGAAATTCTCAATTCGGAAACTGGTCATATGATTATTAACAACTTCCCTGTCTAAGAGTCGTATACTGACTCATAGGAGTGTATTGGAAGAAGTTCATGAGTCACATTTGACTCATTTTCGTTCCATCTTCGGACATACAACTATCTAACAGTGAACGAGGGCAATTGGAAATGAATTATATCTTGGACAGGGAAGTTGTCAAGATTAGTAACAAGACCGTAGGCGAACCATTTGGCCTTTGAGTGTAAACCGCACGTTTGTCCGCAGGTACCTGCAGATGAAGGGGCGGCTGTCGCTGGACGGGCACGGCTCGGTGGCCGTGAAGAGCCCGCGCCGGTTCAAGCTGGTGCAGCAGGAGTCCGAGACCTACGATTAGGCGCAAGCGCCGCTGCACGGTCAGTCCCCTACTTACTTAAATCAACCATTCCCCTCTCTCAAACTCAAATCTATGGAATTTCTAGCTTACGTTGTAAGTCTATCATAATTAAGTATAGTGGTAAGCGAGAAATGTATTACTGCTCAAACTAGCAATAGTATTATTATATTTCAAGTTCTAGAGAACGGTAGTAAAGTTTTGTTTGAAATGTAGTGGTTAGTTATATTTTTTTTGCGCGTTTTTATAAATAACACCGAAAAATAAGGGAGAGTTTTGTAAGAGTTTGAGTTTTTATACCGCAACTTTTGTAGGCACTACACTTAAATTAATTACGGAATCAGTTACTTGATTTTTTGTCGGATGTGTCCGACCATGTTTCGCTCTTATTCGAAGTGCTTAGTCAATAGTCATGACTACAATGGTGAGTAGAGAAGAGTGATGAAGCTCGCGTCGTTCGGTGGCTCGTCTTCGAATAAGCGAAAACTGGTCGGACTTTGCCGACAAAAAATCAAGTAAGTGATTCCAGAACGCAGTTAAGAAGACCAATAGTATTAACCAAAATATTTACAAAACTGGTGGTCGTAAATGTAAATATTCTTAACCTGAACAAAATTAACTGAACAGCTGTTTGGTTTGAAAAACGATGGCTTAGTTCAGTTTCTAATCAGATGTGGCCCAATGTACATTAGAAATCATTGGGTAATACCTACTCTGTAACCTTACAGATATACGAGTATTCCAGTAAGTATACACTGATCCATAATTCGCACCTTCGGGGGTACAAGGGCTCAATTACAAAAAAAATCGTAAAAAAATTGCACGTGTAAAGTACTTACATGGCGATGTTCACAAATATATAGGTCGTATTTCATGCAAAGAATAATCACATTGAAGCAATACAAAGCCGACTAATAGGACACTGAAGGAAAAAAATCCTAAAGCTGGGCGCATGCTGAGACGCAGGCGACGCAGCACAGCGCAGCGCAGATTTTGTAAAGCATGGAACGACATTGAGGTACGTAAGCTGCGGCGCAGGCACGTGCGACGCAGACTTGTGTCTGCCCTGCTCTACGTCTCGTTGTAGACTTGTAGTGCCGGCCCAGACGAGCCGTGTTTAGTAATTAAATTGTTGCAATGATAGAGCATTTAATTTAATAGAAATGTAGAGCCAGCTAAAACTAGCTCTCCTTTAAAATTACTAATTGTGCAGTGTATCCCACAAATTAAAGAGTGTATCCTTGTACCACCGAAGGTGAGAAAGTACTTTAATGTACGTTTGTTAATTTGTTTTAGAAACGGGGGATCCAGCACCTTGTTTTTGGCGAGTATCTCCGGTCAGGAACTAACTGGAGGAAGCAAGCTCAGGCTTCACGTGTTTTGTGTTCGAGCGTCGTCACTTGTCGACAGTACAATGTAAATGCGGCTGCCACGCATGAGGGCCTAAATCTTGTACAGTCGTGTTTTTTTTGCTTTATTTACCAGGAGGTAAATAAGGCTGTTATATGTTGAATTTTTAGCTAGGTGTCGAAGCACGGTGTTATAATTGACTACACAAAATGTAGACATATTATTCAGTAAAGTTTGATAATATGTTAGATATCCTTAGTGAAAGGACCACGGCAAATATCTCAATGTGAGACAATCTTTTGATGAAATAAATTAATAATAGTAAACTACATATCCGTATTACCCAATGTTTAAAAACTCTTTACAAAATAGCCATCAATATTTCGATGACGTTCATTATATTTACGATTTAAGATTCTAAGAAAATTCTTTCAAATATGGTGTAGTAATAATTGTTAAACTGTACATTGTAATTCAATGCCTGTTCAAGTACTCCCGGTCGCTGAAACTGTTTGTGCTGCTGCTTTTGTTGCTTCAAAGTTTGTTCGAAATGTCTAATGCGTTATATGGCCCCATTTCATAATTAACTTATAAAATTACATATTCGAGGTGCAAACGAGCCACAATTATTACGAGTCTATTACTAATTGTCGCTTTATGAAACAGGGCCCTCACTATGTTGCTGGCGATATTAACATAATTTGACGACTGTCAAGTTAGTAATCGCCAAAAGGCGTAAATAAACTGAAGCAACTAGAGCACGTTGTTATGGCGATTTGGAGCGCTAACTTGCGCCAGCAATGGAATAAAAATCATAACTTGTTTGATAATTAATATTTTCAAAAAGTAAATATCAAACATCTTAATATCTGTGTTAATGTTTTAGAATATACAGCCTAGAACGTAGTACCTATCAACATCCTAGGACTTTAATAGATTTCCGCTAAAAACGGCCGTTTTGGGCGTTCTTTAACCTACGCTCTAGACAGTATAACATAACATTTACATACAAGCACATACATTGCTTCTGGCCCCACACTAGGGTACCCTGTGTCGTGGGAACCAGAAACAACGATATCACGAATATGTAAACATCCAAGACCTGGGGTTTTTTTTTGTTCCCAGCCGGGATTCGAAGCCGGGACCTCTTGCATGGTAGGCAGACGCGCTACCGCTACGCCACAGAGGTCGCCAGTATGTTCTACAAATAGTTATCACAGTGGTTAACGTTTATGATGTTTACTTTTTGAACAAATCGTACTATAAAACAATTTATAGTTTTTATAGTACGATGGTGGTGGCGCTAATTAGCAGCCCAAAGCGCCTTGAATTAAACGGTTCGCAGGCCAAACACATGATTGTGATATGATTCAACGAGTATCGTAAGACTCAGTGCTTCCAAGACGTGATTAGCGCGTGTGTGACCAAACCTTACCACTACCGGAAGGAAGGGAGTGGCATATCACCTTAAGCTATTAATTAAACTTACATTTAATTGTATTTGGGTTCAAACAAATCTTACGATACACTCGCCAGGTTAGAGCGTCGCACAGCTGGAATAGGTTTTGCTACGATTTAACAATATTACAACGTTGGTGTCACTGCCATTAAGAAAGCACTTTGATGGCCATGTCGTCATTTAAATAAAAGTTTGTAAACAGTGCGGGTTTGTAAAGTAAATGCCTTTTATTATTATATTAATACAAGACATGTATTTAGGTGACTCTAGCGTATTAAGTATTTTACCAATTTAACAGTATCAACGTCGTTGTTTCTCTATACGGTTACCATGTTAGCTATTTGTCTTTATAATGTAAGTGTGTTGCTAATCTTATAGTGATCTGCAAACATATGTCGCACGACAAGGAAGGGTTAAAAACTACGCGACAAATGAGCCTAGGAATAATTTGTCAGTGTCACGTTGATTTTATAATCATGTAAAAATAATGCTATAAAAGATTAACCGTGTTATTTATAAAAACTCTATTTCCTTTAAGGCCGCTCTTACGTCGAGCATTCTCGTTCGCACAATTTACCATTTTTTGTGATTGTAATAAAATTAGTATACTTTTGATAAATATGGGCTAAGAAATAGGTTTAAAGCATAGACAATTACTACATGCTCAGAATATTGCTTTATGAACTTAGTTTGCTGACAGTCAGTTTGCATTGTTGATGTTTGTTTTTATTTCAATATAGAAATAACCTTCCCGCATCGCAGGAAGGTACTCCACCACGGGAGCTATGGTGGACGGGAGGGTGTCCGGGTTGGTGGAGGATTGAAAGACAGCGGCGGGTTTTACTGTTAGAAGTTATCAAGCCGCCCTTAAAGCCTCTAACATGGCTTAACGATAATCCGTTGATGCTGGCTGTCATGTAATTGCAGTTACATGACAGGCGGCACCAACGGCTTAACGTGCCTTGCGAAGCACGGAAGCGCTCGGAAAAAGTGCCTCTAGAGGTAGTTACGGGGCGGTCACGCATCCTGCACCTGACCGTGCCTGTTGTTGCTTAACTCAAGTGATTGATTTCAATCACTCGGTTCGACTAGGCCACGAGCGCTTCATGTACTTCGTGTAAACTTTTATCCCCTATTTGACACCCTTGGGAGTTGAAAAATCCTTCCTTAGTGGATGCCTACGTCATAGGCGGAATGCGTGTGCGAAATTTCAAGTTTCTACCCTTAAAGGTTTGGGGTTTGCTCCATGTAGGAACAGCCTTAGACAGTCCTCAGGCGCGGCTTAAATAGTATGTGGTACGGTCTTTTCCTCTGCCACAGACTACTTGTACTGCATTAAGGAAATGTTTAAAGGAGTCGTGTGATTATAAATAATAATGTTAATGTTTGACTTATGTAGATAATATAATTATTACATTATTATCTATTAAATAAAAATTATATTCCATGTTGACGATACTTAAATACATAATATTAAACAAAAAATATTGACGAAGTCGTTATTAGGATGATTTAAAAAAAAAACAGTAAGTACGTATTATTTACTCGAGATTGTTCATGAAAATAATTGTATTTCAATTCCTCGACCAAAATACGTAGGTATTGAACGTTTGTTCGAAAATACCTTTAAGATAAAAAATCTACACTATTTCAATGGATGTATGTGATTTATTGTTTAAACTGTAGGTACCTTCGTCGCTTGTCAAATATCACTTTGTTAATGACCTATTGGTTTGTTAGTAAGTTACAGCTGGATCATGTTTAATAAAGTCAATATTGCAATTACGCTGTTTCTATATCCACTTAAGGGTAAGCACCGAGGAAAAGACATTTTAATTTCGAATACTTATTTATTAGCAACATTTGCTTTTGTTTAATTGAACACAATCATTTTACAGACCATCTAGGTACTGCTACTGTTAATGGCACCATTTCAATTTAGCTTAAATGGAATGTACAGACTTACACTTATTTAATTTACTTACCTTAGTATTTTATCTAACTAAAAACTGTCTGCCTCGTAGGTCTAGCGGTATCACGTCTGATCACCATGCCGGAGGTCGTGGGACCGATTCCCACTGGAGGGCGCCGTACATTTGTACGAATTTCCTGTCTGGGTGTATTTCTACGGCTGTGCTGACCTTGACTGGTTACCATAGCACAGGATATCCTATTGGAGACCGGTTGTGTGTTACTATTGTAAACCTATTTAGAGGCTAAAAATTCCGCCCATGCCGGGGCTCGAACCCGCGACCTCTGGCTAGCCCTACCAGCGCTCTTCCAAATGGGCCAATGGGCAAGTGTCGGCATCAGCGAAATTTCGAACCGCTACAATATTTTGTGTATTATTTACTGGCAGCGACATCTGGCTGAAGTAATTTGCATCACTTGCAGCCCCGAGTACCTAGGTTTTACATCAGAATGATATCGCTGTACCCACATGATTACATTCTTTTTGTTGCACTCACCAGTGCTACTATTGTTTTTTTAATTTATTATCTGATGCGGTAGTGGAATAAAGAGGATAATGCTACATGTTTAAAAGAGGGCATGACGCAATTATATATTTACTTCAATTTGATGCACTATTCACCTATCTACTTCTCTTTAACTTATCTGACATGATAATTATACTAAGAAAGCGTAAACGTAATTCTAATTGGCTCGACCGCATCGCAACTGCAGCGTGTCGGTATTGCACGCTCGTACTCGTAAATGGGCTTGAGTTTTTGGCCTTATGTTGAGGTCACTTCACATTGAATTGACAGATGACAAAAGCTACACCATAACGAACGAGCGCTCCAACGTACTGACTAAAAACCAGCGCTGAGGACACACACCCTCTGCATAATGTTGTCTGCAGCAGTAGCAGCAGAAACACACTGCGACAAAACTATTATACTTTTGTACACCTGGTTTTATGCATGTATACCGTTTCTTCCCTTTTCTTCTTCGTTATCTGTTTAAGGGTTTTTTTTAGATAGAAAAACACGCTTCCCTTAAAACTCTCACAAATGAACATAGCACGAATAGTCTAGTAGTATTTCCTTCGAACACGAAGGCACGAAAATTCTCTACCGCCGTTTATGGGAGTGTTTTAAGGGATGAACATCGCTAGAGTTTCGGCTGTTGGTTGGTGCAACGAGTGTTTCCCTTCTACTTGAGCTGAAGGAACTTCATGAGCGCGTCGTATATGAGGCGCGGGCTGGCGTCGCCGTCGGCCGTGTAGCGCACGCCGCGCAGTGCGCCGTCTTCGTTCCGCACCACGCCGTACTCGCCCACGATGAAGCCGTCCGGCGTGCGCTCCTCCACGCGGTACTTGCGGTACTGCCGCCCCTCCACCACGTACCCCACCTTGCACTTCTCCTGCTTGCAATTCTCGCCCCCGTGCCCGCCCTCCTGCACCCCGTGGCTTCTCCCGTCAGTCATGACGCTCACCTTCTCGTCGACTTCGTAGTTTTTCTCTGGCTGGTGGTCGATCCGCCCCGTTGACGTCGCGTTCGTCTCCGTCGCTGTCGAGCTGGTGCTGCTTGCGGCAGGCGCGGGACTCGCCGTGGTGACCTGCGGCGCGGGCGGATCGAGGTGCAAGGAGGCGGGTTGACTGTAGAACTTCGCCGGCTCACTGTAAATCTTAGCGGGTTCTCCGTAAACTTTCGCCGGCTCGCTGTATACCTTAGCTGGTTCGCTGTAGACCTTTGCGGGTTCGCTGTAGAACTTGGCGGGCTCGCTGTATACCTTCGCCGGTTGACTGTACACCTTCGGTGGTTCGCTGTAGAAGAGCTCAGGGGTGCTGAAGCTTTTACTGTGATCACCTTTGTAGGGATCGACAGGGTCGTTGTAATTAGGTGTTACTATTGGTGTACTATGGTGAACTATGTTGAAGCTCACTGTGGTCAGTCTTGGGATATTCCTCCTTTCGAATAATGGTTTATCTTGGACATAATTGTTATGAGAGCCTGGAGGTACGGACCGTGCTTGCGGCAAATCGCTATACAAGTGCTGATTATTGTTTAAAGGTATCTCTAAAATTGATTTAACCGATTCCTCGATTGCGGAATCATCAGATTCATTAAGTGTGGATTTTTCACTACTAGCTTGAAATGGGTGCACGCGTTCTAGGCTGTGCACCACTTTCGCTTCTTTCTTGGCGTTCAATTGCTTTATAAATTCTATGTTAGCCCCTTCTAGCTCTTGTGGTAGATGTGTGGCGTAGGAGCCGGTCGCTTCGGTGGCGATGAATGCGAGTGGCGTTTGGTTGGCATCGCTCACGGTTACGTCTGATGGCTGATTGTATTGCTCCTGGGAGATCTTTATCTCGGGGTGGTCGTGCTTGCGCGGGCCGCGGTCCACGGCAACCGAGGATGTGATGCGAACTGAGATGACTTCGCCCTCCTCCCTGCGGACCGCGTCGCTTTGCGGCGGGGCCGGCGACTGCTCCGACAAGGGCAGCGGGCTCACCAAGGCACGTGTCATTATCTGTAACAAAGACGGTTGAACTCAGTAAAATATTCGAGAGTAAAACATGGAATGTTGTCTTTCAATTACTTTATGAGTTTCCGCGTTTCGTATTGAAACATATTGACGTGCATACCTAAACAGGTCGGTCGTTTAACAACTTTTTATCGAGGCATCAATCTTTTAAAGGCGTCATTGCCCTCTGTGACGTGACGACTCGATGCTACCTTTAATTATAGGGTGAAAAGGAAACTTCTGCTCTGCGAATCATTAATTCGTACCTATGATCCACTAACAGTGCTCGCGACTACGTTCGCGTGGTAAACCGGAGATTACCCCGTACACCAAAGTAACTACCTACCATATAAACTTTCAAACGTTTCCTGTTTAGAATAGTGTACTGGGTATACGGACATTAAATAGAGATTTGCTGAACCCTGTCCCATATTAGAGTATTATCTGGGTGCGATTTGTATAGCCCGCGACTACGGTTGACTTTTATTGTAAACAGTTCCATCTCCCATCACATCAAACGTCAATCCTAGCCGCGATGCTGCAAGTCTGATAGCGCATCCGCCACTCAATCACACGAAGCACAAAGAATACGCTTATACGAACTGCACAGGGCCTTGCTTTGTACGCAGACTGGTCAGACTGACCTGCAAAATATGTGATGTGAGACTGGTTTATAATGCACTACACCTACAAAGCAACGATCCGTCTGAATATAAATTCACTTAACATTCCAGAAAATAAAAGACTGACACAATATTAGTGCGTGTTCAATTTAAAGCGTATCATACGTGAGCAGCCTTGGATCGCTGAAGAGGTGTATTGAAGTTTTTTGCTATAATTACAGCAATTTGGTGCCTGAGAGGGTCCGTATTTAGGTAGCTTAAGGCTGTTAAACCGAATACGGGTTTTATTTTATTCTTGTTTGTTCATAAGACAATCTCCTTGATTAGCAAGGCATTGTGTCTCGCTCCGATCGCTCGCATAGATACAGCTCTAGTCTAGCACATATAATTTCCGAAAGCCACGTTCTCTCTGCATCATTTTCTAACATTTCCTAATAACCGGATGAGAGCAAACGAATAAAAAATTTCAACGCGCAATCTATTAAAAATATCGGAATTTGAATCAAATCCCCAATCATTAAATTTCATTTACCTAATTTAAACTTTTAAAATCAAGTTCTTTATTTGTAAACATAAAGTTCGTTATCAACCCTTGTATGTCCCCACTGCTGCGGCACGGGTCTCTTCCTGCATCGCAGGAAGGTTAGGCCATGCTCCACCACGGGGACCATGTCCGGGTTGGTAGAGGATTGTAAGACAGTGGCGGGCCTCACTGTCAGAAGTTATCAAGCCGCCCGTAAGGCCTCTGACATGGCTTAACGACTGCCATTATATGACAGCCGGCACCAACGTCTTAACGTGCCTTGCGAAGCATGGAAGCGTTCGAAAAAATGCCACTAGCGGTAGTCACGGGACGGTGAGCATCACCCGTCCCGTACCTGACCGCGCCTGTTGTTGCTTAACCAAGTGATGGATTCCAATCACTCGGTTCGCCTAGGCTACGAGCGCCTCAGGGAGGAGGACGTTCGGGCCTCCAGGCCGACGAAATGCGCATCGTCGGTCTGGACGACTCGACATCCAAGGCGGAGGCGGTTGCGGCAGCGGTGGCAAACGCCGGAGGCTGCACCCCGGACGCAATAAGGTCCGGGAAGATCAGTCGGGGCCCACCCGGGATGGGCTCCATGTGGCTGAGCTGCCCCTTTGCGGCCGCCAAGAAGGTGCTGGGTGGGGATCGCCTCCTCGTGGGTTGGACCTCGGTGCAGGTGAAACTGCTCGAGGCCCGACCCATGAGGTGCTTCCGGTGCCTGGAGCACGGGCACGTGGGGGCCAAGTGCCCCAGTACAGACCGCAGCGGGTTGTGTTTCCGCTGCGGGAAGCCGGGGCACAAAGCGGCCCAATGCGCCGCCACCGAGCCGCACTGCGTTTTGTGCGCCGCAGCCGGCGGTGCGCCGGCGGACCACCCCTTGGGGAGCAAGGCGTGTCCAGCCTCGCTCCCCAAGAAGCGGGGTCGTAAAAGGGGGGGCGGAAGCGCGGCGATGGCCTGAGGGTACTCTCCTAGCCTTCTCGGCGGCCAGCGCCGCAACAGGAGGATCCCATGGACGCCGCGTAGTAGATGGCTGCTCCATACCTGCAGGTGAATATCAACCACTGTGCCAGAGCTCAGGACCTGTTGGTCCAGAGCATGGCAGAGTGGTTGATTCAAGTAGCCGTGGTCTCTGAGCCCTACCGGTTCCCACCCGGGACAACTGCAGTTGTCCCGACACCCATGGGTGTCGGACCGCGAGGACTTTCCCGTCCGGCGGCGGGCTCCCGTCCCTTCGACGTCATTGCGAAGGGCAAGGGATGCGTGTTGGCCGTTACGGGCGGCGTTGCAGTTATTGGGGTGTACTTTCCACCCAGTAGGAGCCTCGCTGACTTCGAGCAAATGCTCGAATTGAATGCTGAGACAAGCACACCCCAACCCCGTGCCAGTCGCGGGGGATTTCAACGCCAAGTCAACGGCGTGGGGATCCCCAGCGACAGATGCGCGGGGGGATGAGCTGGAAGATTGGGCGGTGTCCATGGGGTTGGTCCTCCTCAACAGGGGATCGGTGGACACTTGCGTGCGGCAACAGGGCGGGTCAATCGTGGAAATCACGTTCGCGAGCCCCGCCCTCGCCCACCGAGTGGCGGGCTGGTGCGTCAGGGAGGATGTGAAGACACTATCGGACCATCGTTATATACGGTTTGATATCATGATATCCACACTGCCTGACGCTCCGGCTGCGGATCGCCGATCCCCGGTTGGTGGGGGTCCGCGCTGGAAGCTGAGGCGGTTGGACCCTGAGGTCGCCAGGGAGGCGGCCCTGGTGGAGGCCTGGGTGGCGTGGCCTGATCCCGGGTCGGATGTGGACGGCGGAGCGGAGCGGCTCGTCGGTGCCCTTGGCCACATCTGCGATGCGGCTATGCCGAGGGCAAAGTCGGCGGCTTCGCCGAGTCGCCGGGTGTATTGGTGGCGTGACGAGATTGGCAATCTGCGTCGAGAGTGTGTGGCGGCACGCCGCGAATACACCCGGTGCAGAAGGAGGAGAACTCGGGATCAGGCCGAGCAGGACACCCTGTATGCCACATACAAGCCGCCTGCAAGACGCTGCAGGCCGCCACAGCCTAGGCGAAGGCGGCGGCTTGGGAAGAGTGGCTCGAGACTCTGAACGCGGATCCGTGGGGGCGCCCCTATAAGGTGGTTAGGCGGAAGCTTCGCCCCTGGGCTCCCCCACTGACCAGGAGTCTCGAGCGAGACTTTGTCGCGGGGGTCACTTCGACGCTGTTTCCGCGGAGGGCGGAGTTTAACCCTCCGCAAATGGCACCCTTGCCTCCCTCTACGGAAACAGAGCCGGAGGAAGTGCCGCCGGTCTCAGCGGCAGAGCTCGGGGCGGCAATTCTGAAGATTCGGTCGAAGAACACCGCCCCGGGCCAGATGGTGTGCCGGGACCGTGGTACTGGCGATGACGCAGCTGGGAGACCTGGCGGTGTCCTTGTTTTCCGCGTGCCTCGTTGAGGGTCGATTCCCGCGACCCTGGAAGACGGGTAGGCTCGTCCTTCTGCGGAAGGACGGCCGCCCGGCCTAATCGCCGTCGGGCTATCGGCCCATCGTGCTGCTCGACGAGGCGGGCAAGCTCTCGAGCGAGTGCTCGCTGCACGTCTCGTCGAGCATATGACACGGTGGGCCCCGATTTGAACGACGCGCAGTTCGGCTTTCGTCGCGGGCGATCGACAATCGACGCAGTCGCGCGGGTACGAGGCATCGCCGAGGGAACGGTCTCACGGGGCGGGGTGGTGTTGGCGGTTTCGCTTTATATAGCGAACGCCTTCAACAGCTTGCCCTGGGGGACCGTGAAGGGGCCCTAAGGTACCACGGCGTGCCCCGGTACATAAGGAGGGTGATGGCGGACTAATTCGTCAACCGGACCATTGTATATCCGGCCCGGGACGAGTGGTCCGCCTTCCGATGTTTTGCGGTGTTCCGCAGGTCGGTCCTCGGACCGCTCCTGTGGAACATCGGCTACGACTGGCTCCTCCGGGGCGCGGGGCTAACTTGCCCTTGGTCGGCGTAACATGTGCCGCCAACGATACCCTCGTGACGGCCACAGGGAGGCGGCTCTCCTCGGCACGGCGGGCGTGGCCCACGCCGTGCGGAGGATTCGCAGTCTCGGCCTGGAGGTGGCGCTCGATAAGTCCGAGGCCGTGGTCTTCCATGGCCCTCGGAACGTGCCGCCTCCAGGTATGAGCATCGTGGTGGGTGGAACCTCCATCGCCGTCGCACCGCACATGCGCTACTTGGGCATCGTGCTCGACGGCCGATGGAGGTTCACGGAGCACTTCCGGCGCTTGGCCACCAGGTTGATGGCATCGGCCGGAGCGCTCTCGGGGCTGCTCCCCAATGTCGGAGGGCCTGGAGGGAGCTGTCGCCGCCTGTACGATGGTGTGGTTCGCTCTATGGCGCTCTACGGAGCGCCAATATGGGTGGACGCCCTAGGGTCCGCGAACCGGACCCTGCTGCGGCGCCCGTAGCGGGTCATGGCGACCCGGCTAGGTGCTGACCGATAGCCCTCCGTGGGACCTCGAAGCCGAGGTACTCGCGGAGATCTACTGACACGGCGTGGAGGTTCGCGCCAACGGCGGGATGTCTCTTCCGAAGCAGATCGTGCGGTGGAGAGAGGAGGCCCTCGACGGTCTGTTCCGGGAGTGGGAGGAGAGGTTGGCGCGACTTACCACCGGCCTCCAGGTGGTGGCCGCCGTTCGGCCCGTCCTTCGGGACTGGGCCGAGCGCGGGCACGGTGCCCTGACCTACCGTCTGGCGCAGGTCCTCACCGGGCATGGATGCTTTGGTGTGTACCTGTGCCGGATAGCGGGTCGGGAGCCGTCGATGGCGTGCCACCTCTGCGACGCGGCGGAGGACATGGCGCAGCACACCCGCGCCGTGTGCCCCGCATGGGCGGAGCCGCGTGCCGAGCAGGCCGCGGCTATTGGGGTGGGTCTCTCGCTGCCGGCGATCGTCAGTGCGATGGTCGGCAGCGAGGAGGCCTGGGCGGCGGTCCTCGCGTTCTGCGAGGCCATCATGGCGAGGAAGGAGGCGGCGGAGAGGGCGCGAGAGGATGACCCTCTTGCACTCTCTCTCCGCCGTCGGAGAACCGGGCGCAGACGGCGGCCGTATGCTGACCGTCTGCCGCCATAACGAGGGCCTTCGGGCGGTGGGCGGGGGGCCCACCGCTCGATTAAGAGGTCCCGTGCTGGAAGGCGCTCTGCGTGTTCCGGAGTGCCTTCAGCGGAGTAGGGGGGAGCAAACGCATCCCCCCCGGAGTAGTTCCCGCAAGGGCGCCCGCAGACGGGGTCGCGGTAGTGTGCGAAAGCGTTCCCGTGGCCCCGTCCCTTGCGAGTGCGGAGGAACACCCCAGGGGTTTTAGCCGGTATACCGCCCTTTAAAGGGCGGGAAGTCCGACATAAGTCCGGTCCGACACCGCGCTACCCCGAGCCGGTGGTACCCGTAATAGGGTTCCTCCTGGGAAGGCCACAAGCGCCTCAATATAAAGTTATAGATATACGCTCGAGCAACGACGACAATGTGGAGACCTCATAGAAACATACAAAATCCTCACAGGTTACTATGACGTGCAAGACCTACATAACATCTACATTATGAACGAAAATAAACACCTAAGAGGCCACCACCTTAAAATAAGCAACTCTCTGTGTGCAAGTAACCCTCGAAAGCATTTCCTCCCAAACCGTGTCGTGCGAGTGTGGAACAAGCTTCCTGACTCTATTGTTAGTGCAGACTCAGTGAACTGTTTTAAAAATAGACTGGATAATCATGTAAAAACCAAAAACAATCAAGTGCAGTGATAAGACATACACGTATCAGCTCTCAGCTGCTAGTGTATCAAATAATAATAATAATAATATTTATTTGTATTAGTTTACATCATTAGTTTAAAATTTACTTGCATTTATTTTAACTTTGAATTGAATATTTATGACCTGGAATATCATCTGTACTGCTTTTCAATGTAGGTACATCATAAATATATAAATAACAAACTTCACCAACCTTCAATACACAGCCAGAACCCAAACTAGGATACCCCGTGCTAACCCCGTGGTAACCAAGGCAATCACATTACAAGATTGGAAATAGATACACATCGCTGAGACGACGGCGGCCTCCACCGGGAATTGAACCGACGACCTAACAGCATGTGCCACTGCAACCAGACATCAGCGTCTAGTGGCAACTCCTGCAAATACCTACAACATGGTGACTTATATTAATCATGTTTCTGTAACATATGACGCTAGTTAGTTAATTATAAATAACTGTTTTTCACAATTTAAAGAAAATTCTCTCAAAATATATCTAAAAAATCATATCGATATTAAAGTGCGTTTCACGAAATAAGTCCCTTGGATTTAGCAAATATAGTCTCTATTTCATGGCGATAGGAATTTCTTGAAAGAAACTATAATCTGAAACGCACTCTATCTATGTAGTTCAAGTGCCGAAATCAGGCTTTTTTAAATTCTGACAGTCTCTAGTGCCAAAACTCACATAACAATGAAACTGCAATTCGTAGATAGAGTAGAACTACTGCAATTCGTAGTTTAACGTATTATTCTGTTGGTTAATCGACTTTGTTGTCACAGTAAACCAAGAATAGTAGTTCATAAGAGCTACCTACAGCAGGCCCCACGTCAACTTTACTCACATCACTTCTACTTACTTTTATTGAATACTTTAATAGGTAGCTTCACTTTACTATAGTAAAATTATTCAAAAACTGTGAACGCCGTTACTCACCCATATTTTAAAAATCATTTTTTTAGCCTAAGGACATCGAAAAATGGCGACAATCAGGTTTCGTCCCTTTTTTTGCTGCCCCATGAATTACATTATTACCATTTTGTATAGGTAGCTCTTTTTTGTAATAACTACCAAATACAGCCTCTAGGTACACAGCCTATTGTAGGGCACATGCCTTTTCTCAAAGAGAGAGAGAGAGAAAATGGGTACCACGCGTGCCCACCGCGGCTCAGCAATTTCAAGCGCTGAGGTATAAGAATCGGGTTTCGTCACGATATATTCCTCCACTGTTAGCTAGTGGCATTTGCTACTATAACTTCACAAATATCCGTAACTTTGATAGCGTCATTGGTAGGTACATGCCGGGACTCAAACCCACGACCTACCGTGATAGCAACCGCACCACCGCACCCTTTTTGCAATATTAGGCCGCAACTGGCAGAGCGGAAGCGAGCGGCTGCCAGTGACCGCGCCCGCGGCCTTGCACTAGTCGCGGCTCAAATCAAATCGTGCGCGCGCGACCTAGACAGGGTGCCACTTTGACGTGCTGATTTTGACTCAATGCCGATGTTGGGCTGTTCCGTCGTTCATTGGTGATTTTCGTTACTTACAGAGGACGTGGGTTTGATTTCCGTAGAATTTCAAGTTCTTTCATATTATTCATTATTAGCTATCATTAAGGCTTAGTAAGCACAAATGTACGGCGGCCCCCAGTGGGACTTGTACCCAAGACTTGTACCCAGACATGGTAATCAGACGAGTTACCGCTAGTCCAACGAGGCAGACGCATCGTAAGTTCGTAAGTAACAGTCGTAATAATAACTTCCACACAACACCAGCCCAAACTATTGGGAGCTGAAACCGTAGAGAGCAGATGCTGGTTAAGTTGCTGGAGCTCCAGAGGCTAATTCTCTAGGGCGCATGACTTCAATTCTACATGAAAAGTCGAACGGTAATTAACATGCGACATTATAAATAACACCTCAAAGCTAGCGAAATTTATTGGCATGCGCATACGACTAACTTTGTAAGAATCTACGTGAAAACCTTTCGGCCAGTTTCGGCCCTCATGGCAACTTTTCGCAACCGGTTGTCAAATAATAGATTGTTAACCGAGGGTCGAAAGAATCAATTCCCGAGGTATTTAGACGCTACCTCGGGAAGTGTTTAACACAGGAAAAATAATTGATTCTTTTTCCCGTGTTAAACACTCGGACAATTTATAGTCCGAGTAGGAATTGATTCTTTTTCCCGTGTTAACACTCGGACAATTTATAGTCCGAGTAGGAATTGATTCTTTTTCCCGTGTTAACACTCGGACAATTTATAGTCCGAGTAGGAATTGATTCTTTTTCCCGTGTTAAACACTCTACTTTTCATTTCGAATATGAGGAAAATAAAAACTCGATCATCTTTTTTAATGCACTAAGCTGTGCCAAGGACAATTTAGAAACCTATTTAGAGGTTAAAAATTCCACCCATGCCGGGATTCGAACCCACGACCTCTGGCTATCCGTGCCAGCGCTCTTTCCAACTGAGCTAACTGAGCTTTTTTTAATTAGTTTTTTTTTTACATAAACCTCTTTATGTAAATAGATCTTTATTTTCAATTTGGTATTTTTTAAAAATAACACAGATTTGAACATAATATAAACATTTTTTAATGATGTAAATGAGAAATAGGTTAGCAACAGATAACTGGCCGGCCACAGAAATTAGAAATAAGCGGAAAAGCGGCAACCCGATCTTCATTTGTTTTTTAGAGTTGGCATACTTTCCTTAGATTCGCAATGAAAATACCTCGGTTCGAAGACTAAGTCAAAACCCGTCTCGGGACTAAATAAATAAGTTACTTTCACCCCTATGATAGCAATGAAGGTGCTATTTAAAAAAGTTACTAGTAACAAGCAATCAGTTCAGAAATTTATAATAGGAATACATAGAGGTTGATATTTCTAGTTGTATTTCTTAGAAGAACGACCAGCCGTCCTTGCGTAACTTTCCACTTTATCGGGTTAAGCAAGACTTTCAAGTGTCAAAATATGTATGTATTTGACAGTTCGGAGTAGGCTAAACCAGAAAACTTCACACCGGACCGGACCTTCATTACGTGGTCGCAGCTTTCATTTCGATTTTACAAAAAATAGGCTTTCCCGTGTAGTGTCTTGTCTACCATTACGTTAGTTACTCAAGGTAGAATAAACTTCCGACCGCAGTCCTAAGTCACCCAACAGCTTTTAAATAGTGCAGTGTTTTTTTTTTCTTCAATAGACGTCATTATGCGGAAGTGTCTAACGTGCGAGTATGTCGTAAAAAGTGGTTCAACCATTTCTATCCTTCACGCGTCTCCACCCACGAGTTGTGTTATTATTTGTATTGTACTGCGCCTAGCACGCGTAGGTACTCGTGACGATCATTTGACGTAAATGACATAAATGTACCTAAGGTAACAACTACAAAAAGCGCGCAATCGCCAAGTTTAGTAACAATACCGGATGAGTTCGCCGCACACTTGCTGATATTATAATATTTGTACGGTCTATTGACAATATTCCCGAGTACGTTACGTTAGTAGAACAGAGCAGGAAAGCTCCATAGACTGCCAGTGCCAGTTTCTGAATTAGGAATTTCGCCAACAAAAGAGTGAGCTAGATCGTTACTTAAGTATTTATTACTTAGTAAAATTTCTCAATTCAGATACCGGACCGAAAAGCAAGGCAAAAATTAGGCCTTTACAGATAAAAAACTAAAACCCGTCAACGAAAGATTTTGATCGTGATTTAGAACTGCTAATGATGACGTTAGGAGTAGGTAGGTACTCATAAGCGCTGAAGATTGTAGTACCTATTAATATATTTTAAGTTTTATGCTTAATATATTTTAAAAGATAGATACGAACAAATATAGGTACTTTTTTATTTAAGAACTAAGATATTTTTGCCATTTTTATAGCAGAACCATTGGGGCCATTGGTCCCTGTCAAAACTAACTCGTACATGTGTAGTAGGACCGTATTGTCGAGACTTTTCTTCAACGCACGTTATACGCACGATTGATGTAAAAAAGTAGTACCTACCTACATACCTATTTCAAATGAATTATTCTTCTAAAAACATTATTTGTAAGGTGTTTGTAGGCTTATAATATGAGTATAAATTCTGGAGGAGGCATGCGTTTTTATTTATTTATCAATATTTATTAGGTAAATATTTTTAGGTACTTCATGCTTCCAATCATAAAGTAAGAATGTGGGGCTACTAACGAGCACGCGCATGCTAGGCATGCTAACTAATCCCATATTAAGATTGGAATTTCAAGATCGGATCATTTCGCACTCATTGAACTATATTGTTTCAAATAACTAGGTAGGTACGCAATTGCGAATCCGCGGTGCGCATGCGTGGTGTCTAAGCCCATACTCTCTCTCTCTCTGAGAGAAGGCCTGTGTTTAACAATACGATATGTAGAGACAACTTTATGAATATTCCTTGAAGTACGAGGATGGTTCTTACGTTCTTACGAAATTAAAGAATCGACTGTTAGGCGGTACAAAGTTCGCTGGGTCAGCTAGTAAGTTGTAAATTATAAGTACTTAATAATTTAAAAACCTATTTAGAGGCTAAAAATTTCACCCATGCCGGGATTCGAACCCGCAACCTCTGGCTATCGGTGCCAGCGCTCTACCAATTGAGCCAATGGGCGACTCATCGGCATCAGTGAAATTTCGAACCTCTTTACACTATTCTCTGTATTACGTACAGGCAGCGACATCTGGCTTAAGCAAATTGCATCACTTACAGCCCCGACTACCCACTTTGCAGGTAGGTTTTACATCGGAATGATATCACTGTACCCACATGATTATACTATTTTTATTAATGCACTAACCCGTGCTAAGGACAAATTTAAAAACCTATTTAGAGGCTAAAAATTTCACCCAGTTTTTTCACCCACCAAATTTCACCTCTTCACTCACACTAGATGTGGGAAGGGACCACTCGGGCGCTGCAGTGCCTGGGACATTGTTTTAGATGTTGTAGACTGGATTGTGTTGTAATACGCAGGTACCTAATTGTAACTGTGATTTACTTAGTGTAAAAATCATGTTCTATTTAGGTTAGGAGAACATCTAAACATCTGTGATTTTATAAACTACTGTAAAATCGTGATCTTAATGTAGGCATTAGAATTATAAAATAAAAACTTGGTGATTCATAATTAATGTGTTGTTGTTTATATTAGTTTTTAGGGTTCCGTACCTCAAAAGGAAAAAACGGAACCCTTATAGGATCACTTTGTTGTCCGTCTGTCCATCCGTCCGTCTGTCAAGACCCTTTTTCTCAAGAACGCGTGGAGGTATGAAGCTGAAATTTATATTAATTACTCAGGTCTACTGTCCCTTAAAGCTGTGAAAAAATCAAACTTCTAAGCCAACGCAATCAAAAGATACAGCCGTTTATGCCGCAAATTTTCGACACTTGCAAGGGAATCAAAACCTACAGGGTGCTTCCCGTGAACTCAGAATCTTGAAATTTGGTACGAAGCAACGTCTTATAGCATAGATAAAGGAAAAATTACGAAAACTATAAATTTTTAGTTACATCACATAATATATATTTTTTTAATAATTTTAAACTTACTACCCATTTCCTCATAAACGCGTAGAGGTAATAAATTGAAATTCATACCAAATACTCAGGTCTATAATACAGGTTTGTACGGAACCCTCGGTGCGCGAGTCTGACTCGCACTTGGCCGGTTTTTTATAACAATGGGGATTTTAGAACTCTCTGTTCACAAATCCCCATTGCCAATACTAAGCTACGCCAATGGGGTTTTCAATAGGGATTAGTGGAACAACCCATTTTTTCCCATTGGTGTCGCTAGTTTGCACCCCGAAGCGCCTTAACAAATATCGCCTATTACCGAAGCGCCTTAAGAAATATTGCCTATTACCAATCCTATTACAAAGACTTATTTACGTAGGAAGAAGGTTGGCTGTCTATTATCACTCGGTGTTACCTACCTATAATAATACGACAAACCCGGATCAGAAAACTCCAGCGCATTCAAGGACTCGCTATCGTACCTACTTAGTCGAGTAGATATTATTTTGAACCTGTTCTTCGCGGTTGACGTAGTGCTAAAGAGTTGCTATTAAATATTGAAGTAAACTATCAAAGCCATTAGCGAATAGATGGACATAGGTAACTTTACGTTTCTGTTGCAAAGTGGTAAAGTACCCTAACGGGTAAAGGTTAATGTGCTTTTGACTGACCAAGCTGCTCCAACTTGTGCTTTTGTCGGTCGGGAATGTTCCCTTAACAGCGTGATAATTAGTTATTTAGACCTGAGATTTCCGCACTAGGTGTCATTATAGTGGGCCGTTGTACGTAGCAAGTGCGGAGGTATTTTAACACTTCAGTCATTGGGGTTTCCTCACGATGTTTGCGAGTGGTATTGCTACTGTAAATTCACAAATGTACATAACTTAGAACAAAGAAGTCAAACAGACAAAGAAGAAAGTCGAAAAACAAAGTCATCCCTCGTCGTTTCTCAAACGTCATCGTCTACAGGGCACATGCCTTCTCTCCGAAAGAGAGTCAGGGGGCCGATTCTCGCCCATGCGAATTGAAAGCGTAGACGCAAAACATTCGAAGGCTTACACATTTGTTGCATAAAAATAAGATAACTCGACAGAGTCATTAGACATTTATTTTCTCATTAGAATTAAATCTAGCATGGTATTCAGAATACAGATTTTGGCTGTCGGCTGACTTTTTACGTAGAATTCCAAGTCATAAGCCTCAGAGTCGTATACGACTAATTTGCTAATGAAGTGAGAATTAGCTCCCTGGGCTAATTACCACGTGTGCCCACCGCGGATTGGCAATCTAGCGCTGAGATTTTTGAACACCTCAGACACTTTGTTGTTTCCTCACGATGTTATCCTTCATAGTTAGCTAGTAGTATTTCTACTATAATTATTTTCCTTAATAAATATCAGAAAACAAAGTCAATTGGTAGTCAAGTCTCGACACGATTCTCAGTGTTGCGGGACATTCAATCTTTGGCGACATCACAAACATTGAAACCCAGACTGAGGCTATTTGTACAAACGAAGGGCGGAACCCAGTGGGAAGCAAACCCACGAGCTCCGGTATGGTAATAAAACATGATACTAAAACAACGGGACAGGACAGTCTAAACACCCTCCCCCTCATATCTTCATCGGTCCTTTAATAATCCTAAGAGGGAGCATAAGCTTCAACTACAGATTTTCACTTCTGGCGGTGGTCCGCGGCAGAGCTTCCAATTAGCGGACAGCTAATGCCGATCGCCCAGCCCCCCCTCCCCTTCCAACACACATCGATGATTAATTAGTTAGGAAGGCAAGGCACCAGTGAACTCTATCAAAACAATGCATTTAAGCTATTATCCAAAATGGCTTCGTCCGGTTTGCTCACATCCTACAGTTTTTTCCTTCGCTTCGAATATTTGGGTAAATCCAACGATTCAACTATGCATCTTTAGTCATACATTGAAGGTACTAACTAAAATGGCTTTCTGGATGTCTGGTGTACCTATTAAAATGATATTCAAAGGCCACCATAATATTATTATGATGTACAAATGTAGGTATGTATTAAGACCTATTCTGTACCACATGAAGCAATAAACGAACTTGAACTTGAACTCGACGTGGGTTAATAAGGTTTCTGACATTTATATCCAATCTTTAATGAATGCATCGAGACGACAAAAGTATTCTTGTGTGAATTTACGGCGCCTCGTGGAAGGCGTTTCTGAAATAAGTAATAAAACAGCTCTCGCTAAATATTATAAAACAATGTATGGCTTCCTGCAGACTGATCTTTGTGGAACCTAATAATGTATTTCACTGCATACCTTACACCCTGAAGAGAGTTTTATAGGAATCATTTCATTTATGAAAAAAACACTGATTTCACCGGATACCAATACCGCATTCCGAATGGAGCTTACTGCTACCATCAAACGCGACCACACAGTCAAACATTTGAAAAGAGAAATTGCAAAACTGTTACTTTTTGGTGCATTCGACTGATTTCAGGGCATCATAACAGGCGATTAAACGCGTTTTGTCGCAATTTTATTTAAGATTTCGATAGAATTCGGTATAATGTAAGAGATCTGCATTCATAACTTTTTTTCGTAAATGTGCCGTTTTGGTGTGGACCTCTCACTCAAATGGGATATAATAAAAATAAAATTGCTTATTCAAAGTAAAGCGCTCGTGGCCTAGTCAAACAAAGTGATTAGAATCAATCATTCCAGTTAAGCAACAACAGACAGTTAAGCAACACAGGCCAGGATGGGTGCATGACCCTCCCCTGAATACAGTGGCTTTTTTCCGAGCGCTTCCGTGCTTCGAAAGGCACCGGCTTAACGTGCCTTGCGAAGCACGGAACGGAACGGTGCCGGCTGTCATGTAATGATTTCCGTTAAGTCATGCATGTCAGAGGCCTTATGGTCCGCTTGAAAACTCCTGACAGTAAGACCCGCCACTGTCTTACAATCCTACACCAACCCGGACTTGGCCCCCGTGGCGGAGTATAACCTAACCTTCCTGCGACGCAGGCAGAGACACGTGCCCCAGTAGTGGGGACATATAAGGGTTGCTATCGATTCAAAGTATGTATTCAGACTCAAGGTATGTCAACGGGCAATGGAGCGCAGCATCCTGGATGTAGGCAGGAGCGACCAAATCCGGAATACCACGCTGCGCTCCAAAACCAAAGTCGTATGTTGGAGCTACGACCGCGAATTAAATTGAAAATGTACAGGCCACGTAAGTCGCCCAGACAGGTGGGCGAAAGCCACTGACTAGGTCCTATGCGACGGATACCGTAAATGTGGCCGACCAAGGCGGCGATGGCGGGACAACCAACTTTCTGCCGGGATTAGAGTTGGGTCGCGGGAATTTACCCGAAAGGTATATTCCCAGGTAAATACCCAAAACGGGTAAATACCCGGGTAAATACCCGAAATGGGTATTTATGTGGGTAAATACGTTTATTGGTGTTTTCGTTCGCTAAAATAGATTGCATTACCGTTAAATCCATTTTTACTCACGAGCCTTAGGACTATATTCAATATCTTTCATTCTTTTTTGACGAAAGACCGAAATAAGTATATCTCAAGAAAATAACTTTTTTGTGATGGACTTATTTCATGAATTATTGAGAGATTGTTAAAGATTCTTACTTAGTTATTATCCGCCCGAGAGTAAATAACCATAAATACCAGTTTCTACTGAGTATTTAACGAAAACTGACAGTAAATATTTTTAATTGGTTTTTTAGAGTAAAATCTTTTAGTTAGGGTCTTATTTGATCGGTATTGATGATATCTTTGTTTAAACTTGGGAGCATGGTCTGATGATAGCGCTGGAAGGTGTGTATGGGATCTCCCCAACGGATAGCAGTAGACCATTTGAGTTTGTACTTATTCGGTTAGTATTTATGAGATCTTTGTTGAAACTTGGTGACAAATTCTTAGATGGCACAGCAAAGTACCCAAATTCTAGTGCCATCATCAGACCCTTCTGACACTAGATCTTCTTAACGGATAGTAGGAAACTATTCAAGTTTCGTTATATTTAATCTGTATTATTGAGATCTTTAGCAGAACTTTCTGATAAGATCTGATTACGGCAAAGTAAGGTGATTAGTTTGTTAGATCTGGGAAAAAGAACGTGGTTACAGGATCTCCTCAACGGAGAACCTAGAATGATTCATATTCATTTATTTTATGATATTCATTTATTTGATTTCAATAAAATCAAATTAACAAAAAACATAACATACCGTAACATATTCACACACCCGTATCGCGTACGCAGAGATCAGCGTTTGCCACTTGCCATGATCCTGACAGATCTTTTTCGCTTTATCAACATTTGTTACTCAAAATCAAATTATTGAAATATTTTTGCAGTATTTCAAAAGTTAGTCTCAAATAATGGAGTCCTAGTACAGAATAAATATTGAATTATATTTCGATTGGGTCAGAATTTTTTTTACATTATTGTATTATAATTTGATTTCACTATAAACATGGCAACATTGACAAAGGATAAATAACAAGATTTCTGTTGGCTCAAATAAGTCATTAACTTATGAACCTATTTAGAGGCTAAAAATTCTACCCATGCCGGGATTCAAACCCGCGACTTCTGGCTATCCGTGCCAGCGCTCTTTCCAACTGAGCTAATGGGCGACTCACCGGCATCAGTGAAATTTAGAACCTCTTTACACTATTCTCTGTATTACGTAGAGGGAGCGACATCTGGCTGAAGTAATTTGCATCACTTGCAGCCCCGAGTACCTACCTACTTTGCAGTTTGGTGAGTCACCCATTAGCTCAGTTGGAAAGAGCGCTGGCACGGATAGCCAGAAGTCACGGGTTTGAATCCCGGCATGGGTGGAATTTTCAGCCTCTAAATAGGTTTTTAAAATTGTCAAGAAATAGTATATTTCATTTCAAGTGCGGAAAGGCTGTCATTGCAAAGAGTCCCGACAAATCTCTACCCGAGCCGAGGCGCAGCCGAAGGCGAGGGTTGACAGTCGGAACAAGTTGCAATGACGGTTCCGCACGTGTAGTGAACGACTATTTTTAATACAGTTGCGAAAAAATTAAGCAATCTAATAAAATAAAATTATTTGGAAAATGGCGCCAACCGTAAAAGAATATAAGCAGAGATTTTTTTCTACACCCATTCTGGTAGGCAAAGGGAACTATGCCCATACAGCCAAGTCTACAGTAGATTTTTTTTAATGAAATGAAATGAAAATGAAATTTAATGAGATGAAATGAAAAAAAAAACCTATTAATAAAGTAATGAAACAAATTAGTAGCTTCTTTTTAGAAATAGACGTACATATTTGCATGAATCATAATTTTTTTCAAATCATAAATGTGAATCATAACAATGGGCGTTTTTCTTCACAGATAAATTGTGTAGCAATAACTGTCAAATTCGGTCTATTATCTGTGGTTTCCTTATAAACCATAGAGCAGTGCACGGAGTTTGACTGTGGTTCAAACTATATTTGACATAAGGAAAAATACCCATTCTATGATTTTTTTAGTAAAAACGTCATGGTTGGTTTTTTTTTAATTAATAGACTTTATTTTGACAGTTGGGAAAGAGAACGCACTATAGTGCGTTCACATTAACTTGACGCGTGAGAGAATTGGTAGCACTGAGATGTTTACTGTTACCATGTTAAATAAGAAATCATTCCCATTACTTGGGGAAAATAAAAGGATTGAGGGCTTGTTTTACTATCTTCCGATAAGGTCCAAAAGCTAATTCACATGTTATGTCCTTGTTACCAATTCTCTCACGCGTCAAGTTAATGTGAACGCACTGTAGTGCGGGAAAGGTAAAAAAAAGCACGAGTGTGTAATAGCCCACATCCTGCTCGCTATATGTCCCTGCAATACGCCACTTTTTGAGCAACTGTATTAAAAATAACTTTTTGTGATGGACTTATTTCATGAATCATTGAGAGATTCTTACTTAGTAATTATTCGCCCGAGAGTAAATAACCATAAATACCAGTTTCTACTGAGTAATTGTTCAATATCATTGTCGTTTAATGTTTCCATATAATGAGCTTCAATGTTGTAAAATACAACGGGGAGCTTGCATAAAAAAAATCATTTAAGAGTGGCATTTGGTACAAATTATTTTAAAGCAGTCAATATAATACTTCAATCAAAAATTAATAATTTCAAATAATTTCTTGTATTACCATAAGGTAATGATTATATATTTTTTATTTTTAGTACACTAACCCGTGCTAAGGTCAATTTTGAAAACCTATTTAGAGGTTAAGAATTCTACACATGCCGGGATTCAAACCCGCGACTTCTGGCTATCCGTGCCAGCACTCTTTCCAACTGAGCTAATGGGCGACTCACCGGCATCAGTGAAATTTCGAACCTCTTTACACTATTCTCTGTATTACGTACAGGCAGCGACATCTGGCTGAAGTAATTTGCATCACTTGCAGCCCTGAGTACCTACTTTGCAATTAGGTTTTACATCGAAATGATATCGCTGTTCCCACATGATTATAATATTTTTATTTTTAATGCACTAACCCATGCTAAGGACAATTTTAAAAACCTTTTCAGAGGCTAAAAACGAACCCGTGACTTCTGGCTATCCGTGCCAGCGCTCTTTGCAACTGAGCGAATGGGCGAAATAAGTCATGAAATAGGTTCATGACTTATTTGAGCAAACAGAAATTTTGTTATTTATCCTTTGTCAATGTTGCCATATTTATAGTGAAATCAAATGATAATACAATAATGTAAAAAAAAATTCTGACCCAATCGAAATATAATTCAATATTTATTCTGTACTAGGACTCCATTATTTGAGACTAACTTTTGAAATACTGCAAAAATATTTCAATAATTTGATTTTGAGTAACAAATGTTGATAAAGCGAAAAAGATCTGTCAGGATCATGGCAAGTGGCAAACGCTGATCTCTGCGTACGCGATACGGGTGTGTGAATATGTTACGGTATGTTATGTTTTTTGTTAATTTGATTTTATTGAAATCAAATAAATGAATATCATAAAATGAATGAATATGAATCATTCTAGGTTCTCCGTTGAGGAGATCCTGTAACCACGTTGTTTTTTCCAGATCTAACAAACTAATCACCTTACTTTGCCGTAATCAGATCTTATCAGAAAGTTCTGCTAAAGATCTCAATAATACAGATTAAATATGGCGAAACTTGAATAGTTTCCTACTATCCGTTAAGAAGATCTAGTGTCTGAAGGGTCTGATGATGGCACTAGAATTTGGGTACTTTGCTGTGTGTCTAAAAAACCAATTAAAAATATTTACTGTCAGTTTTCGTTAAATACTCAGTAGAAACTGGTATTTATGGTTATTTACTCTCGGGCGGATAGTTACTAAGTAAGAATCTTCAACAATCTCTCAATAATTCATGAAATAAGTCCATCACAAAAAAGTTATTTTCTTGAGATATACTTATTTCGGTCTTTCGTCAAAAAAGAATGAAAGATATTGAATATAGTCCTGAGGCTCGTGAGTAAAAATGGATTTAACGGTAATGCAATCTATTTTAGCGAACGAAAACACCAATAAACGTATTTACCCTCATAAATACCCGTCGGGTAGATTCAATGGGAATATTCCCGCGAATCTACCCATTTCGGGTAAATACCCGGGTAGAATCACAACTCTAGCCGGGATGGCATAAAATGTACTGGGGTACATGTCTGCCGCCTCAGATAGGCTCATCCTGCGTTTATGTTGTGTAGGGCTTTGACAGTTAGACGATTGGAATTGTCCAGGATAGGAGCTGGTGTCGCTTTTCATAAATGTGTAATTTATAGTTTCATCAGATATACATTGCGTAGCCGAGAATCGACACGATTTTGCTAAAATAATGCAATTGGTATTCTATTGGATTTGAAATGTGATTTTATAAATAAAGCCTTAACATTATGTATATTTAAGTACATTTTCGGGTATATACATATAAGTATAGCCGCCTCCCTACCCCCACCCCCCCTGCTTTTAATATTTTGCGCTACCCACACATCAATTATCCACAAACGAAAGGATTACTGGAAGAAAATGCTACTTAGCATTAAGTACGCCTTTGTATCAAATACTTTGCGTTTTGTGCAATAAATCATTTAATAATAATTATTAATAACCTATTTAGAGGCTAAAAATTCCACCTATACCGTATTCGAACCCGCGAACTCTAGCTATCCGTGCCAGCGCTCTTTCCAACTGATAGCTCAGTGGGCGACTCACCGGCATCAGTGAAATTTCGGGTTCAAATCCCGGCATGGGTGGAATTTTTAGCCTCTAAATAGGTTTTTAAAATTGTCCTTAGCACGGGTTAGTGCATTAAAAATAATATAATAATAATTAATGTTGGGAATTACTGTTATGACGCTTTTCTGTGAATACAATAATTAGGACAACTTTTTAAGTTCCCAAATAGGAAGCTCATTGGTTCGCTGTAGGGATTTATAGCAGCAATATCTTTGTCTTATTACCTTCGCAAGGTTTAACCGCGGAGCAGGGCAGGGCCACGTTAAGAAACCAGTTCTGATTTACCAGATCGTGCAGTATTTTAAAGTTGAATGCAAATAAATCGGCCGATGATAACGACGAACTTAAAATGCAGAGCCTATAGGTTTTATAGACACGGTTGGTTGGTACAGTACAGTCGACACTACGTCAACCTTTACACGCGTGGGTCCAATCAATCTTACGGGCGACTTCAACATCAATGTGGTACTTCATACATAGGCTGCTACTTATGTATGCGGAATCTGGGATTTCAATAATTTTAAACGCAATGTCTGACCTCCATGGTCAAATTCGTTCTTTTTTTAAATACTGGCCACTAATATTTTTCTCTTATACGTACGTTAGTGTTTTGTTTTTGTTGGGTTTAAAATGTCATATCGCTGAAAAAATGGAACTCACTCGTGAAAATATTCGTGCTATGATTTATTACGATTTTCGACGTGGTTTAAAGCAACAACAGTGCGTTGATCAATTAACTTCGACTTTTGTTGGTGAAGCTCCATCTCCATCAAAAACGACTGTGTATCACTGGTTTAGTGAGTTAAATCGCGGGCGCAGTAAGCTCACGGACGAAGTTAAAGAAAGTCGCCCGAAATCGGTGGTTGTGCCACAAAATATTGAAGCTGTGCGAAAACTAATAATGCAAAACCGCCATGTTACGTATCGCGAGATAGAGGCTATTCTGGGCATATGTATGACGAGCATTCATAGAATAGGTATTACATGAACATTTGTAAAAAAAATTTGTTCGCTTTGGATCCCGCACAACTTAACTCAGGATCAAAAAGATGCTCGCGTCGAATGGTGCAAGAAAACCTTAAAAAATTTAACGGAGGCGACTCAAAATCTGATTATCATATCTACACAGGTGACGAATCCTGGATCTACGCGTACGATCCCGAAACTAAACAACAATCAACAGTTTGGGTGTTTCAAAATGAGCCGAACCCTACGAAAGTGCTCGTGCAAAAAGCACTGTAAAGCAAATGGTGGCCTGCTTTTTTGGTATTAATGGCCATGTGGCTACAATACCACTGGAGAATCGCAGAACGGTTAATTCGGAGTGGTACACGACCATTTGCCGGAAGTAGGTATTTGAAGAAATACGCCAAAACAACCAGCGACGCAGAATCATACTTCACCATAAAAATGCCAGCTGTCATACATCTCAGGAAACAACTACATTTTTGGATGGTCAAAAAATAGAATTGATGGGTCATCCACCGTACAGCCCTGATTTGGCTCCCAATGATTTCTATTTATTCCCAAATGTAAAGAATAAATTACGTGGTCAACGATTTTCGACCCGTGAAGATGCCGTAGATGCGTTCAAACAGCACGTTTTGGAGATACCTCAATCACAGGGGAAAAGGTGTTTCTATTCCGCATACATAAGTAGCAGCCCTCGTACCAAGACCAACAAGAGGATATATCTATTATTTTACTTTATTGCTACTTTTTATATTTAGTTTTTTATTTAGTTATGAGAGCTTGTTAACTAAATCTATTAATTACTACGTATATATTATGAATATACGTACTTAACTTATAAGTATTTGAAAGAAAATCGTACGGCAGACTTAATGCCTTTAAATTACCAAAGGACAAGTACCTACACAAAACGCGCCGTGTGTGCATGCAACTACTATGAATGAGGGTTAAGCCCAAAAGGTCGATCATGATCGTGGCCAGTGGCAAAACCTGGTGCCTGCCTACCTCTCAGGGATAGAGGCGTGAGGTTATCTAATGTAAAGGTCGATGAGTTGTCGGCTGGTTTTGCAATCATCACCGACTGTCCACCAGCCTTTTACAACGAGTAAGTCGATTCAGTAAAGTATAGGTTGTCAGGACCAATAGCCAATCGCAGCCCACTGCTGGGTAGGTAAAATACTGTTCATTGAAGATAAGGACTGGAAATGTAATTTGTTTCACGCTTTTACAATAATATCACACCGCATGCCGTCCATATTGCGTGGGAGAAAAGAGTGTGGGAATTATTCATAGCATTGCTTGACTTTCGGTTATGCTAATGGAACTTTACCTATGGATGCCAACTGCTGGGCCACGGGTCTCTTCCTGCATCGCAGGAAGGTTAGGCCGTACACCACCAGGGGGGGCAAGTCCGGATTGGTGGAGGATTGTAAGACATTGGCGGGCCGTACTGTTAAAAGTTATCACGCCGGCACCAACGTCTTAACTCGCGAAGCACGGAAGCGCTCGGGAAAATTCCACTAGCGGTAGTCCCGGGACGGTCACCCATCCTGCACCTGGTTGCTGCTTAACTCAAGTGATTGATTCCAATCGCTCGGTTCAACTAGACCACGAGCTTTTCTTTACCGAGCTGAGCACTCTGTAAGTTCTATGGAGTGTACGTACCTAATAAGCTATTGCGACATCACCTTGATCCAACGACCCGCCCTCCCTTGTGGACTATTATTTGTATTAATTTGTACACTTATGTATCACATGAAACAATGTACGATTGGACTTAGTTCCAATTGAGTTTTGTTGTCCGTAAGACTAACATACCTCAGCAGTTGATATTGTCGATCCGCGGCGGGCAATACTGTCTCTGAGAGAAGGCATGTGCTCTACCGTGGGACGTATAATATCGTTATTAACCCTTGTGTCCCCACTGCTGGGGCACGGGTCTCTTCCTGCATCGCAGGAAGGTTAGGCCAAACTCCACCACGGGGGCCAAGTCCGGGTTGGTGGAGGATTGTAAGGCAGTGGCGGGCCTTACTGTCAGAAGTTATCAAGCCGCCCGTAAGGCCTCGGACATGGCTTAACGACAGCCGGCACTAACGGCTTTACGTGCCTAGTGAGGCACGGAAGCGCTCGGAAAAATGCCACTAGCGGTAGTCACGGGACGGGCACCCATCCTGCACTTGACCGCGCCTGTTGTTGCTTAACTTAACTGAACGATTCCAATCACTCGGTTCGCCTAGGCCACGAGCGCTTCACATATATATAGACTGTGTTACTGATTATTATTATTATGCATTGTATATCGTAAAGCCTACAGACCCAAGCAACGATAACAAGGTGCAGTCGATATAAATGGCATACCTACAACTGTGAGCTCTACTCAGTCATGTTACGGGTGGCTCTGCAGCAAAATTGTAGGAAGGTTGACTTGTTACAGACTGTATACGCTTACGATACCTAGAATACCTGCATGTTTATAAGGAAGTGAGTGAGTTATCTACCTCTAGACCTGTTTCACCCTCCGCGGCACAAAAAATATGATCCAGTTTGAGTAAAGATCAAACTGTCATTTTAACCAAGCGGCGCGCCCAGTTATAATAATATACTTTTATGTAAACTAGGCGGCCGGGCTTCGCTCGTTTAATTTTTTATTTTGATTTTTTAAACACCTACGAATGCCTTGTAGCGCCATCATCAAAGCATTTTATCGCCACGCGTTTTGTGGCGATAATATGTCAGAAATAAGGGGTTCTTCCACGTAGTCAAACTATTTTGTCAAACTGATTTGACCACGTGGAAAATTCGTTCCTCGTGGTCAAATTAAAGTAATGATCCTTCCGAATGCACTAGAAACACAGATTAGATAATAGTTACTACGTAACAGATACATCACTCCCATACTAAAGCGAAAATACCTACGCTATAATAGCCTACAAAATTTTAATAATAATAACTACTGTTCACAGCGAGGAGAAATATACCGTAAGTACCCGCTCAAAGAGTCGAGATTGTGTTGCCCACCGTGCGACTCACGTGCAAGCGCGTCGTCGCACGAATGCGCAAGGGTTGTACCTATGAT
Organism: Yponomeuta sedellus; assembly: GCA_934045075.1. NCBI lineage: Eukaryota > Metazoa > Arthropoda > Insecta > Lepidoptera > Yponomeutidae > Yponomeuta > Yponomeuta sedellus. Next base: position 2,242,196 of record OW203724.1, on the reverse strand, counting down.
GATTATTACTGTAATAAAACGAATGTTGTGAAATAACCATATTTATTTATTTGTCAAAAATATGTAATATAAAATGACAAGCTGGCTTTGTTTGAGTTGTTATTAGATCAGGCCTCAATATTATCTCAAGCCAATTGCGGCATCTGAAAATCAAACATTAAGGTATCAAACTCCTCGGACGGCCTCGGTGGCGCAGCGGTTTGGCACGCTGCTGTAAAACCAAAGGTCTCGGGTTCGATCCCCGGCCGGCTCAAACTAGGAAACGAACTTTTCTAGTTTGTCTCGGGTCTTGGATGTTATCTATGTATTTATTGTATTAAATCTATCGTCGAATTAGCACCTATAACACAAGTCATTTAGTTGTACTTAGTATAGGGCTAACGAGATCTGTGTAATATGTCTATGAATATTTATTTATTTATTATTATTATAAACTAAATTTTTTCGTCATTATGGGTGATTTTGACCGCCACGTTTAATCCTGAAATTGGAATGGGTTCTATTTGTCCCTCTCTATTCCTAGACAAATATTTAAGAAGAAGGGGAGAGACAGAATTGATTTTAGTTTTTGGATTGGGCGTGGCGGACAGAATCGACCACATTATATTGGTTTGAATTCGACAAATACCTAAATATTTGACATCCATGTTTCTAATGTTTACTACGAAACACTAAAAAGCCACTTTAGTTGATCCTAAATTAAATTAACATTAAAAACAAATGCATGCACGACAAAGATGGGTAACTACCATAGATAAAATATTACTAAAGTAGATATATTTTATCGATGGCAACTACCCATCTTTGTCGTGTATGTATTTGTTTTTCACAACTCCACGACTTTTAGCAACTGCTAAGTCGTGGAGCGAACTATTATAAAATTGTTTTTGTCATTTTCCATCAATTTACGACTATGCATTTTTTTAAATTTCCGGTATAGCCACAGTACAGCAGTGAAAACGTGACAGACAGAGACACTTACGCATAATAATGTTAGAACTGATGTGGTTATTTAGAATCAAAATTAACAAGTCCACGAAAAAAAGCAGTTACCTTTATGTATTTATTTTACATTTATAGTACCTACCTACCTGTTTAAAGAAATAAATATAAGATTTAAAATACTACTTACCTTTCTTCGTCTCTCGGCAGTGAAAAAAAATGATAATTCTTCATTTGTTTTTTTACTTTTACACCCATCCACTGCACAAATTTCGTTTCGGCATTTCGAGTAGTAAGCGCGGGAAACGTGCGGTGCGAGCGCTCAGGCGGGCGTAGCGGCCCTTTGTCGGTTGTATCGTGGACGATACGCCGGGCGGCAGGTATATAACGCGTGACCTTGAGCGAGTGACGGACGCCTGCTAGAAAGTCGCAATTTTGTCAAGAATGTTGAATTTTGTATATCGAAACTCTCCACTCGCGGCATCGCACTGCTCGACATGACATTCGTGGGTGTGAATTTTCAGAATGTAGCATAAAATAGAGGTTTCCAACAACAGCGTATCTTAGAAGTCGGTAGCAGTAGGTAGTTTTGAGGGAATGTTCCTTTCATTATGATAACAGATTTTTTATGGGCGCCGATCATAAAACAATAAACCATTTATTTTTCGATTTATTTGGTCTTGATATTGTTGTTTATGCATAAATAAATTTGGGAAACCAAAAAAAAAATTTTGACGCGTTGTTTACGATAATCTACCACCAACATGTATGGTGAGAATGTCCCCTTAAACAAATTGACCAAGTTCTAAGTCACCCTGAACAACATATCTTTCAAATAAATGGTTTGCGTCACAATTTTACAAATAGTAATAATAAAAAAGTTACCTCGTTACATGCAACTAAAAAAACTGCGCTAGCTTACAAATGAATAGCTGGTGACCGAACCCGGATCCTCCGTATCAGGATCTTCACACAATCCACAAGGTAAAAGATCTTGACGAAGTTTTGAAATTAAATTCTTCGGTGAAATTAAGCAACACATTTCAATGCCACTCTCTCTCTTTCTTGTTTTAATTTACTGAGCGCGATTAGACATTGAAGCTATGAAGAAAACACACTAGGGGCCGCTTGCGCAGTTCCCTTAAATCTAGACTTGGATAGCTTTATGTACTGAGAATTCGGTATTAATTGTTTTAAATCCAGATTTATGGACTTGTGCAAGTGGCCTGAAGTATTTTCGATTTGTCTATTAGGTAATATATGACAGAGAAATTATGTTGTGTTATGTTTTGCAATAGAAATTTATTTGTGTCTAAAGGAGTTATTTGTATTCTATTTATTGCTGTGTAACAATCTTTTCATGGATTTTTATAGATTTTCATAATTTTTAATGATAGCATCAAACCGCAATAAAATAAGTGTCAAGTACACTGTACAATCTGTATTCACTATAAAGTACAATCGACAGCTATGCTACAATTGACGACCTCTATGGCGCAGCGGTAGTCTACCTACCACGCAGGAGGTCCTGGGTTCGAACCCCGGCTGGGAAAAAAAAACCAGGTCTTGGATGTTTACAAGTTTGTGATTTCTGGTTCCCACGACACATGGTATCCTAGTGTGGGGCCAGAAGCAATATATGTGCCTGTATGTAAATGTTATGAATGTTAGGTATTCTATTAGATTTTTACATTTTTGTAGTAAAGTCGCCTGTAAAGTCGATATCAACCCTTGTACGTCCCCACTGCTGGGGCCCGAGTCTCTCCCTGCATTGCAGGAAGGTTAGGCCATACTCCCCCACAGGGGCCGAGTCCGGGTTGGTTGAGGATTGTAAGACAGTGGCGGCGGGCCTTACTGTCAGAAGTTATCAAGCCGCCCACAAGGCCTCTAACAAGGCTTAACGACTGCCATTACATGACAGCCGGCACCACCGGTTTAGCGTCAACGTTGTGAAGCCGCCCATAGGCACTGAGGTACTAAGCAGAAATTAGTGCAAGTATATAAATGTCATTGTGGGAATGCTGTCGACCGCATAATGCTCACCCATGTAGTTTATGAAGAAAATAAACTGATTTGTTTTTTCACAATATTGTGATAGCTGTTGGGATACGACGAGAGTAGTTTATGTATATTTATTTTATGTATAGGTACTGTTCATATATTCTTTAAATGCACCACGACACGCACCCCGTAATACCATTATCGGTTACCTCGGGTACTGACTGAAAATCAGCGCCGAGGGCTCACTCCACAGCACAACGCTGAGTCAGCAGCCTTTTGTGGAAATTTAGCCACACCATAGGCTAAACCTGTCTTTCTTTGTTTCGTTTATTGTGTAATGAGTTTATTTCTGTTGTGCTCTTCTTCTTCAGGCTATATTATGTAGTCCACTGCTGGACATAGCCCTCCCCTAATGAGCGCCATAGCGCTCTGTCTTCAGCTTGCCGCATCCGCATACAGTATTTTTTTATTTTATTTTATTTCAGTCGACAGCAGTTCAACCGTTCAACCAACATATTAGATGCAAAGTTATACCGTAACTCCACTGAATTTCACTTAGTAAATACTTAAAGTAACGTTTTGTCACCCTATTCCCTGAGAAATTCAGAGACAGTAGGTACTACAGTTAAGTATTTACTTAAAGCAATTCTCAATTCAGAAACTGACCCTATATCACGTTAGTAAGTTACGCTCTTGGGACGTGCACGCGAGAGGACATTAAACCTGTGTGTGCACTGTGCACTATATGGACGACTTTACAACTAAAATGTTTACCTGCTGTCGATTGTGCTGCTTAGTGCAAAAGTCTATCTGGAATGCTTAACTCGCTCACGTGACATTTCCGCTTTCCAGTGCAGCATAGTAGCGACGTACCTTCGGGGGTAGCTAACCCACTTTCAGAGGTGTCAACAAAACTTACCAGCGCAAAAATCCATAAGAAGTCGCTCCGCATGACGCTTCCAGAGCAACTTAGTGGCACTTCAACAAGAAACCATCAGGGATCTCTACTGTATCGATAGCGACATGTCCACTCTTTCGAATAATGTTAACAAACACATTGTCTTCTGGTATTCTAAGTCTCTGATGTTAGAATGGGAAGATTTGTCACAGGCTTGCCGGCGCTCGGATGCACCGTATACCACTAGGCGTGTTCTCTTCCGCGAGGAAAGGGCCACCGCCTCTAGTACACGTGTGATCTGCGCGCGCGCCGCCGACTGTATACTGCGCGGTCAGTGTCGTAGCAGTGACCTTCTCAATTAACGATTTAGTGCACTTTCATTATGACGTAGCCTCTACTACACTGCGCCAGCTGGCTAACAATAAATTGCAGGTCGGTTATTGCTTGAACTTTGATTTATCTGTAAGCCGATTTAGATCTCAGACAAACAAGTCGTGATTTAAGTGAAATATTTATTCAAGGGGACTAGCCCCGTTCAACTCTATTCTTTAATTCAATAAAGACATGAGAAAATATTATTCTATTGCTATATGTATAGGGTGCTTCAAAAGGGTCATCATTTATTACAGCAAGTTTTGAAATGGACACCTTTATAGTTTGACTTGTAACGTTAATTAAGCCGTTTGTGCGCTACTTTGAATAAAACCTTTACATTTCATTTCATTTAAGCTACAAATTCAAACGGTTCAGTTATTTTCATAAATATATACCATAATTTTTCAGATTCTATGTACGTATTGTATTACTATATTGAGTACGTATGAATATATAGAAAATATTATAAAACAGAACTTTAATTCGTTTTGACATTTCAAACAGAAGTTTGTCGAGTATCTAAATCACCTACTTTCTTATACAAGGCCAGACCTTTCTGAAACACCCTACAATAAGCTAATACAAATTATGACACATTGGATTATAATATGATAAGTACAAAAGCATTGAACGCTGAGGCTGATACAAATCTAATCTGAAATTGTTTTTACATCAGTGTACCTCGCACTAGAAATTTCAGACTAGTGGCCATAGTAAGGGTCGTGGCCATATTGGGGTGCAGGCCCGCCGTATTGGGGCGCGGGGGCGCCGTATTGGGGCGCGGGGGCGCCGTATTGGGGCTGCGTATACGAGGGTTGCTGGTAAGATGGACTCTGGAACAAATGCAAATGTTTGTATATTTTTTGAGATTCTACCGCTTCCAAGTCCAGAGATGTCCCCATACTACGAGTGTAATAATAACTCCCACACAACACGATCACTTGTGCTGGTCCCAAACTACGATAGCTGTGCTATGGTAACCAGACCAGGTAACCGCCAGAATCCCAGTCAGAATTCATTAATTTAAATCAAAATTATTAATTTCATTAACAACCCCAAATTGGTTAGTTCAGTCAGACAGAATTTAATATAAAAATCTCCTCTCAGTGCTATCGAACTCCTTCGAAACGGAACGATTTTTATTATATATTTTTTTGTGCGTAAGTAACATAATAACATAACATAACATTTACATACAAGCACATACATTGCTTCTGGCCCCACACTAGGATACCGTGTGCCGTGGGAACCAGAAACAACGACATCACAAACATGTAAACATCCAAGACCTGGGCTTTTTTTTCCCAGCCGGGATTCGAACCCGGGACCTCTTGCATGGTAGGCAGACGCGCTACCGCTACGCCACAGAGGTCGTCAAGTCAGAGAATACTTACATAAAAATGGCAATATGTCATAACAAGCTAAACACAGGGTAAGCTAGTTATGTTATAAAAATCCTGTATTTTTTTTATTTTACTTTATTAGGAACTGCAACAGCATGACACCTTATAATTACTAATTAACTAAAAAAACCGGCCAAGTGCGAGTCAGACTCGCGCACCGAGGGTTCCGTACAAACCTGCAAGGTTTACAAAGTTCGTTCATTACGACAATCGAGTCATAACTATGGTATTTTTATTGCAAAATGAAATTCATAACATTACAATGGGGAAAGATGGAGGAGCATAAATTTAAGACAAAGATCTCTTTATCGTTTAAGTAATCCTTTATTTTATATTAACACATATCATTTATCTATAAAATAACTGAAACACTTATACTAGCCTTGCAGCAGACTTGCGAAAGTTCTTTTATTAATTAGGTTTTGATTCCCTTGCGAGTACTTGCGAGTTTCAAAATATGCAGCTTAAATTGCTGTTTCTTTTGATTGCGTTGACATAGAAGTTAGATTTTGTTACAGCTTAAAGGTATTATAGACCTGAGTATTTGGTATGAATTTCAATTTAATACCTCTACGCGTTTATGAGGAAATGGGTATTAAGTTTAAAATTATTAAAAAAAAAATATATTATGTGATGTAACTAAAAATTTATGGTTTTCGTAATTTTTCCTTTATCTAAGCTATAAGACGTTGCTTCGTACCAAATTTCAAGATTCTGAGTTCACGGGAAGCACCCTGTAGGTTTTGATTCCCTTGCAAGTGTCGAAAATTTGCGGCATAAACGGCTGTATCTTTTGATTGCGTTGGCTTAGAAGTTTGATTTTTTCACAGCTTCAAGGGACAGTAGACCTGAGTAATTGATATAAATTTCAGCTTCATACCTCCACGCGTTCCTGAGAAAAAGGGTCTTGACAGACGGACGGACGGACGGACAGACGGACAACAAAGTGATCCTATAAGGGTTCCGTTTTTTACTCTTGAGGTACGGAACCCTAAAAATAAGGCCAATCACAGTTTTCCACAGTTAACGCGTTAGCCCAGGGTACTCGCTGGCTGGATAATGCTTTAAAAATGGTTTATATCCAAATATTGTATGCATTTAAGATTCTATTGATCCATTAGGCATGTTAGACTGCGAAACCCATTCAAACACCACTAACCGGCAACACCCTATAAATCAAACCCCTCCCTAGATATAATAATTTAGGGCCTATTATTTCGCCAAGGTGGATCGACGATTTAATGTTTCCACCATCTGATTGTCGAAAGAAACTCCAACTAAACGAAAAGTTAGCTTAAATTTTGATGACTGCCTACTGACCTAATTTTAACATTGATTGGGTGTTGGCACGCTACTGGTATCAAAACGTACTCGCAAACATAACTTGCATTCGTGGCCTCTATAACAAGAAAACATATTTTTAATATTTTTAGATAGATTTGATACATAGGTACCTATTTTTAGATAGAAGATAAAATAAAAACTTTTATAAAGCAAAAAAGTAAAATCCTGACAACATTGTATGTTTATTACAGCTGTTTCGCTGTTATATTTTAAAGTACATCAGAAGGAAAAACGGAAACGGAATAGAATCACTGTGTTGTCGGTCCGTCCGTCTGTTAATATCTTCGTAAATGCCTACGCAGACGAGGGACTATCCCCCGGGTACTTTTTTGTCCGTCGATATAGATCTCTTATAAACTGTATCGAATAACGCACACGGAGGACTAAAAGTACCCCGTACAAAAAGTCTCTCAAGTTACCGAGGACATCAAGAGACCGGGCTGGGCAAAAGTTCGGTGTTTTCTTTAAAAACGCCTTTTCTTTTTCAATTTCATGTAAATTACAACACAATGTAATCTTAGAATATTTGCTTCCATAGCGTACGCTTCACTCAATTTCCGGGGAACAAAATGACCGCACACCGTAGGCGTTGAGTCCGCGACAAGTACTCGGAGGGCATTTTTTACGTGATTTTTATTCGGACTACGAATAAAAATCACACAATCACTGGCTATGGACAAATGAAATGGGACAGGAACTATCCTACATGAACTGCAGAATTGCTCTGCAAGTTTTCGAGACGGAAACGCAAATATTTTTCAAACTCAACGGCTTCTTTCTTAAGTGGTCCATACACGATCATGCGGCATGACATGCGCTACGTGGTGTCATGCATGCATGATCGTTTAGATGTATTGATTGATGTGAATGACATGCAAGTTACGTGCTGGCAGTTGATTGAATGATTGACAAATCCTCATCCTGCAAACTATGACTGACATGCACGCATGAAGGTTTAGGACGGTGCATGTCATGATAAGCGTTTGGCGTTGACCATGGACACGTACAGAGCATCGCAAGAGCTTCCCGACGACGACGACGACGTCAGCGTTAGCCCAGACGTGAAGGAATTCATCTTGTTGTTAATATCATGTATAAAGATTGCCCCGAACTATGGGACTCGAAAAGAAAAATATCTATGGACAAAAACAAGCGAAATATTGCATTGAACAAAATAACAAACAATTTGAAAAAAACCGATAAAGATTTCACAGTGGAGAAATTGAAGCGCAAAATCAATACATTGCGTTCAAATTTTAACAGAGAACATGCTAAAATTAAAAAGAGCCTTAAGTCTGGGATGTCAACAGATGAGGTGTAGCAATTAAAAGAAAAATAAATCTGCCCTTGACATATTTTCCATATTTTACTAGCAAAGCGAGCGAGCGCCTCTGCGAACACTGAGGCTGAAATGAAAGCGCGTGCATGATTTGGTTTTTGTCCATCATGCAGCATGGTAATTCTACGCCACGTAGCGCATGTCATGCCGCATGATCGTGTATGGACCACTTTTAGGTTTCCATGCGGGTGTCGAAATAAATTGTCGACAGAGGGCTGTCGTAATAGTTCGTAAGTTGATGTTGTATTTTCTAAGGTTAACACGAGCGCTAGACATAATAAAAACTATATTTACACGGATTTTACTTGTTTAATTTTACATTTTTACAATATTCCAATATTATATTTGCAAAAGTGCCGAAACGTCGGAATATTGTAAAAATGTAAAATTAAACGAGTAAAATCCGTGTAAATATAGTTTTTATTATGTCTAGCGCTCGTGTTAACCTTAGAAAATACAACATCAACTTACGAACTATTACGACAGCCATCTGTCGACAATTTATTTCGACACCCGTATGGAAACCTAAAAGTGGTCCATACACGATCATGCGGCATGACATGCGCTACGTGGCGTAGAATTGCCATGCTGAATTACCGTAGAATACAGTTTTTATTAATTAAGTTGATGTTGGTCACAGATTAAGCACCTATGTGTTATTGTACGATACGCACAACATATACATTTTGCATCCGTGAAAAAATACGGCTGAAAAGAGAATATTACGTTGATCCAATAAGTACATAAACGACTGCACACAAGGATGTTTTAGCCAAACGTTCTTGACTGCACAACCTATGCCTATGAGTAGGTATTCTACTTAGTTACGTTTTAGTCGAATTTGCAGGAAATGTAAAGGTTGATTTGTTTGATGATGAAAGGTTTGATGTAAAGGTTGAACTGTACAAAATGTCGAACCTTGGTGTGGTCATAGTGCTATCCTTATTGTATAACAACAAACTCACGCCTGTATTCCGGAAGGGTAGGCAAAGAACAGTGTTAGACAACTAGACACCTTTCACGTTCCTTATAAACCTCTTTCACGCACCAACCACCACCAAGTAGGTACCAAAAAGTAATCTAAAAATGGGTAAGAATTGACGCTAATGGTATTTTTTACTATTACAATTATTATTACAATCGTAATTATGTTAATAACCGTTTTTATTCTATAGTTCCGTAGACGGCTCGACTCGAACTATAGAATAAATAAATATAAAAAAAAATGTTTGCACCTATTATGTTGAAACTTAAGCAAGGGTTTTGTGGTGGGTAATATTTTTTTTTTGTGGTAGGTAAGTACTTAGTATAGAACCCTAGGTGCGCGGGTCCAATTAGTACTTAGCAGGTATTTTCATTTTTACACTCCAATTTAACCCTTATCAAGTAATCACTAACCTGGTAGCTGTAGTCGTAGCTGGGCTTGTGGTGGTGATGCTTCTTGATCACGTCCAGGTGATTCACGAGCAGGTCCTTGACCTTGAGCTTAGTCGCCAGTAGGTTCGCGGCCAGCGCTTTGTCGAACGCTTTCAGCTCCTTCAGCTTGGCCTTGAGTGCCCACAGGCCGTCTTTGACCAGGTCCACGTGGCCTAGCTTCAGGTCGTCCTCCTCTTCGTATTGGTCGCTATCGTAGCTGGGCGTGTCGTAGGCCGCCCTGAATAGCTCCTTATCCTCGTCGTCTAATTCGTGGAAGCGTGGCACCTGTCGGCATAGCGCTGCGGAACACATCCGCTACTGTCAGTTTCAGCCAGCAGCACCACGACCAACTTTACCCACCAACCCTAAGCGCGTTAGTAACTTCATTGTCTACACATCCCAAGCTCGCCGCTCTAATTGTAGCGGGAAATTGATTGAAAATATGTAATACTAGCTTTTCCCTGCGGTCTTACCCGCGGTTTATCGATTTTCCCATGGGAATAAGATATTTTACCCCAGTAAAACGTAGCCTATGACCAATGCGTTAATCCAGGGTGTCAGCTAACTACATACTAAATTTTATTAAAATCGCTCCAGACGTGAAAAGTAAAACATATACACTCACAAACTTTCTCCTTTATAATATTAGTGAGATGTGATAGTCTCATCAACACAGATATATTTTTTAAATATTCTGATTTTCCCGAGGGTTCCCAAGCAGGGGCATGGAGCTGGTGGACAAAGGAAAAACAAACTGCTGGGAACAAGACTTCCTCCCTATGCAATCTTCTGTTCGGGGTTCGGTCTTCACCGAACCTGAACCTTCGATCAGGGTTGTGGCAATAGTTAGACTCACGGGTCACGACAGCAACGAGAGATTATCATAATCGAACGCGAATCTCCATCGAGAAAAAAGGTAGGGGCAATTCGGGAACGCAAACTATTGACAATTTATAGTCAAAATTTTGTTGCGTTGAAAATAATAAAACAAAGACGCTCACTTACCGATCCCCAGTAGCAGGGTCAATAACAGGACCACGGAATGGATTTTCCAATACATTGTTCAGTGGAAGGTTTCGCTCTGACATGGACGAGTGCCCAGGCGTCGCCGACCGTTGAAATTGAACCAAACGATCGCGTTTTGTTACAATCGGCTGGTAGATACGTTTTTAGATCCACCCTCAAGTGCAAAACTAAAAGCCGACAAATATAATATGCATCAAACGCAAAGCTAACAGACGCAAGGACCTACGTTTGGTTTCAAACCAAGTTTTATTCATAAAAAGTCGATTCAACTAAAACACTCTTAAGAGGTAGTTAAGACTGATTTGTAATAAGAATTCTTGCCATAGACCGGCTGTAACTCCGTCTTAAGAGTGTTTTAGTGAAAATTGGGTACTTTTTTTACTTGGCTACAAATGGCCTAATTATAAACTAAACTAAAAAATTAAAAATGTAAGAAATAACAGCGTTAGAAGTACTTTTTGACTTAGACAATGATTCTGGTTGCTAGTAATATAGTGAAGAAACTTACTACACTGAATCTCGTTTTTTATCATCAGATCACATAACATCATCACATCATGGTATGTGCTTAGAGATAACCTAAGACAATAATATAAATCTGCATATCATAAAATTTTTTTAGTTACATTTTCTAAAGTAAATGTCTAAGGAAATGTATTTAACACGTGTTAGGAAAATAACTTTTAGCTTATTGGAAGTGTTTTAATGTTATATTTATTCAAATTATTAAACGGAAATTAATTTACTCTATTGCGTATTTAGTATTAACTAAGTGTACCTAATTTAGAACTAAGTTCCTTGTTGATTTCTATCAGATAAAAAATATTCCATTAAAGTAAATCTATGTAGAACTAAAACTTAATCTAATGAGATCATATTTAATCTAGGTAAGTACCTAATTGTGGCAAAAGTAAAACAATACCAGTAACTATCGAGTAAAGGTCGATGTGATGTCGATTGTATTGAAACCGACAATAATAACATAACAAGCGTATAATGTAGGAAGACCAAATTTAAAATAGCGACTCATTCATACTTGACAAGCTGTGGCAAATCAGTGCAATGATTTACAGTTACTGATTTTTAATAGTATTAACGTAACATTTATCGTAACCTGCATTTGAGCACTAACCGGACTGTTGAATCAGAGAAATGCTTAGTAACGTGCGCGTGCGTTTTAGAAAACCCATTTCTTTCACAATTTCTTTGAATGTGCAAGCGAGGCGGATGCCAGATGGTACAGCAGCCTTAAGGAGCATATTAAAAAACTGCTTCTGGCTGCGCCTGCACTTCTCGCAAACATTCACAGTTAGCATGAGGGCGTGAGTCCACACGCTCGAATGTCTAAAGCCGAATATTTAATAGTATAATAATATACTTTGCTAATTTAACCTCCCTTAAACACGTTTTTAACAATATGGTTAGTATAAATACTTAAGTGATTTTTGAAAATATTTCTTAACAAAATAATCAATAAATTAAATGTCCTCGAAACACATTATAAAAAAATCCAAAGTTACTTACGACAATAATAATGTATACGTACGTGATTTATTTTACTGTATCGATATGATTAACGGCAGGAACTGCAATACACCCAAAAATATTGTTGATTTATATTTTCAATGAATACTAGAGCTTTTGAGTTTCAATAACGTATAACGTACTAGTTTTCCAATAGATTTTCTATCATTACACCGACAGCTTGGTTGGCCCTAAGCCACCAAGGTTTGTGTATTGTTAAATTTTAGCATCACAGAACGCGCAAATCGCGCCTTCATGCTACCAGTGCTGCTCTACTGTACAACTATGCGCCTGTCACAAGCCTGCTCAGGTGTCGAAGTGCGCGGCGCGGCGACTGCACGTCTGTCACAAGCCTGCTCAGGTGAGAAGTGCGCGGCGCGGCGACTGCGCGTCTGCCATAAGCCTGCTCAGGTGTAGAAGTGCACGGCGCGGCGACTACGCGTCTGTCACAAGCCTGCTCAGGTGAGAAGTGCGCGGCGCGGCGACTGCGCGTCTGCCATAAGCCTGCTCAGGTGTAGAAGTGCACGGCGCGGCGACTACGCGTCTGTCACAAGCCTGCTCAGGTGTAGAAGTGCACGGCGCGGCGATTGCGCGTCTGTCACAAGCCTGCTGAGAAGTGCGCGGCGCGGCGACTGCACATCTGTCATAAGCCTGCTCAGGTGTTGAAGTGCGCGGCGCGGCGACTGCGCGTCAAGCCTGCTCAGGTGTAGAAGTGCGCGCGGCGGCGACTGCGCGCCTGTCACAAGCCTGCGCGTGCTTTGTATAACTCCTCGTCCAGATCGAATGCGGGATCGGCGTAGCCAGAGTCGTCGTAACGGAGGGACCTGTGTGGAGGGATACAACAAGTATTAGCCATGGGATGTGTCGTGTCAACTAAACGCTCCCAGCGGGGCCGACTGAGAAGATCGTGTCACATTGGCAATTTATTTTATTGAATTACACAAATAAGTAACATTGTATGTTATAATATCATGGTAAAGCTTACTAGTTACATATCATTTAATGTGTGACGATAGCGTGCTTAAATATGGACGAGAACTGAAACGTATACCTAAATTTGAAATTGGTAGCGCGAGCGCGCGCATAGAACGCCAGGTTCGCGTCGAGCTACTCGTGCAATGTCCTTTCGAGCAAAGTCGAATCGCATCGTATTTATTTCGTGGGCGATTCGACTCGGCGCTTTGCTAATTGACGCAACCAGGTAATTCATAACAGGCGAATATTCGCGTTCTGTCCTAGCAACTACGGACTGGACGACACAGCGTGGGCAGGCCTTCCACCTAAGGGGCGAGTCTCTAAAATGCATAGTTGTGCAATAAAGTCGGTAGTCTACGTATGACCCGTACTACTTAACTCGGCGCCTCGCGCGATACGATCTTCTTCGCGATAGATGCCTATTACATTTGCGCGGGTTATACCCCTGAGAAATGACATTGTATTGCTTCGCGCGCCGGTCGGGCGTCCCGGCGCGCGAGAGAGGCCGCCCACTCACCAGTCGGGTGTCCCGGCGCGTGCGTGAGGCCGCCCACTCACCAGTCGGGTGTCCCGGCGCGTGCGTGAGGCCGCCCACTCACCGGTCGGGCGTCCCGGCGCGCGTGAGGCCGCCCACTCACCGGTCGGGCGTCCCGGCGCGCGTGAGGCCGCCCACTCACCGGTCGGGCGTCCCGGCGCGCGTGAGGCCGCCCACTCACCGGTCGGGCGTCCGGGTGCGCGCGCGCGAGGGCGGCGGCGAGCGCGAGGCGGCGCGCAGCAGCGCGGGGTCGTCGTAGCGGCGCGACACCACGGTGAAGTCGTGGTGCGCGTCGATCAGCTTCTGCAGCCGCGACACCATCTCGAAGTCCGACACCGCCGCCGGCACCACGATGCCGAGGAGCTTCGCGATCGAATTCCTGCACGCGACGAATCGGATTTGACATCTGCTTGCGGAATGTCAACGTGAAATGTAAGCCGCTGCCTTCGGGCCGTAGTGTAGCGGGGGCGAAAACCACTCTGACCATCTTTCCTCACATCGTCTTAAACGAAGTACATCAGATGCCACCTCTACGTATAATAAGATATCATGATTGCGATTAACAACTTTAAATGCGAAAACACCAAACAAAACAACGTAAAGCCGTAGTAGTCACTAGCGAGCTGTAACCGTAACCGTTGCATGATCTATAATCCGCCGCCGGGTGTCCGCGAGCGCCTCCTCGTGTCACCTGAAGCTGCAGAGCTGCACCTCCCGCCTCCTCGTGTCACCTGAAGCTGCACAGCTGCGCCTCCCGCCTCCTCGTGTCACCTGAAGCTGCACAGCTGCGCCTGCCGCCTCCTCGTGTCACCTGAAGCTGCACAGCTGCGCCTGCCGTTTCCTCGTGTCACCTGAAGCTGCACAGCTGCGCCTCCCGCCTCCTCGTGTCACCTGAAGCTGCACAGCTGCGCCTCCCGCCTCCTCGTGTCACCTGAAGCTGCACAGCTGCGCCTCCCGCCTCCTCGTGTCACCTGAAGCTGCACAGCTGCGCCTGCCGTTTCCTCGTGTCACCTGAAGCTGCACAGCTGCGCCTCCCGCCTCCTCGTGTCACCTGAAGCTGCACAGCTGCGCCTCCCGCCTCCTCGTGTCACCTGAAGCTGCACAGCTGCGCCTGCCGTTTCCTCGTGTCACCTGAAGCTGCACAGCTGCGCCTCCCGCCTCCTCGTGTCACCTGAAGCTGCACAGCTGCGCCTCCCGCCTCCTCGTGTCACCTGAAGCTGCACAGCTGCGCCTCCCGCCTCCTCGTGTCACCTGAAGCTGCACAGCTGCGCCTCCCGCCTCCTCGTGTCACCTGAAGCTGCACAGCTGCGCCTCCCGCCTCCTCTTGTCCGCGAGCGCCTCCTCGTGTCACCTGAAGCTGCACAGCTACGCCTCCCGCCTCCTCGTGTCCGCGAGCGCCTCCTCGTGTCACCTGAAGCTGCACAGCTGCGCCTCCCGCCTCCTCGTGTCCGCGAGCGCCTCCTCGTGTCACCTGAAGCTGCACAGCTGCGCCTCCCGCCTCCTCGTGTCCGCGAGCGCCTCCTTGTCGCGCGCCAGCTCTCCCCGCAGCGCGGCCAGCTGCTGGTCCGCGGCCGCGCGCTCGCGCTCGCCCGTGTCGCCCGCGCACCGCACTTGCTCGCGGAGCAAATTCACCTGGCGGGCGAGTCTCTGATATGCATGGTCGTTCAATCTTTTTACCAAAGGATTTGCCAATAAGCGTAAGGAACTTGCTGATTGTTGGCCAAAGTGCACCAGACGTACGTTGGAAGGCTACTTGACTCGTATCAAATTTGACGCGATAAATGAATATTTCCTGTAGTATTTAACTTAAGAAACTGAAATATATTGACTTTGCTAAGTAAGTATGTAGGATGGCTGCAAAATTTACAAATAAAAAAAATATTTACCGCTTTTAATTGGGAACGGTGAAAACGCTATCCGCCATGTTGAAAGCATGTTTCGGTTGTAAACAAACATCTGTCAGCCAGAACCAGTGGACATTGATTATTATAGGACTTACATCAAAGTGATCTTCATGTAAATACACCCGAGTTTAGTATCGGGGTCTTAAACAGGTTAACTTCATTTTCAATGAAGAACAAAATTTCTTGCCTACGCGTCGAGTCTAAAGACCAACTTAGCTTGCATATTGCATTCGCTCACGTAGTTCATCGTAACGTTGTCGTTAGCGAATCAAACATAACCATAGTTAATTTGTAAAGGGCAGTTGAAAAATTAAATAATAATATAACAAGCGTCGACTATAAGCATTACCTTTCTGTTGTACCGCGCGCGCACTAGCTCCGCCTCTTCCAGCTTCTTCTGCAGCTCTTCAATCTTGCGCTCGCGCTCCAGAGCCGTTATCTGTAGGCAAATTGACGGAGCGGGTTAGAAGCTCAATTATATATGTCGTAGCATGATTTGATAAACCAATTTTTTGCGAAAATTCTAGGGACATCACGAAAACACGGATAATTAGATAATGGCTGCAATCTTACTGAAAATGATAGGGCTTTTGCAAAAACGCATTAATAAAAATAAATAACTATCTTCAACCACGACTCATCTGTAGCGCATCTGCCGTCTTGCGAGCCTCTACCTCGTAGTCTGCGAGTTGGTCTTACACGCGCGCGAGCCACTACCATGTAGTCTGCGAGTTGGTCTTACAGTAGCGCGAACCTCTACCATGTAGTCTGCGAGTTGGTCTTACTGTCGCGCGAGCCTCTACCTTGTAGTCTGCGAGTTGGTCTTACTGTCGCGCGAGCCTCTACCTTGTAGTCGGCAGCGTCTGCGAGCTGCGCGTTGAGTTCGCGCAGCTGCGAGCGCGCGTCCGCCAGCTGCGCCGCGAGTTTGTCGCACTGTCGCGCGAGTTTCTTGCCGCGCGCCGTCGCCTCGTCGCGCTCGGCTTGGAGCACGGCTCGAACACGACAACTCTCGTCCTGTATAGTAAGCTAGACATGAGATTATCGCACTTAGCTACGATGTTTTCCTTCACAGTTAGCGAGTGGTATTGCTACCATTATTCACAAAATGTACATAACATAGACAACAAAGTCATTGGTACATGCCTGGATTCGAAGCCACGGCCTCGCAATCAAGCCGGGTTTTCTACCACTTCGCTACCACCGCTTATTGTCCTATATGGATAATACAATGAACGTCAATACATTGGAAAGCCGCGACTTTTGATGTTAATAAGTAATGCACGCGTCGAATTGGTACCTATGCAGGGAGGGTACTAACGCTTAATACACACTGATACTGCTTACACTGATACTGCTTTTACTGACCCGATCCAATAACTACTCTGTTGACGGTGAAAAACTTTAGTTCAAACAACGTAAGTAGTAAAGTAGTCCAGTAACCAGTTACGAGGGAAATATCGAAATATTCTCAAGCTTATTGGGTTCCCATAAGAAAACGATTTAGGTAAGTCAGTAGAGATGATCAAGGTTGCAGTGAATTGAGAATGTCGGAAGGATCTGCTGAGAATTCATGATTGGGCGAATGTTTAGCAAGTTTTAGAACTGTATCATATAGCTACATATAAGCATTAGAAGATACCTTAAAGAAGAAGAAACATTACTAAAAACTATAAGCTATTTACCTCAAAACTTGCTTCGCAAGGCACATTAAGCTGTTGGTGCCGGATGTCATGTAATGGCAGTCATAGGCCATGTCACAGGCTATATACAATGGGCGGTTTGATAACTTCTGACAATAAGGCCTAACCTTCCTGCGATGCAGCAAGAAACCTGTGCCCCAGCAGTGGGGACATAGAAGGCTTGATACGAACCTCAAAACTTAATTTGATAAAGAGAAGTAAATTAACCTTTAAGCGCTAGACAGTCACTATAAAATTAACTACTGTGTGGAAGGGGCAAAGGTCTTGATTTTTTGTGGCATTTAGACCAATCTACGAGTACAAGTATCTTAATGTGACCCTCGCACAGACCTGCACGCCGAGCTTACGCCGCAGCAGGTCCAGATGCAGGTCCTTGCGCTGCAGCTGCTCCCGCAGGATGCGTATGCGCCGCTGCAGCTGGTAAACCACCGCCGTCTGACACACATACACAATACTTGTTTACTGTCCATCGAAGTTGAACCGGAGCCTTGTTACATAAAATTACTATTCATCGTTTAGGTAACATGATGTTACCGTTTCGATTGCGCGGCCATGTTCTGCTTTCAAAAAGTGTTTATGTCAGGATTTTGTCGAAATTTGTCAAAACTGAATGGTGAAAACCAACAATTTGTCAAAGCAGTAATAAAGAAGTTATTGAGGTTTGAGGATGGCCGCGCGAACGAAACGCGGAGAACTGCGCGGCCATGTCAGATCTCGGCATCTACAGGGTCTACAGGTCTGGTTTTTTTGTCAACGCATGTTTGAATTTGTCAACAAATGTCGAAGAAAGAAAACGGTAACAACATGACAAGTCAATGTACGTGTGTAGGTGCAATAATAGTTCAGAAAACTTCCTACTTTTTTATCACTTGTATAGTTGTATCTAAACATACTTAATAATTGAAGTAAATTGTAGTTCTAGATGTTATAACTTTCTAATAAGTAATGTCTGACTTATTATGCGTTATTCATTTAAATTAAAAATAAGTGCACATCATCATGACAATAAAAATGGGTTTATAGTGCCAATCATCTTGTATGACATAATAATATTGATTTCATTAATTACTTACTACTAATAGTACTAGTTAATCTACACTACTGTCCTAGTTATCTATCAAATAGGTATGATCAAATTAAGTTTGTCATGGGCATTGTCCTAAAAGAAATAAGATCTGTTTTTATTTATTTTTTCGTGGAAATAGGTGAATTTGAAAGCCTCGGCTGGCTATATGTATTTGGCTTGCTATAATTCATCTATAAAACGAAACAAAGGACCAGAGTGCTTAGTGCGAGTTTGACAGATCCAATCGAATAACTTTACTACCGCGTTAATCGAGCATTGATTAGTGAGTATGAGTAAGTTAACCATTCGAACTGGCAAAACGCTGTCAGGGTACAACTCGCACTAGCGTTTATTCGTGTTTTGGCTGGTAAACGTGTTCACTTTTCAACGTAAACCATTACAACTCGCACTCAGCAATTTTAATTTCCATACTTGTCGCTAGGTGGCGCTTCCTCGATGCCATAGAAATATGAGTTAACGCTAACGCGATCGAGTAGTTAAAAAACTCGCACTAAGCACTCAGTGTATGCCTAACCGGAAGTACGTCATGCGCGGAAATAATGAACTGCGATCCTTCGAGCTATGAGTTTCTGCACGCATATGCATGCATTCTGACTCGATATAAGAACTCCT
Organism: Yponomeuta sedellus; assembly: GCA_934045075.1. NCBI lineage: Eukaryota > Metazoa > Arthropoda > Insecta > Lepidoptera > Yponomeutidae > Yponomeuta > Yponomeuta sedellus. Next base: position 2,223,115 of record OW203724.1, on the reverse strand, counting down.
TAAACTAAAAAGTGTCCTAATCCTTACAAAAGCAAAAAGAGGTTAAATTAGTTTTTTTTGTGGAATACCGAAATGTCAATGTCTTGACCACTTTTATTAAAAAAATAGTAAAACTACTTTCATACATAATAAAGCGTTAGAATTTCGAATTAAACACGCGAGCAATCATTGAATATTTTTGGTTCATAATTGACGCATCGTTGTCTGGCAAATTATACGTACCTACTTCTCGTAGAACGAAGTAGCTATCATTTGTAACTGTTGTTGGTACTTAGGACAATGCCCATTATAGGCATTCGTGTTAGCAAATTGATTGCTGTTAAAAATCAGTAACGACGTGTTTGGTTCGAGACCAATATCAAATTAAATGTGAGATAGGTACAATTAGTGACGAGTTAAAATATTTATTTAACGTAAATTCGACTTTTTAAATTAACTAAAAATTCTAAGATCGACTTTTAATGGGATGAATCGTTTGCGGTGCATACGAGTTTACCAAGGTGCGGTCATACAAGTGGACATTACCCTAATTAGCGAAAAGCACTGTTATTCAGTTAATAGGTTGGTACTAAATTGATGCATTTAGTTCATGCCAATCTGGAGAAGCTCCTTACTTCTTTGAGGTAAGGCAAATCATGGAAAGACCTCTCACGACGGAGCCGCGGCAGTGTGCCATAGTATCCGTAATACAGCAGCTACGCAAAACACATCCTTATTACTAAAGGTATACTGTATTCTTTATAAAAAAAAACACCTTTCCTTTAAAGGACTCCTCGGAGGCAGCTTAAATAGGCAATCTATGGTGACGTCTTTCCTTTAGCCATGTATCAGAGGAATGCATGTTTTTTTAAAGGAATCGTGTTTTTTTTAATAAGACAAATACTTTGAAAAAGGCAGCAGTCAGACCACACAAAGATGATATGGTATGGTAATTGGTATTGTTGGCCACATCTGTAAAGCACTAACGTCATCACAAACGCCGTTCGTAGTCCCAAACTAGGACCAGACAAGGATATAAATATAGAAAAACACTGACTGAGGACATTAAATGTACGGCGCCTCCCAGTGTCGAACCCACGACCTCTTGCATGGTAATCAAAAGTGTTACCGCAAGACTAACGAGGCAGTCTCTGGATTGAAGGGAACTGAAGTCGAACTAGGAGTTCTTGTCAAATCGGGACAGTTGAGGGTTGAGGTAAATCGAATGATTCAATTCAGGGAAGAAATACGCTATTCGACAGTTTTCTGAAAACCAACTCAGATTTTTCGTTAGTGTTTCACAAGTAGGTACTCAGAAAGTGATAATTTTTAAAATATTTTATTTTATTTTTCATAAAAAAAGCAATTTTTTTTTTAAATAAGCCGCCAAATCGCTTGTGAGCAATGGCGTCGTACAGAAATAAGTGACGTCACTGGTCTAAAAGGAAACGAACGTCAACTCTCGGATCGCTATATTTTCTGACCTGTGACGCCATTAGGTATACATTTCACCAATCCTGGCCGTTTCCGATAAAAATGCTACATATACTAAATTATCCAGTCTTATCCCGTTTTTTGCAGAAATGATCCATTTTTAAGTTAGAATCCATCGAATCGGTTTTAAAACTCATAATTGATACAGAAGTACATAATTAATACTTTTTTTACACTGTCAAACAGCCTATTACGTAGATAGTAGCGCCCCAAGGCCGCATTTTATAAAACTACAACACGTAGTTTATTATGAAAATTCAATGTAGGTACATTGCGAAGCACATCTATGGTACTTCTATTAAATAGGGCCCTGGTATGCTACCTGGTGACTCCAACCCGGTCTTGGCCTTCGTGGTGGAGTATGGCCTATACCTTCCTCAGGGAAGAGACGCGCGCCCCTCGGTGAGGACATAATAGGTAGATGATGATGAAGCTACCTGGTAAGTTGATGAACTGTTTGTTATCAAACTTGTTTATGTTCGAGGGTACAGTCGATGACACTACGAAGTTCGTCGGGGAACCAACCAACACAGCCTGAACGCGTGTCTGTACCATAACGTCCATAACTGTATCTTAACTCCTCAACTAATAATGGTCACATTTTGACAAGATCTCAATCAACAAAAGTGTTTTCGCGAGTGCCATATGTTTCCGCGAGTCTATATGAAATCAGTATAAATCCAACAAAAATAACGACTTTACTAAAAAGACAACAACTTGACTGGTGAGCAATAACTACTAAGCAGGGCCGGGGTGGGACCCAAATTCAATAAATAAATAATATACATCTTTGCGAGGTAGCTGTGTTGGTCCCACCTGACTAGTAAAATAATCAGCAGTCGGTGGTTGGTTATTTTTTATTTTATTTTTTTCTTATTATACCACCTAGTACATAATTTGTTAATGCTTGAGAAAATAAATATTCTTATCAAAATGTTACATACCTCATCTCAACTAGGGGATAGCTATAAAATGCATAGTTGTTCAATAGAGTCATATTAGTACGTTAATTGACACTTTTTTATGTAGTCTATAAACGTCCCAATGCAGGGCACAGGCCTTCTTTCAGAGGTGGGTATGGACTTAATTGACTCTATTGTAGTCTGTTAAATAATCGCATTACAATGGTACACCTGATGTCTACTGTACTAAGGCAGTAGGAGGAAGCGTGGCAGGGTAATCGCGAAGCCCACGCCCGCTGCCGGCACGCAAGGCGCGTCACGTGGCTCGTCAAAGTCGACCTTACTCTTTAATATAGGTGCGCTTTAGCGAAACATGTGACCTATACATTTCTCGCAGCATTCCTAGGTCGAAGGTTTCAAGCGTCAGCGCGAGTAAAGAATGGATAAGAACATTTATTACCTACGGCTCGAAAATTAAATTGATAATTTTGATTCGCAAAATGTGACCACACGATCCGTTGTATAATAAAACGGCTTAATTTTTTCTGCTCGTCAGATAATTTTTCAGTAGTACCTAACTCCTGTGTATGGTACTAAAACTTGGACCCTAAAATAGATAACCAGCAAGCAGTTGGGAGCATTTAAAGCTGGTTCCGTAGACCCCACTGAAGGCCCTCTGGGGTTGCGACGGCCAGTTTGAAATCACTAATCTAGGGCATGCGCTTCCACACTACGAGTAAGTATATGTAACGCTTTCAAGTAATTATGATGGCCAAGATTAAGAGGACAAGGTGTGTAGGGCGAAGAAGTATATCCTGGCGCAGAAACATCAGGGAGTGGACGGATGTAGTCAGCGTCGAAGAGCTGCTTTATTTAACAAACAGGCACATACATTGCTTCTGGCCCCACGCTAGGATACCCTGTGTCGTGGGAACCAGAAACAACGACATCACAAACATGTAAACATCAAAGACACGGGTTTTTTTTTAGAACCAGCCGGGATTCGAACCCGGGACCTCTTTCTTGCATGGTAGGCTTGCGCTACCACTGCGCCACAGAGGTAGTTGTCGATATTGTGCGAAGGAGACAGCGAAGAGGGGTTGTAGGACAGAGGACCGACCTTATCGGCGATCTTGTCGCTCTCGAGTCGCGCCAGCTGCTCGGCGCGGCGCACTATCGCGTCCGTGTGGAGCTCCAGGCCGAGCTCCTGGCCCAGCTCATCCATGTTCAGGGTCCGGCCCAACCGCTCCAGGAACGCTACGAACTGTAAGCCGAAACTTAGGCTGCGTCGAATATTAGCCTGCAAATTCCACTGTAACAGCTGGACATATTGTAAATTCATCATCATGTACCCATTATGTCACTACAGGGGCATGGTTCTCTTCCCTGTATAAGCCATACTCCACCACGGGTGCCAAGTCCGGATTGGTGGGTTGGTATTGTAAATTATGTAACATTATAAAAAATAGGCATGACGAAAGATTTTTAAATCCTCTTCCATAATGTGCGGACATTTATATTGTTTAAATGTATCATATCTAAATATGTTAAATTATATTTAGTAGAAATAATAACAATTCGATTTCTATTTAAATAAAATAATAAATTTTCCTATAACTATATACAGCACTAATACTTAAAAAGATTTACATATTTACAAAAAAAAGAAAGGTTTAAATAAAAAAAGTCTACACCGCCGCCGATGGGGAGAGTTCCCAAGACACAGGCAGCATTCCCTCTCTGAATGGCCAGGCTGATGCGCTGGCCGAGGTAGCTACCAGCTCTTGGGTCGCCCGATGAGTGCGGTCGCATTTATTATTTACAAAACAATCTATATTTCACTAATAAAATAAAGTTTAACGAAGGTTAATTAAAGCCATTGAACCAAAATTATTTTAAATATGCGGGAAAAAAGCTCGCAGTGTCATGGCGTCGAATCTGACGTCACGCCCTGGTAAAGAAACGTTACTCACGCGGTGTAATTGCGGTTTCAGTCAAAATGGCTGAAAACAGTATTATAATCTTTTATTTTAATATCAATTGTTTTCATAAAACTAAATCGGTGTTTCAAATCGTTTTAATATGTACTTTCCCGTAATATCGTCAAATCTTTGAATATTTTGATAAACACCATCAAATTCCATTGGTTCATTGGTGGCTGTAGCTGTATATTTTATACAGGTAGGGTTAATTTAATCTGCGCAATGTCTGAAGCACGTCCATTAGAGCTCGTGGTGGTAGCTGTTCAACTACTATTAATTATAAAAGGCTATTTTTTCCCATTGATATTTTTTCGAAATATCAGGGTCCACATAATTTTATAGAATTAGCGCGTGACCTAAATTATGTCTGTAACAATGACACAGCTTAAGGAAGCTGTGTCATTAGGACAAGGGTCTTACAGAGAAGAACGCAGAAAATCATTCACACTCTTCCATTTCTTCATGACTTCCGTCAGCCATCGCATACCATCCCGGCAAAAATCTCGTGATATCGTCCCGCCATACCCACTTTAGCCAACCACGTCTGTGACATCCGTCGCGTGGAATCCAATCAGTGGCAATAACGATAATACCGAACACCAACCCGGACTTGGCCCCCGTGTTGGTGTGTGGCCTAACCTTCCTGCAATGTAGGAAGAGACCCGTGCCCTGCAGTGGGGACATACAAAGGGTTGATACCCTGTCCATTGTATGTCCATTTGAAGCCGTATACTTACAATAGCCTTGTCCTTGCGCAGACCGTCCCTGGTGATCTCGAGGGCGCCGATCTCGGCCTCCAGCTTGTGCAGCTTGGCCTCCAGTATGCTGCGCTCGTCCTCGAGCACGCGCACGCGCGAGGCCGTCTGCTCCGTCACGTGCGAGGCCCGGCTCAACTGCTGCCCTTCCAGGTTCAATTTGTCGCGCAGCGCCTCGATTTGCTACAAGCGGAGTTCCTTATTCCCCCGGGGGCCTCTTAAATGCATAGTAGTGCGGTGATATTATTAAGGCCTAAGTTGTTTCATTGACACTTCGGTGGTAATCAGTGGGAAGAACAATGAACTCTGAAGACACTGGTTCCATTCCTAGTGCTGACAAGTATCAGCCTATTTAATAGAAGTATTTGTTCATTTTCAAAGTTACGTATCTATACATCTGCGGATTTGATTCACTTAGGAAAACATACTTAACACGTTCGCGTACTTCACACGTTGTTTTATTATTATTATTATTGCACAATAAAACCGTACAATGCGGCAAACTTAATGCCATACATAACCATTTTCTACCAGTCAACCGCAGGAGGTAGACGAAAAAGTTGGTAGGCGTGCAAAAAGAAAAAAATATATAAACAATACTTATAGTAATGTGGTGTAATTAAATAAACTATTTTCTGTGGGATAGGCAGACTAATTTGTCAGGATGGTTTAGGTGCTAGGCAAGTCCCATGTCCCAGGCACTGCAGAATCCGAGTGGTCCCTTCACCCATCTAGTGTGAGTGAAGTTTGCACTGGACATTGTATAAATCATCTCATTACGTCCGTGTTTAAGTGGTCTACTGAACAATCGCATTCCAATGGTTTAACCCTTAGAATGCGATTGTACTGAGCTGATATTGCACTTCACTCAGCGCCCTACGATCTTCTTCGCGAGAGAGTTTAATTTGCGCATTCGGCATTCCAATGGTATAAATGATCTTTTCAGCTAGAAAATAACGCTAGATACGCCAATGGCTTTAATGTCTGCTTTGACTTTAAGCGATTTACAAACTATTGAATTGTTTGTGTACGTCTAGGTATTTTTTTACCAGTATTGAGTTCAGGCAAAACATTGCGATGTTCCGGCAAAATAAAGGCCTGCGCAGACGAAGGACTATCTCCAGGTGCTTTTTTGTCCGTCGACATAGATCTTACACGAAGATCTATGTCGATTACACGAAGGACTAAAAGTACCCATCCCATACAAAAAGTCCCTCAAGTTACCGAGGACATCAAGAGACCGGACTGGACAAAAGTTCGGTGTTTTGTTTTGAAACGCCTTTTCTTTTTCTAATTCATGTAAATTACAACATAATGTAATCTCAGAATAATTGCTTTCGTAGCGTACGCTCACTCAATTTCCGGAGATGGGTAGGCGTTGAGTCCGCGACAAGTACTCGGAGGACATTTTTTACGATTCAGGGACTTTGGTCCCTTGGGTACAAGAGTCCCTGGTCTGCGCAGGCCTTTAACAGCATTCAGAACTATAGCTATTAGGGACACGAAGTCCTGTAATTTTCTCATGCAATGCATCTGAATTACGAAATAATAATAAAAAAAGTATAACAAACCACGGATTTGTCCTTGTTATCACTTAGAATTTCTCTGATACGATCCTTTATGGTACTCTCATGTGCCTCCACGAATCTGGTGGGCAGGCTGAGCAATATTGCGATGGACTCCAATGTATTCCTAAACTCAGTTTGCAGTCTTTGATATTTCTCCTCGCGATGCCTCAGATCCTCTGAAATAAACGTCCCAGGACGATAAGAGTAGGACTCGAAATCGACCAAAAATCGGATATGGAAAATCCATGAACGAAGGTGCACACTAATATTCATAAAGGCGAAGTAGTCCAAAAATGTTTTCATATAATCCGAGAGGCCAGTTCCACGATAAAAGATAAATTAACGTGTTTTTTTCTCTACAACTGATACTTTTCACAATGTAAGTAACCGGTCGGAACGTAATTTTAGTCCCGTGGTATAAAAACGTGAAATACCATACGTGCCATCGGACTCGATCTACGACGTCAGACCTTGAGCGTAATGCCTTATGTATTGATACGATTTTAAAAAATCTATTGTTTTTTTATTAAATTAACTAAATTTTTCGCATTATTCCCGAAAACGTTAAATATTTTTCTTACTTACCTTTCAATTGGATTATTATCGACTCATTTTGATTGACATTGTCGGTGACGACATTCAAGTTCTTCGTACAGTGCGACAGTTTCTCTCGTGCCTCGTGCAGCTCGCGGTCCAGGACCCTGTTGCTGACGCTTAGCGACTCCTTCTCCTGCCTCAGGCGCTCGATATCGAGCAACTGCGAGGCTACTTGGCGCTGCAGCATGTCTTTATCAGCATTGGCGCGCTCCAGCGCGTCACGGCAACTACGCAGCTCTTGTTCCGTACCCGACAGGTTCTCTACTGTGTTCATACACTTGTTCTTTAGTCTGGTGATCTCCTGCACTAGCTCCGATGCTTTGATGATCAGAGTTTCAGGCGAGTGCGTGTGTCCAGTGTCACAGAAGTCCGACTCCAAAGCTACGGACAGCCGCCGCACCAGGTCATGGAACTGGCACCTCGCATTCTCTTTCTGTTGCTCTTCGTTGCTACATTCCAACTCGAGGGAGCGGAACTTCTTCTCCATATCTTTTAGTTTATCTTCGTAGTACCGGTTGTCTCTTTCTAGCGTGTGCACGGTTATGTCACTCCGCGACTGTAAGGCCTGGAGGTTCCGCTGCGACTCCTCCAAGTCCTGGGTCTTCTTCTTGAGGGAGGATATGATGGCATTCTGTCGGGCATTTTGCTCGCGCAAGTGGTCGATCTCGACTTGTTGCTCGAGAATTCTCTGGTCGCGCGAGAGCATTTGGTTCTTCAGATCACTATTCTAAAATTAAGGCCATTTAATTAAATTATTTAAAAGCTAGAGTATTGAAAAAACTGGCATACATACTAACTTCAGATATCAATTTATCTCGTTTGTACTGCAGGGCAGCCAAATCACTCCTCAGGGATGTGATCACGTCATGTCCAATGTCTGCATCCACCTGCGACAATCACTCAATTATTTAGTAAATTTTTCACACATATATGTATCTTTTTTATTTCTATCTGTAACACAAGCACAGACCACGAAGACGAGTTCACGTGGCGTGCAAAAGTCGACTAAGTGAAGGCACTTTCCGTATTAGAATGTAGCGTGATAGGGGTGCGCTATTTCAGGCTGAAGGGAGGCACGGCATCCTGTTTTGAAATGGATTTACGAAAATAGCATGCCCTACAGAACATTTACCAACCAGACATATCTAACGTATAGTATTATCTGTATATAACAATGTCCCCTTTCTAATTGTTCGAGGTTGAGCCTGCTCGGAAATGGCGAGGACTGTCACTGTAAAAAGTCTTCTCCGAAAGGGGCGGAGGGCGCATAACTCCACTGAAGCTTTATTTAATGTGCATGCTTCGGAGAAGCCCGTACGTGGTACGGACTACCGAGCAACCTACGTAAAAACTGTCTGGTAATAAAAGATCTTCGTTTAATTTATTACACAACATGACAAATCATGGAAAGGTGAACAGTGCTAAGTTTTGAAATTTGGGTGTCTTCCTAAAGGAGCAATTCCTCTACAAACTGAGTCTAGTTTTTAATAACCAACATCACCGATCGCAATGACTGTAAATATGTTTAGAGGACACACATCGGTGTTTGATTGGGTTTACAACTGAAAATAATAGAATGAATAATGACGGAACCATTATTATTATAACAAATTAATCTCCTTTTAGCCTGTAAATAGGTTTTTAAAATTGTCCTTAGCACGGGTTAGTGCATTAAAAAAAATATAATCATGTGGGTACAGCGATATCATTCCGATGTAGGTAAAACCTAACTGCAAATTAGGTACTCGGGGCTGCAAGTGATGCAAATTACTTCAGCCGGATGTCGCTGCCTGTACATAATACAGAGTATTGTAACGAGGTTCGAAATTTCACTGATGACGATGAGTCGCCCATTAGCTCAGTTGGAAGAGCGCTGGCACGGATAGCCAGTGGTCGCGGGTTCGAATACCGGCATGGGTGGAATTTTCAGCCTCTAAATAGGTTTTTAATATTGTAGATGTAGGATTTTTTTTTTTATTTTGAGTACCGTTTGCAAAATATTAAGCATTAAATAAAGCTCAATTTTTTGTCCGAGTAGCGCGTCCATCTCCTGGCTAAACGGTAGATTGTTGAAACGTGAAAAAAATCAGGGTACGAGTATAAGCACAGAGAACAGGAAAAGGTATCATCGCAGAGTAAGCTATTCAAGTCAACGAGTAATTGGCGACAAACTTATAAAAGGAAAACTTAGTACGACATCCACTGAAAGTTAAGTTCACGAGGTTGTTACAACTGTAAATCAGGTAAGACCCTCTTTCTACGGAACCCAACACCGCGCGCGGGCGCCGCCAAGAACGTTTCCTTGGGCTCCGCACTGCTATACGGTAGGAGCACCCGCGTGGATGTGCTGTTTTGACGCTCTACTCTTAACTTTTGGTTTTAAACCTTAATATCTCGGAAACGGATATCAAAATCAAAAGATTATTTTGCAACACTTACAATTTTTTAAAAGGCTCCATGCAGAGCATTTTTTATCGTGAAAAAAATATCTTTCACATTGTTCTTGCTAAGTGCCAGACCAATCTAAGTTAGTGATAGTTAGCACTCACGAACGAGAACAGGATAACGGACCTGGGGCCTGTTTCATAAAACTAAAATCAGTAAACAATGATAAAGACTAAGTTTGGAGTTTTTTTGTCCATTTTATCTCCAAAACGATCTAGATTTTTAAATGGACACCTAGTTTGAATTTCTGCGCTACTTTGAATAAAACCTTTTCATTTCATTTCATTTCATTCATTCATTCATTTCAATGAACTGGAAAGATGTAAACAAGTTGTGCAATAAAATATTTGTTTTGAATTATTATGGCTGACAGTATATATTACATGTATGTAATTTTGAATTTTGAATTTGAATTATGGCTGACAGCGTGCACGAAACCGTGAGTTGGTCGTGTTTGCAAAGTTCATCGAATTATACTAAAGCATGATTGTATTTCTAAAAAATAGGGCCTGGAACTGTGGTCTATTTTCTTTACACTTTCAAAGTTTACCATTTCTATCAGAAATTTAATCGGTGTAAGTTCTTGAAAAAATTTAAAAAGTGTGTATGTCGATTTTTATCGAAAATAAACAAACTAAAGTATCTAAGCAAATAGACTATAGCTGACATTATTATGCCAAAAACGTTTTTCTACCTAGTCCTGGCTTTTTGCCTTAGATGGTTTGTCAAAGTCACGGCAATCTTCCGAATCAGTATATTAATTTTTGTTGCCTAGTGTAGTTTGCAAATACACAGTACATGTAACTTTCGATTGATCTTCCAGTGTTATGTATTTAAACCAAAATCATTTATGTAATCTGGCCCGACCAGACTCCATTGCAATTAGTGTAATGAAGAACTCAGCAAATTCCTGCTGATGTCTCCACTTTGTATTACTACCGTCAGGCAGGTGCACTGTTGATCACGGAAATCAGGCAACAAGGCTCGTTTGTTATCAAACACTCTTGTTGAAGCGACTGTGTCTGAGACGCAGGAGGATTCGAGGGTGCAGTTACTGTAAGCAATAGGTACCTACTCTCGTGCGGGGGATTCTTATATTCACAGTTAACATTTATCAGATTAATTAACTGTAGGGGTCATGGGGTATTCTGTAGGGGTCATGTCAATACTGAAAAGTTTCAAACAGTTCGACTATTTTGTGACAAAAATAACGCGAATTTAAAAACCTATTTAGAGGCTAAAAATTTCACCCATGCCGGGATTTTTAAGAAAAAAATTTTAGCCTCTAAATAGGTTTTTAAATTTGTTCCTTAGCACGGGTTAGTGCATTAAAAATAAAAATAGTGTAATAACGTGAATTTGTTACAAGTTTGAGAATTTCATCATAGAAGTATTAAAACCTAAGATCAACTGACATGAAAACGCTCCACATACCTCCGTTGAACTTTTCCTGTCGGATGTTTCGAATATTTTCCAGTCCTCGGAGTCATCTTTGCCCTTATCCTCCTCCATAGTGGTCAGTGCAGTCACTGGGTTTAATCACTACCGCGTGTTATTCCATCGTAATAATATCGCACAGTGTGCGTTGCCAAGGGCCGCGGAGCGACGTAAACAAGAATATTGATTCATTCTACTTCACTGTGAAAGAAAGTTTCAAGTCATTTTCGTTAAAAAGGGCATTAATATCGTACTATAATAGTAAAGCGCTGGCAATTAATCACTCATAGACAGAACATTCATATGAAAGACCAATGAAAACAATATCACTTTCATTACTTGTAAAAACAAGTTTTAACCGAGGAACTATGTATGTATTACTTTTTACTATATTTCTTTTTAATTTGAGGGGCGTTTCAGGGAAATGGTAATTTTTATTTCTATAATAATCCACATAATATTAGGCATTAGCAATACCAGTTATCTCGTAGAACAATGTTTTGATTTAGAATTTATAAAACGAGTTTTATCACAATTACATCATATAAATCTTTTAGAAAGTGTAAAACCGAAAATAAATTTATTATTAGTGTATACCTATATATCCTTTTTGTAAATAGAATACCAAAATTTAATTTGGAGTCCGTTCCCCATTCATTTTGCTAAGCAATAGAACGACAGTGTGCTAGAGGATGTAAGTAAAAGGATTGAGTTACAAAAATAAAGAAACTTTAATCGTAACAAAAAGTAGGTATCCATAGAAGTTACAAGTCATTGCATCATCGCAATAATATCCAAAACTTGTTTTTTTTTTTCTTAATCTAGAAACTAATACTTAAAATCCGAACTTATTTCTTACAAAAAATGGTTTCATTTCCAAAGAGAATTTCCAGAAATAAGAAGGTACTTACAACACTAATTTCTAATAGGTACACCTTTTTGAGCAACTACAATTTTTGATGCAGTCGTCAAATTTGGCGATGTATTACAGCCATACTTCCACACTTTGTCAGAAACACTAGAACAAATGCCTTTTCGGCTTCTAGCTAACAAATATAACAAATATAAATCAGAATCATTACAAAAAATAATTCCACAAATAAGGTGCCTTACCTTAAACGTAAGTCCTGCTATGAAATTAACACACTCAAAAGTTAACAATAAAATTACAATACTACGAAAATTATCTTCTGATAATTCTAGGGACAATCTTATTCTTTTTTTGACAACCGCATGAAAATGAAGATTAACTTCTAGTCTTATTCTACATCAATATAGTCATTACATTTGGTCAGATCTTAGTAAAGTGTGTTCATATTGACGCTCATTTTAACAAATTTTAGAATAATTTATAAAACACACTGTTAAAACAATTTATTAAATTTTAAGTGTTAACCAAGATTAGATAGAATAGACACAGATAAGAAGAACCAAGTTCCTTCAGACGTGATCAGTTTTTTTTGTGTATTTCCCATTTCCTTTCCTTGACTGGTTTTGAGATGAATACATTATTATTATGTTTATACACAAGAAATTTATGTGAATCACGCCAGACTAGACCTTGCACAATCACAGATTGACAATGGAGTCAATTACTGAACGTTACGTTTTTATTTTTCACAACCCTTGTAAAGTGTGCGCGTACATATAGATAAAAAAATATTTTATGCATTTTACATTGAACATTGCAGCAGAAACCGAAGCTAGACCCAATGAGCGCCAATGTGAAAATAGCAGTAGGTGGGACAGTTGACTAGTAAACAGTTATTAGTACAACAGTAGTCTGTATAGCATTATAAAATATTTGAATGGAATGTCGAATGAATTGTTTTATAGGTGTACTGCTGTTAATCAATATTATCGTTTCAGCAAACCTAGAAAACTCCCTAAAAATATTTAAAGATCATACACTCAACTTAAAAATAAGAATGGCACCATTCGTTCTGATATCATTAAAGGTTATATTAATCGCACAAAATTCAAAAATGCGACGGCCATTTTAACGAGTGCGATTTTAGCTAAGGCGGCCCTTCACTCTTACTTACTTACTTCGTCTCTTAACACCTACAATAACAATAATTGGAGGTGTACTGTGTATTGAAGGCACCGCTCGAGGTAGGATGGTCACGTGACCCGTATTAGTTCAGTTTACTTTAGCTGGGATCATATTATAAATGTAATAGAGTATGCCAAGTGGCACAGACTGTAATTGCATGGACGAATCGTTCAAACCTTAGGTTGATTTAGGTGCTGAATTAGAGTGTTTTCTCATGGTCCCATTATTTTCTCTTTCATGGGAGCCTAATAATTTTTCACATTCTTGTTTCCTCAGCTGAAAAAGGGCATAACAATGAAAAACATTCCTTCTTGAAAGTAAACCTAATTGTAGAGTTTCTCATTTATTAGGGGGCCCAGTGCTTTCACATTTCAATAAAAATTAATAATACTTTGTCTCAAAATGTAGTAAAAAAATTAAACGTTAGGCGACTTTACTGCCTTTATTGTTCAGAAGGGATTACTTTCATTGATGGGACTACGAGAAATGGTCTCTCGTGGACCAGTTAAAAGGGCAAATAATACGACCACGAGAAAAAACCCATAGTATTTGTAACATCTGGCATAAAAAGTAAATGAATGGATCGGACAATTTTGGGTAAAGATGGCATTTAGTGAACAGGATATTCTGCACCATACACTAGCATCACCGATGGAAAAAGCAAGTACATTTTTTTAAAACACAGGTTTTAAGTTTTGCAAAAAGTGTCGGACTCTCAATCAATTAATCGCGATTTTTAACATCCACGACCGAGAACCGACGATCACGTACCCCGAGACAAGGTAGTATTTATTGCCAAACGCGGGCGCATCCAGTCCTGGAATTTTGCCTTCGCTTCTCGTCCGTGGGTCCTAAAAAACGTTATTAACACGATCGAGAAACTGATCAGAGCAAATGCGATCCGTAAAGTCGGGCTCAGTGGCGTGTCTTGGGCGAGGCCTATGTCCAGCAGTGGTCTGACACCGGCTGATTGTGGTGATCCGTAAAAGAACATATGTTTTTGTTTCCGTCAGTGGCGCTAGTGTGACCGGCGGGCGCGGGCGCGGGGGCGCGTCTAGAGGAAGTAGAGCGAGGTGTTAAGCGAGAAGTGCGGCGCGTCGTGCAGGCTCTGCCCCGCGAGGAAGGCCAGCTTGTGCGCGTACTGACACACGGACGGCACGCGCACCGCGTTGGAGCAGTTGAAGTACATGTGGGTCAGCTTGTACGTCAGCCGCTGGATCTGTGCAACAAACGTCAAAGTGAAAAAAATCGAACAAATTTTCAGATCAGGGGCGCCGATTCTCGCCCATGCGAATTGAAAGCGTAGACGCAAAATATTTGAAAGCTTAAACATTACTGTCGCATAAAAATAAGATGAGACAACTCGACAGAGTCATTTCTTTTTTCATTCGAATTCAATCTGGCGTTCAGAATACAGATTTTGGCTATCGCTCGGCTTATTGCGTAGAATTCCAAGTCATATGCCCTAGAGTCGCATAAGACTTAATTGCTAATGAAGTGAGAATTGGCTCCCAAGAGTGCCTATAATAAGGGGGCGTTCAAGTATTACGTAACCCTATTTGTCAAGGCGTCTTTTAAAACGTTAAGGGAGGAAGGGGCTTTACAGAACGCTTTACGTAAACCTTATTTTTGAATTTAATATTTTTCCAGGGAATTAAAATCTCTCAAGTTGGCAACCCTTTTATGTTTTATGACGTGTCCCTGGATTGTGTGGTAAGTCAAATTTATTTTTTACTGCTAAATTAGTAAATCTTATCGTTTATGTTTTACTGGCAATCCTGTATAGTACTTTCGTACAATTCAGTCGATATAAAGTAATTTTTAATAACTACAATAAGAAACATTATCTGTAACGTTTAGGGAGGGGGAGGGAGTACAGAAAAACGCTACGACGCGTGACAATACAAAAATCTAAAAAAAATTGCGAAACGCAATTCGACACATTTTTTTAAGATTTTCAATTACACATCCCCTTATGTATTCTTATTTCAAACTTAATTTTTTAACATTTATTAAATTTTACATAAAGTTTCTTGACTAACTCTCACAAAGGTGCATGGTACGGCAGCCTTAGAAGGCTAGGTACTTAACTTAAAACTATTTAAATATGTTTGATAGTTTGGTTTTATTAATGTAATAGTGCTATTGGTGGTAAATAAAATATTATAAATAAAGTGTAAACTTACACAGTGAAACACTTCCTTAAATCCTCAAAAGAGCATATTGTGATACAGGCAAAGGTTGAGCACCACTGCGATAGACCAACCAAGTCAAGTCCACTGTGGTCAGGCTTCTTAAATGTTCCAGAGCGGCATCTAGCCCAGAGGAATTGTAGCACGCAACATCAGCCCACAATAGTCTCTTTATGAGAACCACGACTGCTCTATCAAGACCATACCAACCAAGAAGAAACACTTCCTCCTCTCTTTCATTTCCATATCTCTCTCCCTCTCAGCCCTTCACCCCTCCCACAGGTACCATAACGGCGTTTTGCGTTGCCTCTAACTTCTAACCCAAGTTTGAAGGTAAAATCTCCATAACAGTGAGAGAGGAAAGGGGGAGAGGAGGAGTGGGGGGAGAGGAGGAGTGGGGGGAGAGGAGGAGTGGGGGGAGAGGAGGAGTGGGGGAGAGGAGGAGTGGGGGAGAGGAGGAGTGGGGGAGAGGGGGAGTGGAGCGAGAGGGGAGAGAAAACAGGGGGAGGGGAGAAAGAGGTGCGAAAAGAGGGGGAGGGGATTGAGGACGAAAGGGCATGGCAGAGGGTGGAAGCAGAGGGAGGGAGCAGAGAGAGGTGAAGAGAGCGGGAGAGGAGGGGGAGAAAGGGTTACGAGAGAGGGGAAGAGTGATGGGGAAGGTGGGAGAGATGGTTCGAGGTAGAGAGGGGGAGGAAAAGAGAGCGATAGATGCGCAGAGGTCTTTACCTGGTCCGGATTGAGGCCCGAAGTATCTTCAATGACGTTGTATGACGTCGGCGCCACAGTTCCTTCGCGCACGCACTGGGAGACGAGGTAGAAATCGTATCTGCAAGAACACACAAAATGTTATTACAATTCAATCGTCCTAGGAATGCCGAAAAGGAAGATCCAAGAACTCTGCTTGGAGAGGCAAACATCTAGAATAAGTAGTGGCTGATTGACTGTGTTTGGCGCGGGGTTTATCTTTCAAAGCAAGTGATGACGTCATCGATGACGGCGGGAGTGGCCTATGTGCAGCAGTGAGGATACTACGAGCACGGACTTACCTCTCGCACAGAACGACGGTGTCGTGACACGATGGGGGGAGGCCTATGTCCGACAGTGGACGAGCACGAGCCTGCAGGGTGACGTGTCAATGACGGTGAGGCGAGCAGTGGACCCCCGGCCTTCCTTTCGGGCAGAGATGTCGCTGAGAGTGAAGGAGCAGGGTGTTACCTCTCGGGCAGAGTGACGACGTCGTCGATGATGGTCCCGGGCTTGGGGTTGTCGGCCCCGCGGCCGCGCGGCACGAAGATGCGCGTGTTGATGCGCTTTGACACCACCACGAACGACATGCTGACGCGGGCGCCGCCGTACAGCTCCGCCAGCTTCTTCTTTATTTCAACCACCTGGGGCAAAACGAATCCGCTATTGTAAGGGCCTATGTAACAACTGCGGGCATATGCAAACAACTCAATTGCAAACTTTTCCTTGAGCGATACATTTTAAGAAAATTTGTACAAATCTAACGCCGAATTGACGAGGACGTTAGAAAACAAGTTATAGCTGACTCCGTAAAATTTTGGTTCGCCATATTAATTATTCTCGATCTCGACAATAATTATTAACTATTCACGATCTATTCTCATACCTACGAAATATACACAAAGTAATAAAAATTGGTGTAGACGTTTCACAGGAACCCAATATACACACCTCGTGGTTAGCCACATATGGAATCTGGCCATCGCCGACGCCATCGCGGTAGATAAGAATTTTCGTGGGTAAGGCACCTGGAAGAAACAAGACAACTTGTAAGGCCATCATCACAACAATGTTTTAAACTTCTTTGAATTAAAACTTTCGTAAGCAATACATTATAAACTCACTTCCGGATCAACTTTCTTGATTTTAAGTAAATGAATTCGGAATAAGGATAAAACATTTTTTTTACACATTATATGCATACACACATTATACAAAATGTGGCAAAAGCAAAACAAAGTAAAAATGCTTGATTCTTAGTTCTCGAAATGTATCAATTTGTACCAGAAAAAGTGCTTTTATTACTACAAAGTCACGAGATTTTGTACCAGCTGTTAATAACAGAACATAATTTTAAAGGTGTTGCTGATGCTGCAAGCAACTCTCGAGACTGAGTTTTTAGTCTGAAGAAAGCCTGGCACTGCTTAAGTCGTTCATAAGGCATGCATAGGTCCATGAATCATTTGAATGTAAAGTGAAAGGATTTAGTAAATTTGCTAACATGGTGTAAACCAGAGAGTGGGACTTTTTGTTTCAATGACGAGTTATAAATTAATTAATTCATTTAAAAAACCTATTTAGAGGCTAAAAATTTCACCCATGCCGGGATTCGAACCCGCAACCTCTGGCTATCCGTACCAGCGCTCTACCAATTGAGCCAATGGGCGACTCACGGCATCAGTGAAATTTCGAACCTCTTTACAATATTCTCTGTATTACGTACAGGCAGCGACATCTGACTTAAGCAAATTGCATTACTTACAGCCCCGACTACCTACTTTGCAGTTAATAATGCAATTGCTTAAGTCAGATGTCGCTGCCTGTACGTAATACAGAGAATATTGTAAAGAGGTTCGAAATTTCACTGACGCCGTGAGTCGCCCATTGGCTCAACTGGTAGAGCGCTGGTACGGATAGCCAGAGGTTGCGGGTTCGAATCCCGGCATGGGTGAAATTTTTAGCCTCTAAATAGGTTTTAAATTTGTTCCTTAGCACGGGTTAGTGCATTAAAAATAAAAATAGTGTAATAATTAATTTATTGCAACGATTTTCGTCAACGTAAAGCCTGAGTAATAATATTCAATCAAACTATTAACAGAATTCGTTAACATACTAGAAGAACTCATTGTATTCACCAAACCCCTTTAACAATATCTTAACCTAGAGTAATTAAAAAGTAATGTTTGTGTACACCTAGACGGACCCCGAATGAAAAGAAAAAATCAATCTCACCGTTCTTCTCGCGGTACTTGTCGACGGCCTTGCCGATGTTGAAGCTCATGTGCGAGCTGAGCTCCTCGCCCGAGGTGTGCGCGTTGACGGTGCTGTAGTACTGCGTCATGAACCGGTCCAGCGTGGCCACCATCGCGCCGAAGCTCCTCTCCTTGGAGCGCGTGTCGTGGCACACGTCGTAGCCGATGACCATGAGCCCCGACAGCGGGATCTCCACCGACCAGGGCGCGCCGCCCAACTGCGCCGCAATAAGGCGGTCGAGTCAACGTTTTCTCGATACCGAAAGATATAATAAAGCTTGCCTGAATCGCGGTTCAAAGAAATATGTTAAGCACACTTTGTGCCAAAAGGGCTACTATAACATAAAGGATTACTCAGACGACGATGAGGTCTGGAATTAAAGCCAGTGCAATGTATGTATGAAGCGCTCGTGGCCTAGGCGAACCGAGTGATTGGACTCAATCACGTGGTTAAGCAACAACAGGCGCGGTCAGGTACGGGATGGGTGAGCGTCCCGTGACTACCGCTAGTGGCATTTTTCCGAGCGCTTCCGTGCTTCGCAAGGCACGTTAAGCCGTTGGTGCCGGCTGTCATATAATGGCAGTCGTTAAGCCATGTCAGAGGCCTTATGGGCGGCTTGATAACTTCTGACAGTAAGGCCCGCCACTGTCTTACAATCCTCCACCAACCCGGACTTGGCCCCCTTGGTGGAGTATGGCCTAACCTTCCTGCGATGTAGGAAGAGACCCGTGCCCCAGCAGTGGGGACATACAAGGGTTGATAACGACAATGTATGAGTTCTGTTTTATAATTATTATGTAAACTATGTTAATTATGGACTTTGAAAAGACTAAGTTTGGAGTTTTTTTTGTCCATTTTTACACATAGAATTTTAACTTCCATCAAGCCGCAGTTTCAGTGCTACTTTGAATAAAACCTTTTCATTTTATTTCATATGGTCAAGTGTAATTAGGACAGCATCGAGACACACTTCAATAGACACATCGTGTCGACTCGAAACACTGCCGGGCTTTCGAATAAGACATAATAAAAATTATAAAGCTGGTTTTTTCAGGTATTCACGGGTCTCATAAAATTGCGCAAAATCAAGTTCCTCTTAAAAACAAAGGCTTTAGTTTAGTTTTTCCAATCTTAAGCGCTTGTAGCGCAGACACCTAAGAGCATTAGTTTTGTATGCATTGACAAATGTCTGACAGATCATAAGACGTCACAGTACTCACAGTAGCAACTTGTGCCACAGATTGGGCCTGATTTGTATGCAGCGTGAACACTCAAAAATTAAGACAATGAGCAAAACTAATCACCGAGATGACTAAAGCACTCGCATTTTGGTAATGTGAACTGAGCCTTATGGTTTCTAGACTGGCAACTTGACAATCGATATCAACCCTCTATATGTCCCCACTTTTGGGGCACGGGTCTCTTCCTGTATGGTAGGAAGGTTAGGCCATACTCCACCACGGGGGCCAAGTCCGGGTTGGTGGAGAAATTGACAATGCAGCTAATTATTCTTGCAGGTCTGACCTTGCAGTTGATCTGAATGGCCACTTTGGTGGCGATGGACATGGCCGACTTGCTGGTCATGTTGCGAGCGCAGACCACCTGCGTGGGCACGGCTCGGTCGATGCAGCACTTCTTCTTAATCGCCTCATATCTGCATAGAGAAGTGATCTTTTCAATGGAGAACTTATAATATCCATACAAGCTTCATACATCATAAGGCATTACGAGCCCATAGTGGCGTCAAAGTTTGAGTCCGATTTGAGTGGCTCGTGTTTGTACAACATACTAGAATAGAATATATTTATTTGTCTTCAAGCGAAATAACATAACATTTACATACAGGCACATACATTGCTTCTGGCCCCACAGTAGGATACCCTGTGTTGTGGGAAACAGAAACAACGACATCACAAACATGTAAACATCTAAGAACTGGACAAGACACAACAATCACTTATACCAGAAGCATACTGGTATATTTTGTGAAATTGAGTATAAAAGCGTACATACCTGTCGGTAACCTTCCGGGCAAGGACGCACATGATGATGGAGGGATTTTTCTTTGCAATCACAGTTTCGCACATGTTGGCGAAGTCAAGACTGCCATCACGTTGAATTGGAACTGGAGACAAAGAAATCAAAACATAGACGTTTATAATAGTAATTATATATTTTATTTTTAATTATAATCACTTGACCTGGTCCCAAACTAGGATACCCTGTATTCTACGACCAGGCAAGGATGTCACAAACATGAAAATACACCCAGACTTGTACAAATGTACGGCGGCCCTCAGTGGGAATCGAACTCACGACCTCTCTCTTGTTACCCAAGCGCAAGGCTAGAACAGACCAACAAAACAATCAGCTTCTAAATTCACTCGAAGCCCTAAATTTAATTTAATCAATTTGATACTCTATTTAGGTATCATCACGATATAAATCGAGAGAGAAGCGCTCGAGGTCTACTTGGACCGAGTGATTGGAATAAAATCACTTGGTTAAGCAACAACAGGCGCGGTCAATTGCTGAATGGGTGACCATCTTGTGACTAACAGTGGCATTTTTCCGAGCGCTTCCGTGCTTAGCAAGGCACGTTAACCCGTTGGTGCCAGCTGTCATGTAACGGCAGTTGTTAAGTCACATAAAAGAGTTTTATGGGCAGTATGATAACTTCTGACAGTAAGGCCCTTCACTGCCTTACAATCCTCCACCAACCTGGACTTGGCCCCCGTGGAGTATGGCCTAACCTTCCTGCGACGCAGGAAGAGACCCGTGCCCCAGCAGCGGGGACATACAAAGGATTGATATCAAGATGTAGATCACACAAAAATACACAGAAAGTTTGAAGGTTATGCCAGGTCTACTCTTCTGCTCTCTATGCCTCAATGTCCCAGAGAGAAGATATGACGATACAAATAAGTAACTTGTCAGCTGAAGATACGTCTGGTGTTCCAAGGTGCTTCGCAGCACCTAGCCCACTCTGATCGAGGTGGTCCTGAAGTCTACCACGCAGGAATGCACTTACCAATCTCGGGGCGCGGCAGGCGGAAGCCGACGTCGGCGCCGGTCTTGCAGATGAGGTCTGCGAACGACTCGGCGTCGCGCCGCTGGCGCTCTGGCGTGATCACCACCCACGAGCCCACCTGCGCTATTGTCAGCAGATCCTTCGATCTGCAACACGTCGTCGTATTAACTTTCCAGAATTTTCCCACGTCGTTTACGGTACGAAAATAATCAAACCCCGATTACATACCCCTCGGGATAAGGCTGGACACAGAGCAAAACTTTTATTGCATAGACCAACCCAGACTATCCCGCGTTTGTGACGTGCCCAGCAGTGGTGAGATAATTGTAGTAATCACAAGAGTTCGGGAAAATTGTTCAATTCTAAAGTACATCTAGTGCAACGTTAAAAAATGCTTGTCTGTTCATCTATCACCCATTTTATTTAGGCGCTGAATATCTTACTTCGGAAAATAGTCGATACCCATCAGTATGTACGTAGGTTTAACTGTCCCTCTTGGCATGGGACTGACAATGGGGAACTTGCGTCCAACTCGGAATAGAGTGGCATTGCTATAATACAATAGACTGAGTTCGCACGTTCAGTCTGGAGTCAGTTCGACCTGTGACCTGATGAAGCATCAAAATATTCGAATATCCATCAGTCTGGTCCATCAGTCCACTGAATAGACAATCATTTGATTGCTTTCAGTCTAACCAGACTGATGAAATAGACTGAAGCCAGACTGAACGAGTAAACTCAGTCTATGTTGTTAAAGCAATGCCACTCCATTTTAAGATTTCAAGGACACAAAAAATGCTAAATATAAAGCTACTCTAATAGCAAAAACCTTATATGTATTTTTTTGTAAATCAATTTATGAATTATTTCCTACAAGGATGATTAAACATTATTTTACAAGGTAATTCAAATATTCATATTATTTATATATGCTTCATACATTACAAGGTGTTAATGTGCAAGATGTGATATCATAGTTTGAGCCCAATTTGTAGGGAGAATTTTGTAGCATGTGATTAGAAAAAAAAAATCAATGTTTCAGATTATATTAAAACATTTTTAGTAAAATTTCTCCAATGATTCTTCACTGTAAACCGATTTCGTACCTCATAGACCTGGTCCAACCATCGTTAGTATCTCCTGCTGGGTATTTGATTTGCCCCTGCTGACCCTGGACGATGTTTTCAGCTTTCAGCTGGCGACCTTTGATGGTAACCAGATTGGATGACAGCTTCATGTCCCAGTCTTTCAGTTCCTGTCAAGCAAGGTGAACACAATGTCATTTAAAATGTCACACATACAATAACAGCAAGCATACAACGCTCGTGGCCTATTCGAACCGAGGTTGACTGGAATCAATCACTCGAGTTAAGCAACAACAGACGCGGTCAGGTGCAGGATGGGTTCACAAGGCACATTAAGCTGTGGGTTGTCATGTAATGGCAGTTGTTAAGCCATGTCAGAGGCCTTATGGGCGGATTGATAACTTCTGACAGCACCTAAGGCTCACTTCAATGTTACTGAGTGGTATTCCTACTATAACTTCACAAACATACACAATAGAAAACTAAGTCATTGCTTCATGCCATAATTCAAACCCACAACCTCCATTAGATATGAGTTGCCGATGCCTAATGGAGGTTGTGGTTTGAATTTTGAACAGGTGAAGGTTTGAACAGGGCAGTAACTAAAGGCAGAGATGTCCCAGGCGGACATACATCGACGAAATAGAGGATGTATTAGCAAAGAGGAAGATAAAACTGATAAAACACGCACGCCGGTACCCGGAACCGGCGTGCGTGCTTCAAACCTTCACCTGTTCAAAATTCAAACCACAACTTCCATGAGGCAAGTTGCCGATGCCTCATGGAAGTTGTGGTTTGAATTTTGAACAGGTGAAGGTTTGAACAGGGCAGTAACTAAAGGCAGAGATGTCCCAGGCGGACATACATCGACGAAATAGAGGATGTATTAGCAAAGAGGAAGATAAAACTGATAAAACACGCACGCCGGTACCCGGAACCGGCGTGCGCGCATGCAACGACTTGTGAACGTTGATGACCCGAAGGTGATCTGGGCAAGTGGCAGTCCCCGGTCTCTGCCTACCCCTCTGCGACACAGGCGTGATGCCATGCATGTAACAAAAGTCGCACCTGGACAACTTCAGGCGTCTGCGTGAGCCGGCGGTTGAAGGCGAGCAACTTCTGTATGCGCTCGTCGGGGCCGAGCTTGGTGTGGACAGCCAGCGCCTTCATCAGCTGGAAGTTGTTGCGCATCTCGTCCGAGAGGCCGGTCTGGCGGCACAGCTCGGGGATCAGGTACACCAGCTCCGGCATGCCGGCGCGAATGTCGCGCGGCTTCGAGCGCGATATCAGCAGCGGCTGGCGCGTGTCGTGGATCTTGATTTGGTATTTCTGGAAGCATGCGTCGCTGTTGGATATTCGCGTGTCTATTTGAACTTAGCGCGTTACTCTGCCACAGGTACTTCGTACAAATATGTTTGTATGAATTATAGTATGAGTGAAGCAAAATGTATAAATTATTAACACAAATTCCGTATAAACATGTCGCTTACATAAAATATGTTCTATTTCATTCGTAAATGTCTTAAATTCTAGTGTTTGTTATTTTAACAATGTTACTTCTTTGATAGTCTGTAAGAACGAGTACATTTGGCGTTATCCCTATCCTATCCTTCATACTATATTCTTCATGCAATCCACTCCATCCAAAGGTTGTCTGGAAGAGATCGCTCTTAGCGATAAGACCGCCAATTGTATAACATTACTAAGATTTAAGAATCATTGTTGTAATATTTTTCTGGTTGTTTAATAATTTAATAGTGTTCTCTATCTATCCGTTAACCCTATCATAACCTCCCTTCCCCCTCAGCTAACAGGACCGTTCTGTCAAAATTTGTAGCTCTCATACCTTGGAGTAGTAATCCATGTAGGAGACTGTCTCGCCTCGCATCACGAAAGTGGCTTGCGGATTCTCGTTCCACGCGATGTCGTCCACTCGATACGTCTTTTTATTGTAGTCTGTCATCACAATCTTGCCTACAAGAATTATTATAGTATTTTATTTAGTGACTATAGAGCGCCACTGCACAGAATAATCATCAACCCATTATGTCCCCACCGAGGGGCACGGGTCTCTTCCCTGAGGAATGTATAGGTCATACTCCACCATGGGGCAGGTCTGGATTGGTGGAGAATGCCTTTTCACAGAATGACTTTCGCAAAATGTTCATGCAGGTACACTGTGGTCATTGTGGATGTACAGTTAATGCCAATAATGAAACTCAATATAAAAGTGATGAATAAGATCTTACCCACAATATCTTCCAAAAAGATTTTTTTGTAATTTGCGCCTTTAGTAGAGGAGTACTCATTCAACATTTGGAGCACAGTGTCAAGGCGAAGCACCTGTAAACAATCCAATTCAAGAAAGTGAACTTGTTAAGGGTCAGGACCAGAAGATGTGGTAGGATTTTTTTGTTTTTTATTTTAGTACTAAACTGGGCTAAGTTTATTTGACGTTAAGCTTTTGTGAGCCGTCCAGCGATATCATTCCGATGTAAAACCTAACTGCAAAGTAGGTACTCGGGGCTGCAAGTGATGCAAATTACTTCAGCCAGATGTTGCTGCCTGTACGTAATACAGAGAGTATTGTAAAGAGGTTCGAAATTTCGCTGAAGCCGGTAAGTCACCCACTAGCTCAGTTGGGAGAGCGCTGACACGGTTAGCCAGATGTCAGGGGTTCGATTCCCGGCATGGGTGGGATCTTCAGCCTCTAAATAGGTAGTATTTTCTAAGGTTAACACGAGCTGTAGACATAATTAAAACTGTTTTTATACGGATTTATGCTCGTTTATTACATTTTTACAATTTTCCAACGTTTCGGCACTTTTTCAGGTGCCGTGGTCCCGGATGACTGAGGTGACAGGTGTCTTTTAGAAATCATTAACGGTTAGTTTACTACCCTCGGCAAAAATTACAAAAGTTAATTATGAAGTTACGTTCCAAAATAGACAAACCAATTATTTTTTATATAAAGTCAACAATATTGATTATTAGTAATTGAAGTTAAAATTAAATTTATAAACTAATTACTTTATATGAACTTAAAGATACCGATTATTAATTGAAATTAAATTGATTTTTTTTATTATTTATTCTACAGTCACACTTCTAGCAAGGGGGTCTCATGCACTTAAGCACTGGTTCCCATGCTACCGGTATGTTCCAACCACGATCTCTATTAAAATTTGGATGCCGGCAATTAAAATTAGAATGATACGTGAGGCAATAGAGATCCGCCGGCATCCAAATTTTAATAGAGATCGTGGTTGGAACATACCGGTAGCATGGGAACCAGTGCTTAAGTGCATGAGACCCCCTTGCTAGAAGTGTGACTGTAGAATAAATAATAAAAAAATCAATTTAATTTCAATTAATAATCGGTATCTTTAAGTTCATATAAAGTAATTAGTTTATAAATTTAATTTTAACTTCAATTACTAATAATCAATATTGTTGACTTTATATAAAAAATAATTGGTTTGTCTATTTTGGAACGTAACTTCATAATTAACTTTTGTAATTTTTGCCGAGGGTAGTAAACTAACCGTTAATGATTTCTAAAAGACACCTGTCACCTCAGTCATCCGGGACCACGGCACCTGAAAAAGTGCCGAAACGTTGGAAAATTGTAAAAATGTAATAAACGAGCATAAATCCGTATAAAAACAGTTTTAATTATCTCTAAATAGGTTTTTTAAAATTTTCCTTAGCACGGGTTAGTGCATTAAAAAGAATATAAGAAGTGTATGTTTGACTTCAGTATCCCGGTTGCAAGTTGTGCAACATGAGTTTAATTGTACACAAACCTTGTGTGCTATTTCTGCTACCATCAGCAGCCTGTCTTCATACTGGTTAATGGTTGTTTTGTAGCCAGGCCATACTTGGAGTTTGTATTCATGAATATCCACCTGAAAATAATTAATTCAATGTAGTTATTTGTTATTTATATAAGACTCTACAGTACCCTATTTAGATGCTTTTCTTCAGATGTATGTTTATCTCAAATCTTAGGGACTTATAAAAACATGATTCCTCTACACCACTCATCAGAAACAGTTTATTTAATATGCAGTAACTTTACTCTTTACCTCTTTAAACTGCCCCTGAGAAGTGTTTTAAGGAAACATATTTTAATACCAAATCCTTACAAGCTAAATTTGAACCACTTCCGGTAAATTTACAAGTATAAAATGTTGCATGCTTATTCAGTTCTGGAGACTATAATCACAGAAATAAGCTGATGTTGCAGCCCAGGCGCTCTCAATGGTTAGCAGCGCAGACAAGTAACTTACACATAACTTTTTATTACTCCTCACAGCTAAAAGCCTAATCAGAACGAGTGCCCTTCACACTTCCTTTTTTTTATGTATAATAAACTATCCTTTATCTATCAGTTAGTGGTCAACTATTAGGCAGGAAAAATATAAACAGGTCGAATGGCTGACACAAAATGAAGAAGTAGCCTTAGACTTTGCAAACCAATCCTGACTCTTTATCATATGTACCACTTTACTGACAAAGACGCGTTTTTATTTTTTTATCTTTTTCTTGTTTGGTACGAAATTAAACACTAACCATATTCAAACTAGTTTTAGACTAACAGAATAATGCTTGGGAGTCCAACATTGTCCTTTAGCATACTTACTTTAGCCAGTGGATCAAAAAAGTCTCTTCCCACCAGCTGCAGCTGAAGGCCTTGGAAGCACTTTCGTATAATGATGTTGAACACCTGTATGTAGTGGTAGTCTCCAGGGGACAGGTCGCAGGTCAACTGTAAACAGGCATAGATTCTATGATAAAGCTGTTCAACATCTTAAAAGTAACAGCTTACTAGTTGCCCCAACATGCAGCTTGTCCCTAATTTCAAAGCCTGTTTGTAATGGTTTTCTCTGGGAAATAACACAAATTTTCTGTTAATAAAAATTCTTCTGACTCCTGGAATGCTTCAGCCTTTCAAAACTTATTCAACATTTAATTTTGTAAAATCATTGCCTTAGATTTGTTCTTTAGTAACATAAAATCATTAGTGGATACTGGTATTGAACCCAAGACCGTGATTGATTGTGATTTTTGATTGTGACGAAAGCATTATACATAATTTCATTGTCACTCGGTATACTCTTGTACAATAAAGAGTATTCTAATATTTTTATTAACATGGAAGTTTACTAATGATGTAAACTGTTGAATCGTTACATTGAATTGGTTATTTTAAAGAAATAGGTCTTCTAAAGAAGTAAAAAAATAGTTCTTCAACCATTTCAATAGTAGAAATAAAACAGCCTTGTGAGAGCATTATAATAATATTATTTGGGACCTGTTTAAAACCCACCTTGACTATCATCCTCATCTTTTCTCCATCTTCTTTACGGTCTGAGTAAAGCTCAAGTGGATCGGGATGCAATCGTGTAACAGTGTAGAGGACCATGCCATCAAACAAGTACCTGTGAGACAGAATGGATTGAAGAAATTACAGTTTGAAATACCACTTATTCTCGCACTTCACATTTGCTGAGTAGAGGTTATTTGCGGAGAGCACGAAAGTGAAGAGGCAAGCGAGGCGCTCGTGTCTACTCGTGCGCCCTCGCCTCACCTCATCGTCGCTCGCTGTATATTTATTTATTCAGTTTGGAGAAGTATCAGCATAAACTTATGAAAATGGAACTTATAAAAGCTAAACACATTTTGTCTAGTAGTAACACATAAAGAATTCAAAAACTATTTTGTTTATTTATTTCTTTGCAGTTCTATTTTTTGTGCACAGAACAGCTTTCACCACCACAATATCATTGCGCAAGTGGCTTTTTCGCCCTGCATCCTGATGAATTGTTCGGCGTCAACTGGGCTAACCGAGCGTGAAGAGAGGTAGGTACCACTCGCCTCGGCAGTACTTGCCGAATACCTCGTCCGAGTGTGTAGTGCTACCATTAACAGAAAGATTTCTCTAAGACCTCTTTGTTTTTCTACCGACTAGTTTTTTTAAAGTATTTTAAAGAAGTATGTGTAGTGTTATAATGACAGGATATGCAATAGTCTGATTAGAGAACGTTGTGGACTGAAAAAGGATGTAGTGACTAGAATTGAGAAAGGAATGTTGCGTTGGTTTGGACACGTGGAGAGGATGAAGGAAGAAAGATTTACGAAACAAATATATATTGCGAATGTGAGTTTAAGGGCTGGTAAGGGACGTCCCAGATGGACTTACATCGACCAAATAGGGGATGTATTAGCAAAGGGAAAGATAAAAAGTAAAAAGAACCGGCGTGCGTGCATGCAACGACTTATGAACGTTGATGTAGCGAAGGTGATCCGTCAGGATCGTGGCAAGTGGCAGTCCCTGGTCTCTGCCTACCCCTCTGGGATACAGGCGTGAGGTTATGTATGTATGTAGTTTTTTAAAGGAAATGTCTAAACCATCCGAGCGCTTTCGTGCTTCGCACCGCATGTTAAGCAGTTGGTGCCAGCTGTCATGTAATGACAGTTGTTAAGCCATGTCAGAGGCCTTATTGATAACTTCTGACAATAAGGCCCGCCACTGAGTTATAATGAGGTGGAGTATGGCCTAACCTTCTTGCGACGCAGGATAGACCTGGGCTTCAGCAGTGGGGGCATACAAAGGTTGAAAAAGGCTAAGCCGTAATAAAAGGTGTAGCACTTCAAGGTAATAAGTTAACAGATTTCTCGGTAAAATAATTAGTTGTGTTAGGCCCCTTTTCAGCAAGATAGAGGTTATCAATGTAGCTTATCTATAGGCAGAGAGAACTAAATAAGAACAAACAAAACAGGCCCCGTGAGTAGATGCAGACAATGCAACCATAACACGTAGCAAACGCGATACAATTTGCTCGAATAAAAAACATTATATGCAAAAGCTATAACACTATGGATGTATGTAGTGATATTTCATTACCCGCCGAGAGTGTTCTTATGCACACGCAGCAAAGCCTTGCGCACATGGGTGCGGTCTTCGTCAGGGGAGAAGTCCACATGGTACTGGTAGAGGCGCCACTGTGGCGTTGTTTCCACAGTAAAATAGTTTGCCATTAGGTCCATCGGTGTCCCAGTCACACCTGATAACAATTAACCAATAATTATGCTTAGATAAAAGATATTGCACAACAAGCTGTCTCCTGGGCGACTGTATTGCAAAGACAAACCAGGTACAAGAGTGACACAGGTACTATTGAGCAGCAATTCCAGTGGGTATTATCCTAGGTAGAAATGAGATTTCCGCATTTAGCCACAAAGTTGGACCAATGTAAGTACAATTATAAAAACCTATTTAGAGGATAAAAATTCCACCCATGCCGGGATTCGAACCCGCGACCTCTGGCCATCCGTGCCAGCGCTCCATCCAACTGAGCCAATGGGCGACTCACCAGCCTCAGTGAAATTTCGAACCTCCTTACACTATTCTCTGCATTACGTACATGGGTGGAATTTTTAGCCTCTAAATAGGTTTTTAAAGTTGTCCTTAGCACGGGTTACAGCATTAAAAATATAAATAGTATAACCAATGTAAGTAGCTGAGGTATGTAAACACTTTAGATGCAGGGTTTCCTTACGATGGTTTCCTTCACCGTCAGCGAATGGTATTGCAACTTTAACTTCACAAATGTACAAACTTAGAAAACAAAGTGATTTGTACATGCCAGGGTTCGAAACCACAACCTCCCGATTGAGAACCGTTCCGCTACCATCGCTCTTGGGTCATTATACCAAACAATGATTAAGTTGTTTTTATTTATTCTTTTTCGAGAAAATGGGTATTCTAGAGACCCTCGGCCTTATTATTTTGATTTGGGATTTTTTTTATTTTAGAAGGTACTTAACATACCCTTCTTGGACTGCACACTCTCAGGACGAGTGCGCAGTATCATAATGTTGTCAGGCAACTGTCTGCCCCCGCCGCGCCGCGACCCGCGGCCCGCCGCTTCATCGCCAGACGCGCCAGGCTTCGGTGCTGCGAACGAAACGAAACAATTTCAATTGCTTGCATTTCAATATCTAAATATGTAGGTATAAATCCAATAAGTAGGTACAAACTCAACCGCAATGCAACCATACTCAATTTAGCCTGACTATGGTTGCATTGAATTAACCTGCTGACTAAGTATCTCCACATAAATTGCTTTGTGCAATATTCTTAACAATAAACACCATCACATACCTGAGAAATTTGCTAGGGACTGTTTACTCATATGTAAGACAAATTTTAACCAGTTACACCTAATGTTCAAATAATGAACCCCAAATCACCCAGGGATTAGACTAGTTACCCTAGAGGCAATTGTCCTCAGAGTACTCAGAAATATTCTGAGATTACATTGTTGTAATTTACATGAAGTTGAAAAAGAAAAGGCATTTAAAAAAAACACCACTTTTGTCCAGTCCGGTCTCTTGATGTCCTCGGTAACTTGAGGGACTTGTATGGGGTACTTTTAGTCCTTTGAGTGTGTTATTCCATACAATTTATAAGAGATCTATATCAAGGGACAAAAAAGTACCCGAGGGATAGTCCCTCGTCTGCATAGGCCTTATCTCAATTTAGAACTGTTTTATTGTACACACCAGAAAATAAAATGAGCAGCAGCTGAAAACCTCTTACCAATTTCCAGTTTTTGCATGGCCGCTTGCACGTCAATATTGCCTGGATGAGTGGATGGGGTAGACCGATGAGAAGCGCGGCCAGCCGGCACTGGCGGCTGCGGCACGCCAGGGCGTACGGCGCCGCCGGCGGGGCCCCAGGCGGACGGCGGCTGCGGGCGCGGGCCTGGCGGCGCCGCCTGCCCCTGCTGCTCCCCCGGCCGCCGCGGAGGCGGAGCCGCGGCCTCGCCGGCGGCGCCGCGGCCAGCGCGTCCTCGTGCCCTGCCCCTGCCGCGATCAGCCATTGCTACCTACCCTAGATACTTCTTCAACCTGGCAAAATAACAAATGAAATTTACGAATGAAATATATCGGGCTAGCAATACAAGTGAAGACTTCTATGGACCAAATGTTTTCGGGTGTTTATGATTGTGGCGTTTGATTTGCAAATTCCACTTTCACTTTGAGGATTTTGCTGCAGTATGCGACTTCGAGATATTGAACGAGAAACATAAAAGGTACATAGAGTACGGATACTGGTAGGTAAGTTGCACTGGCCAAATTAAGGGTTGGTGGGTAAAGTAAGAGCAGATGTAGTCACTAGCCATATTTTTGTAACGGCTAACAAAACAACAAACACCAACCAAATTCTCGCAAACAATGCAATGGCGGACAGCGCATGGTCAACACAATGTAGACGTCAAATAACACATTGTAGTCTTAGCAGGTTGCATAAAACGCACGCGCAGCATTGAATGATGATGCAATTAACGGTTTATAGCACGAAAATCATAAATTGAAAAAGTTAAATAGTAACACACAAGTCACAAAAAAGACCTTGACTAAAACATTTTTGGTGATCATGTACCTACAAATAATCCGAATAATCAACATTAACAAGAAACTTACCAAATAAACAAACGGCAATATTTTATTCAGCACGAAAGCGTTTTCCAGCTTCCTTCATTCATCAATCAACGTTATGAAAAAGAAAATGTAGGCTAGATTAAGTAGGTACACAAAATAGGACAAACCAAACAGTGTTGCCAACTGTGGTTGCCAACTGCCATGCCAACCCTCAGCAGAACAATACTAAAGCCACAGAACAATTAAACCAAACAAAAGCATAGAAGAAGGAGCCGTAAAAAAAAGGAATCATTGAATAGCTTTGGAATAGCTGACCCTGTTACTCGTGCAATGATTCTTTGTGCCAAACAGAAACAACTATGGTGCACTCGTACACGCAAAATTTAACAATCGTACTAGGTTGCCTCTAGGAAGTCAAATTTATTTATTATTCTGATGTTATATTCTCAGAACAATAACTAAAGGATAGAAGGAGCCCTATAATAAAAAGTATATATTGAATAGGTTTCCTTGTTACTCATATAATGATTCTTTGTGCCAGAAAGAGACAACTGCAGTGTACTCTTACATTCGAAATTTTACAATAGTACTAGGTTGCTAAAGCCAAAGTTATGTTAGGGGTCATAGACAAAAGTAAAAATCCATAAGGATGGGACACACAACACGAAAACGTCGATAATATTTATTCCTTAAGTAAACATTCTGTAAATATAGCAGTCTATATCAATACTATATGGTATTAGCTGGCGCCGCAAACCTTGGAGTGCCATATTTATTTAACCTAAGATATATTTAAAAACCTATTTAGAGGCTAAAAATTTCACCCATGCCGGGATTCGAACCCGCAACCTCTGGCTATCCGTACCAGCGCTCTACCAATTGAGCCAATGGGCGACTCACGGCATCAGTGAAATTTCGAACCTCTTTACAATATTCTCTGTATTACGTACAGGCAGCGACATCTGACTTAAGCAAATTGCATTACTTACAGCCCCGACCACCTACTTTGCAGTTAGGTTTAACATCGGAACGATATCACTGTACCCACATGATTACACTATTTTTATTTTTAATGCACTAACCCGTGCTAAGGAACAAATTTAAAAACCTATTTAGAGGCTAAAAATTTCACCCATGCCTTTAAGCCTTTATTATTAAAACTAGCCTCAATTTTGGCTGGGCTGTAAGTAATGCAATTTGCTTAAGTCAGATGTCGCTGCCTGTACGTAATACAGAGAATATTGTAAAGAGGTTCGAAATTTCACTGATGCCGTGAGTCGCCCATTGGCTCAATTGGTAGAGCGCTGGTACGGATAGCCAGAGGTTGCGGGTTCGAATCCCGGCATGGGTGAAATTTTTAGCCTCTAAATAGGTTTTTAAATTTGTTCCTTAGCACGGGTTAGTGCATTAAAAATAAAAATAGTGTAACTAAGATATATTCTCAGCTCTCCAAACTCTTGTTCTCACTTATATGTCGCAAATACACAAATGTCATCAAAATCGGTGAACGCACTTACGAAGAGTTCGGTAACATGCACAGTGAGGTTGTTATATATTAGATTTACTAAGGTTGTACTTGTAAGTGCTAAATCTAGTATGAAAGGTAAGTTTGTATGTACGTATTTGCATTCAATAAAGAAATTTTCATCGATCTAACTATACCTATTTTTTTTTATGTAGCCTCTATGTTTGTGTCCCACTGCTGGGCAAAGGCCTCCCAATTCATTCCAGAGTTTCCTGGTCTGAGCCACCTCAGGCCACTCCGGCAGATGGTTGTCGAGATCATCTCTCCACCGTCTTCTAGGCCGGCCTCGATTACAATGTCCATCGTTTGGCACCCACTCGGTAGCGAGTTTCGCCCATTTGTCCGGGTGCATTCGACTGACATGACCAGCCCAGCTCCACTTCAGTTTTGCCGTCTGGACACCCACATCGATTATTCGGGTCCTTGCGCGTAGTGTGGTATTTCGGACTATACCTATTATTATATTCTTTTTAATGCACTAACCCGTGCTAAGGACAATTTTTAAAAACCTATTTAGACGCTAAAAATTCCACCCATGCCGGGATTCGAACCCGCGACCTCTGGCTATCCGTGCCAGCGCTCTTTCCAACTGAGCTAATGTAATGTTTTGTCTGTACGTAATACAGAGAATATTGTAAAAAAGTTCGAAATTTCACTGATGCCGGTGAGTCACCCATTAGCTCAAATGGAAAGAGCGCTGGCACGGATAGCCAGAGGTTGCGGGTTCGAATCCCGGCATGGGTGAAATTTTTAGCCTCTAAATAGGTTTTTAAATTTATAGAAATTTGTTTATATATAAAATTAAATGACAGTCTTTGTTAAAAAAATAATGTCCTAACTTAATCTTGTATTTGAAACAGTCTTCTTCAAAATGTCTGCTGCAAACGTACGTGATTTTTCATTACCAATTTGACCGTGAAGCCACGCCGTCTATCCACATTTGTTGCATTGTGCTATCTTCGAATAACCTGAAATAAATAATTATTAATTAAAAACCACTATAATCAGTCCAAACTTTTTTTTATGACAGATGGACAGGACACCCTTGAAGCTCTTTATTAATTTGACAGCAAACCGTAGATATAAAATCCAGTACTGCTCGACACCTTTTTTCAGAATTGTGATGCGATTTGTTCACTACACTATTATTATATTACTACACGTAGATTATGTAGCAAAAACTATTCTATACGATATATGAACCTATCTTATTACAAGTTCTAAATTTTTTGAAAGAAGTTGGAAATATTATAAGTAAAAATAAAATGAAACTGAACCTATAAAAATATCAATGCAATCAATAGATTCAAACAGGAAAAATATTAATCGATAATCAAAAACAATCGAATCGGTAACTTCATAGAACTTTACTGAATCGAGCTTGATATAGTCACAGAACAATTAAACCAATAGAAGAAACGTCGTTTCTGCTCACCATGATTAAGCTCTGCGAATCGGAGCGAAACCTGGTCGGACTTTTCCGATATAACAACACCCGTAAGTAAATCCGGACTAAAAGTCTACAATGTGTTGTGCTTACGAAAGTTTTAGTTCAAAAATAGAAGAAACGATGGTCACGTGACAGCGTACACGCCTAATTGTCAAAACGATGCCCTAATGCCCTGAGTAAGTGTCCAAATTAAGATGGTAATGTAACTTACAATAGTGCCAGCACTCTGAATGTTTTCAAATTTAGTCCGGTTATTGCAAGTGCAAAATCTGTGAAGACATCGTCGGATTATTTTAGAAAATTTAAATAACTAAAATATTTTGGTGTAAACCACTTACCCTGGGATATTGTACAATAAATGCACAATGAGGTGAAAAGTGCGTGGTGGCTGCAAGTCACTTAAGAAACAAAGAAAACGGAGATTATAATATGAACTTCCAAAGGTGAGTACCTAAAACCTATGTTTTCTCGCGTAAAAGGACCAACGGATAAAATATCACTTTGTAAATAAACTTCGTAATGACTCATTAACCAAAATTACCGTAATTGTTGCTTCTAGAACCCATCTACGCCCTAAAATTAGGAAAATAAACCAATCCATTTGTAGGTTGTACTAGTGATGGGATGGCAAAAGCAAAAGCAATTCGCCTCAGTAGTAGTATAGTCGATACTTGTTCATCACACCTTCTTAGTACATAATCCATTGTTTCTTCTTGTTCAAGTTTTCCCAAATTGATAAATGGAAGCGAAAGCACGCAAAAACGCAGAAATAAGAAACAGGACAAAAACTGTTTCACTAAAGACTATAGTGATGTATCCTAAATATAACACACTAAAGTATCGTCGTTATCGTTATCAACCCTTGTATGTCCCCACTGCAGGGGCACGGGTCTCTTCCTGCATCGCAGGAAGGTTAGGCCATACTCCACCACGGAGGCCAAGTCCGGGTTGGTGGAGTATCTAAAGTTTCGATACGATATATTTAATTCCATTTGCTCATCCCTAAGATGCATAGACAAAATGTTTTTTATATACACAGAACAATATTACGCGGATTCCTAGGATCGTGACGTCACATCCGCAGCCGCTCTCGGGGGGCACTGCAGTGACCCCGCCAAGTCGAGCGCGAAGCAAACACTGCCATACCAACTTTACTGGAACCATTTCGCCGCATTTTCAGCCCCCTATTTGAGAACCTCTGGATAAGACCAGAACGCAGAAATTTTCGTCCAGTAAGCTATAATCACATACTTAAAGTCCAAAATTTCAAGTCTGTAAGTCATTTAGTTCCGAAGTTAAGCGAAAGCAAAGTTTCACATTTATGACACTTACTCACTGATGATCATCAAAATAGAACTAGTACTTCCCACAAACTCAGAGCTGAAATTTAGTACAGAGTTAGGGTTTAATCGCCACATAAAGGGAAAACTATAAAAACTAGGATAATCGAAGATTTGATGTACATGTTGACCCCGATTAGAAAACACAAAAGCCCAACCAAACTATTTTAAGGCCCGTATTTGAGAACCTCTGGACAAGACCAGAACGCAGAAATTTTCGTCATCCAGTAAGCTATAATCACATACTTAAAATCCAAAATTTCAAGTCTATAGGTCATTTAGTTCCGAAGTTAAGCGAAAGCAAAGTTTCGCATTTATGACACTCACTCACTCATGAATTCATGATCATCAAAATAGACTAGTCTTACTGACTATAAACTAGTCTTCTTCTCTTCTTTTTCTTTGCCTCATCCTATGATTTGGGGAAAAATAGAATCAAAATAGAACTAGTACTTCCAATAAACTCAGAGAGCTGAAATTTGGTACAGAGTTAGGGTTGAATGGCCACATAAAGGGAAAACTATAAAAACTAGGATAATCGAAGATCTGGAGTACACGGTGACCCTGATTAGAAAACACAAGAGCCCAACCAAACTATTAGAAGAGATCGACATACCGCATTTACAAAAAATATTCAACTTGGTGGGCCGCTTCATTTGATGTCAACAATCGAAGGTCTGAAATATCTGATGAAGAAACTTCAGCTGGTCTCAGCATTATTAGAGATATGGTAATGCCCCCTTCTACTATTGGTACATAAAAAAATCGAATGTCATAGCAAAAATCCAGCATAGTGGGACACATCTTCTAATTTAATCTAGCCTATAGCGTCCCACTGCTGGGCGAATACCTCCCCTTCTGCTTTTAATACGCATATAACTAAAATTAAAGGAAAACTCAGGATAAGACTAGATTAGCTTTTATACTTATACTTACAAGTTTACAAGATGAAATAGTCGAACGATTAACTTTATTCTACTCGAACATTACACAAATTAAATAAACAAATTACACTAAAATATTAATTTCACTCAAAATTTGGTCAAAATATAATGCATTGGACTAAGAGTGGCAGTGATACCCGCACACGTCGCTAGATAGCGCTGACTGTATTATAAAACGCGCTTAACTTTTGTTTTTCCAAAAACCTTATATGGCGAAGTGGCAACCGGCCGCGTTACAGTCGTTTACGACATTCTTCTACGGCCCTCAAGATTAATATATTATTCATTAATTAATAAAAGGCATTACACAGTCTGAAAATTCGCATAAAGCTTCGTCATAAAAACTATCACAATAAAAAATAAATTAAAAAAATCAAACTTAATTAATCAAAAATACCGCCCCGGGACACACTCGACCCAAAAGTTCCCATGACGCTAGCAGCATTACCTCGTTGCACCGCCAGGGAGATCCTTTGCATCAGGTTTGCTCCGGAACGAACGTCATACCCCCGACTCCTCAGGCGCCGACCGATCTCCCGAATAAAAAGTTTTGCCTCATCCCCCCATACCCCCATTGTTTCCACGGCCAGTGGGACGAACAAATAGTGAGCTGGCTATACTCCCGTTTTTTTAATTTTGCTGCTGTTTCAGCAGCAGCACCCGCAGTCGCAGCAGTCAAACCCAAATGGGAAAGCGCAAAGGTGCAAACGCACGTAGCGTCCCACAAAAGGCTTCGGCCCTTCTCCCACGGCACCAAGGTGAGACCGTCCGGACGCTTACCGTCACTGCGACACAACCCCGGTGGCTCAAGAACCGCAGGTACGTCAGCCGAAACCAGCGCTCTCCGGACAATATCATTTATCGCGTGGTGCCGCGAGAGTCTACCCGCACTCCGCACGCAATGGAGCCCGTGATGACCCTGGCGATCCACTTCCACCCCACAAACACAGAAGTGCGGCTCACAAACGGAACACCCAAGGCGAAGTGCCACCGCCACGCGCAAAGAGGTGTCATCTAACAACGTGCCCAACTGCGGCGATGGCAACGCGTGCAACCATAAACCAGACTCTGGCTGGGAAACCGCCCGCAAGCGTGCTTGTTCAGCACCGGTACCACGATCCAGCAGCATCTCCAGAGTTACCCTGCACAACTCTTCATCCCAAGCGCGCTGGCGTATAGGCTGCTCCGGCACCGCGCTCCCAGGACACGCAGCTTGCCATAGCAGTAAAGCCTCCGCCGCATGAGGAATACTAAACCCGTCACCATGTACTTGCAAAATGCGAGTGACAAGCTGTAACACCCCATGCGACGAAGCCAAAAATGCCGGCAACTGCGCGTCCTCCAAACGGCGAACACCGAGCCCACCGTGCCTTAAAGCTTACGAATCTTACGGCCCTTGATTTGGGGGGGGGACGGATTGGTTTATTATATAAGAAAATGTAATAAATCAATATGCCCACGTTTCTACAAAAAGAAGTGAAATCCCACTAAAAACATTTTGTAAAAACTAGCCAAGTCTCGATGGAGCTGCTCGTTTATCTCTAAAAAGTAATGAAATCTAGACAAATTCGTACCAAGTCTAAGGTTCCTTACTGCGATTTCTTTATTATTATTATAGTTAATTATGTGTGACTTGGCGGTTGAAGGGTACACAAGGGTACAAAACCAGGTGCTCCATGACACCATTGCACCAATCTGTCGCCAGAACCGCTACCCATTGACGATGGAAAATTGCCACTTGGAAAACGTTGATTGAATAACCAGTCAATTGCAGGCTTGATAAAGCTGCGTATTTCAATAATACTTATGTATAGGCGAGCCTGAAACAAGCAGTAAAAAAAAATCCAGTACAGATGGACTGGATTTCACGGCTAATTTAAAAACCTATTTAGAGGCTAAAAATTTCACCCATGCCGGGATTCGAACCCGCAACCTCTGGCTATCCGTACCAGCGCTCTACCAATTGAGCCAATGGGCGACTCACGGCATCAGTGAAATTTCGAACCTCTTTACAATATTCTCTGTATTACGTACAGGCAGCCAGAGGTTGCGGGTTCGAATCCCGGCATGGGTGAAATTTTTAGCCTCTAAATAGGTTTTTAAATTTGTTCCTTAGCACGGGTTAGTGCATTAAAAATAGTGTAATATTTCACGGCTAAGTCACACAACATTAAGTATAATAATAAAGAAATCACAGTAAGGAACCTTAGACTTGGCACGACTTTGTCTAGATTTCATTACTTTATAGAGATATACGAGCAGCTCCATCGAGACTTGGCTAGTTTTTATAGAATGTTTTAGTGGGTAAAACTTTATCGGTAGCCCAAAAAAAGTTTTCGCTTGGTGGCAATGGCAAGTAAACAAAAAGTGCAGATTCTATCCTATTGACCA
The DNA here is from genome assembly GCA_934045075.1 of Yponomeuta sedellus. Classification (NCBI taxonomy): domain Eukaryota; kingdom Metazoa; phylum Arthropoda; class Insecta; order Lepidoptera; family Yponomeutidae; genus Yponomeuta; species Yponomeuta sedellus. The sequence goes on along the minus strand of OW203724.1, from coordinate 2,183,492 downwards.
CTGTCTCTAGCTATCTCTTTCTGCAATATCAACCCCAAAACAATTATACCTATCCAATATAATAACGATATAATTCTGGTGTCGGCTCTATCCACAGAGAATATAATCACTACACTCTATCGGCCTATCGGCCACTTGGTGTGGTTATATTTTCTTTTCCTGGGGTGCGATTACGTAAGTCCTCCATTGTACTCCGAACTGTCTGACACATTAGAGTCGTCTAAAAGCTTAATCCAATTGAGTGGGAAGTTACGTAATAAAAGGACAATAGAATGTGTTCCTGGATGCGATCACGTAAGTCCTCCACTGTATGGAATTATCCCATTTAGAATACTCACTCCGAACTGTCAGATAGGTACATATTTATTTTGACACTTAGGAGTCTTCTAAATAGAGTGGAATACTTGGGTATAGGTGTTTGGTGGTGGAAAGTTACGGGAATACAAGGGGCAGTAGGTATATAAAGTGCATTACAAAGATGGAAAGAGAAGACATTTCTGACGTGATCCCATTGCTGGATAAGAGTGTATTCTTCGAGTATGGTTGTTTGATGTGGTGACCAGGCTCTGATGAGGGCAGTGGAACTTTCGGCTTATTTGATAGGCATTGAACAGATATCAAAACTAATGACCAAGGACTGATGATGGCACTTGACACCTAGTTTAACTCTTAAAACGATGCTAATGATAGTTTCTGTGCTACTTTGAATAAAACATCTTTGATTTAATAGACCATTTGGATTTATTTGATAAAATTTATGAGCCCTTTTAAGAGCTGGTGTGCTTGAGTTGGTCTGACGAAACACTTGGAAGGTCGATATAGAATTACGTACCTAACTCATTTACAGTCGAGCCTCCAAGTTTTACAAAATTTCTCGCTAACACCCATAAAATCCTGAAGTCGAAGATCTACTAGTTACGGCGACCCCATATTTTGAAAACCGAAGATTTACTTTGCAAAGTAAAAGAAAATGTAGATTAATACTGTCGCGGTCCTATCCCGAACCATCTAGAATAGAGCCTTCTAGGAGCCTATCGAATAGTCGCCGCATGCTGCGTTTTAGTAAACAATAAACGCTGCAAGCAATAATGACTCGTATGTCCACTAGCGTAAGGTTCAAAACTCTTTAAATGAGTAACTGTCCGAGCGACCTTGCCGCGTGTACCGAGTGTAGGTACGTAGTTACGGGAATGTTCTAGAACCCTGGCCGGCGGATATAAATAGCGGCCGCCGCGGCGCGCTGTCAGTTCCGTTTGGAATAGCGAAGAGTGAACTTCAAGTGAACATACCTGCGATACGAGCGATAACCTACGACCTCAGCGATACTATTGGACTTCGATTGGACCTGCGATTGGAATCGACGTGTGGACTTCGTGTCGTGAAGACCTGCAGACCAGACCCTGCGTGAATAAATCCTAAGAAGTTGTCATTGGTGTTTTACATCCAAATCCAGAACCCTAGCCCGTAACATTTGGTGTCAGAATTGGGGATTTGGAAATGCCACTGACTCCGAGAGAGGATACTTCTGGAGTGAGGACCAGGTCCAGAGGTGCTGCGGAGGCCACGCCCACTGCCCCTCAGGCCACGCCCACCGGCCATAGGGACACGCCCACTGGCCCCGCCCCCCAGGCCACGCCCACTGACCAAGCCACGCCCACTGCGCCTCAGGCCACGCCCACCGGCCATAGGGACACACCAACTGGCCCCGCCTCGCAGGCCACGCCCACCGACCAGGCCACGCCCACTGACCCCGCCCACCAGGCCACGCCCACCGACCCCGCGCACCAGGCCCCGCCCATCGGCCTTGACTACCAGGTTTCACCAACCGACCAACAGGCTCCGCTTCGTAGCCACGCCCACCTGACCACGCCCACCGAAGACATTAAACCTCCGTCACGTACAATGGAGGTTTTGGATATGTCGTGCCTGATGGCAATGTTGAAGGGCATGCGAGAAGAACAGAGCAAGCAGATGCAGTGCCTGCAAGAACAACAGAGCAAGCAGATACAGTGCCTGCAAGAAGAACAAAGAGGCCTGCGAGAAGAACAGAAGGCAGATCAACAGGTGATCCTTTCTGCCGTTACAAAGTTCAGTGATACGGTCGCTAAGCTACATGAAGATGTAGAGGTAGTGAACGAACGGGTTTCCGAGTTGGAGGAAGACCTAAAAAATGTGAAAACCGGCCTCACTGGACTAGAGAAGGAATTTCTGCGTATAAAAGCTGCTGGAGTTACATCGAGCGGAGTTGTCAGCATAAACCACGGGCCTAAAGTGAAGGTGCCTCCGTACGACGGTACTACGTCTTGGGTCGCCTACCGCCAGCAGTTCCAGACTGTCGCTGCTTCAAACGGGTGGACGGACGAACAGAGCCTGACAGCCCTCACCGTCGCACTCAGAGGACCGGCTTTATCTGTCCTGGAGGCACTGCTGACCTCAGGCAGCGAGTTTAAAGATCTGCTGGAGGCACTTGAGGCTAGATACGGGGAACGACACCTGGAACACGTTTTCCGTGCCCAGCTGCGTGACCGGACTCAGCGCCTGGGTGAAGGACTTCAACAATGGGCGTTGGAAATTGAGAAGCTGGTTCGAAAGGCATATCCTTCTGCTGATAGTAAGATGGTGGATACGAATATTTTGCAAGCCTTCGTCGACGGAATCAAGGATCTTGAAATTAGGGCTGCAGTAAAGCTTCGCCACCATTCCTCGTTAAAAGAAGCTCTCGCACACGCCCTGGAAGTAGAAGCTGTGCGTCATGATATCCGGCAAGGGTATAAGCTTCGAGAAGTTACGGAGGAAGTTAAAGAGATCAAGACACCGCCCAAGAAGAACACCGGGCCCATGTGTTACAAGTGTGGGGAAAGAGGGCATCTGCAGTTCACGTGTGCTAAGAAGGAAAGGCAACCGACCAAAACAGATGGCAGACTGGATGCGCGTCTCAACAGAATAGAGCAGTGTTTGGAAGAGTGTGTGAAGAAGCATGACGCTGCGCCCTCCACCGCGAATCAGGGAAACGAATAAAAGCCAGGACTGCGGGGCGGGTACTGGCTGGAGCGGAGGAAGCCCCAGTAACCAGAATCTCACAAGCATGGAACGGGAACAGTCTACTAATACGCGGTGCAGTGAACAAAATAGAGTGCAAAATCACCCTAGATACAGGAGCTTCTAGAACAATAGTGAGACCAGACCTGATGAAAGCTGTAGGGAGCCGCAAAGGCACCAGTTTAAGCAGACTTCTCTCCGCTTCTGGCCAGCAGATACCCGTCCTGGGTGAAAGGTCGGATACGATATGTATTGGGGAAGCGTCATATATTCACGACGTAATCGTAGCCGAAATTATGGATGATTGCATTCTGGGCCTAGACTTTATGAAGAAACACAATTGTCACATCGATGTCACTAACGGTGTCTTTAAATGTGGTGATGAGGAGAACTTCATACTTGGCGGTCCCGCTGGAAATGTCACGTGCCTGAAGAAAATCGTTATACCTGGACGAGCACAAACTGAAGTAAAGGTGAAGCTGCCTTCGAGTCAGAAGAATCAGCGGAATAGGTGTGTGCTGATTGAAGATACACGTGACAGTGCAGCCAGTCAGAAATTGCTGACAGCAAGAACTCTCGTCTATGGAGGCAAGACCGCTGTAGTAAGGGTTGTGAATATAGGCGATCGTGAGATTACCCTTAGCAAAGGTGACGTTATTGGAAGGTGCGAGGAAGCCGTTTGGATGAGAAGCTGCCAATCATCTCCAAGCTTAAACACATCGAATACCAGTAGTGAAATTATAGTCACTAAGCTCCTTGAGGATTCTAAGAGTAATCTGAGCTATTCGCAAAGCATGAAAGCTAAGAGGTTGCTACTGCGCTTTAGGGATATCTTCTCTAACGAAGGAAATCCTGGAAGAACATCGTTAGTTCAGCACAAAATCGACACCGGACAGGAGCGACCTATTCGTCAGCGAGCGAGGCGCATACCGATTGCCAAAGAAAAGGAAGTACAAGACATGTTGGAAGACATGAAGAAAAACAAGATTATAGAACCTTCTGCTAGCCCATGGTGTTCTCCCGTTGTGTTGGTAAAGAAGAAAGATGGTAGCACAAGGTTCTGTGTAGACTATCGACGGCTTAACGATGTGACCAAGAAGGATAGTTATCCACTGCCACGAATAGACGATACCCTGGACACATTGAGTGGTATGAAATGGTTCTCGACATTAGATCTGAAATCGGGCTATTGGCAAGTGGAAATTGATCCGAAGGATAAAGAGAAGACAGCCTTTTCAACTGGCAAAGGTTTATGGCAATTTAACGTGATGCCTTTTGGATTGTGCAACGCGCCAGCTACATTCGAACGACTTATGGAGTGCGTACTGGCCGGATTAGTTGGGGAAGCCTGCCTTGTCTACTTGGATGACGTCATAATCATGGGTAAAGATTTTGAGGACCACTTACAAAATCTAGAGCAAGTTTTTAAGAAGATAATGGGAGCAAACTTAAAGTTAAATCCGAAGAAATGCAGTTTATTTAAGAACAAGGTTAGTTATCTCGGCCATGTGATAACCAGCGAAGGCATACAGACCGATCCAGCCAAAATCGAAGCAGTGCAAAAATGGCCTACTCCCAAAGACAAGACTGAAGTGCGAGCATTTTTAGGGCTATGCTCATATTATAGACGGTTTGTTAAGGGGTTCTCTGAAATTGCCAAGCCTTTACACAGACTGACTGAAGACAAGCAGTCATTTCATTGGGATGACACATGTGAGAGTTCATTTCAAAAATTAAGAAAATGTCTTTGCGAGACCCCAATATTGGGATTTCCACAGCCTAACGGCCAATTCATTGTTGACACTGACGCCAGTAACACAGCGATCGGAGGAGTGTTATCGCAGAAACAGGGCGACAGAGAGGTTGTGATGGCATATTTCAGTAAATCGCTATCGAAACCTGAAAGGAACTATTGTGTGACAAGAAGGGAGCTCTTGGCTGTGGTAAAGACAGTACAGCACTTCAGCAAATATCTCCTTGGCGTGCGGTTCACGCTTCGCACTGACCACGCCGCCCTGAAGTGGCTGTTACAATTTAAAAATCCAGAGGGGCAAGTTGCTCGATGGATCGAACAACTGCAGGAGTACGACTTTATTATCGAGCACCGCAGCGGAAACGCGCATGGAAATGCTGACGCACTGTCGAGAAGGCCGTGTCCGGAAGACTGCAAGCACTGTGCCAAACAAGAGACAAAGGATTTGCCATTGAGATTGACAAGAATGAGTCCTTCGAGATCTTGGGAAGATGAGGCGATGAAAGAAGCACAGGAAGATGACGAAGATGTACGGCTCATTGTCGCATGGAAGAAACGAGGCGAGGACAAGCCAAGATGGTGCGAAGTCGCTCCTACTAGTGCTGTCACCAAGGCATACTGGGCTCAATGGGACAGTTTTATTCTTCGGAACGGAATACTTTACCGAAAATGGGAGAAACCTAACGGCAGAGAGTTCCATCTTCAGATAGTTGTCCCAAGAGATAAGGTACAAGATGTCCTTCGTGAAGTACATGACGGCGTGTCAGGTGGACATTTGGGCGTAAAAAGGACTTTAACAAAGATTCGAGAAAGGTTTTACTGGCTCCATTGTCGAGAAGATGTGCAAGATTGGTGCCGCAAGTGTCCTACTTGCGCCGCGGTGAAAGGCCCACCAACTAGAAGCCGAGGAAATCTGCAACTTTATAACGTTGGTGCGCCATGGGAACGCATTGCAGTTGATGTGGCTGGACCGTTCCCAGTAACGGAATCAGGAAATAAGTATTTCATGGTAGTTATGGATTACTTCACTAAATGGCCAGAGGTATTCGCCATACCCAATCAAGAAGCCACGACTGTTGCCTCCAAGTTGTTTGAGGAAGTAGTTTGCCGGTTTGGTGTGCCCTTGGAAATACACTCCGACCAAGGCAGGAACTTTGAGTCTCAAGTATTTCAAGAACTCTGCAAAATATTGGGAATGCATAAGACTAGGACCACCCCATATCATCCTCAATCTGACGGCATGGTAGAAAGATTTAACCAAACACTTGAGAGACATTTAGCAAAAGTCGTTGACAGGCACCAGAGAGACTGGGACAAATACATACCGCCATTTCTTCTGGCCTACAGAACGGCAGAACATGAAAGCACGAAGGTAACCCCGGCGCGTGTAAATTTTGGCCGAGAACTGAGAATACCAGTAGATCTGCTGACTGGAGGCCCTCCTGACGACTCACGTTCTCTACACGACTACATTTCCGAGTTACGTGAGAAAATGCGAGAGATTTATGCCATAGTACGGGAAAACGGATTGGAGTCGAGTGAAAAGATGAAGACTAGGTATGACCGCCGAGCAAATACAAGCGGCTTCGAAGAAGGAGCACTAGTCTGGCTTCACAATGTGACTCGACGAAAAGGAAAATCTCCGAAATTGCAGATAAGATGGGAGGGACCGTACAAAGTGGTAACTCGGTTAAATGACGTGACGTACCGAATTCAACGGCAGCCAAGAGGTGCACAAAAAGTGGTTCACATCGACCGCTTAGCTCCTTATCACGGCAGTAATGAAGATGCTCGGGACGAGCATCTCTAAGAGGGGAGCAGTGTCGCGGTCCTATCCCGAACCATCTAGAATAGAGCCTTCTAGGAGCCTATCGAATAGTCGCCGCATGCTGCGTTTTAGTAAACAATAAACGCTGCAAGCAATAATGACTCGTATGTCCACTAGCGTAAGGTTCAAAACTCTTTAAATAAGTAACTGTCCGAGCGACCTTGCCGCGTGTACCGAGTGTAGGTACGTAGTTACGGGAATGTTCTAGAACCCTGGCCGGCGGATATAAATAGCGGCCGCCGCGGCGCGCTGTCAGTTCCGTTTGGAATAGCGAAGAGTGAACTTCAAGTGAACATACCTGCGATACGAGCGATAACCTACGACCTCAGCGATACTATTGGACTTCGATTGGACCTGCGATTGGAATCTACGTGTGGACTTCGTGTCGTGAAGACCTGCAGACCAGACCCTGCGTGAATAAATCCTAAGAAGTTGTCATTGGTGTTTTACATCCAAATCCAGAACCCTAGCCCGTAACAATACACATACAGTGTCTATTGCAAATTAATGCTTTATTTGCTAAACCGCGGTTATAGATTTTACAAATATTTATTGCATGTTACCTATTTAAAAAAAATTGCACATAACTCAGTTTTCCGTCTGGGAGCAAAATGTACCTACTTCTCAAATAAGAAGAACCAAAAGTATTCATCTTCTTCCCCAACTTCCTTCTTTCATGCTTCACCACTCCATTGAATTATTTCATAGATGACAACTTTACAACAATAAAGGTTAATTTGCTGTCGACTACACGCTAAAGTTGCTGTTGTTCGATTCGATTTGAATAAAATCATTATAATTATATGTATATTTTTATTATATGTATTAATTTATGTTTTTGTATTTAACTTTTATAATATGACGTAGAGAGTGGATGTGCAGCACCACCAAAAATTTTATACTACCTAAACCGTATGTGAAGGCTTTAAATTAATATACATAAAATGTTTTTGATAAATATTAATTTGATTTTTCATATGGAACAGATGAAAATTTTATCAAGATCCCACGTCAACATAGTTGCTGTAAGTTGTTAATCAATGTAGGTTAAGTTCTATAAGCGTCTCGCAGCCGCGAATCATGAGCTCTGCCAGTCGGACCGCCTGTGTGTCTAGCGGGGACTCCGGGGAGTCCTCCAAGTGACGCAGCACAATCCGCAGCACCGCGGCCGTCGTCGGCAGCGAGCAGTCCGCCGGCACTGACGGATCGAGCTCCTGCAACAACCAGTTGGATTATTGTAACCAAATCACAATCTTAATTAGTGGCGCTAGGCGGTGTTAACTAGCGCCACCAATGGTAACAAATCATATCTTCTTATATAGTGCGTCTTTGGAAAAAGTGAAGATTATAAATCTTTATTTATAATATTTTGTTTACTTAAGGGACCTTCAGGTCTAATTCTGTATACACATACTTTTATAGTTTTTCTGTATGACTGTTTGTGTCCTGAATAAAATAAATAAAAAATTATTATAGAAGCTTTTATTAGTACCTCCTGACAAGACCCTAGGTCCAAATATCGAGGCAGTAACGCAGTTTTGCTGAAAACGCCCGTTTTTAGCGGAAATTGGTTAACATCCTAGGGTCCAAAAATAGTGTCGCAGTTGTTAAGATTTATGTGTTCCCTTTTAGAAAAAAAATATTGTCGATGATTTTTATTCCATTGGTGGCGCTTATTAGCGCCGCGTATGGAAGTGGTCGTAGCCAGGATATTGTCGTGCCGTCTCCTATCGGAGGTGGTCAACTAATTCGGCTATTTTGAGTTTCGAGGTTACTAATACAAACAAGGAACTGGTACTAGGGTTGGTACTGATAGTGGTGGTAGGATTTTTTTCGTAGTGGTAGGTTAATTTAAATACAATAAATGCTCCAAAAATAAAAGATCACCCTCCTGGAGCAGTCGGATAAAAATATAGATTATTTAATTTCACAAAAGAGTACATTATTATTAACTTTGCAAAGCTGAGTAAAAGTAAAAACTCACAAAATAATCTTAATTTCGAAGTCGAACAATAAACTTGAATTGAGAAGTTTCATATTTTTTATATGAAACTTCTCAAAAAATAACCCAATAGAATAGAATGAGTGTTAGACAAAAAAACGTAGTACCTACTTATAAAAATATTGTTACGGGCTAGGGTTCTAGATCTGGAGGTAAAACGCCAAAGACAACTTCTTAGGATTTATTCACGCAGGGTCTGGTCTGCAGGTCTTCACGACACGAAGTCCACACGTAGATTCCAATCGCAGGTCCAATCGAAGTCCAATAGTATCGCTGAGGAGCAAACATACCTGCGATACGAGCGATAACCTATATCGCTCGTATCGCAGGTATGTTTGCTCGAAGTTCACTCTTCGCTTGTCCAAACTGATCTGAGTGCTTAGTGCGAGTTTTTTAACTACTCGATCGCGTTAACGTAAACTCATATTTCTATGGCATCGAGGAAGCGCCACCTAGCGACAAGTATGGAAATTAAAATTGTTGAGTGCGAGTTGTAATGGTTTACGTTGAGAAGTGAACACGTTTACCAGCCAAAACACGAATAATCGCGAGTGCGAGTTGTACTGTGACAGCGTTTTGCCAGTTCGAACGGTTAACTTACTTATACTCACTACTCAATGCTCGATTAACGCGGTAGTAAAGTAATTCGATTGGGTCTGTCAAACTCGCACTAAGCACTCTGACTGTGCGCCGCGGCGGCCGCTATTTATATCCGCCGGCAAGGGTTCTCGAACATTCCCGTACGTACCTACACTCGGTGCACGCGGCAACGACTCTTGAACAGTTTCAATTTCATAGTTTTAAGCCTTATGCTTGTGGACATACGAGTCATTATTGCTTGCAGCGTTACTAAGACGCAGCATGCGGCGACTATTCGATAGGCTTCGAGAAGGCTTTATTCTAGATGGTTCGCGATAGGACCGCGACACTATGTTTCGTGTTCCATGTCTTCTTGACTTCAACTTACACGTGAACTGGACTTGAAAGAAAAAGCGGGCCCGATAGTTTAGCGATTTGAGTATGAACTTATAGGCATTTTTGTACAAGGATTTACCTGACCTAAGATCTTCAATGGGGTCGGATTTACAGAGGCGGATTTGAACAGAGACAGAGCGGTCAGAGCTTAGGGGCAAAAAATATACTGATGTGAACATTAACATACACGGAATTTACACATGATAATCCAATATTACACGTATAGATGTGTAAAATTCAGTTTAAATTCTACTTTACTACACGGCGTGTTTATAGTACAATAGTTATTTAATTTAAATTTGCGGACTCACTGTACAGATTATCCAGTACAATTTCGCTAGTGTAACATAATTTAAAATATCATATTTTCTTAGGCACAACAGTTTAATGTCTAACAGTATTACCTCGCCACAACACAAAACTGTTAAAGTGCTCAACGAGGTCTGTTAGCATCTCCTTAGCAGGCTAAAGACGTACCAGGATGTTGAGGTGGGTGACGAGGTCTGTTAGCATCTCCTTAGCAGGCTAAAGACGTACCAGGATGTTGAAGTGGGTGACGAGGTCTGTTAGCATCTCCTTAGCAGGCTACCGACGTACCATGTTGAGGTGGGTGACGAGGTCAATTAGCATCTCCTTAGCAGGCTAAAGACGTACCAGGATGTTGAGGTGGGTGACGAGGTCAGTTAGCATCTCCTTAGCAGGCTACCGACGTACCAGGATGTTGAAGTGGGTGACGAGGTCTGTTAGCATCTCCTTAGCAGGCTACCGACGTACCATGTTGAGGTGGGTGACGAGGTCAATTAGCATCTCCTTAGCAGGCTACCGACGTACCAGGTTGTTGAGGTGGGTGACGAGGTCAGTTAGCATCTCCTTAGCAGGCTACCGACGTACCAGGATGTTGAGGTGGGTGACGAGGTCTGTTAGCATCTCCTTAGCAGGCTACCGACGTACCATGTTGAGGTGGGTGACGAGGTCAGTTAGCATCTCCTTAGCAGGCTACCGACGTACCAGGATGTTGTGGTGGGTGACGAGGTCTGTTAGCATCTCCTTAGCAGGCTACCGACGTACCATGTTGAGGTGGGTGACGAGGTCAGTTAGCATCTCCTTAGCAGGCTACCGACGTACCAGGATGTTGAGGTGGGTGACGAGGTCAGTTAGCATCTCCTTAGCAGGCTAAAGACGTACCAGGATGTTGAGGTGGGTGACGAGGTCTGTTAGCATCTCCTTAGCAGGCTAAAGACGTACCAGGATGTTAAGGTGGGTGACGAGGTCAGTTAGCATCTCCTTAGCAGGCTAAAGACGTACCAGGATGTTGAGGTGGGTGACGAGGTCAGTTAGCATCTCCTTAGCAGGCTACCGACGTACCAGGATTTTGAGGTGCGTGACGAGGTCTGTTAGCATCTCCTTAGCAGGCTACCGACGTACCAGGATTTTGAGGTGGGTGACGAGGTCTGTTAGCATCTCCTTAGCAGGCTACCGACGTACCATGTTGAGGTGGGTGACGAGGTCAGTTAGCATCTCCTTAGCAGGCTACCGACGTACCAGGACGTTGAGGTGGGTGACGAGGTCTGTTAGCATCTCCTTAGCAGGCTAGGTACCGACGTACCAGGATGTTGAGGTGGGTGACGAGGTCAGTTAGCATCTCCTTAGCAGGCTACCGACGTACCAGGACGTTGAGGTGGGTGACGAGGTCTGTTAGCATCTCCTTAGCAGGCTAGGTACCGACGTACCAGGATGTTGAGGTGGGTGACGAGGTCAGTTAGCATATCCTTAGCAGGCACCCGAGGTACGAGGGTGTTGAGGTGCGCGACGGGGTCAGTTACCCTATTATTAAGCACGCTATCGACGTACCAGGGTGTTAAAGTGCCTGACGAGGTTGGTTATCTTCTTCTTAGCACGCTATCGACGTACAGTGCTACACAAGAAATAAGTCTCGCGGATGTACCTGCCCAGATGATCAATCAGATAGTTTCATTTTATGGCAGGCCGCGCGCCTTTGTTGCTATTGGTTGATTCAACGTCATCGAGGCAGGTGACTATTAGTTTGGCAATATTAGCGTGAGCGAAATAGGTAGCGCTACTGCGGCAATCTATTCTGCACCATAACCGTATCGGTTAAAGATCATGTTAAATGTAGGTACTTATAGCTTCGGGTACTTTCGTTACACTTCGTCCTAGTCTGCGCGAACGTAGATTACCGAAGGGAATTTTATGATGTGTAGTACTGTACCAGGGTGTTGAGGTGCGCGACGGGGTCAGTTACTCTATTCTTAAGCACGCTATCGACGTACCAGTGTTAAAGTGCTTGACGAGGTTTTTTTTTTTTTTGTTTGAGCGAGGTCCTGCCACCGTTTATCTCGTGGCAACCTTTAAGTCATTCTGTTAAAAATATAATATGATAAAGTTAAAAATGTAAATTGATAAAATTGTATAATATTTTGGAATGATAAAAATGTAATATTAGTCAGTAGTCATATTCGTAAAATTGTATTATAAAATGTCTCAATGTTTGCTTAGCCTAATGGGTTAAAATATTTGTCTTTCATGTTGGTTTTTTTTTTTTTTATATATATATATATATTATTTTTTTATATATATATTTTTTTGTTCTCTCTTTCTTTTATATATTTGTTTTTTTTTTTTTTAAACCCATTTACATAAAATTATAAGTCAAAATTAATTTAAATTAAAATAGAAATATTATAAACAAAATTGAGTTAAAACCAAGTAAAATTAAATTTCTAAGTGTACAGGATAAAATAAAATTTTAATATATCAATACTTTAAAATTCCCCCCGGCGCCTTATCTCTGTCTACTCCGACGAGTAGTCACAAGCAAGGCGCCGGGGTTCGAAATAAAAATAATTAAGATTAAAATCAAAATAACAGTATTTATGCCACCTCTCGCTCGGACCGAGCAAACATATATATATATATATTATTATTATTTTTTTTTTTTTTTAATTAAGGGCAACTGCCACACCTGGGCTACACCCTGCCCCCATTCGCCCTTGCGGCCGCGCGCGTTACCCCCAGGGCGAAGGCAAGGAAGGTCTCTCGACTCTTGGAGTCGGCCATAAAGGCGGCGAACGCCTCGCACCTCACCGCTCCTCCCAGGCGTATCTCGCAATCGGCCCTTGCAGCTCCGAAACGGGGACACTCCTCCAGCAGGTGCTCCAGCGTTTCGGGAGTCTCGTCATCACAGATGCAGGACGGACTCCCCGCGAGCTTGAACCTGTGGAGGTACGCTCGAAAGCCGCCGTGCCCCGTAAGGAGCTGCGCCTTGGCATTGCACATTGTGAATTTGCCAAGGACTTTGTGGGCCGATGCGACGTCCGGGAAGAACAGCGAGGTGACGCGGCCTGTGGCAGACTCGCTGTAGCGAGCCTGCCACTTTGCCACTGTCTCCCGTCTCACCTGCAGTTTTGCGTGTGAGACGGGATACAGGTCATAGGCTGCCGCGTCCTTGCGAGACAACGCCGCCCTCTTGGCCAACTCGTCCGCGCGTTCGTTGCCGGGGATCCCGACGTGGGCCTTGATCCAGTAAAACCGGATCAGGCCCCCGTTTTCCTGAATGTGCGCCAGCTGGCCGTGGATCTTCACGGCCAGCGGGTGTGTGGGCGAGGTACTCCTGAGCAACTCCAGAGCGGATCTGGAGTCGCTCAGAACACTCGCCCTGATGGGAGCGGGACCCCCGGCAACGAGGTCGAGAGCCTTAGAGATCGCCACCATCTCCGCTTGGAAGACGGAGGCGAATCTCTCCAGCCTGAACCCCCTAGTGCGGACCTCAGCGCCGCTCTTCCACAGTGTGACCGCTCCCCCCACCTTGCCCTCGATCTTACTGCCGTCCGTGTAGGCCCTGGGCCAGTCGTCGGGCACCTTACTGAGCTCCTCCACGCTGGCCACCTCCTCAAACTCCACAGGAGTTCTAAGAGCGGGGTGTGCCAGCGTGAACGGGCTGCATCGGTGCTCGACTTCCCGGCCCGGGAGCAGGGCGAAGGGCCTCCCCCTCTTCAGCTCATAGAGTTGAAGGGCCTCCTCGGCCCTTAGGTCGAGGGGGAGGATCCTCGCCAGGAGGACGGCAGCAGTGAGGGAGGTGGTGCGATGGGCCTTAGCGATGCGGATCGCGAAGGCCCTGGTCACCCTGTCGAGCACGGCCCTGGGGCCCGCACGATGCGCGACAGGCGCCCAGACGTTGGCCGCATAGAGGATGGTAGGCTCGATGACGGTAGTGTAGAGCAGCCGGACGATATCGGCATTTAAGCCCCAAGTCGCCCTGGCCGCTCTAGACACCATCTGGAACCTAGCCATAGCTTTGCCGCAGACCCTGTTGAGGTGGCTAAGAAAATTGAGGTTCTTGTCGATCGTCAGACCCAGTACGGTGATCTCATCCGAGAACGCGATGTCTTCCCCCCCAAGACTCAGTTTGGGCGGGATTACATCGCGCTTCTTGGTGACCACCATAGCTTGGGTCTTTCGAGCGGCGAACCTCATCTTAGCCGCCTCTCCCCACTCAGACACGGCTTCCAGCGCGGCGTTGAGGATCCCCTCAAGCTCACCCGCAGTCTGCGCCGCGGCGATAATCAAAATATCGTCCGCGAACGCCTGCAGGTGAGCTCTCAGGTCCTCGCCGCGCCGGAGCAAAGGGTCGAGTAGCAGGTTCCACAGCAGGGGACCGCACGTCGAGCCTTGGATGCAACCTTTCGAAGTAGGTCTGTCTACTTGTGCTCCAGCGTACCTGACTGTGACCTGTCTTTCGCTCAGGTAGCTGCACAGAAGTTGGTAGACAGACTGGTCGCATCCAGTGGCCAGGATCTGGTGTTTTATTCCGGGCCACCACGCATTGTCGAAGGCCCCCTCGATATCGAGGGAGACTACTCCGACAATGCGTTTCTGCCCGACGTGATCTCTGATGAGCTGGACAGCATCATACAAGGCGTCCTCCGTGCTGCGCTGCGGCATAAAGCCATATTGGCGCGGGCTCAGTCCTCCGCCCAACCCGAGCTGCCAGAGCAGCCTCCCGGCCATCATCTTCTCCAGGATCTTCCCCAGGACGGACAGGAGCCCAATTGGCCTGTATGACTTAGGCCGCGTGTAGTCATCTCTGCTGGGCTTAGGCAGGATTTTGACTACAGCGGCCTTCCAATCCTTGGGGAAGTAACCTAGAGAGAGGCAGGCGTTCATCAGGGCAACAAATAAATCATTTCTTGCCCTGATGGCCACACTGCAGATGTCGGCCGTGAGGCCGTCCCCCCCGGGCGCCTTTTTAGGGTGGATGCCCTTCAAGACGCCCGAGAGCTCGTGCTGGGAGAAGGGAATAAACTCCCGCGGCTTGGCACTGGCTTCATCCTCCATGCGGGCAACTGCCTGCCTGACGCGGGCATGAGTATAAGACTCGGACTGAAGATCGTCAGCTGGGTAGAATGTATCAGCTATGAGAGCTGTGGAACCCTCGGCATCCAGGGTGCGTCCATCCGCGCCGCTGAGGAGGGTGTCCTCCTTCCGACGAGCGGCGCATCTTAGCACCCTATAGATGCCGTCCCACACGCTCTCATGCTCCTGCTTTGTGCAGAATTCCACCCAGCTGGCGGTCTTGGCCGCCTCTATGGCGGCCTTGTAGTCCTCCTTGGCCACCAGATACTCCTCAACTACCCTATCCCTTCTGCGGCGATTTGCGTGCCGGATTCGACCCCTCATCGTAATGAGGTTGCGCTTTTTCGCCTGCAACTCATGGCTCCACCAAATCACCCGTTTGGGTGCCTTTGGTGGAGCCAGAAGAGGGATCGAATCCTCGCACGCACCGTGAATCGCCCCAGTATACCTTCCAATGGCCTCCTCAAGACCGCGGGGCGTCTCGATGGCCTCGATTTCGTCGACCGTCCAGTCTCCTAGACGGTCGACGAACGAGGCCCGAAAAAGGTCCCAGTCGGCCTTCCCAGCGTGGTAACGCCTGGTGGATCCGCTGGGTCTGGCTGGCTCCGTCTCGGGCCCCACCCCCACCTCGAACGTGATCGCCCGATGGTCCGGGGCGGAGGGGATGAGGTCCGGACGGACCCCCCAGTTGCTCACTCGATGGAAGAGCGCCGACGTGGCGAGGGTTACGTCGACTATGCTGGTGAACAGCTTGTCCCCCCGCCAGATGTAAAACGTCGGCGCCCCTCCCTCGTTGAGGACCTGCAGATCCACCTGGGCTGCGAACTCGGAGAACAGAGTACCCCTCTGGTCCTCGCGCTCGCAGCCCCACCAAAGGCTTTTGGCGTTAATGTCCCCGCCGAGAAGGACCGCGCTGGTGCCCATGCGGTCCATGAAGGCCTGGATGTCGTGGAGATAGGGGCTGAGGTCTTGGTTTCCCTCAAGGTACACCGAGACCAGGCCGATCTTCTGCCGCTCCCACCACCACCACCACCGCCACGACTTTCTCCGTGATGGTGGTGGCGTCCTGGACGACAGAGAGGGCCGGGTTGATGATGAGGATAGCCGACTTGACCGGTTTAGCCCCGGTGGCCATCTTTTGTATACAAGTATACCGGGTGTCCACTCGGCCCACCGACCCAGTGTAAGGTTCCTGGATCAGTACGGCCGAGTAGCCACCCTCGATGGCCACCTGGACGACCTCGTGGAACGCGGCGCGGCAACGGCCTATGTTGACTTGCAACAGCCGTATAGTGCCCCGCCGCGCTCCCCGTGGCCGCCCCGCGGCGTCCCGGCCAACGTCGGCCACCCCACCACCCGGCGCACCCCGAGGCCGTGGGGGGGCCAAGGTGCCCGCATCAACAGTACTTAATGGCCTGCCGCGCTATACTGTCCCAACGCACGCGCTCGGGACAGTCGGCGGCGTATGCAGGGTGCGAGGACTCTGCCCCTGGCACTTTTGTGCAGTGGCAGCAGCGCGGCCCCTCAGCCCGCGCCGACGGGGGGCAGTCCCTGGTTTGGTGCTCGCCGCTGCATTGGCCGCTTGACGAGGTTAGTTATCTTCTTTTTAGCAGGCTACCGACGTACCAGGGTGTTGAGGCGGGTGACGAGGTCAGTTAGCATCTCTTTAGCAGGCTACCGACGTACCGGGGTGTTGAGGTGGGTGACGAGGTCTGTTAGCATATCTTTAGCAGGCTACCGACGTACCGGGGTGTTGAGGCGGGTGACGAGGTCAGTTAGCATCTCTTTAGCAGGCTACCGACGTACCAGAGTGTTAAAGTGCTTGACGAGGTTAGTTATCTTCTTAGCACGCTACCGACGTACCAGGGTGTTAAAGTGCTTGACGAGGTTAGTTATCTTCTTAGCACGTTACCGACGTACCGGGGTGTTGAGGTCCGCGACGAGGTTGGTTATCTTCTTCTTAGCACGCTACCGACGTACCAGGGTGTTCAAAGTGCTTGACGAGATTAGTTATCTTCTTAGCACGCTACCGACGTACCAGGGTGTTAAAGTGCTTGACGAGATTAGTTATCTTCTTAGCAGGTAAAGACGTACCAGGGTGTTGAGGTGCGCGACGAGGTGCGGCGGCGCCGCGGCCAGCCAGTCCTTTGGCCGCGCGCTGCGCTGCAGGTGGCGCTTGAGCCGCTGCGCCGCCAGCGCCAGCAGCGGCGCCAGCGCGGCCGCCGGCGCCCGCACGCCGCGCGCCGCCTCGCCCGCCGGCCAGTCGTAACCCAGGTGAAACAGCCCCACCAGCTGAAGGCAATCGAGCAAACTCTATGTGACGGACAGACGACGGCGGGGGCCTGTTTCGTAGAAGATCTTTTTTTGTAGCCTCCATAGGCCTTTATGGGTGCACGGGGCAAGGGCCGAGATTTTCCATCATCTGCCACCTCTGACCACACCGGCATGAATTTGTCGAGATCATCCCGCCGTTCGGCCGCTCCCGTTTGCGGGAGCGGCCGAACGGAAATATTATTAAATTCTTTATTGTACCAGTAAAGATTGTACAAATGGCGGGCTTAACACTAAATAGTATTTTATTCTAGCCAACCGATAGGTGACAAAAAAAAGGTGGTGTGCAATTTTAATGTAATCATCTTTTAATATTAATCAACTTATTAAGTGTACAATAATTATAAACTAGACTTCAGGCCACGGTTTACTATGAAAGTTCAAAAAAATAAAAAAGGTTTAATTAAGTACGCCGTAGTACCAACTACCAAATCCTAAGTGTTATATGCAATAAAGAACTTTAATAACAATAAAAAAAAATCCATGAACATTTTAATCCGATTGTCCCACAGATTAACAAGTAGAACGACAATGCGAAGCGATGTACATCGAATTGTCATAATTAACTACAAAATAGATTTACAAAAACCAGGCAAGAAAACCTGCCTGTGTAATACGACAAATGCTAGTCACGCGTTCTAAATGCCAAAAGTGATAACTTTAGGGTAAGTCAATTCAATTGATTTCTATGGCACCCCCTAGGATTCTGCCAATGTCAGGTTTATGGAAATGGCATTTTTTACACTAGTCGCGCACCCCGCAAATTGCAGTAGATAGTTGAGGAACTTAGTATTATATACTACTATAATAGTAACCAACAATAATTACACATAATAAAATAGTGCATATATATTATGAAACGACCATGTATGTATCTACAGTTTTATATTGTTAGATTTAATTAAATTACATAAAACTTTAAAAAAAGGGGAAACACAACGGGCAACACAGATCGAAAATTTGTTGGGAGAGGAAAGTCTGATGGAAGATTAATAGTCACATTCTGACATTAAGCATGACATGACAATCGACACAAAACGCTTGACTCGTCCCTTCGTACTACCCAAACTGGTCATCTTTACATTTTCGTTGCAAATCTGTAATGCCACTGAGTAGAGATCAAGCGTGTGAAGGTTGATGAGTTGTTGCCTGTACAAATGGCCCCTATACACATACCATGCGATGACCATGAGGGTCGTGGGTTCGATCGCCACTGGGCGCCACCGTGCGTTGTACAAATGGCTTTGGTCTGGCTGTACAACCATGTTTGTGATGTCCTTGCCTGTTTGCTATAGCATAGGGTGGCCCAGTTGGGGACCAAATCCCATATTATCGTTTGTCAAATTAGTATAAAATTTGACAGACGATTGGAATCATTCAGGATTTGGTGTGCATAATAGGCATGACATAAGATTTTTAAATCCCCTTCCATAATGTGGCGACACATTTAAATATACAACAAAAACCTATATTTCAATAATAAACTAAAGTTCAACGATTGTTAATGCCATTTTTCTAAAAATATTTTTAATCTGTGGGAAAACAGCTCGCAGTGTCATGGCGTCAAATCTGACGTCTGCCTAGGTAGACAAACATCGTAATCACTAGTAGCCAACAAGTTCACAATAAAGCACCGGTGAAATTAACCAATGTTTCCCTAAGCGTGACGTCACGCGGAGTGATTGGTGTTTCAGTCAAAGTGTCTGAAAGCAGTATTATATTTTATTGAAAATATTGGTAATCTTATTGTTTTTTATAAAACTACATCAGTGTTTTATTAAATCCTTTTAATATGTACTTTCCTCTAATATCGTTAAATTTTTGATTACTTGATACTGTCGTCACGCCTATTAGGCCACAGAACAAGCGATTCTGTTGCATTGAACTTATAATTATTATTATATTATATTTAATGCACTAACCCGTGCTAAGGACAAATTTAAAAACCTATTTTGAGGCTAAAAATTCCATCCATTCCGAGATTCGAACCCGCGACCTCTGGCTATCCGTGCCAGCGCTCTTTCCAACTGAGCTAATGGGCGACTCACCGGCATCAGTGAAATTTCGAACCTATTTACAATATTCTCTGTATTACGTACGTTCATTCTGTATTCCGGCATGGGTGGAATTTTTAGCCTCTAAATAGGTTTTTTATAATTATAATGTTTCTTTTACCTGCTGCCGGCTCACAAAGTCGGTGTCGATGCCCCAGAGGCCGGCGAGGTGGTGCGCCCTGCCGACCCAGTGGTCGCACTCCGCCGTGTCGTAGAGCCGCGGCGCTACCCCGTCGTCGCAACTGATCAGCTCCAGCGCTGCACGGATCATCTTGCTCAAGAACTTCATTCGCGGGTTACGAAGCTTATCCGACGGCTTCATATTGACCTCTCTGGGTTCCACTTTCCCCGTGAGGGCCTCGAATATGTAGCAGTAGTCAATATCGTACAAATTGTTCAGTGGCTTCGTGACTTTCAAACCGAAATGGCACATGTAGTAAATAGTGCACGAAATCTGGTAATTTAGACTTAGCATGTCTCCGTTCACTCTCTTGGTATCCTGCGCCACTTCTACAAGAGACAGCGAGCTGTCTTGCCAGATCTTTTCGAATTGAATCTTCTGTTTTTCTTGGGTGCACGAAGCCGCGGACCACGTGAAGAAATTCTCCAAATATTCGGTAGTTAACTCTAGAAACTTTACCATATCGACGTCACTAAGTCCCACATCCTGCAAACAGAGGCGCTCTTTGGGTGGTTTGCCAACCTTATTCACTAAGCGGCAGCTGTTTTCGAATACTTCTTTGATATAAGTCGTCCATATTATAGAGCATAGGCCTAGTTGCAGGTGCGGATCGCGTACGTTTTTAAGGCAATGGAGGACGGCGCTCAATTTGTCGGTTTCCTTCAGGTCCCTCTGCCAGGCGAGCGCGTACTCCCAGCACATGTTGACGACTATATAGTCCGCCGACGTACTGAAAGGAAACTGCTGTCGCAGAAGAGAAAGCCACTTGAAGATGGTGGGGTTTTCTTCCACGTAAATCCGGTTATGTTCCAAAAACAGGGATGTTTCACAGTCAGGCTCCTCGGGCGCGGAGTCGGCTTCAGCCGCGACCTCTACAGAGCGATCCAGAAGCTCATTGGCTACCACCGCTGCCGGCGGTACACCGAGCGAGCACAGCCACTTGGCTATCAGCTCCGTCACGGACCCCTTGCCGCGGCTGTACACCAACTTCAGATTTACGTCCGTGTCGACCGCGTACAATTTCGGCAAACCCTTTCCCTTATATTGGTCGCGCAGTCGCAAAACTATGCTCAGTATGGATATATCTTCGAGTTTTCCGATGAGGATGCCCCACTTGGCGTTTTCCGTTGTGACGGACTCCCATGCGTCCTCGTCAGGGTGGGCCCCCTGGAACATTTGCACGACAGCCTTGCAGGCCATGGCCAGGAGCATCCCGCGCAGTGGACACGCCGCCTCCACCAAGAGCTCTCTCACACTCCGCCACCACGGAGACTCCTCGTTGTACGCCACGCAAGAGGCTTCCTTGCAAGACTTGCTCAAGTAGTAAATCACCGCGATCATCTTCTCTGTGAGCTCGATACTAATGTCATCCAGAGACATGTTCATAATGTGCGTTATGACAAGCTTCACCATCTCTTTGGGGTCGACTCTGCTGTCGGTGACGAAGCTGGTTAGTTTGGACAGTTCTTCTACTTTGAATATTGACTTGAATGTGTAAGCGGCAAGGGTGCTTAGTTTCTCGACGGACGCGTTTGATTTCAAGGTGAGAAATTCCGTTCTGTCTTCCAACTGGAAGCAAGTGACGAACTCTTTATATGTGCTTCCCACATTGTCAGCGAACGTGACTCTGGCCTGTTGGTGTTGTTTGTAGTCTTTCTCTTGGGCCATTATCAAAAGCCTCTCTAAGATACAGCTATCATCCTCCAAAAGGTGAAAATCGTCGGTGTATTCTTCTAGTTCAGATTCTTGTTCCTCTTTCTCTAGTGACTCGTAGGCATCTCCTCGCACTTTCTTGATCAGTTCATCCATGTCAACCGTGTTTTCACTGTTGATCCGACGGTAAAACAACGTGATAAGAGCGAGATTCTGGAAATACTGTTTAATAGCTTTGTCCTTTGTATCGGAATCAGAACTTGCCAAACTGTCCCAAAAAATATTTAAACATGCAGCAGTAATGTCAGCGGGCACGTTATAGTTTCTGATCAACATTTCCAAGCAGTGTTTCTTTAAATCAAGCGTCTTCAACTCTGAAACCTTCTTTATTATTTCTTCTCTGTCAAATTCGGTTTTGCTTGAACTGTTCTTCAAGTTTTCGCGCATGTCTCTCAAAATGTGCAAGTCCTTGGACCTATTTGAATGTTCGCCGTCTAGGGCGAAAAAGAAAGGTACATTGAACCTTTTTAGTTTACCGTCTGGGTCGATTAGAACACACTGGAATTCTGGTAGATTAAGTTTCTTGTGTGAGTAGTTCTGTTCAGCACCGACCAGGCCGCAAGTGTTGTACAACAACTTGCCGTTTTTCGTCGCTGTGAATACAGCCACTCTGTTGCCTCTTTGCATTAGTCGGATATCGATAAGCCCCTTCTTTGGATTGTAAATGATGAGGAAAATCGCTCTGCGCGTCTCTTTTATAGTTGAGAGTTGAGGTTTCTTTGAGTCTTGTTCGAACACCTGAAACCAGACAAGAGAATGATCTGTGTGGATAAATATAACGAAGATCGCATTTTCAATTGTGGACAAAATAGTCGTGTACCTTCGAAACATAACGCCGCTGTAGGGAACTTGAGTGACTGAGGTGTTCACAAATCTCATTGCCTCAGCGCTAAAAAAAATTGCCAATCCGCGGTGGGCACACTTGATAATTAAGAACATACACTCTCTCCTGCTGTGGGACGTAGTATATAAAAACGCTACTATTACTACGAGAGGTCGTATTTTATACCTAGTTATAATTATGTATCACTAGCTATGCCCCACGGTGTTACCCGCGGTTTATCGATTTTCCCATGGGAATAAGATATAATTTCGCAGCAGAATGTAGCCTATGTGTTAATACAGGGTGTCAGCTAACTCCGTACCAAATTTTATTAAAATCGCTCCAGCCGTTTAGACGTGAAGAACTAACAAACATATACAGAGAATATTGTAAAGAGGTTCGAAATTTCACTGCCGGTGAGTCGCCCATTAACTCGGTTGGAAAGAGCGCTGGCAAGGATAGCCAGAGGTCGCGGGTTCGAATCCCGGCATGGGTGAAATTTATAGCCTCTAAATAGGTTTTTAAAACATATACAGTCACAAACTTTCGCCTTTATAATATTTTAGTGATGTGATAGTGTGATGTAGGTATTCATACGCAAAGGACATTAACTGTCATATAAGGTGTACGTATGTATGGTTTTCTGTATCAGGCTATGTGCCAAAGCAGAAATCCTATAATAAACAATCCAAAGAAATTCTTCTTTGACGAAAGTAGATTTATATCAAATTATAATTAGGTCTTTTTAGTTGTAAAAAACATGTAGGTAATCGAAAGATTATTTATATCAGCCCCAGGCCCCGCCGCGCTATGACCGCGCATTAAATCGTTTTTGTCATCCTATGCACCGGTGTCCTTTCACACTATGGGACTGACCGATAGCCCAGTATGACGGGGACGGGGACCCCTTAAGGAAGAGAGGTAACGGCCACTTGCATGGCTATTCACAGTGAGACCGTAAAAAAGCAACGGACCGCCGTCATCGGAAAGCTGGTATCCCTTGAAGAGGCCAGAAGAAATGTGCAGTGCTTTCTATAAGGGGAAAAGCCGGCTGGAGCCCTGCTACATACAATGGTCCAAATAGACATAAAGCCTCATATTGTTCGTGTAGTTGTATATTATATTTATGTATTAATATATTGTATAATATTTTAATAATGTATTATATTTTGAAATATGATTTTTGAATACCAATTATTAATTCATGATCAACGCAATATGTCCCCACGAAGGGGCACGGGTCTCTTCCCTGAGGAAGGTATAAGCCAAGCTCCACCACGTGGGAGTCCGTGGTGGTGGAGTCCACCGCTCCAAGTCCGGAGTGGTGGAGGCTTGTAAGACTAGTGCCTGATCTAATTGTCAGAAGTTTTCAAGCCGCCCTAAGGCCTCTGACTTGGCTTAACGACTGCCATCTATAGACGGCAGCCGACACCAACTGCTTAACGTGCCTTGCGAAGCGAAAAATTCCACTAGCGTTTGTCATAAACATATCCATGCACCGTACGCACCCGATGTTGCTTAACCTTCGTGACCGTTGAATATCACTCGGGCAGCCGGGGCTAAGAGCGTTTCTTAATTAATTCTTATAAAGTGCGGACATGGCAGGTGAAACGAAACTAGAGTATAGACTGTTAGCTTTTAGAATATACCTCGGTTACTATCGGATAGAATCGAATGTATTCATGTAATATAAATATCGGAACTAATATGACGCTTAATTTCGAAATCAGAACTCTATCATCAGTACGAAAAGCGGCGAAAATTGGCGAAAACCGAAGCCTACTCTAGAGCCCGAGGTATATAAATAAATATTCATGGACATATTACACAGATCTCGTCAGCCCCGTACTAAGTAGGTAAATCTAAATGACTTGTGTTTTATGTGCTAACTCGCCGATACATTTAATACAATAAATACATAGACGTGTGTCTATGTATTTATTGTATTGCAGTGTGAGACAAGCAACCGACGACGCGAGCTCCGTCTCTGCTCACCATGATTAAGCTCTGCGAATCGGAGCGAAACCTGGTCGGACTTTTCCGATATAACAACACCCGTAAGTAAATCCGGACTAAAAGTCTACAAATACATAGATAACATCCAAGACCCGAGACAAACAAGAAAAGTTCGTTTCCTAGTTAGACCCGGCCGGGGATCGAACCCGAGACCTACGGTTTTACAGTCAGCGTGCCAAGCCGCCGCGCCACCGAGGCCGTCGATTCTAAAAGCTAACAGACTATCCCCCAGTTTCTCGTACACTAGCAATCTCTTAATTTAATGAGTGAGAGAGACATTTATTTGCAGCCACAAAGATACAATACACATAACACAATGTAACACGATATTATAATAATACAGACAAATAATAAAAGAAAGAACAAATGTGTAATGTTAACAGCCGTCAAATGTTTTTTTCTGTATGCACTTTGGCCGCTTGACAGCTGTTAACAATAGATCAACGGCTTGGCAGCGTCTCAGAAACCAGGGGTATACCTGTATGAAGGCGCACTGCGCGTCCCGGTAGCCCTTGAACAGTCGGAGCAGGTGGCCGCGCTGCACGTCGAGCACGGCGACGCGGCCCAGGCTGTCGGCCACGGCGGCCAGCCGGCGGTCGGGCGCCACGGCCACCGCCGCGCCCACCCGCTGCCCGTCGCACAGCCCGCTTCGCATCGACAAGCCCTCGGCGCGCAGCCGGGGCTCCGACCCCGCCGGCGGGGCCTCCGACCCGCCGCCTAGCCAGCCCCTGGAAGAACACCCATCGCTCGTACACTACACTGCAGTGTGTCGGTACAGTTTGCAGCTCTTGCTATTATAGGCCTACCAGAATCTCATGGCAAATAGGGAAATAAAAATTTGTTGAGGGCAATACTGGGGAAATTGGATTACATGATCTTGATACCGATTAATTTTTATTTATGTCTTTTATACCTATTAATGAACGCTCGGTATATTATGTGTGTGAAGTATGTTGTTACACATCAGGTTTATGACATAGTAAAATATGTCATGAAAAAAAATCACTCATAAATTACTTTAAGTACTAATTTATTGTATTGTCGCGGTCCTATCCCGAACCATCCAGAATAGAGCCTTCTGGAAGCCTATCGAATAGTCGCCGCATGCTGCGTTTTAGTAAACAATAAAACGCTGCAAGCAATAGTGACTCGTATGTCCACTAATATAAGGTTCAAATCTCTTTGACAAAGACTTTGTTCTAGAGTCGTTGCCGCGTGCACCGAGTGTAGGTACGTACTTGAATGTTCTAGAACCTTTGCCGGCGGATATAAATAGCGCCCTCCTCGGCCTCGAGGGGGGTCGCTCCCGATGTGGGTTTAGGGGTCTCTAGGACCAAAACCAGTCCCAAGGTGGTGTTTAGTGGGTAGGCGCACTTCTTGTGAGTCCCACATTGGCAGCACGGCCGGGTCCGTGCTGTTATGCATGAGCATTCACCACCTCCCTCCCCCGTGTCCTCCGGAGGGTGCCCTTTATAGGGTTAAAAAAAAAAAACGGCGCGCTGTCAGTTCCGTTTGGAATAGCGAAGAGTGAACTTCGAGCGAACATACCTGCGATACGAGCGATAACCTACGACCTCAGCGATACTATTGGACTTCGATTGGAATCTACGTGTGGACTTCGTGTCGTGAAGACCTGCAGACCAGACCCTGCGTGAATAAATCCTAAGAAGTTGTAAATGGCGTTTTACATCCAAATCCAGAACCCTAGCCCGTAACAGTATCATTTCAATTATACAAATAGCTTTAAACTCCATTCAGAACTAGAAAATGATTCCATGAACTCTACATTGCATTTCTTGTTCTTCATCAGATGATGTAGATAAAGGTGTTTATTATAAATCGCTCTTTCAGATTTCCAATATTCTATGCTTGATGAAATCTATTATTCGCCGTACAGTAGCCACAATTAAGTATCGAAGAAAAATATAAAATAAACTAAAAGTATCAAAACCACTCAGTAGTTTCCTTGCTTTGATATTACGGGTGACACCTGACATTGCCAAATGAAAATCGCAATTTTTTATTTTTGTTTTATGCCATGAGATTCCGGTAGAATTGTGATTTAATGTGCACTATACTAGTTATAATGGAGTGCACCTAGCATCTAGATTATTCTAAACGGTTCGATTCCTGCTGACAGGACCTAGTAAATACCACTTGTTTGTTTTATTATTTATAGCCAAGTTTGTAATAGAATATTTACATGTTTGTAATGTCGCTGTTTTTGGTACCCTAGTGTGGGGCCAGAAGCAATGTATGTGCAAGTGTGTAATTGTGTGTCTGTCTACAATGCAATGCATGTGTAATATAAGCACTGTAAACTTGGTAGACTTTTAGTTCGGATCTACTGACGGGTGTTGTTAAATCGGAAGAGTCCGACCAGATTTCGCTCCGATTCGCAGAGCTTAGTCATGGTAATTACTTAATCGGAGCGAAACATGGTCGGACTCTTCCGATTTAACAACACCCGTAAGTAAATCCGGACTAAAAGCACAGATTAGATAATAGTTACGTACGTACGCTACGACGCTAAAAGTCTACAATGTGTTGTGCTTACGAAAGTTTTAGTTCAAAAATTTTAAACATTGCATGACAATAAATGTTTATTATTTATTTCTTTTCATTCCATACCCTCTCGCCGTTCGTAACACTCATCATCATCATCATCATGATGAGTGTTACGAACGGCGAACACTAGTAACACTAGTGTTCCACAAAAAGTGTTTTTTTTTTGTGTGCACCTAGGCATGCTTGACCACAGTTTTGCTTGCGCATGCCGGCTTGTACACTGAACACTGTACGTGTAGTTGCTAAAACGGTAGTATGCGCGTGTGGTGTGCGTGTGGTTGGGGTGTTCAATGTTTGTCAGCCATTTTCTTGTCTACTTTGATCGTTTACGCTTTGACTTTTGTATTTTCTTTTTTTTTTACTAACAAATAAATACTTGAAAATATCAAAATAAGTTAATAAAAACAAACAATAGTCTAGTGGCCCAATGCGCACCAAAACACAACCTGAAACTGTCAAATCCCAACTAATTTGGTAGTAAGACAAAATATGGAATCGTTCAGGAGTTGGTGCGCGTGATATAGAAGTTGTAAACAATTGCGACGCATCGAAACTTCGAAGCGTTCGACGTTCAACATCTTGATTTGCATGCACGACGACATCGATGTTAGACCTTTGTGTGTCCCCACTGCTGGGGCGCGGGTCTCTTCCTGCATCGCAGGAAGATAAGGCCATACTCCACCACGAAGGTAAGGTTCGG
Organism: Yponomeuta sedellus; assembly: GCA_934045075.1. Taxonomy (NCBI): domain Eukaryota; kingdom Metazoa; phylum Arthropoda; class Insecta; order Lepidoptera; family Yponomeutidae; genus Yponomeuta; species Yponomeuta sedellus. Next base: position 2,156,136 of record OW203724.1, on the reverse strand, counting down.
GTTGGTGGAGTACGAGGGCTGCTACTTATGTATGCGGAATTGAAAAAATAAACAATGTAATTCGATGAAACCAATTTGTAAAACACTTTTTCCACTCCGATTGAGGTTTCTCCAAAACGTGCTGTTTGAACGCATCTACGGCGTCTTCACGGGTCGTAAATCGTTGACCACGTAATTTATTCTTTACATTTGGGAATAAATAGAAATCATTGGGAGTCAAATCAGGGCTGTACGGTAGATGACCCATCAATTCCATTTTTTGACCATCCAAAAATGTAGTTGTTTCCTGAGATGTATGACAGCTGGCATTGTCATGGTGAAGTATGATTCTGCGTCGCTGGTTGTTTTGGCGTATTTCTTCAAATACTTCCGGCAAACAAATGGTCGTGTACCACTCCGAATTAACCGTTCTGCGATTCTCCAGTGGTATTGTAGCCACATGGCCATTAATACCAAAAAAGCAGGCCACCATTTGCTTTACAGTGCTTTTTGCACGAGCCACTTTCGTAGGCTTCGGCTCATTTTGAAACACCCAAACTGTTGATTGTTGTTTAGTTTCGGGATCGTACGCGTAGATCCAGGATTCGTCACCCTGTGTAGATATTATAAACAGATTTTGAGTCGCCTCCGTTGAATTTTTTTAAGGTTTTCTTGCACCATTCGACGCGAGCATCTTTTTGATCCTGAGTTAAGTTGTGCGGGATCCAACGCGAACAATTTTTTTTTTACAAACAAATGTTCATGTAATATCCTATGAATGCTCGTTAAACATATGACCAGAATAGCCTCTATCTCGCGATACGTAACATGGCGGTCTTGCATTATTAGTTTTCGCACAGCTTCAATATTTTGTGGGACAACCACCGATTTCGGGCGACCTTCTTTAACTTCGTCCGTGAGCTTACTGCGCCCGCGATTAAACTCACTAAACCAGTGATACACCGTCGTTTTTGATGGAGCTTCACCACCAAAAGTCGAAGTTAATTGATCTTCGCACTGTTGTTGCGTTAAACCACGTCGATAATCGTAATATCTCATAGCACGAATATTTTCACGAGTGAGTTCCATTTTTTCAGCGATATGACATTTTAAACCCAACAAAAACAAAACACTAACGTATATAAGAGAAAAATATTAGCGGCCAGTATTTAAAAAAAGAACGAATTTGACCATGGAGGTCAGACATTGCGTTTAAAATTATTGGAATCCCAGATTCCGCATACATAAGTAGCAGCCTATGTACTATAATACAGAAGGAGGGCTTTCTGTCAGAAGTTATCAAGCCGCCCATAAGGCCTCTGACACGACTTAACGACTGCAGTACATGACAGCCGGCACCAACGACGGCTTAACGTGCCTTGCGAAGTACAGACGCGCCCGGAAAATACCACTAGCGGTAGTCACGGGATGACGGGACGGCACCCATCCTCTACCTGACCGCGCCTGTTGTTGCTTAGCCCAAGTGAGTGATTGATTCCAATTACTCGGTTCGACTAGGCCCCGAGCGCCTCTACGACGACATGACATGATCGAAACTAAACTTACGGCAACGCAGATTTAATCTTGTTAGCGACGGCTCGCGCCACATCCTGCAGAGGCGGTGCCGTACCTCCTTCGAGTGCGTAGTGGAAGCCCACGTAGGGTTTCGCCCCCGCGCCGAGGATTAACGTGTTCGCCGGAGGAATGGACCGGTACCTACAACGAGAAACTACTTTGACACTCAATCCACGAGACAAAAACCAAACAGATATAGAAAAAGCCTAGTTATATCTCTGAATACGTATCGCCATTAATTTGTCGAGCATGCACAAGAGTTCATAGGACAGATTGTTAAGGCTTCGGCGTAAGCTTAAATTTTATGAAAAGGGGGGATGGGGTATAAAGTCAAAATAAATATCTCAAGTCTTAAGGCGCTAGGCGGTGCGGCGGTGCAGTTTTCATTGGTGGCGCTATTTAGCGCTAGGCGCTAAATAGCGCCACCAATGAAAAAATAATCAAATCAAATCGTTTATTTTGACAAAAACTAACATGACATACTGTTACAGAGTATACCTATAACTAAATTACATTTTTTTATTAAGTAATACAACTTCTGAATCACATGACCTATTTAGTTCTGGTATTGTTGTTGTCAAATGACTTATTATACATATCTTTAGTCATGGGGTACTTTAAGATTTATAAATATTTGCAACGGTAACTTGGTAACAGTCGAAGATTACCACTACCCTCCGCACTAGTTAGAAACTGTATTGCGGCAGAGTAGGTTCGTCATCAACGTCACCAGTTTAGATTGCTACATATAGTGTGGTTAATCTTACGGTGTCTAGGTTCAAACAACAATGGACAGTATTGAGTGATAAAAGAAATGTTGACCACTTTATGATGAGCCGTAATGGTTAGTTAATAGTAAGGTAAAAGAGTTCATGATCTTATTAGTTATTTGCAACTACACCACAGTATACGTAAAAAAGATAGACAAAACTTCTGTAGTAAAAATCACAAAGTAGGCACTTCACATTACAACCAAGGATGACTAACACCCCCTCAGCAACTGTACCTAGCAAAGGTACAAAAAAAAACTAACTGAAGTTATAAAAAAAATAAAAAGTTCTAGTATAGCTAAACGAGCTTCTGTTATAGCGTGTCTTTGGGAAAAGTGAACATCATAAAACCTAATAAATATAGTAGCTCTTTTTTAACCTACTGTCAAGAACCCAGGCCCAAGAATCTATAACTTTAAAGCAATTTTGCCAAAAACCGTCGTTTTCGGCGGAAATCGATTAAAGTGAATCCTACGTTCTAGACTGTAGGTTTTAAAAACAGTTGTTAATATTTCTCAGTAAAGCTTTTTATTCCATATTGGCGGCGCTAGTTGGCACCGCCTAGCGCCTTAATAAAGGCACACTTACACTTCACAACGAACCGGGGTTGTGTGAAACCAACGATGATAAAAAATTCAGTAATCCACTCGACACAAGACACCCCAGCCGTCAGGTGTCCCCGAGCTTCGACGGCAACTGACGGCATTCACCGACTTTGTATCGAGGCGCCCGTCGCCGGCCAGCGGCGCCTTGTAATGTCGATAGACCTCTCTACAAAACGCGTTGGGATAACGCTGAACAATCTCTTACGAGTGCAGAGATGAACTATCTTTAAGGTATTTTATACATAACGTCCTGTTATTTATGTCGTGTGCAATAAATTATGATTTATCACAATATTTTTTAAATAATGTATATACATAATAAGTAAGGACTGCATTGGCGAAGTGATAGCGAAGCAGTGGCGGCAGCATTTTTTGTGTTGAAATATCTCAGAAAAACAGTCATCATTTTTTTTCTGGACTTTCGGTGAACCTTTGTATAGTATTCAAACCTCACCAAGTGTCATATCCGCCGTATGTGGATGCAGCCAAGAGATGGTCATATGTGTTCTTGAGTTCCAGGCCCACCACTCCAGCATCATTGATCACATCTTGGTCAGCGAAACACCATTTGCGTATCTGAATACTTCGCCCATCAATTGCATATTCATTTTGTACACCAGCTTGCACTGAAACCACATGGTTTGTCGAGGGGCACAGTGAGGCTAAGGGTAGTTTGACAACACAGAAAGTAACCAAAACTTATAAGCGTAATTATAAAATGAAATTTTACACTGACTAGAATATCTTTTACTTAATTTAATCTCAAGGACAATTTGACAAATGAAAAATTTGAAAATTTCAACTTTTTGTTTTTATGTCGCCTATAAGCATCCCACCGCAGGGCACAGAGAGAGTTCCAAATTTATTGTTCAATATTTATTATAGTATAAATTGAACTAGAGCATAATGTATCCATGCATCGATTGAAAAATAAAAATTGTCTTTAGATATCATGTAAAAGTAAACCTGCCAGATGATTTTGCATGTGTCTATCCTACAAGCAAATCATGAAAAACAATACTAACCTCTCGCTAACTGGGTCTTAGCAAATCGCAATGTTTGAAACAGACTACTGCCAGGGATTATACATTCACAATTTTGAAACAGCACATTTATGTCATCAGGAAGTGTCCCATAAGTGCCGGTGTGACAAGATATCTTGAGGACAGGTCTCTCATCCAGCTTTTCACTCAGCAGTAGATGGCCAGTATTTGTGTAGAAACCAACTGTTCCATTTTTGAATCCTACAATGATGCAGAACCAATCTGGCCCATTCTGGAAATTCAATTGGAATTGAATTTTTGAAATGTAGAGCATAACAAAATAAAAAGAATTCAAGGTCACAGGTCAAGCAGTTATTTACACCTTCAAATTGACAATAAATCATCCAACTTTTGTTGATAAGTTTATAAAAAAACTATAATGTTTATAATTCTCCTCACTACAATATTCTATCAAGTCCTAATAAGAAAATTGTGACTAGAGTTATGTGGTTGAAGGACTTGACCAACCTGTGAGGATTGGTGTGAAGGGCATATAGGTAGAGCAGCTATTGCAGAGACATCAGATGGCATAGTGCCAGACCATGTTATCAGGAAGGTGTTGGAGTCTGTAGAGCTGATCCATTGCGATGCAAGCAGGCAGAGCCGGCTGCGGTAGCCCACCGCGAGTAAACTACCGCACGACGATAAAGAAACTGTGCAATGTGATAGCCAGCTGGAATCTGTCACCAAAAGTGGTCGCTGAGTAAAGTTAGGAGGGTTGGCTAAGCTTTTCTAAATATGTCAGGATAAACCGATATCATTTTCATTCCTATGCAAATTTTATATATATTCCTATTGGAGCAGATGGTAGCAGGAGACGACAGATGAAGACAGTTGCTTTTTTACTTACTAAAGAGTTCATTCCACTCTCAAGAGGGTAGTGTGTAGTGTTCTTCAAATGTCACATGGTAGTGTGTAGGGAGTCTTCAAACGTCTTTTTTTAGTATATGTATTACCTAGCATATAAGAAAACTTTAATTTGTAAAACCAAGAGCATCTGCCAACAAACTGTTATGCAGTTTGTCAGAAACCAACTTCTGTATTTTTGTTTGAATAAACGTCTTCAATCAATCAATCTCAACATACTATTTTAATTTGCGTTAAGAGTAGTCTAAATTACTTGGTTTAGATACAACTTACCTTCTTTGTCTGGAATAAATAGAGCTCTGGCTAAACTCGACACGTCTCCACAGTCTGCAATTTGATCAACCTGACACGCCATAGTATTTCAATTAAAAGAAAATTCAATAGATAGGCATTTCTTTAATACTTCCGTGCTTGCAACAATCAATCCCTCTTTGATTGAAACACGAAACACGAGAATGAGAAAAACGAAAAACAAAAACCATCAAAATCTAAATCAAAATAATAGTCACAGATTATAATTTAGCACAGGATAATAGTTCGATCTGTCAAGGGGCTAGCTGACATGCAGAATGAGATGGCTAAACTCAGAACCTCATTGTTCTGAGCTCAGAACAATAACTATATAATAAGGTTTTCAAAAGGATATTTTAAACTAGCTGTGCCCCGCGGGGATACCCGCGGTTTATAGATTTTCCCTGGATTAATACATAGATTTTTAGCCTATGTATTTATACAGAGTGTCAGCTAACTCGATACAAAATTTTATCAAAATCGCACCAGCCTTTTAGACGTGAAGACTTAACAAACATACAATCTCACCAACTTAAGTGTGATGATGTGATGTGATTAGTGTGATATATTACGTGATTTGATTGTATTCGTTTATCTACATTCATACTCCGCCTAATTAAAATTAATTTTCTTTTAGCAATAATTAAAATAGGAACAATATTTGTGGAACAAATTAGTTTTTAGGGATCCGTATGTGAAGGGTGCCTAACGAGACCTCAGTATTATGCACACACGCTGCGACTTCTTACCTCACGCTTACATATACGGCTGTGTGCTGTGTCTTTCTTATCTATGGTGTGTTTTGAATCCGAATAAGTAGTCTGTTATATTAAGTTACAAGAATTACCCGTTATCAACCCTTGTATGTGTCCACTGCTGGGGCACGGGTCTTGCGTATGCACCTTTGTTCCCAACGAGTCACACCCCAACGAGTAACAGTGTGACTCGTTGGGAATTTTTTTCCCAACCAGTAACACCCCTGTTGGGGGTGTGACTCGTTGGGAATTTTAAATTCCCAACGAGTCACACCTGTCTAGAGCTAGTTTACATCAATGGACCTTATCGATATTCACATCGCGATACAGAGGTTGATCATAAGAGTGAGACAGGTAGATACAGGAAGTGAGCCTTCCTGTATCTACCTTCCTGTGTCAAGTTGAGAGAAAATATATAATTTTCATAAACCAGTAGGTTTATATTGAGGTTGTATTTTTTTAGTTTGCTATAATTGGGTCCCTATATTAGACCAGGTACGCCTGTACCCCGTGGACGCGGTAAACATGAGATTGACGTACTCAATTGTTTTATTCATTTGGTAGAGTACATGGATCTCTACTTTTTGGTAGGTACCGTTAATTTTATTTATTGTTTATGCGGTATATGTTTACCTATATGCCGCGCAACAACTAATTGTGTGTCCATTTGAAACTTTTTGGTTGTTGATAACTTTTTGTGATTTATTACCTTTGTTAAAGATATCCCTAAAGATGTACATATGTACTTTGTAGACTGACTTCTTATGTAAATGTTTTTATTATTCCGACTCTATTCTGGAAGCGACATGAATGTCAAGCGTGACAGCGCGTTTAAAAACAAGGCTGATTAATATAACTTTAGAATAATATTGCATTATATTATCATTTATAGCAGAAGCTAGCAAATACCTACTTTGATGCTTGATTGTGGTATTGTCAAGTGAGACGCTATGCTAGACTTTGCGAGGACAAACCTACAAAGCGTACTTTTAATATTAAAATGTTATTATAATAATTATGATTGTGATACATACCGAAATATTCAAGTCATGTTTTAAGTAAATAGGTCGATGCTATATTTTATTTGTTGATTTATAATGATTGTAATAATAAACCTTCGATAAATGCAAGGTAAGTAATATTTTCTTTTAAAATCCTTGACACAGGTTACTCGAGGTCAGACACAGTATCTATTATCTCTCACTCTGTTTATATACCCATCTCTCGAAAATTCGATAACGTCCATTGTACTAGACAAGAGTAAGCAGTGTGACTCGTTGGGAATAAAAAAATCCCAACGAGTAACAGTGTGACTGGTTGGGAATAAATTATTCCCAACGAGTCACACCCTCGACAGGGGTTCGTTGGAAATTTTTACATAAAAAATTCCCAACCAGTCACACTGTTACTCGTTGGGGTGTGATTCGTTGGGAACAAAGGCGTATGCACAGTGCGAAATTTCGTAATTCAATAAAAAAAATAGGTTGAAGACCTTCAATAACAAAGTTGAAGTGGAGATGAGCAGGGCTTGTAACTAGTTTTTACTTACATTTGTATCTAGTTACTTACTACAATTTTTAGATCGGTCTTTTAAATATTTTATTAATTCAATTTTTATTAAGAAAAATCCTTTTGTTAATAAATCCTGTTAGGACTTCATGTTTCCATCCATCCAAATATTTTTAACAGTAGATTCATAGTAAAGTTATAAATACTTACCAAAGGATATTCTAATACATTATTGCATGATTACACGATGTTTATCCGAAAATTATCATTTATCCGACGAAACTTGAATTGGCGGTTTTATTTATCAAAATTTTAAAAATCTTCAAAAAAAAGAATCTTCTCCTTCTTATGATGTTGTAAAAAGTTGAACGATTTGTAATTATCAAATATTAGATTTTTTTATTTTAAACAATATTTTAAATCAAATGTGTGTTAATTATTATCTACCCCTGTCATAACATTGATCTATATATTTATGTCTATCTAGTTATTTTCTATATTTTAGTATATGTAGTTTAAATAGTTCTTCCATAGTTAGGCAGATTTTTCAATATTTATGTAGTATATTTGGTACGCGTATATAGAACCGCTTTTTACTGCTTTTCCGACTCTAAGATTTGAAGAAGAAATCTCTTTCAGAGATAAACCTATCTACATGTTATTTCTTATGTAATGTCCTGTTAAATGTTTCATGTGCAATAAAGTATTATAATAATAAAACTACTTCCTGAAGTTCCTCAGTGCCATGAAGTATTATTCAAATACAGTATGAGCGATTTGACATTTATTACTTTTTTTTTTTTTTTTAGTTCGTCCCGCAAGGAACCGGCTAAGGTCTTAGACCATGCTGCCACGTCTTTGGTTTTTGTTCTTCATTATGAGTGACATTTATTACTTTTTAAGTAGAAAAATATCTGGATCATATTTCTTCGACTGTACAAAAGTGACCACAGAGCATAAAAGTGACTGACCGACTTTGATTTGCTTCAATCACAGTTTTCTCTCCCAATAAATTTTCGATCGGTGTTGCCCCTTGTATTTACCCCCTTTTATTAAAGTTTTACGTAATTTTATTAATGTAGCAATATAAAACTGTAGATACATAATTAACTAGTCGTTTCATAATATTTATGAACTATTTTATTATGTTTATTTATATTTGGTTAAAAGTTCCTCAACTACTGCAATGTGCGCTGTCTGTTGGAAATAAAAAGTGCTATCTATAATATCTGGCAACGCTGGATGTTGCCAGAAGGTTACTTTTGTAACCTTTTAGGTGATTTTTAACTAAGTCAGGTTACTTTGAGGGTACATGACACAAAAGGTTACTTTTGGTTACTTTTTTGTGAAGGTTTTTTTTACTCATTTTGAAAAACGGAACGCAAAGATCTTTTGCTTGTTGGCAGCATTGTTTTCGTTTCATCGTTCATTCATAATATACAACTCACTCACTTACTCCCTTCCTGTCTCTCTCTCTCTCTCTCTGTGTTTTACAGTAAGGCCCGCCACTGTCTTACAATCCTCCACCAACCCGGACTTGGCCCCCGTGGTGGAGTATGGCCTAACCTTCCTGCGATGCAGGAAGAGACCCATGCCCCAGCAGTGGGGACATACAAGGGTTGATAACGAACATTTTTATTTTATTTTTAACGTTTTGAGTTTAGGCTACTTATTTAGGCTACCTCGGCCAAAATTGGGCTACTTTAGGCTACTTAAGCTTTGAAAAACGGCGATATCATTCTGTAAGTCGTTGGCAAAACTGGTCGTCGTGCGTGACAGTGACAGAAACGTATCTTACTCACATCGTATTAATCTGTGTCCTGAATCAAAATAAAACCATTTTTTTCGTGGAGGCCACGGGCCTGGGCTATCGAGCGAACATATCAATAATCCACACAAATCTTTATTCGTGGCGATGATTAGTGACGCAACAGAAACCGGCCGATTATCATTTCTACGCCATCAATCGATCACAAGCATATAGATCAAGTTTCCTTCCGTTGTATCCTCCGCCGATTACTGTGTCATGGGGTGCTTTCAAAGTAAGAAAGATAACGGGGACATACACCCTAACGTGTTTAGAGTAGTAAATATTGACGAGAACGGCGCGGACCTTTGGTCGGGCCAACTGGAGATCACGGATACCGACTTGATACTGTACAGAGAAGGCCGCGATGCAACCGTGTGGCACCTTGCTTATTTGAGGCGATACGGCTATGATGGAGAGATATTCAGCTTTGAATCAGGTATGTATTTAATAGGTATTGCAATAAATAGGTACAACTTTACCCACCAACCAGTAATAGTATAAAAACGTACATATCACATTAGGCTAAGCCTGTCCCAACCAGTGGAAAGTACGGTTTGTGGGTAAAGTTGGGGGCGGCGGCATAAAAAAGAAATATATTACATAAAAATAAATTTTTGATCTACTTTATTTATGAAAACATGATCCCTCTTACTAAATATTCTAACATTCAAAGAATTCTGCAGATTAAATGGTCAAGAAATACCATTTTAATTAAAGGAGACCATTCAAATTAGGCCCAAACCTCAAAGTGCCGACTAACGAAAAAAAAAAATCTAAACTGTTACGCACACTGTCCACAACATTTGATACTATGGTGCCAAAATAGTGAAACCTATAGTTTAGCTATTGTCAGACATTGAAAATCTTATATTCCCATACATTGGACCAAAAATTATTGTAACGTGTTTATAAAATATACATATTAGGGTTTGTGTAGGGAGTCTTCCTCAACACTTTTACAAGATAAAAATATTTTATTGCCAATATTATAGAGTTACATGCATGTTAGTTATGCTGCAAAATCTAGAAAACGGCATGAAGGTACTATATTGTATTGTTTATTAAAGTAAACTAACAACTATTGCTACTAGACGGAGTGTAAATCATCTAACATAAATATATAAGGCATGTATTGCTTTTAACGTCTGTTCTGCATTATTAAAAATGTATAGAAAAATCTGACCTTTAATGTGTACTAGTACTTAAGGTATTCATTTTAGAATATACCTAGGTTTCTTAGTATGAAATCAAGAAATCAAAGTGGCCCATCATTTAGTTTTTTTCGCTGGCTGGCACTTTCATGTTTGGGCCCAACTTAGCGTGAATGGTCTCCTTTCAAAAGTGTTAAGGAATTGGGTTTATTTTTATTATAAGTTTTATTGTCAGTTGAAGTATAGTTACTAGTTTGTTATTAGTTTGTAAGGGATTTTGGGAGGTGTGGAGGGCGAAGAAAGGATTCATATTAGTATATATATATCTATTCTTAAGCTTAATGTCACATGAGCGCTTGATTAAATTGGCCAGACAATACCATTTTTTGATATCTCTTTCAGGACGCAGATGTGTTACTGGAGAGGGCATCTTTGCATTCAGGTGTCGACGAGCCGGTGTGCTGTTTCGGACACTTCAACTTAATATACAGTTGCAAAATGTTGTACAGGACTCTTTAACCTTTCAGCTGCCACCCAATTTGCAGACAAACAGCCCAATGACTCGTCCCAGACCAACCCTTCAGGCAAGTGTGGTTCACAGGTCATCTATTGACAATGGACTGCCAACTCGCCCTGTGTTGCCTTTTCCAAGTAACAACCTTACAGACCATATTCAAAGTGGGGTTCTAAACAATGTGACACAATCGCCAAGATCTCCTTCAAACTCAGACATCCTGGAAGTTATGCCATTATGTCCTCGGCCACAGAACAATTCCACCCATGTCACTAATGTCTATCAAGTGAAGGATTTCAAATCAAAAGAACACCACAACAATAATAACCAAGGTGAGCAAAGCTCTGATCCCAGACATCTCTACAGCAATGATTTTAACAGAGACTTAGCTTTGTTAAGAAATTCCTTGCGCCAGGAAGTTGCATTGAACACCATCAGAGACATTGAGGATGAGAAAAAGTTCTTACAGACTAGGTGCTTGACTGACCATATTCCTACGAACCATAACATTGCACCACTGTCACCCACACTGAGCAATGCCAGTGAGCACTATGCCCAGCTGAGTATCGAGCAACAAGAGGCTGCCCGCCTTTACATGAACATTGTCTCCAGTGAACCTAATACAGCTGATTTTAACAGAAATGACATTCCCACCACACCCCTCACACCAAAACAACCAGACTACTGCAATTTTGGTCTTGGCAAATTGGAAATAAATTCCTATGCAAATATATCTCTCGGTGAGAAGGTAGAAAGTGTCAACAATGCAAAACAAATGGCTCTTACCGATGTTGCTGAGAAATCACGCAAATTTTCGGAATCTGACACGTTTCCGTCATTGTCCCCCACTGAAGAATTGGAAGTCAACTATGCCATTTTGGATATAGAGACTCATAAGGACAGTGCAAAGTCCCTGAGAGAGGTGATTTCACCAGAGAGTCAATCAGATGGCAGTTCGAGGATGGAGGGCGTGATGTCGCGCCGCGGCCGCCACGTGTCGCAGAGCAGTCTGGAGAAGACTGCGGGCCCGGCCCCGCCCGCCAACGTCGGGTACACCACCATCGACTTCGATAAGACGGTCGCGCTCACCTCCGTCGCTACTGGACAAATGGAAGCTGAGACAGAGGCTGATGCCTCCAGAAAAATAAAACATAGTAATTCCAATGCAACCAGCAGTCCCAGTAGTGCAGATAGGAATAAATGATGTTGCCACGATAGTTTTAATTAAAATACCAAAGAGTGTATTCTTGCCAAAACACTAAAGACTGTGAATGTATCAAAGGAAGTGAATGGATTGGTTGGAACGAATGGATTGTCTACAAATTGTGTGATACTAAGTTTTACTTTTCTTTGATATTATTTTATTAAATTTAAGGTTACAAATATTTAATTGGTGTATTGCCACATTGGAATTGATGTACCTATTAAAGGAGTTAGCGGTAGGTAGGTAATTGTTGCATTTAACTCCAAATGCAAATTTACTTTTACATTTATTACAACTGCCCTATTTACAAAGAGTAAATATTTGTTCTTGTACGGGTCTCCATGACCAAACATTGCAATTGTAAGCTTTCTTTTTGATTGCTTGTTTTTTATAATAACTATTTATTAGGGTAAAATTTACACTATAGATACGGAGTTATTTCAATGAATGTCTAAAAAATCATTTTATCTTTCATGGTACCTAAGTTCGCGTGTAGCATCGGCGCCCAAGTAGGTTACGAGTACGTACGGATAAACAGTTTCATGAGTAAAGATGAAAGCTATGTATCAATATAAACATTTTTAGTATCGTGGTTTGTGATTGAATACAAATAGGTTGATACATGGCCGTACCTGACGATATCGCCGGCATTCAGTTTAAAGGTGGTTTAAAGTGTTACTGTATCGGTGTTTAGACACTAATAGGTACATACGAGCAATGCTTGTAATGTATGCAACTCCTTAGAGGTGTCTAACTCATACGTAATTGCACACATAGTCAACACAGGCGGCTCTATTCTTCTGAATATGTACAAAACAATGTATGCCTTATTGTTTTTATAATGCACACGCTTATAGTAAATGTCTAATAATTATTGGAAATAATTATAGTATAAAAACGTGTATGTGTTCCTTAACACGTACCCTGTTAAAAATAATTCATCTTAATTCACGTCAAGCAATAGAGAGGGAATGTGTTAAAATAATAGGTGTCAAATAGAATGATATTGAATTAGGAGTAAGTTATTCAATTACTTCTATTATTGTGAACAATATGGGTTATTCAGAAATTGCGCAAATCCTGAAACGTATTTCAATAGTATCCTTGCAGATCCACGGCACAATTACTACTCAACTGCTTGGGTACGTGGGTACTTTTGATTTCCTCCTACACAACTGTAATATTTAAGTATGTTTTTCATTATTTTCTTCTGTTCCTCTTTTGTATGAAGAAAATATGTGCGTGGCTTTACGCTGTTTTGTAGTTGCGCTGTCTAATGGATGATACTTCAACCGTATGTGTTAAATATTATAAACATTCTTCTATGATTAATGATTTTCCCAACGTTGCTAATGTACTACAAACATCAGTTTAGTAAAATTATGTACAAATACTAATATTTAATAAAATATACACCGTAAAAATAAATTCGATGAACAAAAACGCAAACTCTAAATGATATAGGTAAGTATTTCAGGAATTGCGCGTTTAAACAACAACCCGTTATATTGTAGAAATGTCTTGGTTTCAGGGACATTGATCATTCTTCCGTATTCTGTAATTAACTCAACTATATATTTTCGATAAATTTATAGTAAATTAAGGCTTTTTGGTGTTGTAGGCCTAAACAGGGTGTTAAAAAACTAACGCCAAATCCGAAGGCGGACTGACACGACGATGCTCATGCATTAAACAGATGTAATGGTTGTTAAAAAAAATCTAAAAATGTTGCTACATAAACTAGCGCTGCGCTTGGTTCGATTCCCGATGTTTTGAATAAATTGCAAGTTGTGACTGTAAATGACTTTTATATTTTAAATTAAAAGTAAAAACATTAACAAATTTTGAAATAATTCTGTGTGAAGAATGTTCGGTACACGATGTAATGATCTCACAAGTCACAAGCCGTTGATTTCCATGTGGAAAAATGTTCGTAATAATGCATAGAATACGCTGAGTTCGGAAAGGGCGTTAGTAAATTAACATCCGATATGAATGTTAGCGGACACACCTACTTGTAAAAACACGATTCCTCTAAAACACTGTTCAGAGTCAGTTTAAATCATCGGTTTTAATTCTGTTCTGCCTCTTGAGTACTGTTTTAAGGAATCGTGTCTTTATAATTAAGACCATAAGTAGGTATATTTATATTACGAAGACTGCCGATTTTACCATGAAACCTAAACGCAATCGTGCCTATTTCATTGAACTACAAATCATGCTTAGTTTTACTCAATCGCTTCCGCATGTACCTACCTACATCGAATTGAAATGTTAAACTGTCAGTCTTATAGCAGGAATTTCTAAAAAAGCCAGTTTATAATATAACAGAAATTCTTCTCGTAAACTAACCTCAACTCGTGTCTTTTAGTTACATAGATTTTATATAAATATGACCGTATGATTTGTAGGTTTAGGAAACATTAAGCTAGAAATAATTATGAAGCTTCAAACTTAGATTAGTGTCCAGTTCAGTGGTAAAACCGGCACTAATTATGTGAACTACGAATCCAAATAAATTGCCAATGAGTTTTGTGTGTTGAACAGACTAGCCATGTTGCTCTATATACATAAGTTGATATGATACAAAGCCATAGGTATATTGTTGTTACCTCAGTAGGTTTCAGTCGCAATATTTTGATCTTTTTAGAAAGCTTTTGTGTATAGTATTTTATTTAATAAAGATGTCTAGATTTTTAAAAATAGTTTTATTCCTTTCAGTCTCCTATGTTCTTCTAGGAAGATACATGTATACCAATATTATTTCCTTGTTACTCTGCAACTATGTATCCGAAGTGGTATATTAAAGAGGATCCGTCGTCGCTGAATGTAGGCCCGTTAGAGCAAATCGTAACGTTTACAAAATTTCCCGTTCGCTAAACGTAATATTTGCAAAATGTCCTTTACTCAAAACAATATTATACTTACGAGTACTCAGCGAGTTTTGGGTCCAGAATGATTTCATCGAAAAGTGACAGAATAAAGATGAGTCAATGGCACAATTCATAATGCCTGAAAGAGCTTCTCGGTCTCGGTCCATGAGTGTAAAGAGCTGGCAAGCATCACTGCCCTACAGGTTTATTTCTCGGATCGTTGATGGTAGTCAAGTATGGGAAACGAAAAACTTTAAAAACCTATTTAGAGGCTAAAAAATCCACCCATGCCGGGATTAGAACCCGCGACCTCTGGCTATCCGTGCCAGCGCTCTTTAGCTCAGTTGGAAAGAACGCTGGCACGGATAGCCAGAGGTCGCGGGTTCGAATCCCGGCATGGGTGGATTTTTTAGCCTCTAAATAGGTTTTTAAAATTGTCCTTAGCACGGGTTAGTGCATTAAAAATAATATAAACGAAAAACTATTAGAATTTCACACATTCCCTGGAAAAATTCTATTCACGATATATCTATAAATGTTAACTCTCATTTTAGGGGCTCACTACCGGGAACCTAGGATCACGGACCTGGGACTACATAGCGTTAATGCTATTGACTTCTGTGTGGATGGCAAGCCATCTGCATCGTGGTGTTTGCCAAGGGGACTCGCTGATTGTTGCCCAGAGTGCGCTCAGTGAGTACGTCGTTCGGGGAGACTCTCAGATCATAGAAAGAAGAGAAGGCTCCTTTCAAGCACTCCAATGCTAATTATCGATAACTGATTTTAGTAGTTTTTTACGACCCATGGTCCTTAAATTACTATCAACATGATTGATTGTTCTTTGACTCTGTTTCCAAAACTGTGAAAAACGATAGTTAGGTTACCTACTGCATAGAACCCAAAGGGTATCCGCCAAAATTGCCCCAGTCCCGGCGCAAAAGAATTGTATCTCAGATTTTAGATAATTATTAGTACAAACAATATCAGGTGTCGCTATTAGCTGATTCGGTGGCTAACATGTTTTTTTGCCCAGAGAAGTTTCATAGGCGCTACATGCAAAAATGACACTTTTTAAGAAAAACTTCATTTTACTGTACTAATTGACATTGAATTGGCAAAAAAAATAAAACACATGATATAAACACGTTATCACATACCTATGTAATATAATACATACATAATATATATATATATACAGGGTGTTAGGGTAAACACCGTTATCCTTGAAACTGGTAATTCAGACCATCAAACTGAACAACTTTCATTATGGGACCAACAATAGAAACACAAAAAAAAATCAGCTGCCTCATACATACTCGTAATAGCACTGTCGACTCGACTGAAATGTATGAAACAGTTAATTTTTTTTTTGTGATTTCATTGTTGGTCCCATAATGAAAGTTGTTCAGTTTGATGGTCTGAATTACCAGTTTCAAGGATAACGGTGTTTACCCTATGCGGAATATGTTCGACAAAATAATTTGAACAGAGTACGAGTAACATTTACCAGGCTGGATGCAAACAATCCACAAGTAGCGGATTTTCCCCAGCTGACGTACGAGGAACTCATCAAGTTTGCGATAGGCACATACCATGTAAAAATCGCAAGGTCTTATTGCAGTGAGCACACCAAGAGAACAGGTGTGTACGAAATGGAAGTATACAGACACTCTGAACAAATGGATATTCAAAACGGCCAAATCGTTAGGTCTCAATTGCAAGCCCAACCAAACGTCTTAATTCGATGCCGCATAAATTCACGCCACGTGAGATCAAAAATATACTACACATATATATTATTTAACACCGCAAGTTCTGGGATTGACGCAATAAAAGAACATTATTGTTCATGTATTCATGGTCAACGAACACTGGGCAGTTGCGCCCATGTTATAAGTGTGATCTATTATCTGGGATGGGCTAGACACAATGATCATGAAATAGACCATCCAGCTATAGGCCTAGATTCGATATTAAGAGATTTAGATACTTGAAACATGTATAAATAAATAGTGGTTTTATTTTATCTCTCTTGGTACACCAAATAATAACATTAGGACCTATATATACCTCACACAATTACATAAGAAGATAATAAATCAGAAGATAAACTAGCAGGATTTATTATTTTTTGTATTTTTATATACATTACATTCGATGTAAACATGTCCCTCAAACAACACAGAATCACAACATAACAACAATAAACTCAATAACAACATTATGTACTAGAATATATATGGGTAGGGTTTTGTGGGACAATTTATGTAATAATTAAGTTTGTCATTATTTTAATAAATACAATACAATATGTGTGTGTTTTATTCATTTTTTGCCAATTCAATGTCAATTAGTACAGTAACATGAAGTTTTTCCTAAAAAGTGTCATGTTTACATGTAGCGCCTATGAAACTTCTCTGGGCAAAATAACCATGTTAGCCACCGAATCAGGAAATAGTGACACTTGATATTGTTTCTACTAATAATTATCTAAAATCTGAGATACAATTCTTTTGCGCCGGGACTGGGGTTTTTTTCTATGGGATTTGGCGGAAACCCTTTAATCGGATTTTTCACCCTTCTGCAAATCTATAATATCTATAAATGACTATCTAGAAAAGGTAAAATGAAGTAAAGTCAAGAGCGGTATTATAATTTTGTGGTCACGATTCTAGGGATCCATCAATGACAATGGTACTCTCCAGTTCTTGTGAACTAGTATTTTACAGTTCACAAGAACTGGAGAACTTTTAAATTGCACTGCTTCTCCTCACAATAATGGTCACTGGGAACCATCGGATTGACATATGATGTACCTACATTCTCGGGCGTGTGTCATCGCCTGGAAAGCGTGATGACAACGTTTCCAATACTACGCTAGTGTAAGCTAAGTAATAACAACATACCGGCTAACTGCTGCTATGCGTCCAGCGTTCCACTACTTGCGTAGTACTCTCGCTTTCTTGAGAGAAACCCGGTCTTCATAGACGTATAGCGTACAAGTGTCACACGACGATTCACAAGTGTCGGTCGTTTTTCGCTGCTATGGCTTCCGTCAATATTGGACAGGCCGTCGCCTACAGTCTGCTAACTGTCGCCAGTAAGTCCTATTGCTTTTGTTTTTGCTTCTGCTACTTGTACATAGGCATCGATAGATGTTTGATAAGTACAACAGAGCAAAAGTTCTAACTAAACAGTGAATTTAATCATCGCACCGAAGGGCCGAGTTTCATAAAACTATATTCGTAGTTACTTTGGACAATTAGAGTTACTTTGCGTGGCACAGTCTACTTGTTAAATCTGTGGGTTAATCGACTTTGAAATGTATATCAAACTGTCAGAGTGACCATAAATTGTAGTTTTATGAAACAGCTGAAAGCATTTTGGTGCATACTCATAAGATAAGAATTACAATGTACGGGAGAGCTAAGTAAGCATTCCGCTTTCGCACACAGTTTAAAGTTTAAAGTTACATAATCAAGGCGAGTCGATAATTAGTGGCCGAATCCTGACGTTTGCGGGAGCAATTTGTATGGAATTTTACAGTTACATTCTACCAATCAGGAGCCGGCGAATTTGTCAATCAGATCAACACACGATACCTATCTTGATGTTTTATAGTAGTTTGGTTTAACCACAAGGTTTAACCAAACTAGAGGACATTGTTACGTAACAATGCCATCTACTGAGCATATAAATATTTCCTAATCTTTACTTGTAAGAATAAAATAATCTGCCCACACCGAAAGGTTCCAAAGCAGACCTATCAAATATGACTCACTTGCCCAGATCTGTTCAGCAGTCTGAAGATCACCAGTCTGTCGGTGCCTGAGGTGGTACCAGTGTCTGGTGTAGTGATTCTGGACTGCGAGTACGCGGTGAACGACGACAGGTTCGCGGTGCGATGGCTGCTCAACGGACAACTGGTGTACCAGTGGCGTCCTCATACGGTGCCGGTCGTGGTCGGGCCCCTTGTGGGGCGACTCGACAACGTCACTGCGAAGGGTATGTGATGGCTAACTGCTTTTGGTTTCGCTGAGAGCCCACGGCGGCCACAGAAAGATAAGCCGAAAATTCTTTGATGTATGTAGGTACACCATTTCCCTTAGAAGAAACGTGGCGAACACAGACGTAGTGGAGTACGGATAAAAATCCGTGCTTATTCGACCAACATAACGTGAGTGATAGTGCGATTGCTGGCTAGAGAAAATCCATTTTCGAGGCGTGCACTCTGTCTCAGAGTAGGTACTACGTATAGTCTATAGTGTAAGTGCACGATAAGCGAACTAAAAACAATTACCTAGGTATAGCCAGCAATAGCCTACAGCAGTCGATAGACTTAAAGCAGCTATGTTACGATGGATACTTAGGTACACTTAAAACAGCTAACCCCTCTGCGATGCAGACGTGAGTTGAAGGCGCTTCAAGGTACTAACTAGCCCCACCGATGGAATAAAATCATAACTTGTTTTATCATACGTTTTTTTCAAAAAGGAAACATAATAATCTTAGCCACTATGACAACTATTTTTAGAACCTAGAGTAGAGTCTAGGTTCAACAACCTTGGACTTCACTAAACGGTCGTTTTTAGCGGAAATCAATTAAATTCCTATGATGTTGATTCGTGTACGTAATATCTTACACCAAAACTGAAATGAAGAAAGTCTCTGCGGTGGGTGTCGCGTTTTGGGTACTTGACTGTTGATCAAAAACGCTTGCGCGTGACAACATCGGAGGCAGGTTTGGCGTGAATTCAACGGGATGAAACTGAATTTTGGCGTCGTTTCATAACAGTGGATCCAAGTTTTGTAACTTGGAGCCACCATTATAGGACCCCAGAAACCAAGCAACAATCGAAACAGTGTACTTATTGCTACTGGCGAACCTGCTCCGAAGAAGGCAACAGCAGTTTTATCGGCCAATAAAGTTTTTTGGGATGTACGTGGGCTAATCCATATTGACTACCTAGAGAAGGGTGAAACGATTAATGGCGAATATTATGTCAATTTATTGGACCAATAATATATAACATTTGACGTGTAAAACGACCGCATTTGGCTAAGAAGAAAAACCTCTTCCATCAAGACAATGCTTCGAATGATTGCCTAAGTCGTATTTTATTGAAGGAATCGAAGAGGCAGAGAAACGCTGGATGAAGTGCATTGAGTTAGAAAGACACTACGTTGAAAAATAACTGATTAATAATAGTTAAATAAAATTTACTCTTTGTTTAAATTTACCAGACTTGACTTACCATGACTCCGCCCTCGTATCACAGCTATTGAAATGAAATGAAATTGTTCATTTGCACGAAAAGTGGTAGGTACATCGTTAGCAGCTGGTAAGATATTTATAAGTTTCTTCACAATTCACCTCTTTAGGCGTGCAAAAAATTTAATTAAATTGATATATTATTTACAGTGTCATAACATATTATTATTTACAAGATAAATATATTTATTTCTATTGAATAAAAGCATTTTTCTATAAGCCATTTGCGTAACTTTCTTTTAAATAGGGCTAAAGGCATCTCTTTTAATAACTTTGGTAGGCTGTTATAGATTTTTATCAACATTCGATAGCAACTTCTTTGGCAAAACTCTGTTCTACATGGGGATAGACGATTTTGTTTGGGTATCTCGTTCTGTAATTATGTACTTCTTGGTGCGTTGTAAATATATTTTTATGACTGAGCAAAGCAAGCCATTTCATAGATGTAGAGACTAGGCAATGAAAGAATATTTAGTTTTTGAAACAGGGGTTTGCAAGAGTCCAAAGGGGCTGCGCCGCAAATTGCCTGTATGCAGCGTTTTTGTATTATAAATACCTTATTGATATTAATCAATAAGGTATTTATTGATATTTATCAATAAGGTATCTATTTATTGATTAATATCAATAAGGTATTTATAACTGGCGTTTCCCCAAAGTATGAGACCATATCTCAAGACTGATGCCACATAGCCGTGGTATGCAATAAGGGCGGTAGATGTATCAACTGTTTTTTTAAGCCTATGGAGAGCGTAGACAAACCTGTTAAGTTTACTACAAACTTTTTCTAAATGCGGGAGCCATGTGCACAGTTTAAGATCTTTGATACTTACTTTTTGAAAAAAACATATTATAAAACAAGTTATGATTTTTATTCCATTGGTGGCACTAGTTAGCATCCCAAGGCGCCTTAAAGGTGATTTATTTGAACGTCAGTAGACGTTCAAATAAATCACTCCCGTTTGCTGGACACTCATTCGCCCATAAGAGACTGCAAGAGATCGTTTTCAGCTAATGTCTAAGACTTGACTTCATCTACACATACTCCGACCAGGGGAGGGAGGCAGGTGTCTAAAATGCAGAGTTCTCAAATATAGTCATATTATTACGGCTACTGTTGTTTCATTGACACTACCTATTGGTAGTCTAGTAGTAGTAACCAATCCCTTTGTAATGTTAAGCCGTCGCGAGGCCGTACCTACTACTACGATCCTAGTATCAATCCGCTGCAGTGCGAATATAAGTATTTACTCGTACGCTCGACCGTCGTCAACGGAAAATCAAAAGCCTAAATGGTTGCTGATGTGTGCTGCTGATTTGCTGTCCTGCTGTATGGTGTCGGCCTAGAGAATAGCATTAACCCAAATTCTTCTTGCGGGTGTCGTAAAAGGCGACTAAGGGACACAAACCGGGGGGTGGGCAGCAGCGCCGCCTGCAGTACACTTCCACCAAACTGCGATCCCCAAACCGCATGCCCAGCGTGGGGATTATGGGCACTATCCCCCAATGATGACACAACCTTGGGCTATGGCGCTCATTAGGGAAGGGCTATGTCCAGCAGTGGACTAATATAGCATGAAGAAGAAGAAATGGTTGCTAGATGGAAAGCTATATAATAACCCCAGAAATCGCATGAGCATGGTTCAACAGGCTGGCACCATACGAGTACATCCATATACTGAACAGCCTGCATAGACTTTGAAAATTATTACCATGGGCTTCATGAAGCTTGATTTAGAGCCAAAATACGAACTACTCTACACTTTGTCCAAAAATTCAAGAAACCGGAAGTGAAACTTTAGTACCGGGATTATTGAAAATTAAGACCATTTACTACCTTTGATTAAGCACAATACATCTTTTTAATTAAATGATTGTACCTACTAGGCTTTAAAGCGGCTTGAAAATTTCTGTCAGTTAGACCAGCCACTGTCTTGCAAGCCTCCACCAATCTGGACTTGGCCCCCGTAGTGGAGTGGAGTATGGCCTAATACCTTCCTTAGGGAAGAGACCCGTAGTGCCCCTGGCCTCGGTGGGTGACATACTGGGTTGATGATGAATGCTTTTAAGTGCAAGAAATTGTAACTACCTAACACAGACAAAAAGTCTGCTGAGCAAAACCTTACTCTTTAATTGCTACACTTTTTGGACAAAGTAAACAAGCTTTGGTACTTTTTGTCAGTAGATAATGACGACTTGGAGCGTACGACTTTACACATCGTAGACCCCGAGCCTGAGCTGAGTGGCGATTACACCTGCATCCTGAGGGGGGACGATGGAGCCGAAGACCGTCAAACAAAGCATATGCAAGTGTTCAGTAAGTACTTTAAATAAAGTACGAAAATTTCAACGCTTTCAACGCCACTGTGGTAAGAACAGGAACTAAGATTATTTCCACAGCAAATTTAATGTCCACAGCAACCGTTTTATTGCTGTGGACAGCACATCAACCTTTACATTTTTGCTGCGCAGTGGCCCGAAAAGTACACGCTAGTAAAAGTTGTTGCTCTGTCGAATTAACGAGATTCAAACTGAAAGTTCTTAGAACTGGCCACTTGTAAACCATATAATAAAAAAATCTATTTAACTAGATTGACTATTTTGTAAATGGGGCTCTTTGCCAATATTATTAAGTTTTCATTCATTTGTTTTAAGATTTAACAGCCAATTGAAAATTGTCTGTGCCACGTAAGCATGAATTTAGCTAAGTATAGAAAATTTTCGTGCAATATTTTTTAAAACTTTCGAAGTCATCATTGTTGACTTAAGTCAACAAGAAAGTTATGATGATAGACTAGGGTTGGCCTTTCACGATGAAGCCCTATCTCGTGCCATTATTTACAACTGGTTTAATAAGTTTTAAGATGGTCGCACGAATCTCACTGATGATGATCTGCCTGAGGGACGGCCTTCTACAGCGACGACTGAAGATAAAATCTCTGTTACGCGACGCATGGTCGACACTGACAAAAGAGTGACCTATCAGCAGATTGCAATCTTAGGCATCGCTATGAGTCTAGTGCACAAAATCCTCCATGGACAATTAGCGGTCAGGAAGCTTTGTGCTGGGTAGATACCTCATAATTTAATGGTAGAAATATTTAGCGGAGGTGACTCAAATGCTGTGTTCGACATATACGGGTTACGAAAGGTAGATGTGTTGTTACGAACCCCAAAACAAAAGAGGATTTGATTTTGCTCAGTGGGTGTTTCATGATTAAATAAATTATACTTTATTGCACATGATACATTAGATAGGACATTACATAAGAATATTGTACAAAGGCGATCTTATCTCTTATCCGAGGAGTTGCCGACGAAAGCGAAGAGAGGTTGAAGCGTGGGAAAAAAGATGGTGGCGATTTTCAATGGGGATTAGTGGAATAACCCGCCTCGGGTCGTTCATTGGAAGGACGGGTCATTTCGCTCTAATTGTTTTAGAGTATCGACAAACAGTTTGTGTAGAGTGGTAAACTAGCAATTGATTGCCACTTGTTTTGGAAAAAGTTCGGGAGAAACGACCTCGCAAAAGGATCCTCCTTCATCATGACAACGCCTTGTCGCACAACGCCGAGCACACGATCGACTATCTGGCGACCTTAAACGTAGAATTACTGAGCAACGCGGCCCGAACTAGCACCTTGCGATTTTTATCGAACAACCTGTACTAGCACATTCATGAATAAATTTTCACATGCATCCCGAAGGGGTAGGAGACAAAGGCTTTAAGATTGTTCTGGTACTCCGCTTTGGACACTGTTGTAAGCAGTTTGCAGGCAATATAAGGGTATCATGAGTAGAAAGTTACGAATAATAAAAGACATAGATCCGAAAGCTTTGATAGAAACATCACGATGTTTCTATCAAAGCTTTCGGATTTCAATTCAATTCAATTCTTAATTAATAGCGAGATTTCAATTCAATCCTTAATTAATAGCTACCCAAGGATTCTGCCAATGTCGAGTTTTGGAGATAGCGACAGTTTTCCTTTTTAAATTTTTATTGTTTAAAAAAAACCGCAGGTCGGTTGTAGAGCTGAATACCTATTAGATAACAAAATACACGAAATACGTAAATAACTTGATAGATTAGCAAACAATAGTCGAATTTTGTTAGTTTTTATAAAATTACATATTTTAATAAATGGGGAGAATATACCAATTGTAACACATAACGAAAATTAGTGGGAAGAGGGAGATTGGAAGGAAGATAATTATATAGAAAAGAAGATAATTTTGAGCAGTTAAAAAAGATATGATCCGGAGACCCCTCGTCCAAACCGCACTCACACAGTTCCGAGATTTGGTGTGATGCGATATTAAGTATCGTCAATGCTTTTGACAGGCCCAGAACGCGAGTTTGCGTTGACAATTGATCACAATAAAGCTGACGTGGAGATCAATTGTGTTGCCAGGGGGCTCTACCCGCAGCCTCATCTAATACTCGAGCGAAACCGGTGAGGAGATACAAATTCATGTAAATCAAAACAAAAATTATTTCAAAACTACTTAGGATACAAAAAAATATTGAGTTTTGTGTGTGCCACATAATTTTCTTTGATGGATTAAGTTCACTTTGCTTGCCTTGAATACTTAATAAATCAATTAATCAATTAACTAAAATCAATAATTTTATGAAAAAGTAGTGAAAACACTGTTAGATTAGGGCCTAGCTAAAATACACTCGAGAGCAAAGAATCCGGGTAACTGATACCTGGAAATCTTGGAAACGAATAATTTACTTTTTACTTACTTCCTATGGGCTACATACCGGTGTGGGTTCGGGCGGGTGGAAGATTCCAATCTTCAAAATTTTTCTTCCATTTCGCTCGATTGATTGCAGGTTTTTTCATGTTCCTCATCTTCTTAAGCAGTCAATTCACCTCTTTTTTTCCGGCCCGCCCTTGGTCTCTTCTGTTGTGTGGTGGATTTGGACATTACTTTCGCCGCTCTGTTATCCGGGGTTATCCATAAGTTATGTTATGAAAAAAAATAATTTGATAAAATGATACTTTCGAAGATGGAGCTATGAAATTCCTGCATTTGTTTCTAATCTGTCATTGAAGTATATAAACTGTGTTGATAGAGTGAATTTATGCTCTACAATCAACATGCACGATGAAAGACTCAGAGTATAGAAGACTAGAGGATTTATTTGCATCGAAGAAAAAGTAGCCTACGGTGGTGGGTCTGTACTTGAGTGGGTCGGAATTTCTTCTGAGAGATCGTTTTTTAGGAACATCATGTATGCTCCACGAAAACTGATGTTTAACTAGCGAAAGACAAATGGAATAAATCCTAAATGAACACGTTGGTCCATTTATGGTCAATTGTAATAAAATTTGCTCTCACAGCGGAATGGCAGAATATTCTTCAAAATCGTTTAAGGGACAGCATGCCAACCCTTGTAAATGCAGTACTGAAAGCTCGAGGTGGCTTCGTGAAGAATTAAAATTCAAGATTTTCAACGATTTTCTATTTCTGTTTTACACCGAGATCAGCTGTTTGTTTTTACCTATGTTTTTTTTAAATAAAATGTAGTAACTCAAACAATTTATTACTTTCATTTAAGGGTATTAACACTATTATTTTATTTCTTTTATTATTATTTCTTTAACTGACCCAGAGTCATTGCTCTCGAGTGTAACCACTTCAGCACCTACATAACGTAGATTCACACTGCCTGCATACCGGAGCGTAGACGGAGACTGGGTTCATCCTCAAAGTCAGGACGTATAAAGAATTAAAAGACTACATACCTCGCCTCGCCCCCAGCAAGATAATGGGCCAGCAAGCGCAGCGCGTGTGGCGAAACGAGAGCCTGTTTGATGCGGTGAGCTCGGCGCGTCTGCCGCTCGGGGCTCTGCGGCGCGCGGACGCAGTCACGTGCCGGCTGCTGCTTCCGCCCGCAGGGTACACCGCCATGCGCGAGGTGCATCCGCAGCTCGGTCAGTGAAGCTTGGCACACACTACCTGACTCGGGCATACCACCCAAAGTCAGAGCGTGTCGAACAACATTCCGCTCAAAAGCGAGACGATATGCACACATTAACGTAATATGTGTGTGCCTAAATCGAGTGTAGTGTCGTTCGCAGACACGCAACACTCGCATTATCAGTGCTATACTGACCACCAGCTAGGCTAAGCATGCCAATTTGGTAACCAATTTGTTATACTATTTTTATTTTTAATGCACTAACCCAATTTGTTGCCTCACTTTGAATTGAAGCTCTGACTGCCTTATGAAAATTTTAAAGGTAGAAACTTCTAATAATAATTCTATGCTATATCTAGTGATCTAATTTGGGAATGGATAGAGGACACAGTTCTCAGAGAACATTCTCGCATGACGAGAACTTAACAGGGCGAAATTACGTGGCGGATGACTATTTACGAGTACAACCCCATCCAGACTCACGGCGAGAAGACTCGGCGAGAAGTTTGGCCGAGACTTCTGGCGAGAACTTTCAATTTATCCACTCTCTCATTAGTCTCATTTTTTCTCACTCGTGATCTGTTTCCCATCCGGTATGGACGACATTACTATTCAAACTGCAGCAGGTTTGGCTCAGCTCAGAGTGGACTTGCGAAAACGTTGTGATAGTCTCATTAATGCCTGTAGTATTACTAGATTGTTGTGTCTTATTTAGCTTGAAGACAAATTCTATTCAAGATTCTATCAAAGACATTCTATTCTATTCTTCTCTTTTCTCGCCCGAGAAATCCTTTGAAGCGACCAAAAATACCGACAACCATCGGAGAACAGGCGAGCGCGAGAACGAGACAGCGAGAAACTCCTCACGCTTCTCGCGTGTTGTCAGGGGTTCTCGGCGTGAGTCTGTATGGACGCCATTATTGTCTCCTCAGTGCTGATTAGTGAGCTGCGGAGAGCAGAGGTCCATAGTCTTGTCTCAAAATGAGGAATAACGAACTTGAGTTGAAATTTATCGAATAATTTCAATCCGAGCCTATTTTGTAGGATGCTAAACATCGGAACTACAAAGATAAACCAAACGTTACCCACAATCGTCTGGCTTTTCTTTTTTTTTAACTTTATTTTGAGTTACGACCATCCCAAAGTTATAATACGCAAGTCCACACAGAGCCAAACCTGCTGCAGTTTGAATAGTAATGTCGTCCATACCGGATGGGAAACAGATCACGAGTGAGAAAAAATGAGAGTGTGGATAAATTGCAAGTTCTCGCGAGAAGTCTCGGCCAAACTTCTCGCCGTGATCGTGAGTCTGGATGGGGTTTAAAGTTAGTCTTGCGAGAATTTTCTCGCTGGATTATTTCTAGACATGTCGTCTTCTGCTACCTGCGGCAAATTTTGCCCACTGGGTATACCTACTAGGCACTAGCAAACGCTTTGCGCGTGGTGCACCAGCCACCTGCCAGTACTGGTAAAACGGGAGACACTATCAGGGCCGAGTTTCATAAAACTATAATGCGTATATAAGATAAGATATTTTTTTATTTTCATTTATGACATTTTATCGCCACAAAACGCGTGACTATATAAGCCACATTTGCCTGGGTAGTAAGATGCGATGGCATGAGTCATATATATATATATATATATATATATATATATATATATATATATATATATATATATATATATATGTACAGTCGTGGTCAACTAATTAGGGACAATCTCTAGTTAAGCCAAATTGTGAATATTTTTTTATTTTCCTACGAGTCTTAACAATATTCCATATCTTTTACATGTAAGTGTAATTAATTAGTCATTTATGTGCGCGACGCGATTATACAAACAATAACAACTTCTTAAACATTAAACATCTCTACAGTATAGCTGATACATTATCATAGTGCTATTGGTTCAAAGAATGCTGGCTGGCCATTTAATTAGGGACACTGAGGTATTGCGTTCTAATTTCAAAATTTGAATTTTAATACTTTTTTGTTTCTTTTCTTATTGTTTAGTGGTCGTTTTGGCGGCAATCCAGATTTTTTATTTTAAGTTTTGAGAGTTATTTTCAAGAAAAATGGGCAAAAATAAAAGTTGCGATCCAACATTACGAAAAATTATCATGAAGTTTGTCGAGCGTGGTTGGTCATACCGTAGGATAGCACAACATTTAAATTGTTCAAAAACTATGGTATGCAATGCAGTGCAACATTTCAAGCGCTATACTATAACACAGCATGTGTCCAGAACAAAAAGATCGAGAAAAACGACTCCGCAAGAAGATAGAATAGAATGATAACCAGGTTAGCTAAGAAAGATCCGTTTCTAGGCTCTATTTCAATTAAACACGAAGTGTTTGGGGCAATCGAAAGAGCCGGTGTATCTGCGACGACGTTTAGTAGAAGCAGGGTTGTTTGGAAGAGTGACTCGCAAAGTACCGTTGTTGAAGAAAGAACATAGAAATGCTCGTTTGGCGTTTGCACGTAAATAAGGACATTGGACCTACGCCCAATGGCAACATGTACTTTTCTCTGACGAGACCAAGGTTAATTTGATTTCTTCAGATGGAAGGCAATATGTACGGCGTCCTGTAAAAGCGGAAATGAATCCAAGATTCACAAAAAAACAGGTGAAACATGGCGGTGGAAACATTGAAATGTGGGGTTCATTTTCTGGACGTGGAGTGGGACCTGTGAGGAAAGTTCAGGGTAACTTAGACCAACATCAATACAAGGCAATATTGGAAGAAACTATGCTTCCCTATGCTGAGGAGCATCTCCCTATTATATGGACATTTCAGCAGGATAACGACCCGAAACATACCGCCCATTCAGTCAAGTCGTTTCTTACCAGTCAGTTTGTATCGGTGCTAGATTGGCCAGCAAATAGCCCGGACCTCAACCCAATTGAGCACCTTTGGCACGAAATCAAGAAAAAAGTTGCCACTTATCGTAATACAAATTTGGATGAACTTCATGAAGCTTTTTGTGAGGCATGGGCAAACATTCCTGTCGAAACATGTCAGAAACTGATAATGTCTATGCCACATCGGTGTCAAGCGGTAATTACTAACAAAGGTTTTGCTAATGGGTACTGATTTTACACGTAATAAAATGGAGCTGTTATAGTACATTATGACACTAGTGAGCTAAGTTGGTCATTACAGACGAGGTAGGTTTACTGCTCGAGCCGAAGGCGAGAGCAGTTATGGAACCGAGTCTGTAATGACCAATGCTCACGAGTGTCATACGACGTTTTTCAACACACTTGTGAGGAAAATAAAAAACAAGCACAGGTAAATAAAAATAAAAAGTACGCTAAAAATACTGACTCAGAAAAAGAGTTCGCGTTCTTTTCCGTTTTCCATGTTAGGAAATTTTCATACGCTGCGACATATTTTTCCCTAGATTTCTCGGGTATCAAACTTTCATTGGCATTTTGCGCCTCATTAAGTATGTCTTGCGGAGTTAAAACCATATCCTCTTCAGTATCAGTACTCGAACTCGACATTTTCACAAAAAACAATGAAAAGTTTTATTTCTTGAGAACTGAGATTGAAAATGGCGCGCGCTTACTTTTTTAATTTGCGCGCTGTCAAATGTAGGCAAATGTAACAACTTCCATACAGCCTATAAATCAATATTTCTGAATTACAAGTTGGCTTTTAGATATGTCTATCTTTTTCTTATTTTGATTGCAATTTGATGAAAATAAATGTTTAGTTATCGTATTTTGATACTAACGTGCATAAAATATAAATTAAATTATTATTTTTAGATATGAATACTCTTTGCTGTCATTATTTGTCTGTAGTTGATAAAATTAAAACTATATTCCAAGGGGTAGCAGTAACTTAGCAGAAACCTTTGACAGTAATGCTGTCCTGCTTTCGCTAACCAACCTTCCATAAGAAAAAAAGAGATGGCACTACGTTTATCAATGCACCGATTTCAAGGTGCGTACATGCCCTACTGTCAAACGCTACCGACTAGGGATGGGCCTAACTCTCCATCGATGTCGATAAAAACATTGAAAAATGAAGACTCTTGAATTAATTGTAATGTATCTTTGTAATTATGTTTTGTTTGTTTTTTTCCTGGTGTACAATAAATAATGTTCTTATCTTAAACAATGTAATAAATTAAAATAAATTGTATTGTATACAAGTTTTCAGTCATGTTTTATCAAAAAAAGTAACAATAATTTAAAAAGCGACACTTTTTCACACAAAATTGCTTATTTATAATTATATTCGTCAACTTCAACATAATACTCTGTCTCGAATTTCTTGCTGAAGGCCTATGCTTCAGGAAAAAATCCGTGACGACGTATTAGATTGACGTTACGTTTCTTCCTCACATTTAGTTAACATACAGATCGAGCTAGGACCTTGTATTATATATAAGTTAATTGAAAAAGTTATCAAAACTTAATAGGGTAACTTAGTCGGTTTGCCGGCCACCTTCAGTTTTCGGCCATCACGCAGTTTTTACGAAATAATAAGAAAATAAAATAGGCCCGAGTAAAAAATCTATTGTTACCGCATAGATTCTAATGATGTCTTTGCCTACATAATTAAGTATCTTAGTAGCGTTTCATTTGTTTCGTCAGTTTTCCCTCGCGTTTCAAGCAATGTGAGTGTGTGTCGAAAGCAGAGAAAAAAATAGTGCGCGCCAATTATTTGCATGGTAAGTTACGACATTGTGTATTGATTTATCCACCAAAATATTACTATAATGCACAGTTAATATGTTAAACTGATGTTATTTTGATGAAAATGTCTATAATACTTAGTACTTTTAGTAAATATTAGGTGGACGGATAACTAACTTCAATTTTGACGAGCCAGTTGATTCTCGGCCGCCTGGCCGAAATCTGACACCGATCCTACGATTATAAATTCATTAATTTACCATTGAATAATCACTTTTTCCAAATCATATTGTTGAGATATAATTTAAAAAGTATCCTGATTTATGCAGTTAGATTTCGGCCGCATGTTTACTAATTGCATTCGTGCTTAAAATCCATTTTAATTGTTTTGTATAACGGTGGCCGGGAGAGGGACTTCGTAAATCCACTTTTCGGCCTAAGTGTAATAAAATGACCGAGAACTCTAGTAAATCTATTTATTTCAATAAGTTTCTCTTATATTAACTAAGATCCTGATCTAAGAGAACTCTTTCATCCTTGATTTGTTCGAAAGAGTTTAATTGTATATTGACATTGGCGGCCGAAAGTTAACTCCTTCAAATTAGGTTGTCGGCCATTTTATGCAAGGTGGCCGAAACCCGGGTTGACCAATTTTGTTTATCGGCCATGATTTATTGAGAGGCCGAAAATTGGTTAATGTTTTAGTTTTAAGTATAAACAATATTAAAAGCTCTTTGATTTTTTTTACTCATTTTATTGTTATTTAAAAACGATACACCACCATAAAAATAAGAGTTATTAGAAAAAACAAAATGGCCGAAAACTAACAAAACAAGTGGCCGTAAACTGAAATAGGTGGCCGGGAAAGGGCAAAATCCACACCTCACGATATTTTTATTTTTTTCTTAGATGAAGGTTTGAAAAATGGAAATTGCAATAGTTTTACGATTCAAAAGTATTTTATTTGTCCATTTTTGTTTACTCTGTCATTGAAAAAAATCGCTCTGAATATGAAAATGTCCTTAAATGGCCGAAAACCGGCTAAACTACCCTACTCATGTTTATCTTGAAATAAAATTCGAAAAGGAAAATACTATTGCTAATATTGATTAGGTAAATCCATCTTCGGCCGCAATCTGTCGCTAAAAGTTGCCAGCAAACCTTATTTAATAATCACAATATTATATTGCAAGTAATAATTCAGTAATTCGATGCACGCAGTAATTTAATGTGTCATGTGAGGAATGCTGATATTTAAATAAGTTTCGTTGACAGATTTTAGACAATAGATAGGGCTGGTCATCAACGAAGGAATTTTCGAACGGATGACTATACTACGTCAGTCTTCAGTAAATTTGATCAAGAAAGAAGAATATGACCGTGGCATTGGCAGATAACAGACATTTTTGCTCAGTTCCCATGTTCAGTACTGACCTGAAAACAAAAAGAAACTTAATAAAGGCATACCTACAAAAGAGAGCTACTTTAATAATAAAATATTCCATTATTGACTGATCCTGATAAGTAATTACATACTTTGAAGTAAGGTACAATTTGCATCTATGTGTCAGATATTTTTTGCAATAAGGTGATCACCACACAATTTATTAATTGTGAAACTAACAGCTTTGATGTTCATTCATTTAACATTTTATTTTTACCTTTCAACCTTTCTTAATCCATCTATCTATGATTTACACTGTTGGAGAGATGGTTTTTTTGTGGGAAAGTTTATGGTAGTTTGTATTATTGTTGGGTACGATTTAAATTCAGGACAAACATAAAACAGCTGATGGGGTTTAGAAAACCAATTTTTTACTCGTAGAAGTCTTAATATAAGCAACATCGTGATGTGGGAATTTAGGGCCTGTTTTTTTTATATTATCAATTCTCACATCACACTGTTTATTTAATATGATTTAGAAATACTGAAATAAAGATAAATTATTAAATGGATAAAGGCACCACTCGGACGCTGTGGTGCCTGGTACACTGTCTGGATGTAGAAGACTACTAAGGAAGTATGGTGAAAAAAATATTTTGTAAACTTTCATAGTTATTCTCGTTATGCTTGAAATCAAAATAAACTCCTGGGAGCATCCTATTTTGTAAAAACATGTCATAAGTGTATATGAAAAGGTAGCGATAAATATTATGTAACAAATGTTTAACTCTCTTACCATTACTTCAATTTTTACTGGAGTAAGGTGGGCACCACATCTTCCTTCAGGCGTGTTCACAATAAGTTTCTTCGTTCAAATCACTCGGGTCTAAAGTGCCTTGTGCGCAGTTTACAGTCGTTTCTGTCCTGCTTCTTATTTCTGCGTTTTAGCATGCTATTGCGTCCATATATCAATTTGGGAAAACTTGAACAAGAATAAACAATGGATTAAGTACTAAGAAGGAGTAATGAACAAGTATCGACTATACTACTACTATGGCGAATTTTCATCGACCATGCTTTTGTCATCACTAGTACAACCTACAAATGGATTGGTTTATTTTCCTAATTTTAGGGCGTAGAAGGGTTCTAGCAGCTACAATTACGGTAATTTTGGTTACCGAGTCGTTAGGAAGTTTATTTTCAAAGTGATATTTCATTCCTCGGTCCTTTTACGCGAGAAAATATAGGTTTTAGGTACTCACCTTTGGAAGTTCATATTATAAACTGCGTTTTCTTTGTTTCTTATATGACCTGCCGCAACCACGCACTTTTCACCTCATTGTGCATTTATCGTACAATATCCCAGGGTAAGTTGTTTGCACCAAAATGTTTTAGTTATTTCAATTTTCTAAAAGAATCCGACGACGTCTTCACAGATTTTACACTTGCGATAACCCGACTAAATTTGAAAACATTCAGAGTGTTGCCACTATTGTAAGTTACAATACCATCTTAATTTGGACTCTTACTCAGGGCATCAAGGTATCGTTTTGACAATTAGGCATGTACGCTGTCACGTGACCATCGTTTCTTCTATTGATTTAATTGTTCTGTGCTATATTCATTACAGCACTTGTGCTGTAATATTATTACGCACGCGTGTATAATGGACAGCATTATGGTTCTTAAACCGGTGTTATAAGAGTCACTTTACGAGCAAGTGTGTTGAAATAGAGCTAAGTTGGTCATTACAGACGAGGTGGGTTTACTGCTCGAGCCGAAGGCGAGAGCAGTTTTGGAACCGAGTCTGTAATGACCAATGCTCACGAGTGTCATACGACGTTTTTCAACACACTTGTGAGAAAATAAAAAACAAGCACAGGTAAATAAAAATAAAAAGTACGCTAAAAATACTGACTCAGAAAAAGAGTTCGCGTTCTTTTCCGTTTTCCATGTTAGGAAATTTTCATACGCTGCGACATATTTTTCCCTAGATTTCTCGGGTATCAAACTTTCATTGGCATTTTGCGCCTCATTAAGTATGTCTTGCGGAGTTAAAACCATATCCTCTTCAGTATCAGTACTCGAACTCGACATTTTCACAAAAAACAATGAAAAGTTTTATTTCTTGAGAACTGAGATTGAAAATGGCGCGCGCTTACTTTTTTAATTTGCGCGCTGTCAAATGTAGGCAAATGTAACAACTTCCATACAGCCTATAAATCAATATTTCTGAATTACAAGTTGGCTTTTAGATATGTCTATCTTTTTCTTATTTTGATTGCAATTTGATGAAAATAAATGTTTAGTTATCGTATTTTGATACTAACGTGCATAAAATATAAATTAAATTATTATTTTTAGATATGAATACTCTTTGCTGTCATTATTTGTCTGTAGTTGATAAAATTAAAACTATATTCATTACAGCACTTGTGCTGTAATATTATTACGCACGCGTGTATAATGGACAGCATTATGGTTCTTAAACCGGTGTTATAAGAGTCACTTTACGAGCAAGTGTGTTGAAAAAGATATTATAACACTGAAGATTATAAGTTTCGTGTAACTGTATTTTTCATTATACTTTACTGTCCTTAATTAAATGTCCACTACAGAATTGTACCTTAATATTTAATAAACATGTTTAATCTTTGATATTAAATACCTTTTCTATTTATTAAATCTTTTATTTACAGCCATTTATAGCATAATAATCGGACCACATTATGCAAATAATAGGTGCTGAGAAATCAATAGGGTTTTATATTTAAATGTACATAACCGGTTATAGCCCTTCACTATCTTGAATGTCCCTAATTAGTTGACCACGACTGTATATATATAAAATTATATATGTTGGCAAATATATATATATAGCGAACGAACTGCAGCTAGCTAGCCTAGCCTTTACGCTCGTGATGGAATTATGTATTCTCAGTACTAAAAAAAAGCCGACACGTAGAAGGATTAGATCTATTCTCCAGCCCTCCTATTACGTAGCACTCCACTCTATCGAGTGAAGCATTTAGACGACTCCTAAGTGTCAAAAAATGTATGCATTTGACAGCCGGAGTAGCTTAAAAAAAGTAAAAATCAAAATCAACTCAGCGGATACTTACGTTATAATGCCCCTGGTCTTAACTCTGTAGAAATCACAGCGGGGCGGTTATCACGAGAACTTCATGGTCAGTGACCTAAAAGTTTCGTTTTCAAACATTAAAAATCCGGCTCGCAGATATCCTTTGCGCCCAAGTCCTATTAATTTGGACATAAGTAGCTTCCTGCATAATTGATCATCTCCAGTATACCCCACAAAATGTTAATAGAATTAATTGTTCGTTCACAGAACAATTAAAACTTCAAAAGTTGAAACAACTTTGCAGCAGCAAAATTAATGGTGAGTTGACTAATGACTTAACATGTCAGCCCTTGTATTACGTAGCATTCCACTTTATCGAGTGAAGCATTTAGACCACTCCAAAGTGTCAAAAAATGTATGCATTTGACAGCCAGGGTAGCTTAAAAAAGTAAAAATCAACGTCACTCAACTCGGTGGATACTTACGTAATAATGCCCGTGGTCGGTCTCTATGATACCAAACTCGAGGATTAATATTGAGCTTTATTTTACAGACACTGGAGAAATTTGTCAACATAACGCTGCTGCTCAAAAGATCTACTACAGTTCCAATATAATTCTGGTGACACTAATTATATCCATAATGTTCCCAATTTTCCCTTAAAAATAAAATAAAATGTTGAACTTAAAAAACTGTTTATTAGTCCAACTAATATTACTTACACTTTAAATAAATACTTAGACGATATTAAGATGTATTAATAAGGTAACAAAAAATATAACTTATGTTAAGACTTTCTTTAACTCTATCACAAATAAAGGCTGACTGACTAGACCCTGAGTGTTTTTGTAGGCAGCTAGTTCAATAATCTTAAGCTGTTATTTAAATGTACCTACTGCCTAATTTATTTGGTACCTAATTTTCGTCCAATTAGTTCGATTTAAAATTATTAATAATAATAATGACAACATTTACATATAGGCACATACATTGCTTCTGGCCCCACACTAGGATACCCTGTGTCGTGGGAACCAGAAACAACGACATCACAAACATGTAACATCCAAGATCTGCCAAGCCTTTTTTTGTCCCCAGCCGGGGTTCAGACCTCTTGCATTTTAATTAAAGATTAAATCGAACTAATCCACTGAAAATAATTGTAAAAATGTTTTGAACTTAAATAATTGTGGGAGATACAAGCAATTTTAAATAAAATAACGGAATACAGTGAGCGCTGACATTCCAATGATCGCGGGTATCACTCTCAGGTTTTCAGCTGCGTTACCTGAAATAGTTCGTTTATTTAGACGGGGTCTGAATACTCATCCGAAGCAATTTGCACGAAATAGAGAGTGCAGGAGTACAGGATAACAAGAAAAAACAGGATTCGAATGTTACCAAGGGCTTCTAGACGGTGAAGGAGATGCACTGCTATACAGGGGATGTAACAAAATCCTCTTATGTTAGCAAAAGCATTGTTTTACGAGTGCAACTAAAGTATTATTTAAATATGGGCATAGTATCGTACAGTTCAGAAGTCCCCATCGAGAAAGTAAATGTATCCACAATAATGGTAATATGTAATATTACACCCTGTATTTATAGCACAGAAATAAATTTCGAGAAATTGTCGCCCACGTGTTTCGGGCTCCTATGCAATCTATTTCGTTTTATGGACACTCAGGCTCTCTCGACGCTATTGAAGAACTTGTGTTTTATTTAAATATTTAGCCAAAATATGCTTTTAGTTTCC
Source organism: Yponomeuta sedellus (assembly GCA_934045075.1). NCBI lineage: Eukaryota > Metazoa > Arthropoda > Insecta > Lepidoptera > Yponomeutidae > Yponomeuta > Yponomeuta sedellus. The sequence goes on along the minus strand of OW203724.1, from coordinate 2,119,112 downwards.
GATGCGCTCTAAAATTGGTCTGTTATTTTATTTCTTATGGCTAAAACATGCTAAAACCAGCTTGATATTTGGGAAGTTTGTCTTTTAATTGTGATGCAATTTGGAACACAATAACGTCGAGAGTAGAAGGAAAAGGGATGGGATAATTGCAGTAATTTCGTCAGAAAGGGAGCGATATTTTTAGTATAAAGGGCACTTCCTTGCTAGTTGAGTACTGAAAATCCGCGCCCCCCATCGATGATACCCAAAATATATCCATGCGGATTCAAAGTATTTTTTTGTATTTTCTTTTGTCGGGGATTTTAATAAAGTTTTCGTATGCAACAAAGTGTTCTCTATCTATAAATATCAATTTATATAGATATATTTGTGGATGTTCTATGAATGGGACTGGCAAAGGCAAAGCAAATTACACAAAAAATAAACAGTTTTGATGGGCTGTGCCGCCATGTTATTATAATAGATGTTTCATTGACTGGGTCTAAGCTCATCGTTTGCCCTTTTTAGGTACAGGTGGGAGCCGTCTAATGGTTTTAACCAAACCGTAAACGATGAAACTAAATGTGTCGTGGTCGATGTTAAAAAAGTTAAATGAAAGGTAGTCAAACGCTTAACAGTTAAAGCTTAGCATAGCAACATCTGCAATTTGCTACAAAAATCTAGACAAAATAGGCAGAAAGAAAATTTGTAACAAAAGCTGTCTGCGTAAATTGTTTTATGTCAACATTGGCGTTGGTTTACTGCAAACTAAGCGAGTGGAAGCGAAGTTTGTGCGTAAGCGTGAGGGTCATACATAATAGATAGACAAAACCTCACAAAAAGTGGGAAAAATAAAATTCAGGCATGGCCATCCTAGGCGATTCATCTGATTATTGTCCAGAAAAACCTTAATTTCCGCTGTGGTACAAGTACAAAGAGATATATATTGGGTCTGTGTTTATTCTACTGCGCCAATTTAAATATTGGCGCATCTCTCAACTGCATTAAAAAGTATATGTCATGTCATGAGACAGATTGCTGGTAGCGGCTGGAGGACGATAGTCAAGGTTTTAAAGAAGTGGCGTGCTTAGAGCAGACCAATGTCCAGCAATGGATAAATATTGGCTGATGGTATGGATAACGCTAAGGTAGTGTGTCAACGCGAGTTGTGCGTTTAATGGCTCTAACGCCTGAATTTGACAATGTATAGGTACTAGAAAGTCACGACTTTTAATATTAGAGCGCGTTCACTAGAGTAGCCCCCGTGAAAAATTTCATGGCAGTAGCAAAATAGCAAAACCTTTCGCTATGTAGGTTAAAAATTAACCAGGAAAAGGCGACCAAGTTATAAAAGGATCGTACGAATTCCATTGAAAATTACTTTGAACAAGTTGTTACTAAATTGTATCTAAATTGTCCGTTAAGTGGGCTGGCTCACAATCGGCGAACCTTTGGAGTAAGAAGACTTAAAACTTCCTGCGTGTGATATTGTGGAGAGGGCAAAATCTGTCTGAAGCGGCGCATACCTTCATCTATGACGGCAGCTGCGACGGTCTCGGTGGTCCCGAGTGGCTGGTCAGTGGTGGCCGCCTCGCCTGGCGCCGCAAGTCACCAGTTAATACACGTCACGCAAAAACGCGCCACTCGCAAACAATACAAACAAGCACACACGTGCATTCCATTCTCGAAAGTAACAACTGCTGAAAGCCTCCAGTCTTGCATTCAGTGATGCGATGCAGATGTATAGGTAGACGCAAGATTCCAACAGGTATGGGCCAACATGTTTTTACGTGCTTGCTTGATAACTTGCAAGATTCGGTTTTGGCGAAATTATACCTTACAAACATACTTGCTTTCAGTGTTTTAAAAACAACACGATTCCATAAAACAGTGGTCTTTCTCTCAGATCCTTCAGGTTCCTTCTCAGGTCGTTCAGCTCCAAAGTGCTTAGTGCGAGTTTTACAGATCCAATCGAATAACTTTACTACCGCGTTAATCGAGCATTGAGTAGTGAGTATGACTAAGTTAACCGTTCGAACTGGCAAAACGCTGTCACAGTACAACTCGCACTCGCGTTTATTCGTGTTTTGGCTGGTAAACGTGTTCACTTCTCAACGTAAACCATAACAACTCGCACTCAGCAATTTTAATTTCCATACTTGTCGCTAGGTGGCGCTTCCTCGATGCCATAGAAATATGAGTTTACGTTAACGCGATCGAGTAGATAAAAAACTCGCACTAAGCACTCAGATACTAACTGCCTTTTAAGGAGAGCTGTTATAGAGGAATGTGTTTTTATTAATGACACTGCTCATCTCTAAATTGTAAATTGCGTAACAAATACGATGCAGTTATTTACCCATGCTGGCTGCTAGTTTCATTGAACGTTTCTTGTATTTTCACATAAACGATGCAATGTATTACGGGAAAAGCACAGCGCGGCCTCTAGCGCGTTCATTCAACTGAAACATGCTGGCTGATTTTGTAAAGCAGATATCATACAACACACTTGCAACCACAGAACATAAAAAAAGAGTAGAAGTCGTAAGTGGGCGGTGCCCGCGTGCCTCACATTAGCAATGTATTGCCTATGTGTAGTCGGTGACAGTTTTGTTTACTTCAGTTGCCCTGCGCTTCTAGTAAAGAAAAAAATGGTGAAAACTTGATTAAAATGCCTTGTTGTGCTGTGTTAGAGAGCAAAAATAAAAGCTGGGGACTAAAATATACCGATCATGCCGTAATATTTCATCGGTAAGACGTATTTCATTGTATTTTTAATTTAATTTGTAATGACATGAACACGGAAACCAATTCGAAAATGAAAAAGTGAAACCACCTTTATTTACTGGTTAATAAAGTTAAATTTTCATCGAAGAACGTGTACCTTTTCTAGAAATTTCTGTCATAATTTGAATTCTACTCAATTACGGATGGGGGCACACATGATAAAAATCTATCGATAATTGTCTATGACTTAGTAGTCATAGGTACATACTTAATGGTACTTAGGTATTGTAAATTCCAATTCGTCTAAGTAGTTAAAATAATTGTTGTTATTTTATACCTACTTCCTAAGTGCCTTTTCACATGCAACCGGTCGCCGTCCGGTCGCCGGGCCGGGTAAAGTAGTAATGTATGAGCTCCGGTCGCCGGCTGGTCGTTGTGCATGTGAAAACTGTCATTGGAGCTCATACATTACTACTTTTCATACAAGATATGACATGAGACATAGATCGCGATATAGATTTTCTTCACCAGTTTATCAGTGACTGAAATATCTAAGAAACTATCGAAGTAATTTTCATCTTACCCCTTTGACAACAGAAAACCGAGGCAATGTTACAACTACCCTCTCGGAATCAAAACAATTTGGAAGTGAGTTTTCGTTTAGTTTTCTAAGGAACCGGATACGAAATTAAAATGGATGGCAGCGACAGGAAGTCAAAATTGGTTCAAACCGACGATGAACACAATATATTCAAAGCATTTTCATGAACACTTCATAAACACTAAAAATGGCGGAAGGTGGCACTTATGTGATGCAGCAATACCAAAAAAAATGTGCCTCACTTCCAGGTTAGACTCTTGCGTATAAATGAAATATATTATTACCATCGTCAATAAAATTAGTATAACGTATGAAACATGTCGTACAGATAGACAAAGATCTGAATTGAGTCGTAGAATACATTATATTTCCCGTGTTATAATTTCTAACGCCCGCGAAGCAGCGGGTTAAAGCTCGTTTTAAATAAGAGATAACATTTTAAAATATGAAATCTACAACATTGGTTTATTAGTGCGTCTATGTACCCTATTAGTGTTCATTCTTTTTTAATACTGTTGCTCAAAAAGTGACGTATTACACGGAAGTATAGCACGCGGGATGTGGGCTACTACACAATCGTGCTTTTTTTTACCTTTCCCGCACTCGTGCGTTTTCTTTCCCAACTGTCAAAATAATGTCTTTTAAAAAGAAAAACCAACCATCAAGTTTTTACTAAAAAAATCATAGAAGTTTTTAGAGCTACTAATTTGTTTCAATATCAGATTTAATGATTTGATTGAATGAGTTAAGTTAGGTTTCATTTCATTTCATCTCATTAAATTTCATTTTCATTTCATATAAATAAAAAAAATCTTCTGAAGACTTGGCTGTATGGGCATAGTTCCTTTTGCCTTCTAGAATGGGTGAAGAAAAAAAATCTCTGCTTATATTTTTTACGGTTGGCACCATTTTCTAAATTATTTTCTTTATTAAATTGCTTATTTTTTTCGCAACTGTATTAAAAATAGTCGTTCAGTACACGTGCGGAACCGTCATTGCAACTTGTCGGAACTCTTTGCAATGACAGCCTTTCCGCACTTGTAATGAAATATACTATATCGCACAAAAGATAATGTAGAAAAGATGCATTTTCTACCAGTCAACCCGCAGGCAAAAAATAAATAGATAAAAATACTTCTAAGTACCAGTATTCATATTCGGCCGTTAATGTGTAAACTGTTTGTATGAGTATAATTTGTCGATAGGTTCTCCCTATCGACAAACTAGAACTCGCACTGTCCCATCCCAAACTGAGAATCTACTTGTTTTTCAATTTTGAACTTTCTGTCTTACTAGGTAAAAGTTCTTTTCGGTCCGACGCGGCGGTAGTTCCATCTAGTGTAGAGTAGCGTTACTACAAAATGTCAACCTTAATTTCATCATTGTCATTTGACTTTGATCATTGTTAACATTACAAAAAGGTGCATATTTTAATTGAAACTTTTGTGATGTACACCTTTTCGGCATTTACTTTATTTACCAATGGCAGGTTGGCATTCGTAGTGTGCGTTTGGTTTGTAAGTATCAGTTTGGTTACACTGGTTTTCGTACTAATGTGTCATGTCGCTACTTCTACTCTTTTTTTATGTTCTGTGCTTGCAACGCCCCGCCAGGTTATCCTCGGGCGTTCGAAGACCAGGGAAGCGTATTATAAAACAACAATTCATAGTTTATTAGAATAATTCGATGCACATTGCGCAGACATGTCTTCCTACTATTTGATCTGTTGGTTGACCTACTTTGCAATGATATTTGTAATTGTCATAGTAGACGATGAATTGTATTTCTATGAAATAGGCACCGGGTATCAACATTGAGGTATTGTCTTCCCTTTAAGTCCATAGTGTTTATAGTCTTCGCCCGAGGTGTTTCTAATTGGTCGAAAGTTCATAATGCGCCTGCTTTAGGCCGTAAAGAAGAAACATAGCGCCGATTTGACTAGTGAAATTAAACGTGATTCGTCAGGCATATTGTTGAATGTAACACGAATACGTACAACCGCGTCGCGCTTGCTGAGTAGGCCCGGTCCACCAGGGAGACAGAGACTATTGAGTTAAAATTCGAAATGAAAAAGCCATCACTCTCTTCGTCACTCACTAAATCAATGTGACTTACGGGACTCCTGCTATGATTTGATCGGAGTTTATTTACTATGTAGAAGCGGGACGCCCACTTACATCGATGATAGGAAGATTTTCTTACCCTGATATTATGTAAGACTATAAGACTTTCTGTAAGTCTATAAGACTTTCTTACCCTGAGATTATTGCAAAATTTTCAATGGAGGTTATGTATAACGTAATATTTGTACCTGCTGTTTTTACCTATATTATGGTCCGACCGAGGTTTCGGCCGACACCTTTCTTCTCTTGTATAACAAATAAAATTAGTAGGTGGAAAATGCAATATACAAAAAAAAAGTATTTTCTTTTAGTCACGCGGTTCATTCGTCTTTTTTAGAGTCTCTCCACGCGACGTATCAAAACTTTATTGTCTTGGTAAGACCTTCATTTGTACTTGTTCCGAATGGTAAATAAATAAATGACTGAAAAATGCCTCACGCACCGCGTTCAGTTTCAATTGTTAAATCGGCACCACACTTGCTCGCTCCCGCATAAAGCCTGCCACAAAACGTAGCGTGTGGCAGCCTTAAGGCATGCCGAGACAAAGCCTACCTTCGACTAGAAACACGATGACGTTCTCGAAGACCGGATGGGCGATGGACTCGTCCACGTAGAATAGTTCGCAGCGGATCTCGGCGCCGACCGCGACGGATTTGCTCACGGTGATGTTCGCCGTCACATTGTACCGGCCGGACTCGGGCGCGCTCACCCACTGCTGCACCTCTTGGCTATTTCTGCATTAAGGCGTAGTAATATTAATATAATAACGTTAATATTTTAGAAGAAAGAAAGAAAGTAAAGAAAGAAAGGCATTTATTGGAACAAATCTCAGGAACAAATTAACCTCTTACGGCACAAAGTGTATTTTTACACATTTATTGGCACCAAGTGTACTTTTACACATTTTTTGAACCGCGTTTCAGAGTTCAGCTTAATGAATTTTCAGGGATTTTGTTAGAAACTAATACAATGCCCCATAAATCTTGGGAACGATAGTTTATTATACAATTTTTATTTTTAACTAGCTGACCCAGCGAACTTCGTACCGCCCTGTCGGTAGGAAGTGAACTGAACAGTCAAATCTTTTTTTTCTCTCCGTAATAACCATCCTCGTACTTTTTTTCTCTCCTCGTACTTCAAGGAATATTCTAAAAAAAGAATTAACAAAATCGGTTCAGCTGCTCTCGAGATTTGCGCTTACCAACACATTCAGAGATTCATTTTTATATTATAGATGCACTGACCCGTACTAAGGACAATTTTAAAAAACCTATTTAGAGGTTAAAAATTCCACCCATGCCGGGATTCGAACCCGCGACCTCTGGCTATCCGTGCCAGCGCTCTTTCTACTGAGCTAATGGGCGACTCACGGGCATCAGTGAAATTTCGAACCTCTTTACACTATTCTCTGTATTACATACAAGCAGCGACATCTGGCTTAAGCAAATTGCATCACTTACAGCCCCGACTACCTACTATGCAGTTAGGTTTTTACATCGGAATGATATCACTGTACCCACATGATTATTCTATTTTTATTTTTAATGCACTAACCCGTGCTAAGGACAATTTTAAAAACCTATTTAGAGGCTAAAAATTCCACCCATGCCGGGATTCGAACCCGCGACCTCTGGCTATCCGTGCCAGCGCTCTTCCAATTTTCCAAAAAACATAGTTTCTTTCAACATGGCTTTCATTTATTTTTGATGGCCTTTTAAGATGTCACCTCTTTAATCTCTCGACGATGCCCACGTGAATTATTATTAGGTATTTCATGCTTGCATTTCTTTTAGATCATAGTACAACGTGAAATGTTAAAGCTACTGACTTGTTAATAGTGATGGCAAGGTCCGGCTGCGGCGCGACGTCGCGCGCGGCGCACGTCACTAGCACGTGGTCGCCGGCGCCGGCGCCGGCCGCCGTCAGCGTCGCGTTCACTTCGGGCCCGGAGCCCTGCGCTGTGGACGGGACACGCGATAAAGGTCACCGCAAGAGACGAACGAAGTTAATTCCTCAGTTCTCTGAAGGGAATAAATATTTAATCGGCAACCAAAATCAGTAAAAAAGTCATTATTTTAGCCGATCGGGCAGATATTATTTTTGTCGGCTGAATAAATAAAACTAAGTAATACGATATTATTGACGACCTCTGTGGCGTAGCGGTAACGCGTCTGCCTACCATGCAAGAGGTCCCGGGTTCGAATCCCGGCTGGGAACAACAAAAAAAACCCAGGTCTTGGATGTTTACATGTTTGTGATGTCGTTGTTTCTGGTTCCCACGACACAGGGTATCCTAGTGTGGTGCCAGAAGCAATGTATGTGCTTGTATGTAAATGTTATGTTAATCCACAGAACATAAAAAAGAGTAGAAGTCGTAAGTGGGCGGTGCCCGCGTGCCTCACATTAGCAATGTATTGCCTATGCGTAGTCGGTGACAGTTTTGTTGACTTCAGTTGCCGTGCGCTTCTAGTAAAGAAGAAAATAGTGAAAACTTGATTAAAATGCCTTGTTGTGCTGTGTTAGAGAGCAAAAATAAAAGCTGGGGACCAAAATATACCGATCATGCCGTAATATTTCATCGGTAAGACGTATTTCATTGTATTTTTAATTAAATTTGTAATGACATGAACACGGAAACCAATCCCAAAATGAGAAAGTGAAACCACCTTTATTTACTAGTTAGTAAAGTTAAATTTTCATCGAAGAAAGTGTACCTTCTCTAGAAATTTCTGTCATAATTTGAATTCTACTCAATTACGGATGGGGCACACATGATAAAAATCTATCGATAAATTGTCTATGACTTAGTAGTCATACATACTTAATGGTACTTAGGTATTGTAAATTCCAATTCGTCTAGGCTGGTCGTTGTGCATGTGAAAACTGTCATTGGAGCTCATACATTACTACTTTTCATACAAGACATGACATGAGCACATAGATCGCGAAATAGTTTTTCTTCACCAGTTTATCAGTGACTGAAATATCTAAGAAAGTATCAAAGTAATTTTCATCTTACCCCTTTGACAACAGAAAACCGAGGCAATGTTACAACAACCCTCTCGGAATCAAAACAATTTGGAAGTGAGTTTTCGTTTAGTTTTCTAAGGAACCGGATACGAAATTAAAATGGATGGCAGCGACAAGAAGGCAAAATTGGTTCAAAACGACGATGAGTGCAATATATTCAGAGCATTTTCATGAACACTTCATAAAAACTAAAAATGGCGGAAGGTGGCACTTATGTGATGCAGCAATACCAGAAAAAATGTGCTTCACTTCCAGATTAGACTCTTGCGTATAAATGAAATATATTAGTAACATCATCAATAAAATTAGTATAACGTATGAAACATGGCGTACAGATAGACAAAGATCTGAATTGAGTCGTAGAATACATGATATTTCCCGTGTTATAATTTCTAACAGCGGTGGTAGCTCAGTGGGTAGAACCATAGACTGGCAAGCGAGAGCCCCAGGTTCGATCCCGAGTGCGGGCATGTACCAATGACTTTGTTTAATTTCAAAGTTACGTACATTTGCGAATTTGCAGTCGCAATACCACACGCTAACGGTGAAGGAAAACATCGTGAGGAAACCCGCGGCTTGGTTGGCTCCGCACGTATTGACTAGTCTTTCCTGTGGGCTAGGCCGACTAAGCTGTCAGGATGGTATAGGTGCTGGGCAAGCCTACACCATCTATAAAACCATGACCCAGGCACTACAGCGTCGAAGTGGTCCCTTCACCCATCTAGTGTGAGTGAAGATGCCACTGGACGCTGTATAAATCATCTCATTAAGTAGATGCAAAAGGCCAATATTATAATTTGTAACTCCCGCGAAGCAGCGGGTTATAGCTAGTTTTAAATAAGAGATAACATTTTAAAATATGAAAATTACCACATTGTTTCATTTGTGCGTCTATCTACCTTATTAGTGTTAATTCTTTTATGCCACACCTGGCAATAAAGTGGCTTTTTCCGCACGCTGCGCGTACGGAAAAAGCCGCTTTCTGGCCAAGTGTAGACATAAAAAGATGTACACAACACGGGAGGTAATAAAGAAAGCTCTCGATCGCATATTTACGTCCCTCGCTTGCAGCTCGGGCCCCAAACTTCTGCGATCTCGGCCTTTCTTTCTATTACCACCCTATTTGTGTAATGTACTATTTTAATACAGTTGCTCAAAAAGTGGCGTATTACAGGGACGTATAGCGTGCGAGATGTGGGCTATTACACACTCGTGCTTTTTTTTACCTTTCCCGCACTCGTGCGTTTTCTTTCCTAACTGTAAAAATAATGTCTATTAAAAAGAAAGACCAACCATGAAGTTTTTACAAAAAAAAAATCATAGAAGTTTTTATGAGCTACTAATTTTTTTCAATATCAGATTTAATGATTTGATTCAATGAGTTACGTTAGGTTTCATTTCATTTCATCTCATTAAATTTCATTTTCATTTCAAATCAATAAAAAAATTCTTCTGAAGACTTGGCTGTATGGGCATAGTTCCTTTTGCCTACTAGAGTGGGTGAAGAAAAAAAATCTCTGCTTATATTTTTTTACGGTTGGCGCAATTTTCCAAATAATTTTTCTTTATTAAATTGCTTATTTTTTCGCAACTGTATTAAAAATAGTCGTTCAGTACACGTGCAGAACCGTCATTGCAACTTGTTCCGACTGTCAACCCTCGCCTTCGACTGCGCCTCGGCTCGGGTAGACATTTGTCGGAACTCAATGACAGCCTTTCCGCACTTGTAATGAAATTATATTGTACAATAGATAATGTAGAAAAGATGCATTTTCTGCCAGTCAACCCGCAGGCAAAACGAAATAGCTAAAAATACTTCTAAGTACCAGTATCCATATTCGGCCGTTAATGTGTAAACTGTTTGTACGAGTATAATTTGTCGATAGGTCCTCTTTATCGACAAACTAGAACTTGCATTGTCCCATCCCAAACTGAGAATGTACTTGTTTTTCAATTTTGAACTTTATGTCTTACTAGTAAAAGTTCTTTTCGGTCCGACGCGGTGGTAGTTCCATCTAGTGTAGAGTAGCGTTACTACAAAATGTCAACCTTAATTTCATCATTGTCATTTGACTTTGATCATTGTTAACAATACAAAAAGGTGTATATTTTAATTGAAACTTTTATGATGTACACCTTTTCGGCATTGACCTTTTTTACCAATGGCAGCTTGGCATTCGTAGTATGCGTTTGGTTTGTATCAGTTTGGTTACACTGGTTTTCGTACTAATGTGTCATGTCGCTACTTCTACTCTTTTTTTATGTTCTGTGTGTTAATCAAATATTACGACTCAGTGAGTACAGGAGAAAATCAATGAATAAAATATTTTGTTATCCTTAAGCCGCTTTTGATAGATAAAAATAGTCCTGTTTCATTATTAACGGTAACAATATATAAATCAGTACAATCATAACGATAATCTACTCTCTGTCAGTTGGCCAATGTGACAGGCCAACTGACAGGGGCGGGGCTAAGAAAACTTATCTTTTAAAAATCGAGAGAGCTCAGAGGGCCATCATTAAAGTGGCAAATTTCAAGAACTTTCGTTATCCAACAAAAGACTTATACAAAGAATTTGATGTTCTCACTGTCCGTCAACTTTTTATTAAAGCAATAACTTTACGACAGCATAGTAAACACCCCCCTAAAACTATATCTCATAGAAGAAAACATGTTATATACAGAGTACCGCCTTGTAAAACATCATTTGCACATGACTTCTTTCATTTTCTTGGACCATATCTATACAATAAAATTAACAAAGACCTGTCTATAAATGACAATTCAAAATTCTTATGCAAAACAAAATTAAATTATTATTTAAGAAAAATGGACTATAATACTACGGAAAATATGCTTAATGTTAATTAATTCATTTATACAACTTACAAATATATTATACATACTAACTAAAAACTATTTAGAAAATATTAAATTATATATCTACGTATTACGTGCTACTAATAATATATCACTATCTATATACTAATATATATATGTTTGTATACATTGTTTTATTTTGTGGTATTTATGGGTACTACAATGTGTATGAATACTCAAAAACTGCATTGTTATTAATTGATGTTTCAAAAATTGTTAAGTTTTGATCAGAAAATACTACTTTTCTTTTTTGATTAGTTTCTGATTGTAATCCACTGTCCACCTTTGCATGGTTTCGAGGCAAAGGTTTCAACTTTTGCCCGAAATTATATATTTTTGTTGGAGACGTGATACTACCCTGCCGTAATACAGTTAATACTAGTACGGAGGGTGGTGGACCTTTTCTTGCATGAAATAATAGTTACGGCTTATTTTGTACCATGTAAACGTTGAACAAGCGAAAAATAAATTTCATTTCAATTTAATTTCATTTCAATTTATTTTTAGTGCACACACAATCTGAATCCATCGAGACATCCACTGTAGTGGTCAATTAACGCGATGAAAGTGTTAACAGATGGGAGGGCGGTAGGTATACATACTGTACACAAGCAACTTCTGTTGCTGACGCTTCTCCATGTACCCCGCGGCCACCTCGCACTCAAACACGCCCGAGTCTTCCGGCTGCAGGTCCGTTAGCCTGATCGTGTCATTTTCCTTGGAGGCTGCAATTAGAAAAACCAATCTTAGTTATATATGGGTACCAAAAAGGAAGCCGTTATTTTCTGTGATCGTCGGTGTAGGTGGGCGTTACGCGTTTAGCTATTACCTTAGCCGCTGATACTCGAGGGTGCAGCAAATACGTTAATGTCTCAAATGCCATTGCACTGGCATTTTAGAGGATATAAGAGTTTTCTCTTATATCTTCATGTATGGTATATTCTTATCTTATCTTAAACAAAAGAGAGGCCATCAATTAATTGGATTATTTCCTTGTCCGCTTCGTGAATTCAGAATGCCTGTGAGGCATAGTCGGCGCTTCTCCGCAGCTGCGGGGCTGCTGATTCATGGTGCTGAGCACCACCAATGGAAATAAAGTCATAACTTAGATAAAAACGTACTATAAAAGTTATGATTTTTTTTTCATTTGTGGCGCTGGTGCACCACGGAGTGTCTAGGAACTAAAATACACCTGCCTTTAATAAAGACACAATAAAAAAAAGAGAGGTATATTATCAAACAGAGACTCAAAATTGTGTCCAACATACACCTTGTGGCCCAAAAAAATTACTGGGCTCTAAGTGCACGTTGCCTGCCTGCTATGTACATATAAGTTTCCTTTTGACAAAATGTAGACATGGATGGCGGCACAAGAAAGATATTTTAATATTTCTTATTTATATTTTTGGTAAAGATTTTGGATTATTGGCGTGAAAAATTATGAACTTTTACGTTAATTTATTAACTTAAATATTGCACTCACTGAGATTGAAGTGGTTGAGTTGAGGCGGAGAAGAGCCTATTCGCTGGTAAAGTTGCTTCTTCAGCTCCATGGAACCGTTGAGCGGCGTCCACCACCACTTTACGATCACCTGGAATTAACAACACTCTATTTAATCATGAAGGTATGTTATTACAGTCTTTCGCTTGTCCGAAATGGTATAAATTTGGTTCACTGTTCACGGATTATGGCATGGATTACACAAATGCGATTCTACCTTTGCGTGATTCTACACAATATGGGTTCTACGCCACCGCAGTTCACTACAATCGTAATTAAGCTCAGTTATTATAACGCGATTCTCAGGTAATAATTTTAGTAGTAGCCCTAAAATTACCACGGTAACAGGTAATTTTATTGCCTGGAATTCTAGGCTGCTACTAAAGTTACCTGTTATAATGCGTTCCGGGACATGACCTCTCACATGACATAATATCCAAATTGTTCGATTACCTATGTGCTATTTAATACGAGAGCCAAAATGCACACCAGCCATATTATACGACTGTTTGATTAAACGATTGTTATATGCATTACTAGTAATGTACCTAGATAATTTGTCAGCTAAGCCGAATTCTCACGATGTTAGTAGACTCGGACAGTGAACAATTTTTTCTACAAAGATGCTTCCCGTGTCGTGTACACTCAAATGTTATTGTCCTTCGGCGAGTATAAATAAATATACGAGGGTCGGAACAGCAGTCAGGCAGGCAGTATCCTCACTAGCACTGGCACGGCTCAACGGTCCAGATCTGCCTACGACTACGAAGTCCATTACGTGCTGCAGGTCCTATTATGTTTCATTGCACCTCACCTCATCCTCCTTATTTGATGGCGACCGGTCCTCGGTAAATAGTAGGTATAACATTTTTACCATTGCAAGAATCATCTATTCATTCAACTAAATTGAAATGATTATCAAGTCACTAAAATATTGTGAGATGATTTATGTATAAATGTATAAATCATCTCATTAAGTAGATGCAAAACGGCCAGTATTATTATATAAAATATTGTAACACATATATTTTATCTCTGACATAAACACATTGTTAAATGTTTGAATTCTGACACGAGTAGTAGTAACATAAATACAATGTGAACTTTTGTCATTGCAACATTTTGTCCACTTTAAACATTTTGGTACCTATACATTCGAACCCTTTAGACATTCCCGCCTTATTATAAAAACCTGAATAAGTCCTGGTTTAAACCAAGACTAAAAGATCTAGGATTGTTACGGTATCAAAGTTAGACCCAGATCAAATGTGTGTCGTTATTACAAATAGAAGACTATTCGAGGATCAGTTAATCCAGAAATCAGCCATGGTTCAAATAATATTCACTGATTCGTTCATTCAGCTTTCATTCAATGCTGCGTTCCGTTTCACTAAATGGATATTATCTTCACATTTTAAACGCAAAAATATTCATTATTGCGTTTAAAATACCTATAAATCGTAAACTGTTCTTTGTTTAGGTTCCAATCTAACTAAAATGAGCACAATTAATTATTATATTATTATTGGAGCGTTTTTATAATCAAATGGCTACTCTCGTGTGAAATGGAGTGAAATATTCGAGCGCGCGCGCCAATCAGAGACGTCAAAAATTTTCTGATAGTTTCATACTGGGAATAGGTATTATTAATTTTTAAACTTTGGGCGGTTTCTTTGTTGATTATTATAATAATAAAATGGAACATTTGAAGAAAAACGTGAACCTATATTTGTATCGAAAATCTTCGTCATTTAATTTGAAGGGATTCACACAATGACGAAGTCCAAATCATGTCCCAATCGTCCAAATCATCGAAATCCATCATATCAATGGCGTCCATAATATCAATTATTTATTGCAATCTATCACACACACAAAACCAAACAAATACAAACGTCAATTTGGAGGTTAGTCCATAGATAAACTAGGGGTATCAGAAGTTCAACTTTAGTACCATAGATAGTCCATGACGTAGCGATAAACTTCGTTTTGTAATAACATTTTACTTGGTCTATGGTTTAAACCTGGTAACAATCCCAGTACTAAATTTAGACCGCGTTTTGGAATAAGGCTGTCTGTCACGTGAATAGTCATGTCCCGGAAGTAAAAATGTACGAACGGCAAATGCGAGCTAGAAAAGCGGCACAATAAAAATTAAAATTAAGGGCAGTAGCAAATATGTATGTAATTTTAAAAGGAAAACTGCTTTACTAGTTAACGAGTGATAAGCGACCACTTCGCTTCACTTTTCGCTTTTATTCGCTTGGCATTAAACAAAGAAGAATATGCCGATGACGACCTAACTCCACTATCGGAGAGGCACAGGAAGAAGAAGAAGCGACCACTTTTGTTCCGGCCAGGCGCCACGGCGCGCATAGCAGTGAACTTTTAATTGAATAAATATTAGTTGATTTGTCGTAGAAGTTACCTGCCCCTCAGCCTCGCCGGAGCCGAGCTTGTAGCGGCACTGCAGCTCAGCATTGTCGCCTGCCACCACCGACTTGGGCACCGCAAAGTCGCTCAACTCCAATGGCTGCCCGCCTGCGTTAGGCAAACACATCTCAGTACGACGCATTAAATGGCACTTAGTAAACGTTTTAGTGTTAGAAAATAATTTAATTTTGAAATATCTATTAAGCACATTTGTAATTATTTTTTATTACAAATGTGCATAATAGATATTTCAAAATTATATAAATTATTTGTTGTATTTCCAGTTTACAATAAAGAATATTCTAATCTTATCTCGTGGAATCAGGAATAATACTTTAAAAACTATTTAGAGGCTAAACATTTTCACCCATGCCGGGATTCGAACCCGCAACCTCTGGCTATCCGTGCCAGCGCTCTACCAATTGAGCCAATGGGCGACTCACCGGCATCAGTGAAATTTCGAACCTCTTTACACTATTCTCTGTATTACGTACAGGCAGTGGGTTAGTGCATTAAAAAATAAAAAATAGTATAATCAGGAAACGTCATGTAAGTAGTAACTCTTTTTTTTTGCTGTTTCCAAATAAGATTATATTTCTTAAAACAACACATTGACATGCCCTGACGGGTAGAGTATGTCTGTACGTACCATGACTTTAAGTTAACGCCTTAGATATAATTTGTTATTACCATGCTACTATGTAAGTAAATAAATACCTAGTCTATTCTATTTTATGTGCTCCTGATATTTCGACACTGTTTCTTTATACCTAATGGTGTCTATGTAGAACCACTAAGAACGTTTTACCCAAACATCCTTGTAAACCACGAATATCAATTGGACACACATACATTTGTATGGCTAGCTTCTTTTATTTATTCATTGACCTCGAAGCTATAACACGCCGTTTGAAGTAGGTACCTACCGCACTCCGGCTTACTAATTAAATTGGTATTTTATTAGCTACCGTAAGGTACCTACTACTCGTAGAACCACCGTGCTGTCCCTCCTAGGGTAAACGTATAAAGTTACCATCGGTCCTCCTCCTCTCGTTGCAGCTCGAACTGCCTTAACATTGAACTTAACCTCTCGGCGACGATCACTGACCTTGGGGCAACAAACGGAACAGCACTCCCGGTCCAAGGACTTGCATCCCATCAATCACCGAAGCTCGTTAAACCGAGCATTCGGATCTGACCGCTAACGCGTTCTATTTTTGAACATTTAATGCCTGATACTATGAGAAATTAGGTCATATCCCAATGAATAAGCGACTTGTGGGCCAGCCTTGAGGCGGGCTGGGAATGTTAAAAATACCGCCGGCGGGAGCGCGGCCACCGCGGGATGACACCCGGCAGCTGTAGGTACAGTTATTCACTAACTATTCGTCAATAGTCTGGCTAAATCAGCAGACTAATTCTTAGTTGTAATGTCTAAGATTGCCGACTGATAACGAGATTACAAATCTATGTTCATTCATGACATATTTCAGTCTCGTAACACATTGCATCTAGTATAACAAATACCTACTATTACGTATTTGTTGTCGACGTTACTTCTACATTGTAACTGTCGCATTTCATGCAACGCATTCGGCCATCAGCCTACTTGAAAAGTTCAATCTAATATAGGTATGACTAAGCACAGTTTGCAGAGTTCTGCTAGCATTAATAGTAAGTATAATTGTTTACCTATTGTTACATTACAAGCGCGCAAGAAGGAACAGTTACCTAAAGCAGCATAATAGTTGACTGAAAAGCATAAAAAAACTTTGTTTCGGTATTTGTGTATAAGATTAAGGCACAAATTCCCTTGAATTCACTGAAGTTTTAAGAGTTTTGAGTTGTATTAAACTTTGTTTACAGTTCCACTCGACATGTATGAAAGTGCGTGGCACGCGCGGGATTCACCTACGCGCTTTCTGAACCGAATGTTTATTTCTAGAAATGATTGCCACCGAATTTCTGGAGCTTTACATAATCCCCTTGTTAATTGTTTACTAGTTGTAGCTAACTCCTCTGGATAACGTACCTACATTATATCTAGGATCTCAATGATCAATGCGCATCAAAAAGGGAGTAAAATGGAATCGATTACAGTTGTATTTTGACATGTTGGAGCAGCGAACGTCACTTGCGAGTACCTACTTAGTTAATTCTTTTCACAACTTCGGTTGGATTGGATGTACTAATAAAGTAAACAAGCCAAGGCAGCCAAGAAATTACCAACCATGACATGGCTAACTGATATTCAACCCCGGTTCCAGGACCAGCTTAGATTACACTTCATTATTATTATTTGTTATAGACAGCCGATGTCGTTAAAGAACTCAGACCCCAAACGCACACATGAGTCTTGGAGTGCAAAAGTGGATCAAACCACTGTCAAACCAGCCTTAGTGGTGTTATTAGGTAAGTACAATATATTTTAGTATAAATCTATGAGCCCGAAGGTAGGTACTTAATCGTCTACTGCTAGATCTCCCCCACCCAAGTTACACCACTTCTTGTATTTTAATATGTCTACATGGGTCTAATCGCGTAATATGAAATTGAAACACTTTTGTCTATAGATAGCGTATTGTATGTTTGCGCTACAGGTATAACGTACATTTCCCTATCGTACTTTACCTAACTCGATATCAACGCTTGTGGGTCCCCACTGCTGGGGCACGGGTCTCTTCCTGCATCGCAGGAAGGTCAGACCATACTCCACCACGGGGGCCAAGTCCAGGTTGGCTTACTTTACTAACATGTAAAACGTTCATGTTTTTAGTACCTTACTTGTGCAAATACTATCTATCTTTATTGTTGTCTGTTTTTTTTATAGTTTCATAACTTTTTTCACAGAGGTGTTATCATTTGAATGCATAGTCCTGTCAGGCAAGAAGCCATCATTTATTTCAAACGAATAAGACCCTGAGTAAATTAACAAGTAGGAAGACTCTGCTAGCCAAAATGCAGTAGGTAATAACTACGTTTTTTTTGTACTTTAATGAACCGCGTATAGGTAGCGTCTTCATAATCCTATTGACAAAGTACTGGAAAGTCGTTACTTAAGACGGCACGACTGTCCAGTACTTTGTCCAATAAAATTACTGTAATATCGCTCTGGGGCACGTAGGAAGAGTGGAAGAATAAGAACACAGGAAGACGAGGTCGCGGAAAAGACGCGGCGTCTTTTCAATTCACATTCATACAAAATTTCATGAAACGAGAATTTATGAATGTACGGGTGATAGATTCATAATCACCTAGTATACAAAGACTAATTTAATCTATTACCTAAAATGTTCAGTTTATTGTACAATGGCATGCTCTATATTTGTATACCGCAGGATGTAAATCTGCTTAGGTAACGAGCACTAGACATAATTAAAACTGTGTTTATACGGATTATGCTCGTTTATTACATTTTTTTACAATTTTCCGACGTTTCGGCACTTTTTCAGGTGCCGTGGTCTCGGATGACCGAAACGTCGGAAAATTGTAAAAAAAATGTAATAAACGAGCATAAATCCGTATAAAAACAGTTTTAATCATTATTAATTGTTCATGAATGCATTAAATAAACGAAACGAAAAGTGAAAAAAATAGCCCACACAGACAAGACGGGGCGTGGACGCAAACACTACACATCGCGTAGCGTGTTTTGCGCAGCGCCGTCCTTCCTATGTGCCCCACGCCTCACGGGCCCCGCTCTCACCTGGCAGGCGGCACAGGCACAGGAGGGCACCGAGAGCCGTCAGTCGCAGCAGCGGCGCGCGCGCTCGCTCGGCCGACATCGCGCTGCACTCCCGCGCACTCCCGACAACAACTGCCGCGGCCGCCCGCCAAAGCGGCGCCCCGCCCACGCACGCCAGACGCCGTTTCGCTCTTCTTCGTGAAACTACTAGTATCGGTATTACGGAGTGAAATACAAGAAAACAGTTGGAGAACAAAGAGACACCTATGTGCTCTTCTTCGTGAAACTTCTACAGTCTATTTATCCTTACTTGGCCAATTTAGTAAACAAGATTCTAACCTCAAAATTGATATTTGATGCCAAAACGACATATTTTCTCGCAAATTAATGTACTTTGTTTATAAAATTGATAGCGTGTTATCTAAAATAGTCTCCCCGATTACTTCATTTACGGTAATATGGCGCTTAGCGATTAAAATCCATACTTTACGGGTAGAATCTTGTTTACTAAATTTGCCAAGTAAGGATAAATAGACTGTAGTATCGGTATTGCTGAGCGAAATACAAGAAAATAGTAGGAGAACAAAAACAACAGAGGCCGCTGTGGCTTTCTTCGTGAAACTATTAGTATCGGGTATTGCTGAGCGGAATAGAAGAAAACAGTTGGAGAACAAAAACAACAGACGCCTTTGTGCTCTTCTTCGTGAAACTAGTAGTATCGGTATTGCTGAACGAAATAAGAAAACAGAAAATAGTTGGAAAACACAAACAGTCAGCCTTTGACTAGTTACCATAATTCGGTCACCATTGGGAGCCGCCTAATTTGATTTGGACAAATGGACTCTTTCTCCAAATGTGATTGATGACCTTGCCTTAGTTAGGGACTACGAAATTTATGCATCAGGTTATAATTTACGAGCCTACACGTGCAGACTTTCTGTCAACTCTGTGCGCTAGTACAACATTTTTTTTATTTATTTTTATTTTATTTATTTAGGAAACAAACGGTTCAATAACAATTATTAAAAATAAAAAAAATCAATTACATAAACCAGTGAAGTTTCCACTAATAATTATTACATACCGCTTCAAGGACAGACTTATTAATTAAAACATGCTTAATCAAGTTCGAAATTAATCAAAATTAACTAAATATATTAGAAACCATATTATTAAATCATATTATATTAATTACACCATCATGTCACATTACAAGTACTGAATTTTAATTTCTATTATGATTATTATTTTCCTTCATTCTTATAGCTTCTCTTAATTTAGTTTTAAAAGGCCAAAAATTTGTAGCAAAAATGTCTAAATTGTTTAAATTCTTATTATAAACATTCAATGAGCGGAACAAAAATGTGTTAGAGACATAATTATTTTTAGAAAATGGTATTTGGAACAAGGCATTGTTATGTTGCCCCTAATGTATTAAATATTATTAGCGTAAGTGCATGTTTGTTATGTTAAGTAACTTTATTGACACGTATAACGATCTAAATTGTATCATGGAACTAAAACTTTCCTAAGTACTACTCATTATTGTATTGAAACCTAGTCGGACTCCTTCGACAAAAAGCCTAGTTATTTTAACCGGTAACAATAGGTACAACAAATATTTATCTTTACAAGAAGTAGTCTTAATTTTACTGCGAGATTTGAACTGAACATACATGAGAAGTAACAAAATAAAAGCATGTAAAAAAATCAATTCGTTTCCAGAACCTCCATCATCCAAATTTCCATCAAGTGCTTTGTACTTTATGGAGTCCTGTAAGTGGCTCCATAAAGTACAAAGCACTTGATGTAAAAAAACCATATACATTGTCATATTTTTTACAGGTCGAATAAAGTGTCTCTTTCTATCTATTTTTTAGGACTTATGGCCGGAAACGCCAAAACAGTCGTTTTTGATATATTGCTATCTCTTCAGTTTTTGCATATTGCTATCTATTCCTAGGAACGTGATTCTAGATTCCCGGTGGTGGATCCTAAAAAATGACTATTAACTTGATTGAGAGATTGTACAGAGACTTTACAAAGACGATTTGCAAAAAGATAAGATTTTTTTCAATGGTAGCGCGAGTTAGCCTCATGGGGGATCCATAAGGCTAACGGGGGGTAATTGATCCATAGACAAACGATATAATTAAATTTAAAAAAAAAAGACACGCTTTATTGATGGACTGAATTGGATACATTCGCTAGAGCATCTACTGAGATTTAGTGTGGATATGCTAATGTTTATTGTTGCAATTTGTAACTTGGTCCCGATATAAAAGATATTTGGGGTGATGAGTAAGATAGCCCATAGAATGTTTCAGAATTCTTCAAGTTTTTCACATGAATAATACGAGTAATGTGATATAATAAAGAAAAAGCACATACATTTTCCACGATCTTTCACTACAGGAGCACTGTGTTAAGAGCATTTAAACACTATATATAATATAGTTAAACGTTTATTGCTTATATTTGATAATTTTATACATTGAGTTACTTATGTAGTTTTGTGATTATAATATGATAGAACAATATTTGCGTAATTATACATTAACTAGTCAAATGAAAATGAAAATAGCCTTTATTTGCCAATATCTTAAATAACAAATATAATAGCATGCATTAAATTGTATTATTTGAATTATGAAATGTTATTTTAAATGTAAAAAATAACATTAACTAGTAAGTAGTCGTAAATATTGGATATTATCTAAAAGCCGTAATTTCTTGAGCGCATCCTGCAATCGGCGCTTACTGTCAATTCTACTTATTACCCATAGGAACGGAATCACGTCGATCGATCTGAACAAAGTGCATCTCTTTTCTGTAGAAATAAAATCATGGTTTTTATCACGACGTCGCGTTTTTTGCATAACAATAGTGCGAGAGGGCGTCCGTCGACTACTGTCGAGTTCACACTAAGTAGGAAATGGTGTAGGTGATCGTGGTAATCATGCGTGGAGTAGCGACTGTCTAAAGAACGACCCGCACATACATCGCCACGTAGCCTTTGGCTGAGGGCGAAGAGAAAGTAGGCGGTCGCCGAACGTGACGCGGCTAGACAGTGCGCGCGGAGAGGTCCCGCTATTTGTCATTTTGAAGGCTATTTGACAGGTTTCTGAAAACCAAGTTAGATTTTTCTCGGGTTCTCGGATATTGACTTAGCTGTGATGTCATTATCGATTCGACCAAAACTAGCCGTTTTCGATAAAATTGCAACAAAAGTATGAAGTTTCACCCTGATTTTTGTATAAATGATGAATTTTTATTCAGTTAAAATGCCTTAAAAATGGTTTAAGACTCATAATCCATACACGTGTACGGTCGCGGTCTAAAAATGTTTATCAGTTTTCAATTTAGATTCTTTAGCACACTAACGTCTAAAATGCTATATCTAGGTACGTATTACTTTTTAATAGTTGTAGCATTGATTCTAACAAAAAGAGTATTCATGATGTTTTGATGATGAATCTCTTTTCTTTATTTAAAAGTTGACATAATTGAATTTTTTACAATGACATTTATCAAAAATACTAGGATTGAAATAATAGAAATTGATTGTAAAACCATGGCAACCTCGCTTGGGTGAATCTCTATTGCTTCTTCTACGCTCTATGCCTAATCAAATCACATAATATCATCGACCATGTGGCATAGATTTGTGCATGCAATTACCAACCTTAGGGTGGTAAACATTTTCAGACCGCGAGTGTACATAATTAATACTTTTCTTTCACACTATCAAATAGCCTATCAGCAAACGAGTCGCCCGTCCCGCGGACGCTCCGTGCCGAGGGCTCAAAGGGCGAAGTGCGAGAGCAGGCGGTCTCCGAAGGTGACTTGCGCGAGCAGCGAGGGCGGGCGAGCGCGGGCGGGCGCGGCGGGGGCGGCGGCCTGCACGGCGTGCGCGGCGCAGTCCCTGAGTCGCGCGCGCGGCACGTCCCCGCGCAGCCACAGCAGCCGCGCCAGCTGCTCCTCGCTCACGTCGGGGCACTTGTCCAGCACGCCGTGCAGGTCCAGCGCCAGCATCTCCGTGTCCTGGCAGCGCAGCACCTGCGGCGCGGCCGCCTTCAGGCTGGGCTCGGGCTGACACGCAGCACGGCTCACATTTTTCAAGGCTAGGCCCATGCTGAGACGCAGCACAGCTCAGATTTTTCAAGGCTGAACGCATGCTGAGACGCAGCACAGCTCAGATTTTAGAAGGGTGGGCGCATGCTGAGACGCAGCACAGCTCAGATTTTTTAAGGCTGAACGCATGCTGAGACGCAGCACAGCTCAGATTTTAGAAGGGTGGGCGCATGCTGAGACGCAGCACAGCTCAGATTTTTTAAGGCTGGGCGCATGCTGAGACGCAGTTCAGCTCAGATTTTAGAAGGATGGGCGCATGCTGAGACGCAGCACAGCTCAGATGTTTTAAGGCTGGGCGCATGCTGAGACGCAGCACAGCTCAGATTTTTTAAGGCTGAACGCATGCTGAGACGCAGCACAGCGCAGATTTTTTAAGGCTGGGCGCATGCTGAGACGCAGCACAGCGCAATTTTTTTAAGGCTGAGCGCATGCCGAGTCACATAACATAACATACATACAGGCACATGCATTGCTTCTGGCCCCACGCTAGGATACCCTGTGTCGTGGGAACCAGAAACAACGACATCACAAACATGTAAACATCCAAGACCTGGGGATTTTTTCTCTTGTCCCCGGCCGGGGTTCGAACCCGGGACCTCTTGCATGGTAGGCAGATGCGCTACCGCTGCGCCGGCGACGCAGCACAGCGCAGATTTTTTAAGGCTAGGCCCATGCTGACACGCACGCGACGCAGCCCAGCGCAGATTTTTTTAAGGCTGGGCCCATGCTGAGACCACGGCGACGCAGCACAGCGCACATTTTTTAAGGCTGGGCCCATGCTGAGACGCAAGGCGACGCAGAACAGCGCAGATTTTTAAGGCTAGGCGCATGCTGAGACGCAGGCAACGCCGACGCAGCACAGAGCAGCGCAGATTTTGTAAAGCATGGAACGTCATCATGTCTACGCACGCTGCGGCGCAGGCGCGTGCGCCGCAGACGTGTGTCTGCCCTGCTCTGCGTCTCGTTGTAGTGCCGGCACAGATATTTGCGCGACGCGTGCACATCGAGGCTTGTTTTCTAACAATTTTATTGCAATGACAAAACATATAATTGAATTAGTTCGCTGTGAACCTTGTTTGTATTATACAAATCATCCAAACTTTTCAAAAAAGACATTGAAACTCTTTCAATGTCTTTTTTGAAAAGTTGTCATAGTTGCGTCGCAGCATTCGAAGGGAGCCTATGTCTGCTTCAACTGCCCTGCCCTGTACTGAACAGTGCTGTGCTGTACTGCGTCGCCAGCATTTCAGCATGCGCCTAGCCTCAGTATGGGCCGCAGTGGATCCGCACTTCGGCGACATTCTATTCCCACTATATGTCATCATCACCATTATCAACTCATTTTGTCCCCACCGTGAGGAACGCATCTCGTCCCTAACGCAGGTATAGGCCGTACTCCACCACGGGAGCCAAGTCCGGATTGGTGGACCCTTATAGGACTAGTGGCTGGTCTTACTGCCAGAACTTTTCAAGCCGCCCTAAGGCCTTTGACTTGGCTTAACGACTGCCATCTATGGACGGCAGCCGGCACCAACCGCTTAACGTGCCTTGCGAAGCATGGAACCGCTCGGAAAAATGCCACTAGCGTTAGTCATAGACGGTTTACCCATCCATGCACTGAACGCGCCCTGTGTTGCTTAACCTTCGTGATCTTTAAGATCACTCAGGTAGTCGGGGCTACGAGCGATTCACCTTTCAATCTCGGGTATATTTTTTTAATTTTATTGTTAATCATTTTTATCATTTCAGACGGTCGATTGCCATTTATTACGCAAAAGTTTGCCTCTAAATATAACGGTATAAAAAATAGCCTACATCTACACAAATATTTCCGTGATTTTAATTCGAAATTTTGCTTCTGCCCCCCTTATGATAATTACAATAAGTCAAGATACTGTAGGTAAGACTTATTTCGCTGTAACATGAAATATAGATCAAGACCCACGTACGTCTATTTTCAAAACTTGTTTTAGCCCTAATATTAACAAAGATACGGTTAGCTTAAGATACATCATTTCTAAACAACTGACACAATAATGTCATTGATTGGCCAAAGATAAATGATATTTATAACTGGGAATATTTATTAACTAAATAAACAAAATAAAAAAAAATCCTGCAATTTCGACTTACTGCAATTATAATATAACGTGGGAAGTATAAGAGGAAGGGTGCTATAGCGCTCATTAGGGGAGGGCTATGTCCAGCAGTGGACTACATAATATAGCCTGCAGAAGAAGAAGGGAAGTATAATGGACTATATAGGTTTTAATAAATCTTTTGAATGTGGTGACTGTAAGAGCTCACACTGGTGAGTTTAGTAGTGACCCGCGACTCGTGAAGTGAGCTCACCTCAGCCAGCAGCCCGACGATCTCATAGGGCCGCTCCACGTCGACGGCGGGCGGCGCGATCCGCTGGAACAGCGCCTTGAACTGGCCCGCCTCCGTCACGATCTTGGCCGCGGCCTGCTGCGCCTCCTCTACGGTTTTGAACGTCATTTTCTTCGACAGCATGGCCGTAATGTACTTCTTGTAGACCAAGTTCTGCGCTTCGTTGATGACGTACTCGTAGTTCTTCTCCCGGAGATGGTTGTAGTCCTGGAAGTAGTCCTCGAGGGTGGCGCAGATCGTGTCGACCGGCAAGCTCGACTGCAGCCACTTGGACGTGAAGAGCACTTCGAAGTGGGTCTCGAGGTCCAAGAAAGCCTCCTCCAGCAGGAACTTGGCTGCCTCGTTTCGCAGGTCCTGCGGGAGGGGCCCCATTCAAATTCAATGTTTTTGATTGTGTTGTGTTAATATAAACTTATTACAAAATTTTTGCTTTGCTTAACTTTTCCTCCGAGTCGAAACTGGCCAGTATTTTGTTTAAAGCACTTACGAGGACGGTGGCCAGCATTTTGTAAAAACTTCCTAAGTCGTAGCCAGCGTTTGGTCCAAAGCACTTACCAGGAGGGTGGCCAGCGTTTGGTGCAAAGCACTTACGAGGAGGGTGGCCAGTGTTTGGTTCAAAGCACTTACGAAAAGGTTGGCTAGTTTTTGGTCCAAAGAACTTACGAGGAGGTTGGCTAGTTTTCGGTCCAAAGGACTAACGAGGAATGTGGCCACCTTTTGGTCCAAAGCACTTACGAGGAAGGTGGCGAGCATTTTGTCAAACTTGGCTTCCGAGTCTGGGTCGTGGCGGCCTCGCGGCCAGTGGCGCGCCTGCGTCTGCTGCGCCAGCCGCGTCATTGTCTCGCTGTTGTTCACGATGGTGATCATATGGTGCGTGAAGTAAGCCACGCGCGAGCGGTCCGCGAAGTGGCTTTTCTGTTAAACGGTAAGTAAGTCGTTCGTAGTTGTGGGTGTAATGTGTGGCAAGATAAAAGAGACCAGCGTTACCGGTGGTGGTTTAATGAACTTAAAATAGATCGTACATAAAATGAGCATTTAGCGTACGATGCCGAATTCTAACGATGCGCAATCACTGTACAATAGTAGATACGGTTTTGGGCATGAGGCACTGTTGGAGTGGTGGAAGGTAATCAATCAGTATTGTACATGGTTAATAGTTTACATTTTTAACGTAACATGGGGTCTTATTCTGTTTAGTGTGTCGATGGCAAGCTATCGTGGTGATGATTTGCCAATCTGCGTTAAAGATTGCTTCGCTGATTGTTGCCCTGGGTGAGCCTGGCGTACGGCAAGGGTGACTGAGGAAATGTCTAAGTGGTCAAGATTGGGTATTATCCGTTGAACGATTTATGAAAGGGGCACAAATATTTTGATTAAATTATGCTGTGTCAGTGGGGAATAAATTTGGGGAACAGTGCAGGTCGCCAA
The DNA here is from genome assembly GCA_934045075.1 of Yponomeuta sedellus. Classification (NCBI taxonomy): domain Eukaryota; kingdom Metazoa; phylum Arthropoda; class Insecta; order Lepidoptera; family Yponomeutidae; genus Yponomeuta; species Yponomeuta sedellus. The sequence continues at coordinate 2,092,199 of OW203724.1, read as the reverse complement.
ATACCGATTACCGATTATAATAAGCGCGCGATCAGAAAGGGATGTAAAGTTTTGGAACTTTTTAGCTTCAGCAAACTCACGTCAAAGCTCTCAAGTTGATGGGCGTACTGGACATTTTTATTACAATCTATTAAAAGTCAATAATATTTTTATATTTCTGTAAAGCTATGAAAGAAATTAATTATAAATATTTACAATTCCTTTACTAATCCTACTTCGCCCTAGAACTGTGAATTTCAATCCAAATCGACAAGGTATGACCCCGTTCTGAAAGCAGGCGGATTATAACCCACTTATATAGCATTTCCAAAACTCACCTTGAATTCAATGATACCTTCTTTGTACTGGTTGCCATACCAAGTTACCTGCTCGGCGCTGAGCAGTAAGGCTTTAAATGTTAACTCCTTACTTATTGTTTCTGTGACCTGTAACCAAAATACAGCCTATTTATTTTACGGTCGTAGACAATAAGGGTCGGCGGTCAATGTAGAGTTCAGATTCGATCTCGAGTTGCTTTTAGATATCTTCTGAAACCTTTTTTTTCATGATACATGATCGTAGCGGTCGATAAATCGTAGCGGTCGTAGCGTTTCTTTAGAACGGTTGCCTCGAAGGCTTCTTGGTTCAATTCCGGAATGTACCAATGACATTGTTTTCTATGTTCCGTACATCTCTATAATATAAAAACGAATCGCTGAATGTGTTGGTAAGCTTAAATCTCGAGAGCATCTGAACCGATTTCGTTAATTCTTTTTTTGGAATATTCCTTGAAGTACGAGGATGGTCCTTACGGAAATAAAAATTTAAAAAAAATTAAGAATCGACTGTTAGGCGGTACGAAGTTCGCTGGGTCAGCTAGTTTCTAATAAAAGTTACATCCGTACATACAGTGTGGGTACCTCTAGCTTCGTGCACCATCCCGAAGATGGAAATGGGCGCGAGCGTGTGGAAGGCGTCGGTGTGGGTCTTGCAGTTACCTCTAGCTTCTGGTGCACCATCTCGAAGATGGAAATGGGCGCGAGCGTGTGGAAGGCGTCGGTGTGGGTCTTGCAGTTACCTCTAGCTTCTGGTGCACCATCTCGAAGATGGAAATGGGCGCGAGCGTGTGGAAGGCGTCGGTGTGGGTCTTGCAGTTACCTCTAGCTTCTGGTGCACCATCTCGAAGATGGAAATGGGCGCGAGCGTGTGGAAGGCGTCGGTGTGAGGCTCGCACGCGGGGCTTCTCGCGCTGCTCCACTCGGCGCGCTCCAGCTTCAGCGAGCGCTCCATCCACTCCGTGTACTGCGCCTGCATACGCTGTGGACACGCCACGAGGCACCGTTAGCACCGTCCAATAGGAACCTTGCTGGCGAAACACTCTAAATATTAATGCACTTACTTAAGTGTAATGCACTTACACCTTTGTCTCGGAGGGGCAGCCAGAGACAAGTTTGCCACTTGAATCGATCCTGACCAACTACTTATTAGGTTTTTTTATGTAGCCTACATAAAAAAAAAACCTAATAAGCTTTTGCCACTGCTGGGCAAAAGCTTCCTTGTTAGACGTCTAATTCCCCTTGTCCTTGGCCAATTATTTCTACAAAGGAAAATTTTACATAAAAGGCCAGCTGCCACCGCATAGTCCGTCTCAATTGATATAACATTTAAAAAAAAAACAACCAACCACCACCCCTGATCGCAAACAGGTGGTAGTTCGACGCACCTCCCTTTAGTCTGCCCGCATTGGGAATTGTAATCCGATGAATCAGGTTCACCGGATTCTCTCACGGCCCCGGCCGAGGCACGCTCGCCCGAGGCTGGCAATTCATTTGCCTCAGGCAGGCAGGTACCGACTGACCGAGGCCGCTGGGTCACCTGCAAGTACTCGTCCTCCAGCTGACGCATGGTGGCTGCGTCCAGCAGCGGCGGCAGCGCGGCCACCTGCACCTGCAGGGCGGGGCTGCCCATCAGCTCGGGCCCCGGGTACGTGTTCAGGATCCAGGACAGCAGGCTCACGTACTCGTTGCCTTCCAGCCCCATCTGCACCACCTCCTTCAGCTGGGGGCGACCGTATCTTTTCAGGGAACCACGTTCTTCCTACACTCTATCGAGAGTGTAACAATGTCCCCGTTTACTTCGGAAGGTGGGGGATTCTACGCGGATTTTCCTTAAGGCCAATAAGGGCCAGGCCTATGGCGGCCATATTAGGGGTGGAAAACACTAAATTGCAAGGATTCAAATTGCATAAGAACGGAATTCGAGGCTCGGAACGTAATGTATACAAATGTATCGAACTCCTCCGAAACCTATTTATATGTTTATTCTTGAGTTTCTTGTGAGGTCTGAAACTAGGTCGGAGGCTAATTAATATGACAGCTCAACGCCTACGTAAACGACGTCTGCCGAGTCATTTAGCTGACTCGGCAGACGTCGTTTACGTAGGCGTTGAGCTGTTTTTTTAGGTTTTCGATGTTTTCCCCATACTAGGACTAATACTGTCCATTTTCAGATTTATTTAAAAGATTGTGTGACACTCGAAACTCCTGCATTGGTTTCAGCAACACCTGCATTGATATACCGGCAGTGAGGAGGTCAACAAAATCCGTAGGCCACACCATTCGGCAATTGTGGCCTAAATAAAGCATATACGCCTGTATTGGCCAAGTGAAATGGCACTAGTACAAGGAGAGACAAACAAAACCTTCGCAGCGCACGCGTTGGCATAAATGTGAACTATTTTAAGGATTTAAAATAAGCTGTTTGACTTTTTCCATCCTCACGTAGTAGCTGAATATCGTAACAAGGCTTAGGAGGAAACAGCAGGTATTCTAATTTATTTTTACACCACTGTCGAGCATATTGCGAATAAAATCATAATATGTATCATATGATGGTTCAATTGACTACCAGCAGTCGCGTAGCATAGCTATAGCTGGTGCCCGCGACTTAGACTGCGCAGGATTAATGTAAGACGCATTACCGCGATATCAAGTATCTGTCTCGATTCTGATCGTTGACTATATGTACTCGTACGCCAGGTTTCATGTAGCTAACATCCAAACATCTTCACAAACATTTAGCACAAACATGTAGGTAAACATAGGTTTTACAACATCTGCATCAAGATTTATAGCATCAGAAAACCCGGCAATAGTCAATATTTGTTAATAGATTAAAAGTTTAATTTATTCAAACAACATCAGATTCGCGATGTACCGCAATCGCAAGCGCAGCCCTGTGGCCAGCAATAAACCGGCCTCCTTACGATACCGCATAGTACGGTGACTATAACCGAATAGGCGCACTCACACTGGCCGACAGCGCCATGTGGTAGAGGTCGACGTATTTGTTGACGATGTCGTAGTGCGGCGGGAAGCAGGGCACGCAGAGCGTCTTCACCACGCGCAGGTCCTCGAGCACGAGCTGCCGCGTGAGCTCGAGGTAGGTCACGAGCCACATGTGGTTGTCCTCGCGCTCGGCCACGCGCGTGCCCTCCACGCGCTGCGCCACCGCGCCCGCCAGCGCGCCCAGCGCGACGGCGCGCCAGCCCTTCGGCCGCCCCGGCGGCATGAAGCCACTCTGCTCTTGTTGCTGGCGATGGCGGGACGACACACGGTAAGTGGCTAGATGGCCCCCAGCCACGTACTTACAATCTGTTAGCTTTTTAAAACATACCTCGGGCTTTAGAGTAGGCTTCGGTTTTCGCCGAAAGCACACGAGTGTCATACCTATACTACTTCGTGCTCTGAGGGCTTAGTGCGAGTTTTTTAACTACTCGATCGCGTTAACGTAAACTCATATTTCTATGGTATCGAGGAAGCGCCACCTAGCGACAAGTATGGAAATTAAAATTGCTGAGTGCGAGTTGTAATGGTTTACGTTGAGAAGTGAACACGTTTACCAGCCAAAACACGAATAAACGCGAGTGCGAGTACTGTGACAGCGTTTTGCCAGTTCGAACGGTTAACTTACTCATACTCACTACTCAATGCTCGATTAACGCGGTAGTAAAGTTATTCGATTGGATCTGTCAAATTCGCACTAAGCACTCGGTATAAAACTTTTCTTCAATATTTTGAAAAGTTATCGTCATATTAATACAATTAGAGGTTGCCTGGAAGAAGTTGCTTTTAGCAATAAGGCCGCCAATTGTATTTGATCTTTTGTATCTGCCGTTTCTGTAACTATTTTTCCGGTATACAATAAAGAATATTCTTATCTTATCCTATTAGTTCCGATATTTCTACTAGGAATATATCCGATAGTAGCCGAGGTATATTCTAAAGGCTAACAGACTGCAAGGTGGCTTGTAGAACGACAGACGGAACAGAAGATCATATTCACATTATTTGAGAAGTGTCTAGATGGCCACCAGCGATCGTTTGGGAAAAATGGCTGCACGGCCGTAAGGTGGCTTGTAGAGCTTCACTACACTCACTGTTGTTAGACACGAAATAAAAGATAATGTTTCTTTAAGAAATGTTCTGAATAGAGATAAATAACATTATAGTTGTTCAGAATGATGTGCACCCCTCAAACGGTTCAAAATTTACTAATAAACACTGTATAGATTGTTACTAACCTGCAAAGCCATCTGATCCCTCTTCTCTTCTCTCTCAATAATCCTTAAGGCTGTAACGATAACTGTTGGCTCCTTCCGGACAGTGTTCAGCGTCCTCATAAGGATCAGCTTTATTTGTTTTTCCATTTGGTGAGAGACCACTTCCACGTCTTCGAAATAGGCTTTTAACATGATCTTATCGTGAGAAGATTGGTTTGGCAGTCTGTGAAGCTCGTACAACAAATCATCTCTCGAGTTCTCCAAATCTGTAAGACACTGCAGAGAAAGGAAGTTAATATTAGCGACTTAAATGTTAAGAAATATGATTGTTGGCTTCAATGTAAAATGGTTAGGAATGTAGGAGGATATGAGGTTCTAAAATGGTAAGGACTAAAATGTCACTTGCCACAAAAACACAATACCTGTAAAACTCAGTACTACACTTTGAAATATATTTTTGTTATTCTTAACTACCCAATAAAATTTAGTTTTTTCAGCCACATCATAAACGAAGGTTACCGACTACGAAGTTTTATATACAAAATTAAACAATTTTTCGAGTCTTTTTTATATCGAAAGTAAATCTTGTGCACTTAAAGAGTTATTGCAATTTTTAAAGTGTGATACTTAGTTTTGCAGGCCAGGGTATCTCAAATAATTGGTGATGTGTACAGAATAGAACCTAGAGAAGCGTTATTTATACAAACACTTATTCTAAAACACTCCTCAACTGTGCAGTTGAAAAAGTTTGTGAGTTTTCCCTTGACCACAAGCTATTTGAACTGGAATTGAGGGGTGTTTGAAGGAAGCGTGTCTTTATAAATCTTTATAAATAAGCCTGCAGAACAGTTATACCAAAAACGGCCGCGTTGCGGAAATCGATTAAGGATTGTTGGCTAGAGGTTCTAGGCCAACGCCGGCACGCTGGGATCACCTGATGCGCGTGCAGCAACTTCCCCTCGCAGATCCACTGCTTGGCCTTGGCTACGCTCTCGGGCACGGTGAAGATGTGCTTGAGGCTGTCCATGGCCGTTACGTACTGCGAGTGGCGCGAGTCCTCTTCGCGGACGGCCTGCAGCGCCGCCACCAGGGGCGGCACGCCGCGGAGGCATTCCTCCAGCTCGTCCATCCTGGGTTACCGATAACACCGAAAATACATTAAATAGCCACGCCACTGGCACGGATAGCCAGAGGTCGCGGTTTCGAATCCCGGCATGGGTGGAATTCTTTGCCCCTAAATAAGTTTTTAAAATTGTCCTTAGCACGGGTTAGTGCATTAAAAATAAAAATAGTATAATACATTAAATAGATAAAAAAACTACTATAATCCCTCCTGCTATTACTACTGAGTATTTACTGAGTAGTATAATACTGGTATAAATGGGAATAGCCTAAAACATATGAGATCATATTTAGAAGGGAGAGATCAAAGAGATGACGTAAATAGAATTAAATATTTAGCAGAGTCCTGAGTGAAGCCAGGGGTTCATACCGCCCGAGACTAAGACATGTTTTATTCCAGAGGTGAATACTCTACTTTTCACACCATCTGGGAGACAATAAAAAGACAGGGCTGCATAAGTTGAAAATATAAAGTCCACACTCTTTTACGGCTTAGCAACTTAAATTGAATATAACTTTTAAATTCGTATTTGCAATTCGCGCCTTATTATTATTATTATATATACTTTATTGCACACGAAACATTTAACAGGACATTACATAAGAAATAACATGTACAAAGGCGAGCTTATCTCTGAAAGAGATAAGCTCGCCTTTTTTTCTTTTTTTTATTGGTGTTTCGCGCGGTCACACGACACAGTAGTTCAGAAAGAAAAGAAAAAAGGGGTGAGTTTCGAACAACAATTCGAATTTCGAATTGCAATGCGGGGCTTCTTCATAGTTTTCATGCGAATTTTGACATTCTAAATTCAAATCACTTTATTCCCTAGGGAAATTCTTCATTATTATTGCCCTCGAGAGACAAGGCTATGCTTTACGATGATATTTGACGGTACGTAATAAGGCATTGTCGAGCAGGAGGTGTGAAAAGTTAATTACAGCATATTATGTCTTTTTGTGTTATAAACTTTTTCTGATCCCAAGATTTAGGCTGGCAAAGGGTAATCTTTCATTGGGCATTGTATACGCTTCTATAATAAAATCCCTGAACATATATTATGTTTGACTGAAACGCGTTTCAAAATATGTGTGAAGTACACTTTGTGCCAAAAGGGCTACAATAATATTAAGGATCATTTAGATGACAATGATGTCTGGAATTAAAGCATGTAAAATACATGAGTTTTATAAAAAATATGTAAACTCTATTAATTAAAGACTTTGAAAAGATTGGAGTTTTTTTGTATTTTTTTTTTTGCAAAATTATCTAGATTATCAAATGAACTTGTACCTTCATTAAGCCGCAGATTCTGCGCTACTTTGAATAAAACCGTTTCATTTCACATTAACATTACACAGGCGAAAGTTGTTAGTGTATATTTTTGTTACTTCTTCACGTCTAAACGACTAATAAAATAAACGATTTTAACAAAATTTGGTATGGCGTTACCTGACACCCTACGTTTTACTGCGGGGAAATAACTTATTCGCTAATAAGCCGCGAGTAACACCGCGGAGATAGCTAGTAAAAAATATAATAGATAAATCGCAATATGCATACAAAATAATAAAAAGAAATGAAGTCATGAGCATGACATTAATAAGTTTTAAACTGTTGGTAGGGGAATCGGTACATGAACGCACGTATTCAAGTAGTTCGTTTAGGTTGCACTGGATGCTGCATATATCATCTCATTATTAGTTACCTAGATTCAACGGCTAAAGTTAGGTTAACATAATAATTAATTTTATTGCCTCAATCGATAATATAATATGCCTATTATTTACAGTTTCTACTTATTACTATTTACCCGAAAACACCCGTCTGCTGAAAATGACCAGGTTATTTAGGGCGCTTCGCTTTTACGATATTTACTGAATTACTTATATATTTTGTACGTTCATCTTTTATAGGTGTGAATAATTTTTTTAATACTGTGAAAGTCAAGAGATAATATTTAATAAATAAATGACCTGAGGCGAAAAATTTATAGCCCTTATTGCTTCCTCATTTTTTTAACGATTTCTATCAACTGTTTGTTTACATGCAAGTAGGTAGGCCAAAGCTGAGCGAAATATAGGCACTAGTTGTATTTCAGTATATTATGAATCGCTTTTATCAACGAAGATAAAAGTTTTAAATTTTACCACCAAAGAAAGTTTTGATTGAAACATGTCCAGGTGGGGGTTCGCAGAAAACGACAATCTGAACTGTTTGTGCGGTACTTCTCAGACGATGAACCATCTTTCATCGTGGGTGCGCCCCTGCACTCAGACGGACCGATTGCAAGTGGTAATGCAGTCAGCGTTGGATAGTTCTAGGCCGCAACTGTTTAATAAAGAGTTGACAAACAATATTTGCATAGCCATCAACATAAGAAGATTAAAACATACCTTAAGCTCATCTCGCTGACATCGTCAAGGCATTCCTGTAGCTGCTTGAGGCCGACGCTGACCCCGTCCAGCTTACCCTGCACGGCCGACTTGAGCTGCGCTTCGATTGACGCTTTCTTGTGAGTGATTCGACGCTTGTATTGCTCTACCTGCGAGTATAAAACTAGTCGATTAGAGGAAGACCACTAGGTAAAGCCGCGTTTTCACGGTCATAGTGGACTCGGACCGAGTGCGCCATCCGAGTAAACTAAAGCTTCTGATTGGCTATTTTGGTCTTGTCACGAAAAACCATCCAATTAGAAGCATTACTTTACTCGAATGGGGCACTCGGTCCGAGCGTACTAAGAACGTGAAAACTTGGCTTAAGTCTATGGTAAATAGGCAGTAAAAGAAACCATAACAGTGAAAGTGCCTACAGAACGGTATTTTATTTAACACCACACGTTTCCTTATTTTAAACAGAAGGAGAAATATGTTATTGTGTCAACATTCTAATATGGAGGATGCCCCGATACAACATGATTATACGAGGTGTAATGAAATTTCTATATACATTAAAAAAAGGAGGTTCTAATGTTACAACCTGGGGCTTTGAAATGTATGAAGCAGCTTGATATTTTTTCTTAAAATATAACATTTATTTTTATTTTATTCACAAAACCAACAGCGTTACAGAGTTTCAAAACTTAAAGTAATAGCTAATAAGTAAGGCCAATAACAGGTTTTACTTTTTAAACTGATAGGATAGCTTAGAATTACACGTGAGTTGAAACGACTCACAAACCGACTAAACTTTAAACTTTTTACATTATTATTATAAATACAATTATTACTACTAATAATTTCTTTTGCGGGCGGACTCAGTAATAAAACATTGAGTACAACTTATATATACATATACATACATATATATTACAAATAAAAATATATAAAATATTTAGCTTAGTATAGATATAATGAAAACTAAAATAAATAATTAAGGATGGAAAATGGTGAAGAAATGTGAACACGTTAAATGAAATTGTAATTGACGTGCATGTCCACAGTAAAAGTATGTACCACTTAACTTCCCTTCCTCCCAGCCCTACGATTAGAAAGAGTATCTTGGGGTAAGAAATTAATCCACTGGGAGGATGGGGCGCAGGTGCATTTAATATAATTATATTATTACAGATAAATTAATCAATCAATCAATTAATTATTACAGACACGGGTCTGCTAATTTAGTGAATTTTGGTGAGCGCTTATGAGTGTAAATTATATTGAAACCTCATAGAAATAAAAATTTTAAAATAAAAAATAAAAACCGACTTCTACACCTCGAGGCACTAAACACGCAGAAATAATTGAAACGAATGTGATCTATAAATTCGAAATTAGTATATATATATCTAGGTATTGTAGAAGGATATCTTGGAGTCGGTGCCAAGTTCCTTACCATCACATACATTTTGGGCACCGACTCCAAGATATCCTTCTACAATACCTAGATATATTACTAATTTCGAATTTATAGATCATATTCGTTTAAATTATTTCTGCGTTTTTAGTGCCTCGGGGTGTAGAAGTCGGTTTTTTTTTTATTTTAAAATTTTTATTTCACGATTTTTAGTGAATAACAAATGTGGTTTTAATAACTACGCGTGCCTACAGTATATTTTTCTTAAGGGACTAATAACCACGACAATAAAATTGTGTATTTTGACTTAAATTGTGGATTTATATTTGCAACCTTACATCTCTACGTGTTATTGGGCTACTCGTCATCGGACACTTAATTTTCCTAGTGTAGCAAGTGATAATGAAACAATACATTCCAATTTTAATTCCGGGTCTAGGGCACCGTTGCACCTAGAAAGGTGCAACGGTGCCCTAGATCTGGGTGTTTTTGAGCTGGTCACCATCAGACCTCCAAATCTTTGTCTGTAGAAAGTGACAGTGAAATTAAATACTTAAAAAAAATCTATTTAGAGGCTAAAAAATCCACCCATGCCGGGACGACTACCAAACAGCAGTGAAATTTCGAACCTTTTTATAATACTCTCTGTATTACGTACAGCTCAGTTAGCTCAGTTGGGAGAGCGTTGGCACGGTTAGCCAGAGGTTGCGGGTTCGAGGCCCGGCATGGGTGTAATTTTTAGCCTCTAAATAGGTTTTTTTAAATTGTCCTTAGCACGGGTTTAAACGGGTTCTTAAAAAGAATATAATTAAATATTTTAGTGAAAACGGCATATTTCTACCTAGAATAGAAGCCTAAAACCTCTTGAGAACGACCTTCGAGCTGATGATCTTGGGCATCGGACTCTTAATATTCCTAGTGTAGCAAGTGAATGAAACTATACATTCCAACTTTAATTCCGGGTTTCTAGGTGCAACGGTGCCTTATATATGGGTGTTTTTGAGCTGGTCATCATCAGACATCCAATCTTCGGCTGTAGTAAATGACAGTGAAATTAAATACTTCAGTAAAAACGGCATATTTCTATCTAGAATAGAAGCTTAGAACCTCTCAAGATCGACAATCGAGCTGATGATCTTCGCAACAATGTCCACCAAATACCAGGAAAGGAATTACTGAATAAAAGTATTTGATAAATAAAGTGTTTGTAACATCCAAGCTTAATTTTCTGCTTAAAAATTGGTAATTCTCAATTTCTATCTTTGAAAGTCTTCATCATCAGCCCGGTAAACCCCACTGCTGTGTATAGGCCTCTTCATTTCCACGCCAGCCAGCACGGTCTCGCGCTAGTCACATCCACAGGGAAAACATAGTCAAAAAAAATAAAAAAAAAGTAATATACGCGTCGAATTGATAACCTCCTCCTTTTTTGAAGTCGGTTAATAAAAAAAAAGTAATATACGCGTCGAATTGATAACCTCCTCCTTTTTTGAAGTCGGTTAATAAAAAAAAAGTAATATTCGCGTCGAATTGATCTCCTCCTCTTTTTTTGAAGTCGGTTAAAAATATTGAAATAAGTTTTTATTTCAATATTTTTTTTTATTTTCTATTGTCTGCTTCATTACAAGTTGTAGTTATAACAACAATACGTAAATGTGATGTTTCGCTATCACTGTTGTGTTAATTTCGAGTGTTATCTATTAACCTTCATTCTCCTTCTTTGATAATTTATTTCCAGTCTATTTATTCTGTGCAGCCAGGAGCTCAGCTGGGCGTAACGAGGCATGCAGCCAGTACATGGGGGACGAGTCTTTAAAATGCGCTGTTGTTCAATGAAGTCATATTAGTCTGGTAATGGTTGTTTCATTCACACTAACGGCAGTCTGGTGATAAATCGCATTGCGACACGAATTGCTGTTCGCGAGATTACTGGAGGTTAACGAGCAACAACTCACATCGTCACTGACATTGTATGTACTAGCTAGGGTTATCAGTTATGTGGGGAGGTCTCTAAAATGCACAGTTGTTCATACAGTCGGTAGTCTGGTCATCAAATTGCAAGGCCGATGTTAAGTCGCCGAAGAACTCGGCGCCTCGCGCGATTCGATCTTCTTCGGGAGAGAAGCAGAGATGCCTGTTTAATTTGCGCGGGTTACCCCTGGAATGATATTGTACTACTTACTATTGCTTTGTAGACTATCAAATTGAGGCAATTAACAACCATTGTCGTACTTACTTCAAATTAAATTCAAATTCATTTATTGCATTGTCATGTGTCATTACTCATTACACTTCGTTTTTTTAATTTTAAAAGTAGGTACTTACATGACACCCTGCAAGGGTACTACAATAATATTAAAACATAGTATTCAAACGTAATATAACATTGAGCCTTAAATTATTGGTCTAATACTACTTGAGATCTTATCTTCATGCAGAAACATTATCTTTATATACCTATTATATTATTGTTAGAATATTATGTACATTTAGGCAATAAAAAGTTTAAATATCAAAATACATTATTTATGTTGTCCTCGGCAACGTATTTTTTAATCACTCAAAAAACTCTTGTAGTGAATAATAGCATTTTTGGACAAGATACTTATTAAGTGCATTTTTAAATAGTTTATTTTTATTTATGTTTGTAAGGAGTTCAAAATTTTATTCTATCATAATTTTATTGAAAAACTATGTAAGTTTTAGGCTCTAGGGCCTGGTATCATACACTGTATTTACTTCTGTATTACCTTTGGCATATTTATGTCTCAATATACTATAAGTTTGAAATGTACCATGGTACATTCAAGATGGATTTGACAGTTTTGATTTAGAAGCATTCTAAGATATCAATATTTGATTTTAAGGCTGTATCATAGATATAAAAAGTAACGCATGTGGTGTTTACCTTTAATTGGTTTTTGTATCAAGACTCGGCCTAGACTTAAGTTACTTGTTACGCATGTTAAGATACAAAAAGTGTTGGTAGACCTAATAAAATAAATAAATAAATAAATAGAGTTAAATACCACAGGGTCCATAGGCCTTGCAAATTGCATTTTAGTATGTATAGTGGGGTTTGATGCACCCTGTCAAACTCTATAGTCTGTATAATTATACTGCGTATTAGTTGTAGTAGAGTGGTAGAACGCAGACATTTGATAATGGGCTTTGAATCCCGGCACATACTAATGACTTTGTTATCTAAGTTATGTACATTTGTGAAGATTATATTAGCAATACTACTCGCTAATTTGAAGAAAAACATTGTGAGGAAACCTTATTAACATACCTCAGTGCCAACTACGTACAATGGTTCAAGTATGAGGCCCATTTTTTTACTGCTGCTCCATCTCTCCAAGGTTTGCTGGAAGAAATCTCTGTTAATATATTTGTAAAGGAAGACTGTAAAATCATATTAATTATTTATGTACAACAAATTTACAAGAACATAGCAAACTGACAAGGCATATCGAAGTATTCTACAATTTGATAGATGTCTAATATAAAACCATAAAGAAAGAAAGCTGCCAATATAGATCTTCATAGAATATACAAACTCAAACTAACACGCCTCCTAAGATTTATATTCCAGTAGTGGATACGTTATATAAATGTAAAGTTACTATAATATGTTCAACAGTTGTCTAATCTTCAAAAACTTTATATTTCCTAAGGACTTAGTGAGGATGTCAGCGACGTTGTCCTCTGAATTCACTTTAACGACATCTATAACTCCTTTCTTAAAACATTCATGAACATAGTGGTAATGTACTTCTATGTATTTTGAATTCTTTGAAAAATTGCCATACTTGGCGAGAACAACTGCTCCTGAATTATCCTCATAAACCTTAACAGAATCATTAAACTCTATAAACATATCATTAAGTATACTACGCAATAAACATATTTCAGTTACTGCATCTGATAATGCAACGTATTCAGCAAATGTCGAAGACTTTGTTTCACTACTTTGTTTCTTTGACTTCCAATATATGACATTGCCGAATAATCTAATTATATAACCAGTTGTAGACTTTCTATCTACAATATCTCCGGCCCAGTCGGCATCAACGTAACAGTCCATCACGTTAGCTTCTAAATTTTGTCGATATGTGAGCTTAAGGCTCTTTGTCAAATATAAATATTTCAAAACACGTAATGAATATTTAAAATGTGATTCATTGTAACAATTCTGAAACCTACTTAAGTAATTGACGCAATAAGCTATGTCTGGTCGGCTACCAGAACTTATGTACAACAATGCTCCTATCAGATTTCTATATTTGACGTCCTCATTAAGTTCACTTTTCTCAAGTTTCGCATTAATTTCCATTGGTGTTTTGTAAAGTTTTGAATTTTCAATTTTATATTTTTTGGCTAACGAATCAATATATTTTTCCTGATTTAAAGTCAAAAGGTTTGCTTTTGCATAATCATATTCAACATCAATCCCTATATAATTTTTAACTTTTCCCATATCCATCATTTTTAAAGTGATTACCCAATTTTGTTTTCATTGAAGTAATCTTTTGTTCATCTTTGCAAGCAATCAGTAGGTCATCCACGTAAACTAGTATAAAAATTGGACAATTTTCTACATTTTTAACATAAAGACAATAGTCGTATTTGCTTCTTCTAAAACCAATAGTCGTCACAAAATCATTGAAACATTCGTACCAAGCTCGCGGGCTTTCTTTTAAACCATATAAAGATTCGAATAATTTGTACACTCTATCAGTATCATCTTCATAACCAAGAGGCTGTTTGACATACACTTCTGATAATACTTTGCCGTTTAAAAACGCTGTCTCTACATCCATTTGATGTATACTTAATTGGAATTGACATCAATATGACAGAAGTAGTTTTAAAGTTTGCATACTAGCAACTGGTGAATAGGTGTCATCAACATTGTCCGTTTGTTGAAAGCCTCTAACCACTAACCTGGCTTTATAGAGCTCTGCAGATTTCTTCTTGTATACCCATTTAACATCCAGTACCTTTTTATCCTGTGGTGCACTTACTAGCGTCCAAGTATCGTTCTTCACCAGACTATTCATCTCTCGATCCATTGCTTCTATCCATTGATCGGCCTCATCACTTGTAGTCGCCTCCTGAAATGTATCTGGAATCATGGCGTCACAGTAATTAACACTTATCCAGTAGAAGCTGAACTCTTCATCAAATCGAACTGGTGGTTTGATCTGTCTCTTAGACTTTCTCGTTTCATTATTTATTTTATCTTCATCATTATTAATTTCATATACACTTTCGTTATTCTGTTCTTCTTCCTTAGCGATCTCATCAGCTCTAGTATCAGTACCAGTTTCTTCATCTTCATTTTCAAATGCTATAAGCTTCATATCATTTTCAATTATATCCACGTGTCTTGCCACAACTATTTTATTATCGATGAGTACTCTGTATCCGACATCTGTATATCCTAACAGAATGCCCATTTCTGCCTTTTTATCCCACTTTGAATTCCTTCTTACTTCAGGTACTCTAACATATACTTTACTGCCATACATTTTCAAATATTTTGCTGACGGTTTCTTCTGAAAGAAAATTTCATACGGTGTCTTCCTTTCTGGCGTATTAGTCATTATTCGATTTTTTAAATAAGCAGCCGTTTTTATAGCCTCTGGCCAAAAACGTCTATCTACATTTGCTTCCGCTAAAAGGCATCGTGCCATATCCATTATCGATCTGTTGTATCTCTCAGCTGTGCCATTTAATTCATGTACATATGCCGGGCATGGTTTAATTATTATTCCTTTTTGTCTCGCAAATCTTAGTATACGATGGTTTATATATTCCTTTCCATTATCACATCTCAGTTCTTTTATTACTTTGCCAGTCATGTTTTGCAATTCATTTACGTACTCCTCAAAGCATTCATACACTTGATCCTTAGACTGGATGCAACAAACTCTCGCTAACTTACTATAATCATCTATAAATGTCAAGAAGTATTTTTCTCCTGCATGTCCTGTTGTTCTGTGCGGCCCATTAATATCAGTGTGTACAATTTCCAGTATATCTTCTGCTTTCGTTCTGTTATTCTAAAATGGTAAGTTGTGCATCTTGTTTTCAATACATATAGCACATTTCATGTAATCTTCTTCTAATTCTTGAGGCATTTCTTCTACGAGTTGTTTTTTGCACATAAAGTCAAGATAGTTAAAATTTACATGCCCAAATGTTCTGTGAAGTCTTTCTTTGTTCGTCATTTTACTGTTTACCGCATTCGCGTTAATTTCTTTCGAAACAAAACTCGTTATCTTAAATAGTCTTTCATCCTTTTTCGCAATTGCTATCAATTCATTATTAGAGTTGTAAATTTTCGTTAAATATAATAATAATAAAGTTTATTTGCACACATTAAAAGTTACAGTTGTATCTAAACATACAGTTATAAGGTACTTACAATATTTTGTTGATACATTGTGAACACTAGCGTCTAAACTAGGCCGGGCCTGTGTCTTAGACGCCAGTTCCTTCCATTGACACCAGTTTACATTATTAAGTAAGTAATTAAGTAGTACAGAATATTCTGCAACAGATATTAACTGTCACAATATTGTTTGAGGTAGGTAGGTTGATTCTTAACCAGCACTTTTTCTAATTGTACCTACATAAGAAAGTGTTACCTATACAGAATCTAGGTTAGACCACAGTAAGTGTGGACTTGTGAAAATCATTACATTTTTTTTTTTTGTGACAAACAATCAAAATTGAGAAGTAATTAAATAAAAATATAGTATAAGATGCATGCGGACTTATACAAAAGTATACAAGTAGTATTAAAATTAAAATTAGGAATCTGTGGAATCGACATTTAGGTTTTTTTTTTAACATTTTTGCTATTATTGAATTAACATGTATTACATTTAATTTACATGTACAAACAAGTTTTCGATGGAATCATAGTTTTGTGATTTTAACCAAGTTATTAACAGTTTCTTACATTTTTCGTAATTTAATGGGTATAATTTAAGGATTTTATTTAATTTAGTATACAACATGGGACCAATATACATTTGAAATTTATTTATAAATGTTGTTTTAAAAGGTATCGTGGGACAGACCCTATCTGATCGCCTCTTTTGCATAATTGATTCGTCATAGGTAAGTTTCTGGTGTTGTGACATTATTGTTTCTTTAATAAATAACTGTCTTACCGATAGAAGGTCACAATCTTTATATAGATTTACTGTTGGGTACCTAAAGGATTTGAATGTAATAACTTTTAATAATGCTCTCTGAGCTCTCTCGAGTTTTATGTATGAGATAACTTTTTCTAGCTCCGCCCCAAGAGGTGATACAGTAGCTCAACAGAGACTGAGCCAAAGCCTTATAAATATTTTTGAGCAAGGGGTAGTCAGCTACATGTCTAAGTTTTTTAAAGATGTACATTAAACGTCTTGTTCGCTCTGTTAATTGATTAATATGTGGACACCATGTGAGATTTTCATCCAATAATACACCTAGGTACTTAATTGTTTTTGTTCTTTCTAGGAAGCAGCAGTTACAATTAGTTTGTTTGGTGTTACGGCAATTGTGTATTTGAATATGAAAATTCTTAGGTATGGATCGTTGTGTATTAGCAAATAGAATAAATTTTGTTTTTAATGTATTGAGGGTCAACAGGTTTTTTGTCAGCCAATCAGAAATTTTTCGAAGCCCAGCCTCTGCACAAGATTTTGCCTCTTCCCAAGTTTTGCCAAAGAAAATTAGAGAGGTGTCATCAGCAAATGTGAATAATCTCCCGTTATTAACTTCTAAGTCACACAGGTCATTTAAATACAGTAGGAATAAGGTTGGGCTAAGGACGCTGCTCTGGGGTACACCATATTCGCAAGATGCCGCGTCACCACTGACGTGTCCGTTAATAGTGACTCGTTGCTGCCGGTTTTTTAAATAATCCTTAAACATTGCTAGAGGGATTCCCCTTATTCCAATTTTTTTCCATTTTTCCGAGCAGGAGAGGAATAGAAACTGTGTCAAAGGCCTTGGCTAGGTCTAAAAAGACACCTACACATTTGTTTTGGATATCTATGTGAGATGCAACATATTCCGAGAGGTCAGACACTGCATGTGAGGTTGATTTACCTGCTCTGAACCCGTATTGATGTTTTGATATTATATTATATTTCTGTAAGTAGGATTGGAGTCTCTTGTTCATTATTTTTTCTACGATTTTCGACAGTACAGGTAAGACGGATATTGGGCGATAGCTGGTGACACAGTTTCTGTTGCCAGACTTATAAATTGGATGGATAGTTGATATTTTAAAGGCATTTGGAAAGGTACCTGAATTTATACAAAGGTTCGCTATATATGTTATAGGTGGGATTACAATTGACTTAATCATTTTTAATAGTTTTGTTGAAATATCATCCCAACCTATGGCACTATCAGTCTTTAGACTCATTAAAATAGTTTCTACCTCTTGTTTAGATGTTTCTAACATTATCATGGAGTTAGGAAGGGTTTTTATGGATTCATTACCAACTTCTTGTGAGGGATTTTTATCAATTATTTTATCAGCAAGCTCCTTACCTACTCCAGAAAAGTAGGTATTAATTTTGTTCAAGGCGTGTTGTGGTGTGTTTCCCATACTAAGCAAGTCAGTAGAGGGTATTTTCTTAGTATTTCGATTAGTTACGGAATCTATAATCTTCCATTTTAGTTTTGGGTTATTTATGTGTTTATTTAATTGGTACTTATCATGGTTTCGTTTGAGCCGTTTTAGCAAGTCATTGCAATAGTTTTTATATCTATTATAAGTAATTTTCAAAATTTCATTTTTTGGTTCTTTTTTACATTTTTTGTGCATTTGATCTCGATTTTTTATGCATCTTAACAAGCCTGGTGTAATCCAAGGTTTTAAGCAACGCATTCTTCTAGGAATAATGATTCGGAAAGTATTGCTTAGAATAGATTTATTCAATATATCAACTAATTTATTTGTAGACCAGTTAGGATCAAGTGATTCCATTATGTCATCAAGATTTTTTGTGGCTAATTCTGAAATTACAGCTTCGTAGTTAAGTTTATGTGAAATTGCTTTAGTAGAGTGTGTTATTTTATTTTTAAGATTAATTACCGCTAGAACCGTGGCATGATCAGTAAGAGGAGTATCAGTTACTATTGTTTGAGCAGGAAATCTTGACTTTATCATTGCATGGTCCAAACAGTTATCGATCCTAGTTGGGAAAGTATGACCTGCTAAAATACCGTGACTAGCCAAAAGGTTTAAATAAGTACTTGAATTTTTGTCGTTATTATTTTGTTTTATGTCAATATTTAGGTCTCCCATTATAATTATATTTGTATGATATTTGTGCTTAGTTAGTAATTGATCAAGTGAATATATGAACGGGTCAATATTTTTTTGAGAAGGTGATCTATAGATTCCTATTACTATAGTGTCTTTATCGATTTTAATAATGATACAAGTGGCATCACTCATAGGGAACTCTTCGACACAACAATTATAACCTTGTCTAATGTACGTTACTATTCCATCGTTTTGGTTGAATTGAATTGAATTGAATTGAAATAATTTTATTCACTTAAAAACACAGTACAATGACAGAATATACATAACAATGTACAGAATTAATAATTTTAGATTAAAAAGAAACATGCAAGGAATATCAGTGCACTGCGTTTGTGAAAGGACCCGACTCAGCATTTGTCACAAAAGGAATACCTTCTGCAACGCTGGTATTCTGTCGGCACCTAATATGTAAGATAAGTAAGAAACAAAAGACTCACAATAGATAGTTATGAAAAATAATGAATAAGTAAATAATATATACAATAATACATACATACACATATATATATATATACACATACACACATACACACACACATACATATATATATACACATACATATATGTATAGATATGTAAATTTCTAATTATATAAGTATTTATTTTATATATAATATAATAAATTAAAAGTTTAAATAGGTTAATTCGACCGATCCTATGGCAGTTACTGTAATTTTATTTTTTGTAAGTTTAGTTTTACGCAACAAGCGCGCCACAGCAGCAAAACCAAACAAACTACAAATGAAATATCTAGTAGAGCAGAGCTATACAAATTTAACCATTCTGCTGGTCTTCCAACAATACCAACCTATAATGATTTTTGAATGATCCTAAAGTTGGTAATGAACGGATTGGTGGAGGAATATTATTCCAGCATTTAGTTGCTTGGTAGCGGAAACTGCCCCTAAATGCTGCTGTTGCGTGTTGCGGGATGGTTATAATTGCGCAACACGCTTTACGCGCTGGTCTTTGACGCCATGTTAGTTTTTCGAATAAATACTCCGGTTTACCTGAGTTAATAGTACCAAATAATAAACAGGCCATCTGAAATTGTAATCTATTTTTAATATTTTCGCGTTATTTAGGAAAGGTGTTACGTGGGTTCTGGGAGGAATCTTAAAGCAAAACCGCGCACACGCGTTTTGGACGCGTTGTAGAAGACGATGCGATTTTTCATACAAACATGGACCATAAACCGTTAAACAATAATTTAACTTTGATAAAATCAATGACTCTGTTAATTTAATTCTCATAACTTCACTTAAAAACGGGCGTATTCTATAAAGTACGTTAAGTCTATAAAAGCAATTTTGAACAACTTCACCCAAATGCTTTTCGAAGCGCAAATCGCTATCAAATGTCACACCAAGGTTTCTCGCTTCGACAACTCTTTCTATCGGAACTCCAGAAACATTAAGGATAGGATTCAAAGCCAAAACTTTGTCCACATTTGTATGTGAACCCAGAATCATATACTTTGATTTGTTCGGGTTAAGTATCAAAGAATTACGCATTGACCAGGCAGATATACGGTCCAAGTCGTCATTTAAACTTTGAATTGAATCACTGAAGTTTATATGATTAATAGGGACGTATAATTGTACATCGTCGGCGTATATATGGTATTTACTTGTCAAATTTGAACTCAAATCAGCACTGTAAATTATAAAAAGTAACGGCCCCAAAATGGAGCCCTGTGGAACCCCTCGCGAAAGCATTACTGGTCGTGAATGCTCCTTTGATCCATCGGACTTATTTAAAACAACCTCCTGGGAGCGGCCGCTTAGATAGCTGTGAAACCATTTTACTGTCGAATTGTTAAAACCATAATATGTCATTTTCGAAAGCAGGAGTGAAGTATTAATACTGTCGAACGCACGGGAAAAATCAAGGAGGACAAGAATAGTAGCAAAACCTACATCTCTGGATGATAGAATATTATCTACCACGTCCAAGAGAGCAGTGTTCGTACTTCTCTGCCTTCTGAACCCTGATTGGAATTTTGGTAATATGTTATTGTCTTCAACAAATCTGATGACCTGGTCATAGACAACCTTTTCCATAATTTTTGATAGGCATGATAAAATGCTAATTGGTCTGAGGTCTTTCACAAGGAGTGGCGAGGCAATTTTTGGCAAAGGTTTTACAAGAGCAAGCTTCCATATGTCTGGAAAGGTAGAAGTTGTTATTGATGTATTAATTATATTTGTTATTATATTGAGTGTATAGGGAAGTGTTAAGATCTAAATTAATTTCGTCAGCACCAAGAGAATTTGATTTTTGGGCCATTATAATTTTTGCAACTGTTGTTTCATCAACGGTGTGTAATTCAAACGATGCTGTACCAAACCTTTGGTATTCATAAAATGTTAGTTGTGAAATTTTTACCTCACCATTCCCTGGAACAGTAGCAAATTGTTTACAAATTTCATTGGGGTCATCAAAATGAATAGGTAAGTCTGAACTACAATTAAAATCGGGTAAGACAGATTCTTTAAGGTTTTTCCATAATTTTGCTGAGTCTTTAATATTACAGTTTATATTCTGTTCAAAAAATGCCTTTTTTTTATAAAACAAAGCGCTGTTGACCATTTTTTTCATATTTTTGTATTGTACTAAGTCTGATAATTGACGACCTCGGTGGCGCAGCGGTTTGGCACGCTGACTGTAAAACCGAAGGTCTCGGGTTCGATCCCCGGCCGGGTCAAACTAGGAAACGAACTTTTCTAGTTTGTCTCGGGTCTTGGACGTTATCTATGTATTTATTGTATTAAATCTATCGTCGAGTTAGCACCTATAACACAAGTCATTTAGTTGTACTTAGTATAGGGCTAACGAGATCTGTGTAATATGTCCATGAATATTAATTTAAAAAATTAATTAATTAATTAATTTGATACAGCTTTAGTTGATTTATATTTAGCATGTGCTTGGTTTCGTAATTTGATCATAAACTTTACGTTACTCTTTAACCAAGGTATTTGTTTTTTACGCAGAACAGTAGTACGTATAGGGGCATGTTTATTAAACAACCGTAAAATATATTTGTTAAATTCGTTTAACATATTATCTACGTTATCCATGGCATAAATTAAATTAAAATCAATTGAATATAAATCATCGTTGAAACTGCTCAATAAGATACTATTTATAGGCCTAAAAGTTATTTTTTTAGGAGAAAATTTATGTTTTTTTATCTTTAGGTCAACACAAACTATTGAATGCGCACCAAGGTCCGGGACGTGATCAACAGTAACTTTAACAATGGGAGCATCAAGGCTAGCGCAAATTAAATCTATAAGCGTTGCGCTTTGGGAAGTAAAGTGTGTCGGTTCAGTGACTAGATTTTCGATACTCAAACTATTCAAAAATTCATGTAACTTTTTTGAAAGGAGGTCTTCTGAATTTAATAAATTGATATTGAAATCTCCTAATAGTATGACGTAGTCATAGCTATTCAATGAAGTGATAGATTCTGTTAGCGAATCTAGAAAGCAGTCTACTTTCACCCAATTGGGCCTGTATGCGGTGCCAATTAAGAATTTGTATGAATTTATATTTGCCACTATCCACATCTGTTCTACATCTGAAGTAGGGTGGGTAAGGGTTCTAACTTTAAAGCAATTTTTTATGTAAAAGCCCACCCCACCACCACCACCTTTGTGAAGGCGAGGTGGCCGGGGAATATGACGTAGACGGTAGCCTGGAATTGAAGGCGCACGAGCATCCTGATTTGGCTTCAACCATGTTTCATTTATGGCGAGAATATCCGGCTGCAAGCGATCAACTGCCGCACAAAGCTCCTCGTGACCAGTACCTAACGAACCCGCATTGAAGAGACCCAATCTGAGATATTTATTTATATTTTTCTCTACGATAGTATTTGGTTTTATAGTTTGTTAGTAAATAAGTAACTTGATTAAAATCTATAAAGTATAATATTATTATATCTGAAATATTCAATGCTTCCGATTCGAAGGTCCGTTCACACACGCTGTAATTTCTAAAAGTAAAAGCATAAATTACAAAATAAGCTTCATAATAAAAATCATCACCAAGTAAACTATATGAAATAATGTTTGCATTAAAGTTTTGTTGACCAATGAAAATTAAACTTTGACAAGTTTGGCGTGTTTGTTGAGCATACATTTTTTGTATTTTATATAATACACAGACACTTTGAGACATGAAGATTGATAGATTATAGCAATCAGCCAGAACTACCAATATCAATTTACATATTATATTTGACAGAGTATGCAGGATTGCCCTAATTAAGCGTTTATAAAAGTTTTTACATCTTCCTCCTTACGTAAAATAACCCTCTGCGACGCTTGGTCCTTACGGGCGTAGATACGACCATCTTTTGACCAAACGAAGCGCCAACGTGCATCCCTACCAGCGTCACGGGCTTGGGCAAAAAGCGCTCGATTGGTTTTTGTAAGCCGCTCGTTAACGTAAAAAAACGGTGCGGTTTATGCGGCGGAAGGCCCAGCTCAGAAGTAGTAGCGCCGCGGCGCACACGCGCACTTCTCAGCAGCTGGTCACGGAGCGAGTGCCTTGCCAGCCGCACGACGATAGGCCGCGGACGCGGCGCTGGAGCTCCTTCGACAAAGCCATGCTTCGGACCCACTCGCGCTGCACTCACTATATCCTTCTCTTCTAAGGTCATCCCAAGCTTCGCCGCCACCGTCATCACCAGGTGCCCCACCGATTCACCCTCGCACTCCGGCACGCACGCGACCTCAATGTCGTTAGAAAGCAGTTCCTGATCTCTGTCGTTCAGTTGGCTCTGAAGAACAGAGATACTTTCAGACAGCTTTATTACATCGGACGAACCAACCCTTCCCTCCAGGGCCACGAGCTATTCCCTTAGCCTTGCATTTTCTGTGCGGAGATTGGCCACCTCCTCCTGAAAACTCGCTCTTAATTTAACTAGCATTGCATTGAACTCTGATGTGATTGATTCCTTGAGTTCGACCAGCTTTGTGTCCAACTTTGTATCTAAAAGCTCCCCAAACTGGCCGTAATTAATTGTCGCTGGAGATCGGGTGGAGACGGGCGCAGGAGCCGTGTCAGCAGAGACGGAAGTTGGGATTACTGCTGTGCCCGGTGTCGAGAGTTCATTTCCTTGAGCATGTTGGGGGGCTGCAGTGGCCGCGCTGATTTCCATAGCAGTGGACTCAGGGTTGCCAGCGGGAGGGGGTGGACGCACATCGTATTGCTTTCGTGTCGGTGTTTCATCTCCGCGGCCACGAGAACGCTTCGTCACATTATCGCATCCAGGGCACTGCCAAAACTTCTTATCTAGCCCACGGAATATTGCCGCAGTCATATTGACACACTGGTGGTGATATGCCTTGTTGCAGAGACAACATTTCAGAACGTCCGTTTTGGTAACGGAGACAAAACATGCTTCACACTTCATGTTTTAATAGCTCTAAATGTGACAAGTGGCGGCGTAGTAAGCGGCGTAGCAACAACTTGTCTCGCACGTAGCGCACCGATAGTAGTAGTTACACCGCGCCGCGAGTAGCACAGAGCGCGACGTCTAAGTCGTGGCGTAGGACCAAGCGGTTGATTTCGCAGTGTTAGCTACAGTTGATTTGGCGCGGCGCCGACGCAACCGGATCCACTCGCAGCGATTGCCGGTTCAAATCCGAACAGAGGAGGGCGCCAATCACAAGCAGAACGTTACTTTTATTTATAGCAAAACACTCGGAGGTAACGTTATCTCACTCTAAGCACGCCCAGTAGGAGGAGCTGAATCATAAAAGGAACACAAGAGTGACAGAGAATTAGAAACCACTATGATGCACCAATCGTGAATTTAAGCTTCCTATTTATCGCAAGAAACGGGCAAAAACCGCGCGCACGTCCACTCCGGATCGGTCTCCGAGTTTGCTTCTTGGTTGTTGTTGTTCTTTGTATAGTATAGGTTATAGTTTGGTAGGGGGGGAAAGTTCGGGGTTTTTGAGTTCCATGTTTCGGTAAGTATGTATATTTCGCATGAAGTATTCAGGCGTGTTAAAAGTACTTAAAAAAGGGAGAAATTTTTGGTGATACTTCTGATATTCTGTGTCAGAATTTTTAAAGGAGTGTACCTTGGTTTTGATGATGATAAAATGGTGTTGCAGGAGTCAACACTACACATAACAGAAAGGCCTGGTCCAATTTGGTCTATGTTGTTTGTTAAATTGCTATTCATTGTAAAATCGAATGAATTTTTGAGAATATAATGACACTGAACTTGGTCTTTTGTGTGGTATAACAGCATTAATATCGGTGGTTGTGTATTTCACATACAACACATTCACATTTGTACATAGAAGTATCTTTGAGATTTCCACAGAATCATAAGCCAACAGTGATATAATGTTGGCAAAAGTTGATATAAAAACTAAGATTAGGTTGTGCAAAACATTGCCTAGTCAATTTGATGATCTTAGATTTGACAGTTGTGACTCATCGTTTATTTCAATGTGAGGCAGGCCATCTTCTTTGCGTAAGAAAACTTTGCCATTGCTTGTCCAGCAGAATTTGTATTCTTGAGCCTTAGCAATATCTCTAGCTAGGAAGAAGAGACGGCGTCCCTTGGTGGTAAGGCCTTCGGAGATATATATTAGGGTCGGTTGTCCTTTGAGGCCAAGATTAGTTGAGTTGAGACGTTGTTGGGTATGTTCCTTATTATAGGTTTTAGCTGCCTTAATCACGTCGTTTTTCAGAATCACTGAGTTTAGCTCCGCAACAATAGTTCCTTTCCCAGTCTTTCCTTTAAGACGAAACGCATCTCTGATAGCTCCGTTTTCGACGTTTACTTTCAGAGCTTTACAAGTATCATAGAATAAGTTGCATAGCTCGGATTTACTTTCTGGATGTGCTGGTGCTGGAACATTACGGATTTCCACAACTGATGCTTTGGCGTGCCTCTGCATGTCCTCTAATTTGGATTCTAGGGCGGCAATTTGAATCATGCTTTGTTTGCGCTCCTTCTCAAGACATTCTAGTTTAATTTTCATGTCTTCATATTGGAGGTTGATGAGTGCCATTGATTTCTCAACTCCTTCGTTGCATTGTTTAATTTGCATGTTTTGCTTCTTTATTTCTGCGACGTCAGCAATGATTTTGTTTAGGAGGATGCCCTACGATGATTTCCACTCCTCGAACATTTCTTTAAGAAGTTCTTTGATAGATGTGTGTTCTTCATCACTAGCCTCTCGTTGTCTCTTGGTACGCTGAGACAAAAACGATGTTATGTTCGGAGTTACCTTAGATATATCCGTTTCCGATTGAGAGTGTTGGAAACTAGTAGACGGAGGGGTGCGTTCCATCTTTGACATTTTCTAACAGTTATGTTCGAACTTTGAGTGGTCGCGTTTTGTCACCCGGTAGTTTGGAACAGCAGCCAGTTATGTTGGTCCTTCCTTGTAGGTTATTGAGTATAAAACGTGGGTCACTTACTTCGGTTTTCGATTGTATCTTGCAGAAAGACAGTAACTAAGACTGTCCCATTCCCGCAATGATGTTATTTTTCCACACCTGTGTGTTTCTGTGCGCCTGATACTTTACTTCAATTAAATTTAAAATATATGCAAGAGTTTTGAATTAATTTATAAACAGAATATCTGTACACGTCTAGTCGCTTTCGCGGTCCGGGGGGAAGGTGTATCCGTGAATATCCTTTAGAAATTATTGTATGTTCATCCGTAATCTTTGAGTAGCTCAATAAGTTTGCTTTCATTTCCTTTACATAGAATACGTTATTTATTTCTACTTTGCTTTTATTTGCATAGACTGGGAAGTAAGTTGTAATAGTTCCAACCTTAGTCGCTTTCAGTATTCTTCCATCTCCAACTTTCACATTTATTGGTTCCTTTAATGTTACAAATTTATCGAAATATTCATCCGTATTAATTATATGATCAGTACATCCACTGTCAAGCAACCAATTTATTTGTCCCGGTTTTACTTTAACTTCGTCTTTTGTAATCGTCGAATTATTTACAGTTGATGTGTGATAGGTGTTTCTTCCACAATCATCACTATTATTTCTATAACAATAATTTCCTCTGCCTCTATTTTGTCCAAAATTATAGCGGCCAGGTCCACGAACACGATTTGGACCTTGACGTCCGCGTCCACGACCACGGTTTCCATGCCAACAATCTCTTTTCACGTGTCCAAGTTCTCCACAAGTAAAACAAGTCGGTTTGTTCTCAACATTTGCTTTAAACGCGTTTGATTTATCCGGTATATCTTCCTCTTTCTTAATTATATTTTTCATACGAATTTTGCTTTTCAAGTATTCAACTGTCCTTTCTGTTTCCGGTAATACGTCTATTAAATCTCCAATATATATATTCTCCTGGTAATGCTTTTAGCATATAATTTAATTTTTCGCTTTCTGTCATTATAGCGCCTGCCTTTTTTAAATCGTTGACACATCGTTCGAATTCATCAAAAAATATGTTGATATCTGAATATTTTGCTAACTTAATATTTTCTTAATTGCTTCTACATACGATTTGTAGCGCTGTGGATTGTTTTATATACATTTCATCGAATTTCGCAATTATTTTGTACGTCGAGTCTATGCCGCTGATATATTCTAGCTGCTGATTCGTAATTGCGCTGTATATATAGTTTGTCGCTTGAATATCCATCTCATACCATGATGCCTCATCATCACTTTCCATTTTTAATCGGATAGCAACATCTTTACATTTTTTGAATTGAAGAAATTTCATCAAACGAATTTTCCAATTCGAATAATCTGTCCCGTCAAAAATTGGAATTACAATATTATTCATGTTTAGCAATTTTATCCACTTACTTGGTTTTCCCCACGTTTTCACACCGAACAATCTGCTACCATGTTAATATATTTGTAAAGGAAGACTGTAAAATCATATTAATTATTTATTTACAACAAATTCACAAGAACATAGCAAACTGACAAGGCATATCGAAGTATTCTACAATTTAATAGATGTCTAATATAAAACCATAAAGAAAGAAAGCTGCCAATATAAATCTTCATTGAATATAACTCAAACTAACAATCTCTTACAGAGATAAGCTCGCCTTTGTACATGTTACTTATGTAATGTCCTGTAGGCTAAGTGCACAAATCTCAGGTCCTACTTATCTTTAGTCCTAAATGACATCTATTTTATTTGGTTGGTGGGTAAAGTTGGGGGTGGGGATACACTTTGATTTTTTTCCTGTAGTTTAACTGGCCATTCGTACAAATCATCTCAAACGGGAATCGAAGGCACGACCTGAGTCTGTTATGGTATCCAGCCACGTGTGGTAACAGCTAGACAAACGTAAACAATCTTTTGCTTACTTTTTCAAGCTGCCCCGGCCTCTGCATCATGTTCATCACCATCTTTTCCGCTGTGGCTTTCGCCTCTTCTTCAATTTCCTCCATCGAACTCATATTTTAGGAAGACGCACTAAAATTAAATAGCACTGAACAAAATACTCAAGCAAATAAAAGACGGCAGTCTATCAGTTGATTGTGAAGCAGTTAATATCTGTGGTTTAGATTTTATTTATCCCTTTTGGTTACCTTTAGTTGACCCAAACCCAAATAAAACTTTTGTTTGTGTATCTATTTCTTGTATTATGAGGCAACCAATAACGCACGTCCCAATAATATACACCCCGATAACGCACGACCAATAGTGTACAGTCATTCATCCGTGTACACGGGTACGCGTATTATTGGCTGTATGATATCGGCGCGTGCGTTATCTGGCTGTACATAATCAGTACGGACAATAATCCGTGTACCACCATAGACAAGGAAATCACTTGAAGGAGTGGTGCCTCGTTGACAAAAACTTATTTAATTAACCTATTTTGACAGCTGCATTCAGAATAAATATAAAATTGTGTGAATTGGTGCAGCGCTGGGGAAACAGTGGTTTTGACAACTCTTCGGTGTATTTCTGATGAAGAGGATCTACCTTGCTGCGCACCAAGGTAATACTGCATGATGGGGACCTTTCACTGTTTTACAGTCTACCTTGGGTTTGAGATTTATTTAAGTGACTCATTTATCAAAGTTGATTCAAACATTCTATTTCTTTCTTGTTTACATGAAGTTTAATGTTGCAGGACATCTGTTAGAACAAGAAGTCTTAACGTCTAGTCGATAGACAAACAATAAGTTCTAAATGCAATTTTACTCTCTGTTTGAAAAGTGACATCTGAAATATTGTCAGATATTGTTTTGTTACTTTTCTCTTTACTTAATTTTTTTTTTGCATGTTGTCTTGTAAAAATAAATAATCTATTTAATTTTTACGTTATTATTTACTTCCACAAAGCATGAGTAATAATCATTCTTCAGCCTCTAAGGTGCACTCTGAAAGATAAATGGTGTTCCAAAGTGGGAAACACCATTAACTTCTCAAGTATAAAAGTCACAGATATAAACGTCAACTCACATATATAAAATCTAACAAAGGCACAATGTGATTGCTGAAGGCAGGTAAACAAAAAGAAAAAAGTTTGCGTACCTTAGGCATGAATTATCAGGACGCGCTTTATTGCCCGTACGTTATCGGCCCGTGCATTTTTTTTTTTTTTTAATAAAGGGTTTTACGGCCCTGGATCCGTGTCCTTTTGAGCCTTGAGTATTGTATTAGTTTTTTATAGTATTAGTTTTCAGATAAGAGCACTTATCACTTCCGTATCACTTCACTATAATGTTCAGTTTTTCCAGTCACTTTAAATTTTTATTCCACTGTTCATAATGAATTTATATAAGGGGGCGAAAAAGGTAGGATTGCTAAGTAGATTTGGAAGAAGAGTTGGTGTAGGGACACCCGTTTCGCAGCTGATTGTGTCAAGTTCCGTGATAAGTATTAATCTGTGCAATTTAAATTCTTGACAGTTGAGCACGAGATGGTTTAGGTCGGCGTTTTCAGTTCCACAGTAAATGCAGTTCGAATCTTGGGCTAGGCTGAGTCTATAAAGGTGAGCTTGGGTTTGGCAGTGGCCGAATCTCATTCTGTTTAGGGTGGTTATGTATTTCCGGCAGTTTATGTCTTTTTTCCGATGGTACCAAGGTTGGGCGGGCGGGCTTCCTTGGATGTCTCTATACCAGCTTCCTTTCTCTTTACTGATCTCATTCCAGTAGTTGCACCATATTGCTTTCAGATTCTCATTCAGATGAACATGGAGATCAGTAAATGGCAATTTGAGGTCTGTAGAGTGATCCTCGTCAGGGTCCAGATTTGCAGCTCGATCGACGACTTCATTTCCAGTGATACCCCGGTGAGCAGGTACCCACATTAACTTAACTACCTTACCACTAACTAACAAACTATTTAACAAATTCTTTATATTATAGATGAGATAATTTACATTATAACGAAGGCAGTTACCTTCTAAAGCTAATAATACACTGAGTGAGTCAGTAAATATAATTATATTACAAGTATCAATATTTTGAACGTAAATTAAAGCTTGATGGATAGCATAAGCTTCGGCGGTAAAAATGCTACATCTAGTGTCAATTTTAAAACATTTAGTTTTCTTTAACTGAGGGTCAAAAAATGCTGAGTTTACCCTATCAACTGTTTTAGAGCCATCAGTATAGATGGAATACAGATGATTATTTTCCAGGAAAGCAAGTAAATCTTGTTGGTTCGTAATGCATGGTTTATGTACAAAATTATTTTTCAATAGAATATCGAGATCCATCCTATAGAGGGGCCACAAATTATCCTGATGCAAATTTTTTGTTAAATCATTCAAATGTAAAACTATTCTTAATAAGGTTGGTATGTTACCATTTAATATCTGATTAAAATTTGCATAAGGAGCCACTGAATTGCCCAATTCAGTGGCATGCATTGGTAAAATGTGATCTAAGACAACTCCATTATTTTTAGTTAACATTTTCAAACAGAACCTTTCAGCTAGCTGTAGACGTCTAAGATGTAAAGGGGGAATGCAAGCCTCACATTGCATTGCATTAATTGGAGTAGAGCACATAGCCCCTGTAATAATTCTCAAAGCTTTATTCTGAATAACTTCTAATTTCTTCAGCAAAGCAAGGCTTGCCCCCATATAAGCAATTGAGCTATAATCGAAATGGCTGCGCATAATGCTCTTATATAACATAGATAATATTTTTGGGTCAGACCCCCAATGTACTCCTGCCAGAGACCGAAGTATATTAAGGGCTTTGGAGGCGTTTTTGATGATATAATTTATGTGAGATTCAAATGTTAGCCTATGATCCAGCAATATACCAAGAAACTTCTTTTCTTTCAACCAAGGTATAGGGAGATTATTGTATTCTACCAAACTATTACAAGGAGAAAGCCTTTTGGAGAAAAGCATAGCTCCACTCTTTAATGGATTTATAACCAATTTGAGCTTATTAAAATAATAATTATGCACTTGAGAGAGGGCTAAATTTAAATTATTTACAGCTGTATTTACATCCTTATGTACAGAGTATATTAACAAATCATCTGCATACTGCAGGAATTGAACTCCAGTCTGGGTCAGATATTTATTTATCTGAGATGTATAAATATTGTACAATAAAGGGGATATGGTTGCTCCTTGCATAGTACCTTTAAAAACTTGTCCTGGTCCGTGTAGTATGTTGTTAAATTTAACATACATAGTCCTATCATAAAGAAAATGAAATATCCATTTACAGACATGTCCTGGCATACCAATCTCTGATAAAATTCCTGCCAATACAGATGGATCAACATTATCAAAAGCTCCCTGTACATCAAGAAATGCACATACGGTGGCTGATTGGCTGTGAAAGGAATTCCTGATGTCAGAGATGAGTGAAGTAAAGCTCTCTGTAGCACTACGACCCTTCCTGAAGCCGAATTGCTGCTCTGGTAAGATTTTATTCTGCTCTACGTAATGGTCTAATCTGGTTTTAAGCATAAACTCAAACAATTTACCTACACATGAGGATAAAGAAATTGGTCTATATGAATTAAAGTCATCACTAGACTTGTCTGGTTTCAATATAGGAATAACGCATTGTGTTTTCCAAGCTTCAGGAATGGACTGAGTCATCCACAATACATTGTACATTTCCAATAACGATTTTTGGGCATCAACATGCATGTTCCTAATAAGCTTGTAAGGAATGTCATCTAATCCTGGGGTTGTATCTTTTCTATATTTGATAGCAAATGTGAATTCTGCAAAGGAAAATGGTTCTGAAAGATGAGCACAATTACTATTCCCTGTGTTATTAAAGATTTCATTTAATGAGTTTATGTCTATGTTTTTTTCAGGAGGAGACGGTGGAGCATATTTATCAATGAAGGCTGGAATCCATTCGTCGTTTTTGGGCATTTTGGGTAATGTTACACGTTTGAATCTTTTGATGTAATTCCAAATAGTGCTTATAGGTGTATACCTGTTAAAAGATTCAACTAATTTAGTCCATCCGTATTTCTTCTTTTCTTTTAATAATCTTTTTTTAAAAGCATTTAATTTTTTATATTCAATGTAACTCGACATATTACCATTACTTCTATACATATTTAGAGCTTCTTTACTTTTATTAACAGCATCTGAGCATTCATTGTCCCACCAAGGAACAGGCTTTTTAATGACAATGCTATTAGTTTTCCTTAGCTTTGGAATAGTGACATCTTTAATCTGATTAAGTTCTTCGCAAAAATCATTGTAAGTTTTGACTGGGTTACTACTGTCTATATTAAATTGCCCTAATATTCTCTCTGTTTCAGATGCATAAGCCTGCCAATCTGCTTTATTATAAAGATATCGATCAGCGGAATTACCAATATCGTATTTATGAATTGTGGTGTGAATTGTTATAACTGTTGGAAAATGATAGCTGCCCATCGCATCATCATGAACTGTCCACTCGCAAAGAGGAGCAACAGAAGGACTGACAGAAGAAATATCAATTGCAGAAGGCATTTTAGAAGGACTACCTACAGTGGTAGGAAAACCAGTGTTTAATATACATAGATCATACTCATCGAGTGTGTTATAGATCTCATTACCGCGAGAGTTAGACCTCAAACACCCAAAAGCGACGTGATGGGCGTTGAGATCGCCCGAAAAAAGCATTGGTTTCGGTAACATATTCAAAATCTGTTTGAGTCTTCTGCACTGAAATCTACGGTTATCATTAGGAGGCGGTATATAACTACAGAGAATTGATAAATTACCAGCATTGGTTTGTAAGATTATTGCAGCAGAATGCATAAAATTGTAAAAAGGAACAGAGACAGTAGAGAATTTCAAATTGGATTTAACTAAAATTGCTACACCTCCTCGTCCATCTTTCCCGTCTTGTCGAATTATATTGTAATTAGGAATATTAAAAGTGCTATTGTTCCTAAGCCAAGTCTCATTTAAAAGACAAACGTCTACATCATTATTTAATAAAAATGAAATTAATAATGGCTTCTTGTTAATAACTCCTTCTACATTAAACTGTACTATTGTAATAAATGATTTATCCATTATTCTGTAGTGATTTAATCAACACTTCCTGCACAATGGAAGCATTGATTTTGGGCAAATTACCATTCGCCAATGTTACCAAAGCTCCTACCAAACCATTTAAGATGAAGTCGCTCTTGACTATTTCTTTGACTAAATTTGAATTTGAGATCACAAGTTGTGGAGGTTCTGTTACTATGGGTTTTGTGGGAGCCTTAGCAATCATTGGCGAAGGCTTGGCTTTCAGTGGAGGGAAGTTCGAGTTGTAGTTTTTGACAATATTGTCTTGTTTTTTGGCTGAAGCAGCAATTTTTGCATAGTTAGTCCTATTAACATGTTCTTCTAACTTGTTTTTTTTAACTGGACAGTCTCTGGAAATTGCCAAGTGAGGCCCTTGGCAGTTGATACATTTCAATTCATCCTCTTTGTCGCATTTTGTGAAGTGGTGCTCACCAGAGCAGATAGAGCACTTCTGCAGTCCTTTACAGAACTTCGCTCCATGGTTAAATCTGAAGCACTTAAAGCACTGCAGAAGTGGTGCTCTGTACTCATTGACCTTAAATCTATACAGATCTAGGTATACATACTCCGGTAGTGTCTGTGACAAGAAAGTCACAGACACTGAACTGTACGGAACAATTTCTCCGTTGACCTTGCGGGTAAAGCGCCTTACGCCTACAATTTCAAATTCTGCTGCAAGTTTCTTAAACAGTTCTTCATTCGTGATACTTGTTGGAACGAAGCGAAGGACCCCAATAGTCTCTACAGACCTCGCGGGAATATAGGCTCTAAAGCCCTGTTTCTTCAGCAGTTCGTCATTCGTCAGGAAGTTGTTCGCATTGGAAGCTTGTCCAAAGCACACACCAATTTTATTAGCATTGATGCGCTTGATGCCCACCACGCCCTTGACGTCATTTTTGAAGATCGTGTTTAGCTGGTCAGGGTTTTTATTACCAATTCTGCCATTTTCGGATTCAACAAAGACAATGAATTCATCGCTCACCAAATTTTCCGCGTACAGCCGCCTGTAACCTGGTTTCAGATATGGCTTGAATCCATCATCCTGCTGCTGCTCGCCGTGATGTTCGCGTCCATGGTCCTCAGTTCGCCCCCTCTTTAATTTGGGAGGAGGTTCATCCTCGGAAAGCCCAGGGGGCTTTGCCCCCGGGCGATCTTTCATCTCGCCGAACCTAACGACGATGTTTTAAATACTTTTAGCGTAAGTTTATCGAGTTTTAACAATTTTCAGAAATATTTTTGAAAAATTTTCAAAAAACGCGCCTATCCTCTTCAAAAGCCCGCCAAAAAACTCGGCCCGTGCATTATCCCCAGACCACAGACCCAATAAGATATTTCAGCTGTCAAATGTCATAATATTTCACGGTTTTATTGTTCTGTGTATTTCACAGTATATACCTAATAGTTTTTTTTTTTTTTGGCGGGCTTTTGAAGAGGATAGGCGCGTTTTTTGAAAATTTTTCAAAAATATTTCTGAAAATTGTTAAAACTCGATAAACTTACGCTAAAAGTATTTAAAACATCGTCGTTAGGTTCGGCGAGATGAAAGATCGCCCGGGGGTAAAGCCCCCTGGGCTTTCCGAGGATGAACCTCCTCCCAAATTAAAGAGGGGGCGAACTGAGGACCATGGACGCGAACATCACGGCGAGCAGCAGCAGGATGATGGATTCAAGCCATATCTGAAACCAGGTTACAGGCGGCTGTACGCGGAAAATTTGGTGAGCGATGAATTCATTGTCTTTGTTGAATCCGAAAATGGCAGAATTGGTAATAAAAACCCTGACCAGCTAAACACGATCTTCAAAAATGATGTCAAGGGCGTGGTGGGCATCAAGCGCATCAATGCTAATAAAATTGGTGTGTGCTTTGGACAAGCTTCCAATGCGAACAACTTCCTGACGAATGACGAACTGCTGAAGAAACAGGGCTTTAGAGCCTATATTCCCGCGAGGTCTGTAGAGACTATTGGGGTCCTTCGCTTCGTTCCAACAAGTATCACGAATGAAGAACTGTTTAAGAAACTTGCAGCAGAATTTGAAATTGTAGGCGTAAGGCGCTTTACCCGCAAGGTCAACGGAGAAATTGTTCCGTACAGTTCAGTGTCTGTGACTTTCTTGTCACAGACACTACCGGAGTATGTATACCTAGATCTGTATAGATTTAAGGTCAATGAGTACAGAGCACCACTTCTGCAGTGCTTTAAGTGCTTCAGATTTAACCATGGAGCGAAGTTCTGTAAAGGACTGCAGAAGTGCTCTATCTGCTCTGGTGAGCACCACTTCACAAAATGCGACAAAGAGGATGAATTGAAATGTATCAACTGCCAAGGGCCTCACTTGGCAATTTCCAGAGACTGTCCAGTTAAAAAAAACAAGTTAGAAGAACATGTTAATAGGACTAACTATGCAAAAATTGCTGCTTCAGCCAAAAAACAAGACAATATTGTCAAAAACTACAACTCGAACTTCCCTCCACTGAAAGCCAAGCCTTCGCCAATGATTGCTAGGGCTCCCACAAAACCCATAGTAACAGAACCTCCACAACTTGTGATCTCAAATTCAAATTTAGTCAAAGAAATAGTCAAGAGCGACTTCATCTTAAATGGTTTGGTAGGAGCTTTGGTAACATTGGCGAATGGTAATTTGCCCAAAATCAATGCTTCCATTGTGCAGGAAGTGTTGATTAAATCACTACAGAATAATGGATAAATCATTTATTACAATAGTACAGTTTAATGTAGAAGGAGTTATTAACAAGAAGCCATTATTAATTTCATTTTTATTAAATAATGATGTAGACGTTTGTCTTTTAAATGAGACTTGGCTTAGGAACAATAGCACTTTTAATATTCCTAATTACAATATAATTCGACAAGACGGGAAAGATGGACGAGGAGGTGTAGCAATTTTAGTTAAATCCAATTTGAAATTCTCTACTGTCTCTGTTCCTTTTTACAATTTTATGCATTCTGCTGCAATAATCTTACAAACCAATGCTGGTAATTTATCAATTCTCTGTAGTTATATACCGCCTCCTAATGATAACCGTAGATTTCAGTGCAGAAGACTCAAACAGATTTTGAATATGTTACCGAAACCAATGCTTTTTTCGGGCGATCTCAACGCCCATCACGTCGCTTTTGGGTGTTTGAGGTCTAACTCTCGCGGTAATGAGATCTATAACACACTCGATGAGTATGATCTATGTATATTAAACACTGGTTTTCCTACCACTGTAGGTAGTCCTTCTAAAATGCCTTCTGCAATTGATATTTCTTCTGTCAGTCCTTCTGTTGCTCCTCTTTGCGAGTGGACAGTTCATGATGATGCGATGGGCAGCTATCATTTTCCAACAGTTATAACAATTCACACCACAATTCATAAATACGATATTGGTAATTCCGCTGATCGATATCTTTATAATAAAGCAGATTGGCAGGCTTATGCATCTGAAACAGAGAGAATATTAGGGCAATTTAATATAGACAGTAGTAACCCAGTCAAAACTTACAATGATTTTTGCGAAGAACTTAATCAGATTAAAGATGTCACTATTCCAAAGCTAAGGAAAACTAATAGCATTGTCATTAAAAAGCCTGTTCCTTGGTGGGACAATGAATGCTCAGATGCTGTTAATAAAAGTAAAGAAGCTCTAAATATGTATAGAAGTAATGGTAATATGTCGAGTTACATTGAATATAAAAAATTAAATGCTTTTAAAAAAAGATTATTAAAAGAAAAGAAGAAATACGGATGGACTAAATTAGTTGAATCTTTTAACAGGTATACACCTATAAGCACTATTTGGAATTACATCAAAAGATTCAAACGTGTAACATTACCCAAAATGCCCAAAAACGACGAATGGATTCCAGCCTTCATTGATAAATATGCTCCACCGTCTCCTCCTGAAAAAAACATAGACATAAACTCATTAAATGAAATCTTTAATAACACAGGGAATAGTAATTGTGCTCATCTTTCAGAACCATTTTCCTTTGCAGAATTCACATTTGCTATCAAATATAG
The DNA here is from genome assembly GCA_934045075.1 of Yponomeuta sedellus. NCBI lineage: Eukaryota > Metazoa > Arthropoda > Insecta > Lepidoptera > Yponomeutidae > Yponomeuta > Yponomeuta sedellus. Next base: position 2,054,864 of record OW203724.1, on the reverse strand, counting down.
AAAAGATACAACCCCAGGATTAGATGACATTCCTTACAAGCTTATTAGGAACATGCATGTTGATGCCCAAAAATCGTTATTGGAAATGTACAATGTATTGTGGATGACTCAGTCCATTCCTGAAGCTTGGAAAACACAATGCGTTATTCCTATATTGAAACCAGACAAGTCTAGTGATGACTTTAATTCATATAGACCAATTTCTTTATCCTCATGTGTAGGTAAATTGTTTGAGTTTATGCTTAAAACCAGATTAGACCATTACGTAGAGCAGAATAAAATCTTACCAGAGCAGCAATTCGGCTTCAGGAAGGGTCGTAGTGCTACAGAGAGCTTTACTTCACTCATCTCTGACATCAGGAATTCCTTTCACAGCCAATCAGCCACCGTATGTGCATTTCTTGATGTACAGGGAGCTTTTGATAATGTTGATCCATCTGTATTGGCAGGAATTTTATCAGAGATTGGTATGCCAGGACATGTCTGTAAATGGATATTTCATTTTCTTTATGATAGGACTATGTATGTTAAATTTAACAACATACTACACGGACCAGGACAAGTTTTTAAAGGTACTATGCAAGGAGCAACCATATCCCCTTTATTGTACAATATTTATACATCTCAGATAAATAAATATCTGACCCAGACTGGAGTTCAATTCCTGCAGTATGCAGATGATTTGTTAATATACTCTGTACATAAGGATGTAAATATAGCTGTAAATAATTTAAATTTAGCCCTCTCTCAAGTGCATAATTATTATTTTAATAAGCTCAAATTGGTTATAAATCCATTAAAGAGTGGAGCTATGCTTTTCTCCAAAAGGCTTTCTCCTTGTAATAGTTTGGTAGAATACAATAATCTCCCTATACCTTGGTTGAAAGAAAAGAAGTTTCTTGGTATATTGCTGGATCATAGGCTAACATTTGAATCTCACATAAATTATATCATCAAAAACGCCTCCAAAGCCCTTAATGTACTTCGGTCTCTGGCAGGAGTACATTGGGGGTCTGACCCAAAAATATTATCTATGTTATATAAGAGCATTATGCGCAGCCATTTCGATTATAGCTCAATTGCTTATATGGGGGCAAGCCTTGCTTTGCTGAAGAAATTAGAAGTTATTCAGAATAAAGCTTTGAGAATTATTACAGGGGCTATGTGCTCTACTCCAATTAATGCAATGCAATGTGAGGCTTGCATTCCCCCTTTACATCTTAGACGTCTACAGCTAGCTGAAAGGTTCTGTTTGAAAATGTTAACTAAAAATAATAGAGTTGTCTTAGATCACATTTTACCAATGCATGCCACTGAATTGGGCAATTCAGTGGCTCCTTATGCAAATTTTAATCAGATATTAAATGGTAACATACCAACCTTATTAAGAATAGTTTTACATTTGAATGATTTAACAAAAAATTTGCATCAGGATAATTTGTGGCCCCTCTATAGGATGGATCTCGATATTCTATTGAAAAATAATTTTGTACATAAACCATGCATTACGAACCAACAAGATTTACTTGCTTTCCTGGAAAATAATCATCTGTATTCCATCTATACTGATGGCTCTAAAACAGTTGATAGGGTAAACTCAGCATTTTTTGACCCTCAGTTAAAGAAAACTAAATGTTTTAAAATTGACACTAGATGTAGCATTTTTACCGCCGAAGCTTATGCTATCCATCAAGCTTTAATTTACGTTCAAAATATTGATACTTGTAATATAATTATATTTACTGACTCACTCAGTGTATTATTAGCTTTAGAAGGTAACTGCCTTCGTTATAATGTAAATTATCTCATCTATAATATAAAGAATTTGTTAAATAGTTTGTTAGTTAGTGGTAAGGTAGTTAAGTTAATGTGGGTACCTGCTCACCGGGGTATCACTGGAAATGAAGTCGTCGATCGAGCTGCAAATCTGGACCCTGACGAGGATCACTCTACAGACCTCAAATTGCCATTTACTGATCTCCATGTTCATCTGAATGAGAATCTGAAAGCAATATGGTGCAACTACTGGAATGAGATCAGTAAAGAGAAAGGAAGCTGGTATAGAGACATCCAAGGAAGCCCGCCCGCCCAACCTTGGTACCATCGGAAAAAAGACATAAACTGCCGGAAATACATAACCACCCTAAACAGAATGAGATTCGGCCACTGCCAAACCCAAGCTCACCTTTATAGACTCAGCCTAGCCCAAGATTCGAACTGCATTTACTGTGGAACTGAAAACGCCGACCTAAACCATCTCGTGCTCAACTGTCAAGAATTTAAATTGCACAGATTAATACTTATCACGGAACTTGACACAATCAGCTGCGAAACGGGTGTCCCTACACCAACTCTTCTTCCAAATCTACTTAGCAATCCTACCTTTTTCGCCCCCTTATATAAATTCATTATGAACAGTGGAATAAAAATTTAAAGTGACTGGAAAAACTGAACATTATAGTGAAGTGATACGGAAGTGATAAGTGCTCTTATCTGAAAACTAATACTATAAAAAACTAATACAATACTCAAGGCTCAAAAGGACACGGATCCAGGGCCGTAAAACCCTTTATTAAAAAAAAAATATATATACCTAATATTTATTCATAGCGTAATTCATAGGTACAGTGCGTTCACATTAACTTGACGCGTGAGAGAATTGGTAGCACTGAGATGTTTACTGTTACCATGTTAAATAAGAAATCATTCCCATTACTTGGGGAAAGTAAAAGGATTGAGGGCTTGTTTTACCATCTTCCGATGAGGTCCAAAAGCTAATTCACATGTTATGTCCTTGTTACCAATTCTCTCACGCGTCAAGTTAATGTGAACGCACTGTAGGTATAATACCATTGCTGTAGTCAACTTAGGCTGGCCGCAGACGCACGCAGCCTGGGTAGTACGGCGCCGCCGCGAGTCGCGCCTTTTAACGTCAAAAGCCGCGACTTTCCAGTATACATTAATTGTCAAATTGTGACATTTCATCGCCACAAAACGCGTGACTCGTGTCATCGTGCTGCCTATGCTGATAAGGTTTCATAATCAGGAATTCAGATTCTGAAATCCGTGATTGTAGCGCATACATTCGATTTTTCCTTTCCCATAATTTAGAATGATCTTCGTGAACGCACGGTTGGGCATGGAGGACAAAACTTTGATTACCATTTACCATTACCAGATACCATTGATGCATATTTATTTGTGCTATACAAGAAAACGCGGAATCGTCGTTACTGGGTATACCCATTAAACACTCAAAGAATTAAAGAGAGCCAATTCTATCTCAAAAGAGTACAGTTAAGTGCTATATTTTTAAAGAAATATCTGTGTTATTTCCTTTTATATGTACGATAATGTGTTCTCTATCTATAATACGTGCACTAGTAGGAGTCTCATACAAAATACGGCACGTCCACTCGGCACGGCGCTTCGCGCAGTTCAGCGGTAGGAAACGTTAGAGCCAATCAGCGGGCCGTAGAGGAAGTGCCAACCATTCGTATTGATGGGGTTATGGTCAATATTTGGTTTTCAACGACTTAAAGACTAAAAAAAATTTAATTTATTTATATTTTTAATTGTTTATTTTTAGTACTTCAAAGCTGGTGGGTGACTTATTAAAGCATTTGGACTTATCGAGTGTCCGAAAACTTGTATAAAACGTGAAATTTATTTTTTTGTAGTTAGAATCGACGATTTCACTCAATCTGTTGATTGTGAGTTTACAACACCACAGCACTTACTTACGTCAAAATGAAAATTATTAATTGTTTTCATAAAACGGAAATTTGCGTTTTTCACTTGTTTACTGATAATTTCTTTATATTCGCTCTAAAGCACTACAAAGTTTATCAGTTTTCTTCAGGATTGAGTCGTGGATAACATTGGATTGCATAAATGTCTGTAAATTTGTAGATTCTGACAATTTATGAAACAACGTGTGCTGCTGCGTTGTGAACCTTATCTGAAGTCACTTGATGCTTGGTAAGTATCAAACCACAGTAGATTTTCTGAAATGCACAATCACAATTGCTGAAAGTAAGCATGCAAGTAACCTAACCTTCTCGTTATTACAGGAACGATAGCAGCACGTAACAGGCATAACAGATGTTGTGTTATGGGATGTAGATCGACAACACAATTATATATGTTCCCCCGTGAGAGCGCACTACGCTCTTCGTGGATAAACATTGAAGACAGGTACATACAAGGAGAATAAGGAGATGGCTCCAGGTTGCGTTATGCAGTACCTACTTTATTCAGGAGAGAAGAAATTCTTACATGAGTGCCTTCACATGCAATCACAGTTTGTAAGTACCTATTTAAGCTCCATTCACTCGGTTTCACTGGGCCACGTGTGGCACTATAGGTAGTTAAATTGGTGTGTTTGAAGGACAATTGCTTTTTCAGGCAATGAAGCTGTGTTATTGCCCCAGTACTCGCAGCTTTCACATGAAGCTGAATGAGACTGAATCAGAGAAGACCATGGCTTCCTATGAAGGTATGTATCTCTTGTGTACTTACTTGAGTGCCATCCGGGTGACTAGACTAGGGACTAGGATGGCTTGATAGTCTGAACTTTATAAAGGAATATTCCTTTAAGATATTGTGAGTTTTAGACGACCTCTGTGGCGCAGCAGTAGCATATCTGCCTACAGTGCAAGAGGTCCCAAGTTCGAACCCAAAAAAACCCCAGGTCTAAGATGTTTACATGTTTGTGATGTTGTTGTTACTGGTTCCCCACGACACAGGTTATATTAGTGTTTGGCCAGAAGCAATGTATGTGCCTGTATTTTAATGTTATGTTATTGGAACTCCAATAAAATTGGTGTTTATATCAAGCTGCAAAATACTTTTTGCTATCAGTAGTGCCATATTAAGTCAGTAGGTATTTTTTTATTATTATTATACCTAAGACACAAAAAAGAAATACAATGCAAGAAAATACATGCACAAAGGCGAGCTTATCTCTGTAAGAGATTTCTTCCAGCAAACCTTAGGGAGTAGGAGTGGAGATGTGTAAACGGGCCTATCAAGGAGCTAAGATATAGACAGATAATGCTCTCTCAACCGTTTCCTGAAAGTACTGAATGACGGGTTAGTATGAATACTCTGCATTCCACAGCCTCTCCGAATGGACTGAAAAGGAATCCCCGTAGGCTCAAGTTCTTTTATAATGTTTTGGATGTTTATTGGCTTTCATTAAAAAATTGTACAGTGTGTTAGCTTTTAGAATATACCTCGGCTACTATTGGATAGAATCGGATATATTTGCGTAATAGAAATATCGGAACTTAATAAGAAAAGTTTTATACAGAGCAGGAAGTAGTATAACACTTGTGTGCTTTTGGCGGAAACCAAAGCCTAGAGCCTAACACTATGCACTATTGTGATTATTCATAACAGCTGAAGGCAACACGTAAATACAAATCAACTTTACATTACCTTCATATCATTCCAAATGGGTAAAATTATACTTTGTTCCTTTATGGTTGTATTAGCAAGTATCGTAGGTATTTAATTAGATATCTTAGCTTTGCAGTTTCGTTTAGAATTTGCTTAAAATGCAGAGATATTGTTACACACAGTTGATTCAAGTTTTAATCCCTGCCATTAAACAAAGAGGGATATTATAAAGGTTATAATTAAATAGTAACTAATTCATTTTGTTTTGAATTTACAGACACTTCTGCTGCTGAACCAAGCCACTCGGTAGATATCCCATCTGCCTCAAGCTTGGAGCATCAATGTGAGGTCAACATTGGCGACATGTCACCGTAACAGCAGATTCCTACCTCTTTAACTGGTAATTTTATTATATTATTTTTTTATTCACAAACCCGTGCTCAGGACAGTTTTAAAAAAACTACTTAGAGGCTAAAAATTCCACCCGTGCCGGGACTCGAACCCGCGACCTCTAGCTAACCCTGCCAGAATAAAAAGGATGGTTAGCCAGAGATTGCAGGTTTGAGTCCCGGCATGGTTGGAATCTTTAACCTTTAAATAGGTTTGGTAATTTTATTGCACTAACACATCTTAGGAGGAAACATTTAAGATTTATTGTGAATTTTCTGGGGGGGCGGTCAATTAACTAGAGTGGAACCAAAGTGATTGATACAAACTACTCGGTTCCACTGGTAATTCCACATAGAACAATTTTAGTAAGTTTGTGGTTTCCGTACTCAGCCTCATAGTTGGGCCAGCAGGGCTGTGAGGTCACTCCAGCCATCCAATTTCTTTCGCAAAAGCCATTGGTGCACCAATAAATAAATAAATAAGTATAAAAAGGTGTAAATTATAACCAGAACAAATCAAAGCACACCACAACTATTCAGCAAAATTAATGCCAGCTGTACTTTATCAGTTATTGCTAGATTTCAATATTCCTTACCATTGCTTTTCCAGGTGCAGCAACTGCCAGCGCAGGTTTTTTGGCGATACCAGCAGCAAACAGCACTCCGACCAGGTCTTTTCTTGTGAAGGTATTTTAACAGACACTATTTTCGCTTTACGCTTAAAAATCCAGTTGAATCAAATACTTTTTAAGCGGTCTAGATTAGGAGTGGGTCGTTGTCCGATTTTTCGACGACGAAACGCAACCGTTTTTTCTGGAACAAAAACAGGTCCTCGAAACGGTCCTCGTTCGCAACTGGTTTCATTGTATGCGAACGAGCAAGGCGCAGAGGACGGTCAAACGAGTGCGAACGAGACGAAATCACGAAACATCGGAAAAAAATAGTTGTTTTACACGATATTCGACTGTATACTCATAGACATAAAGATTACTTTATTGTATCACAGATTAAAACGAACGGAACGAGCAAGGAGCCGACGACGACGTCGCAATGATCTCATTACGTTCTAGGCTCTATTAATATAGCACTAAAGGACATATCCGCGTCAAACAATCTAATGACTGGTCTCGCGACGAACAAACGCTGGCACTGCTTTAGAGTCGCTGGCACTGCTTTAGAATGAAACGTAAAACGGTCCTATCGTCGCGGAACACAAAACGGTCTTATAAAACGGTTCGTCTTTGCAACGATCACGCCTAGTCTAGATAAACAGAGTGATTGGAATCAAGCATTTGAGTGAAGCAACAACAGGCGCGGTCAAGTACAGGATGGGTGACCGTCTCGTGACTACCGCTAGTGGCATTTGTTCTGAGTGCTTCCGCTTTTTATAAAGCTTGCTAAGCCGTTGGTGTCGGCTGTCATGTAGCGGCAGACATCAAGCCATGTCAGATGCCTTATGGGTGGTTTGGTCACTGTCTTACAATCCTCCAACAATCCGAACTTAGCCCCCGTGGTGCAGTGTGCCCGAACCTTCCTGCGATGCAGGAAGAGACACGCGCCCCAGCAGTGGGGGCATTTACAAGAGTTGATATCGAAAATAGTTTTTGGTAACATACCTAGTACTCAAATCTTAGTTTGCCTTTTGATCATTGTGTGAAATAGGGGTGATGGCATTAAAAAAAATATATATTTTAGCATTTTTTTCACTGACCGTATCCTTTTTCACTGACCGTATCCAAAATCTGCAAATGTAGTTCAGAATATCTCAAAACGTTACGAAAGGTCTCCTAGCCTAGAACATACTAGGCTTACGTTTTTTTTAACTTTTCTTATAACTCCACCTCCCAATTTATTTTAAACATCAGGTCCTCTAATTCCTTTAACTTAATTTGAGCACTTTTAAACTAAGATTGTCTCATCATATTATAGATATTTCCACGTATGAAACGGTTAGTTAGTTTGTCCTGTGGTTTCTATGCTTAGCCTCATAGTTGGGCCAGCACGGCTGTGAGGTCACTCCAGCATACAATTTTCTATCCAGAAAGCCATTGGTGCAATATATAGTTGCGATATAATACATACATCGCCACTATATATATATATATGTCACCACAACTATACACCAAAAGTAATGCCAGCTCTACTTTATCGGTTATTGCCAATAACATTATTTATTTTCGTTTCATTTCAATATTTCTTTCCATTGCTTTTCCAGGTGCGGTTACTGCCAGCCTAGGTTTTTTGGCGACACAAGCAGCAAACCACTCCAACCAGACCTTCTTCTTCAGCAGGTGTTGTAACAAGGTAACTATTTTCACTTTACGCTTAAAAATACAGTTGAATCAAATACTTTTTTAAACGCTCGCGGCGGTAAATGGTTTTTGGTGATTTATAACATTCCTAGTGCTCATACCTTAGTTTTTCATTTTGATCACTGCATGAATATCTCAAAAATATCTTATAACTCCAACTCTCAATTTATTTTAAACTTCAGGTCTTCGAATTTCTTAAAGTTAATTTGTGCACTTTCAAACTAAGATTTTCTTATCACATTGTAGGCAAAGAGGGCACAGACACCGACTTCGAACCCCATTGAAGGTATTTGAAATCTATTGATGTTTATTTTATCTTTATGCTGTAAAGTGTAGGGAACAAACAATTTGGAGACCTTAGTATATTTTGCGATAGGTACGCTATTCCTTTTTGCTGGATGTCTCTGTTAGATGTAATTGATATTCTGAGCACACTTTCCTGTACAAAGATGTTTTAAGAGATATGCATAGGTTGCGAGTTCGAATCCTGTTGCGAGTCAAAAGTTTAATAATTTTTTTTTTTTTTATTTTTCCAGCAGATTGAGTACTTTGGAAATATCAGAAGTTTACATTGAGGTGAGACTTTAATTAAAATCATCTTATCTGTTTTACAGGTGCGAAAGTCAAGAGAAACAGAATATTGCGGTCTGTTAAAACTTTGACTCCCCGATGCAAGAGGATCTATACAGAGTGCCAAAAAATTATCAAGTCTAAGCGTCGCCTCTGTTACACTTTCCAAGACTTCTCCATCAGTCCCGGACGGAAAAAACCAACGTACACGCCTTGCTGGTTATGTTTCCAAGAAACTTAATAGGTAATTTATGTGCCAAATTTGCGAGAGGTCATTCCTTTCATCAGATCCTTCAGATCTCCACACTTGGATTTTAGAACGACAAAGACGTCAACGCCGAAGTTTGGCTTACCCAGATTCAGGTTTTCTTCTTCTTTTTAGAACCTTAATAAATCACTAACAATTACCTTGACAAAAATGTTTACTTACCAAGTGTTTTTGAAAATATTAAATTTGAGTTTCTACAACTACAAGCCAATATTGACTGGTTCGGCTGCTCTGAAATCACGTTGACATATTAACTTCATATCCTTAGTTTGCAGCATCCAAGTTCATAATTTTTGCAACACAGTCAACAAGATCATTAAAGGGGCCTTTTCCTCAGAACGCATAGATACGTCGCTGGAAATGCACAATTTGGCACTTAAAAAGTATATTAATTATCATAGAAAGTAATGTGCATTGTTTATTTATTCTGATTTTTGTAGGTTGGCTTTGCTTATACATTTTTAGACAAAAGATATAAGATGTATTGTAACAATGTTCACTATCTATTCATTCTGTAATTATTAATTTTAATATGTAAGTCGTCAAATCTTATGTTGGTAATGCCGGAACATTCTTTACTGCGAATATGTATTCGGCCTGTAAATATTAATTTATGATCAATTTCCGTAATGTCAAAACCATTCATTCTGTATTAATTCTATGTTTATTAAGATCAATTTGATATCATTGTCAAATCTTAGTATATAGTTAATGTTAGAACTATATGCCTGCCTCGTTGGATTAGCCGTTAAGGTATGTGGGTACCAAGGCAGAGGTCGTGGGTTCGATCCCACTGGGGGCCGCCGTACAAGTGGCGCCAATTATACGATGCATTGTAACAATGTTCACTATCTATTAATTCTGTAATTATTAATTTTGATTTGTAAGTCGTCAAATCTTATGTTGGTAATGCCAGAACATTCTTTACTTCGAATATGTATTCAGCCTGTAAATATTAATTTATGATCAATTTCCGTTATGTCAAAACCATTCATTCTGTATTAATTCTATGTTTATTAAGATTAATTTGATATCATTGTCAAATCTTAGTATATAGTTAATGTTAGAACTATATGCCTGCCTCGTTGGATTAGCCGTTAAGGTATGTGGGTACCAAAGCAGAGGTCGTGGGTTCGATTCCCACTGGGGGCCGCCGTACAAGTAGCGCCACTCTGGCTGTATTTCCATATCTGTGATGTCCTTGCCTAGTTACCTTAGTACAGGGTATATTAGTTTGGGACCAGGTCAAGCGATTTTGTTGTGTGGAAGAGGAAGTTATTCATTCTGTACTCATATTATGTATTAAGTCTGGAATTAGTATTAATTTTGATACTGCAATTACTTTCTGTAAATTGTAAATGTATTTTTAAGAATTTTGTCCATTAAGTTTCTTTGCCATTCTCTTGTACATACAATGTAAATATTTAAATACTAGAAATAACCATAAACTTTCGTTTCCAAGATATAGGCTTGCAAAGATTGGTAAATCCTTCATGGGCCATTGTATACGTTAATAATAAATTCTCTAAAGATATATTAAAGCTTGCCTGAAATGCGGTTCAAAAATGTGCAAGGTATACTTTGTAAAAGGGCTACTATAGCATAAAGGGTTATTTAGATGACACATAATATGTGTTTAAACAGAACATATTATGTACTGTTTTATAATAATTGTGTAAACGCTGTTAATTAAGGACTTAGAAATGACTAAGTTGGAGTTTTTTTTCTCCAAAATGATCTAGATTTTCAAATGGACGCCTAGATTGACGTGTAACGTTTATAAAGCCGGAGTTACTATGCTACTTTGAAAAAAATCTATTTCATTGAATTTTTTGAATAAAAAAATTACTTCTGACTTTTATCGTTTTATTTTCCCATAAAAAATAATAATGGTTCTCTGAACAGTAGAATAGTATCGATAGCGTGGTGTACATCCCTAGCATATCGATACATTTTTTTATCGACTATAAGGTGCTGAATGCACTACGGATGGTGGTCACGTCAATCCACTACGTTCCGGGCCTTTCTATTGGTCGATTCCTATCTGTACCTGTTTAATTTGTGGCGCAGTTCTGAACTGTTTTGTGTGCGCTGCGGTGCGGTAGGTAGTACAAGATGTTTGGACGCGCCGCATTCGGGATGGATGACGTCATTAGGTATTTTCCGTTCTGCCAACTCGAACACGCGGTTCTCCATCCGGAATGAATATTCGGTCCACAAATTAATTCGGTCATTTATTTTTCCATTTGGAAATTGTCAGAGCGTGTGCGCTTTGTTGATCATCTAAAATATGAAAGAAGTGCATTCAGATTTCCGAATCTGCTGAATTCTTGATCAGGAAACCATGCATCTGCGGCCAGCCTTACAAAGTCACAGATCTCAGAGGTTTTTTGCAAGAACCAAGGCAAGGGGTAGCAGTAACTGAGCAGAAACCTTCGACAGTAATGCTGTCCTGCTTTCGCTAACCAACCTTCCATAAGAAAAAAAGAGATGGCACTACGTTTATCAATGCACCGATTTCAAGGTGCGTACAGGCCCTACTGTCAAACGCTACTGACTAGGGATGGACCAAACTCTCCATCGATATCGATAGAAACGTTGAAAAAATGAAGACTTCATGAATTAAATCATGTAATTAATCAAAATAAATTGCATTGTGTATGTTTTAAATCATGTTTAATCAAAATAAGTAACAATAATTTGACAAGCAACACTTTTTTATACACAATAGACGTCAACATAATACTCCGTCTCAGATTTCTTCCTGAAGGTCTATGCTTCAGAATAGAATCCGTACCTAACGACTTCCATATTGACGTAACGTTTCTTCTTCCCATTTAGTAAAAATACAGATCGAGCTAAGAACTTGTATTAAAAAGTTACCAAAATTTTATACTCTATGTTTATCTTGCAATGAACTTTGAAAAGGAAAATACTATTGCTAATATTGATTAGGTAAATCCATCTTTGACCGCAATCTGTCGCTAAAAGTTGCCAGCAAAACGTATTTAATTATCACAAATTATCACATTCCTCAGTAGGTGTTTCGGTATTTTTAGAAAACTCTAAATTGGCTATTCAATTTAAATGCCTTTCGGAGTCCACTGTATTTACTGGCGAGTGTATTGGAATATTGGAGGCCTGTCTTTTCGTTGAATCGCACAATATTAATAATGCAGTTATCTTTACTGACTCTCTAAGTTGCCTCCAAGCTCTGGACCAGAATCAGTTCAAGTCAAAATTAAATAGTAAACTCATTATGGATATTAAAAAGTCTTTGCTAAATTGTTATAAGAATAACCTTGAAGTCAACCTGGTCTGGATACCTGGCCACTCAGGTATTTTGGGCAATGAGAATGCAGATGCTATTTGGTAAACACGCCTGTACTCACGTAGTGGACTTGAAGCACTCCTCTCACTATCCCTATGACTTGCTAGCGTTGTCAAAGCCACGTCTTTACGTCCACTGGTCGACCCTGTGGGAAGAGAGTAGTCGCTTCAAGGGTTCTCGATTTTTCTCTATTCAACCAACTATAACACCCAAACCTTGGTTTTTCAAATTTAACCCTTAATTCACTACCTGGGTCCAGTGGACCCATACCAAATCTTAAAACACTTGGTATTTCATACTATTCGCGCTCAAGTTCATGCGCGGTCCTGTACCTTCCTGAAGTGCTACGCCGAACGCAACAGCGATAGGACGTGCGTACGCGCCGCTCGCAAGGTGAGTATATATGCTTATATGGGTCCCATGGACCCATACTAGTGAATTGTGTTGGTGTTATCTGCTTTGTTACAATCTTTCTTTTTCGTGTTTTAGGATACAAACATGGATCGAAATAGACCTGGACCGAGCTCAGTGAACGTAAATGATGATAAAGCATCTGAGTTAATAGATAAATAAATATTCACGGACATATTACACAGATCTCGTTAGCCCTATACTAAGTACAACTAAATGACTTGTGTTATAGGTGCTAAGTCGACGATAGATTTAATACAATAAATACATAGATAAAATCCAAGACCCGGGACAAACTAGAAAAGTTCGTTTCCTTTGATTGGCATTGGCATGATTGGCATAAATAATTGGCTATATGCAAGAATTGTTCTGTAAGGGACTAAGTTCAACCATTGCACGTTTTGAATTTTTGTATAGAATATATATAGGTTTTTGGTTTTTTCTTTGTTGTATAAGTAATAGATTTAATAAAAATTACCTCAAAGAAGTTCCTAATTCTTTATTATATTAATGTGATTTTTTAAAGCCGTGCCATGCCAAAAGAGGCTCAGTATTATAAGATATAAATGTTCCTCATTTACTAGGGGAAATAGCTATTTTTTAAGTTTGTTTTGGCAGTTACTAAATGATCAACAGACTAATCCTTTAAAATAAAAGAATATTTGATAAAAAATGTCACGTGTTTAAATTTTTTTACCTGTCAAAAATGTGGGTCCATGGGACCCATACTAGTGAATTGTGTTATACTTTAGTAGGTAGTGAATTGAGGGTTAAAAAGGTTGGTAAGAGGGTAGTGTCGGTGATATCAAGGCTTCGGATCGGTCACTGTTGTACGCCTGTCTTTTTAAATAAAATCAGAGTGCGTGATAACTCGATTTGTGAGTGTGGTCTGGAGGAGGGTGATCTCGACCACATTATCTTTAACTGCTCAAATAATAATAGATCAGTTAATTTGTATAGTTGCATTCCATCTGTAGATATTCCACTACCAATTAATTTCATGTGTTTATTAACGCATTTGTCGTCGTCCATGGGCCTGTATATATTACTTATAAAATTCATTGGAGAAAATGATATTAAGTTATAATTAGAGTTTTATTTTAGTTGTATTATTAAGCGTGTATTTAGTTTTAAAAATATGTATTATTTCAGTTTAATGTACTCATTGTTAATTTTATATTGTTTCAGAGTTGCTGTAGATAGAACATTCATTTAGTTCACACTTAGTTCAAAGTCTTCACAAAGAAATCAAAATAAGTAGGTAAACATAAAAAAAAAATTGCTCATTTCGTGTCAAGACTTGACTGTGGCAGAATTTGTTGACATCGGCTGGTTGCCATATCAATAAGAAATAATAATAAGTTTTCTAGTTATTTTTTGTATTGGAAATAAAACATACTTGCGGACTTTACAGCATTTTATTTCGCAGAGCCCTTGCAGACGGCAGGCTGCCTTGACAGAGGGAGAGTACAGATTAATATTACACAGAGTAATTCCAATACCCCCGCTCAAGTTCAATACTCCTAAATTATAAATTAACATGAACTTGCACTTTCAAATAAACATAAAACGTAAAAGTAGTTTTCTAACTTTTACAAACTTGCAACCCTTCTTAAAGATAGAAAGCAAAACATCCCGACCTATCACTGTATAAGTACCTAACTGACAAAATAAACAAACCAAAATTATAAACTAAATTCTCAGTAAAACTTATCTAAACCAATGGTTGAAAATTGTGGGAGATCTTGCGTATATCCCCATTGAAAAACTCCAACATAAATATGTTTGTGGAGATCATTTCCGGCCGAAAGATTTTACCAAAAAAAGGAAGCCGATTAAAGAAATGGTGAGTTGTGTTATAATGTAACACTACATTTCATGAATAATTTATTATGTAATAAAAAACAAAATACGCCTTGCTTTACTTCGAACATTTGAATGTATTTTGCTCCGTCATTTAGAACCCAATATTATTATTACCTCTTAATACATAAATGACATTACTTAGACAAACATTTTTTTACAGGGCTGTATCTTCTCTACTTATAAATGCGCCTCCTCTTCCTGATTACTTACTAGCTGAGTTTCCTTACCACGTAGCCACGTCGCATCACTTGAAACTGGTTAGTGATTGGAATTACTAAAATATTTTTTTTACTAATTTTAACTTAAAATATTTTTTTATAAAAATGTATTTCATAGTTACATAGTGACTATGTAACTGTATTATGCAGTTATGTGGTAAACAGGAACAAACTATTTATTTTTCTTTGGACTATTCTTGCAATTGTTTATTTTCAGATTCAGCTATACAAAAACCTATTATTACACTATTTTTATTTTTAATGCACTAACCCGTGCTAAGGAACAAATTTAAAAACCTATTTAGAGGCTAAAAATTTCACCCATGCCGGGATTCGAACCCGCAACCTCTGGCTATCCGTACCAGCGCTCTACCAATTGAGCCAATGGGCGACTCACGGCATCAGTGAAATTTCGAACCTCTTTACAATATTCTCTGTATTACGTACAGGCAGCGACATCTGACTTAAGCAAATTGCATTACTTACAGCCCCGACCACCTACTTTACAGTTAGGTTTAACATCGGAACGATATCACTGTACCCACATGATTACACTATTTTTCGTTAGTGCATTAAAAATAAATATTTCGTGTATCGCTGAAGTTTTTTGTAACTAGTGTTTGTTTACTTTGATAAATTACAAAGTGTTATCATTTTCAGCACCTTGTCCAGCAGGATTTGACCACAATTATTGTGGCCTGGAATCTCAGCATATCAGAACTATCCCGGTAAGTAGCATATTACCAACATATTAATAATCAATAACGACTCAACTTAACTTTTTTTTACGATTTCAGCACCTGAATCCAAACCACCGATTGATGAAGTTCGCTCAGATTGGACACCTCTTAAGAAAAACCAAATAGCTGCTGAAATAAATTCAATAGACCTTGACCACAATTATTGTGATTTGATAATAAATAATAAAATACTAATTTCATTTGTCGTTTTATTGAAAACATTGATTTTTATTAATTTTATTAG
Organism: Yponomeuta sedellus; assembly: GCA_934045075.1. Lineage (NCBI taxonomy): Eukaryota > Metazoa > Arthropoda > Insecta > Lepidoptera > Yponomeutidae > Yponomeuta > Yponomeuta sedellus. The sequence continues at coordinate 2,039,112 of OW203724.1, read as the reverse complement.
GGTAACTGCGAAGCCCCTGGATGACAATTTATCGATATCGATAAATGTAGTAATGTAAGTGGACGTCCCTATCGCACAGACAAGTTAATATGTTGGTAGCACTTACTTTTGACATTGCATTTTTGCTCTATTGGTTGGTATTGATAACGGGGCTAAACTCATTACAAACAAAAGCATATAGGGAGGTCCCGTCTCTTAAAACGTAGTGGTTATATACTCTTTAAGTATAGTTACTTACTACCTGTCTTCAGGGATGTTATACGTGTCATAATTATGGTACATGTACCATAATTCAGTTGTTCGTACCATGTACCAGGATACATTCATTATGGTACGCAAAAGTACCATAATTTTGCCATTTTTTGATCACAAGCACTTTTGCATCACATATTTTCATCTTTCGCTTTTGCTGCTGACGAGTTTTTTTTTTTATATACCGATATCTAGCAACACCAAAAAATCTTTCATTCATTTCGTTCAGTAAGTTGATAAGCACGTTCATATCTGTGATAGTTTTTGTTGTCTGTGGATTGTAAGTGAACTTCACAGGTGAATCTTCAAAAAGTTGAACTTAGAAGTAGCGAATAGCACAGATTAAAAAGAAAAAAGTGAGTAGTGTTTGTTTGAAGAATTTATGAAAATTCAAAGAAATTTTAATTCTTTAATTAATAGTACGTACCTAATTTATTAAATCCGTAGGAGTTTTCCTACCCGTACCTTATTTTTTTCAAAAATACCATTGAGCGTCTGGTGCCATAATTCAAAAGTTGGCATCTAACATCCCTGCCTGTCTTTAATTACCTACTTCTCCATCAGTCCCGGAAGGAAAAAACCAACGTACACGCCTTGCTGGTTATGTTTCCAAGAAACTTAATAGGAAATTTATGTGCCTAATTTGCAGGAGGTTTCATCAGATCCTTCAGATCTTCACACTTGGATTTTAGAACGAGAAAGACGTCAACGTAGGCGAAGTTTGGCTTACAAAAATTCAAGTTTTATTATTGTTTTTAGAACCTTAATAAATCACTAACAATTACCTTGACAAAAATGTTTACTTACCAATTGTTTTTGAAAATATTAAATTTGAGTTTCTACAACTACAACAAGCCAATGTTGACTGGTTTGGCTGCCCTGAAATCACGTTGACATATTAACTTCATATCCTTAGTTTGCAGCATCCAGGTTCATAATTTTTGTAACACAGTCAACAAGATCATAAAAGAGGCCTTTTCCGCAGAACGCATAGATATGTCGCTGGAAATGCACAATTTGGCACTTAAAAAGTATATTAAGTATCATAGAAAGTAATGTGCATTGTTTATTTATGCTGATTTTTGTAGGTTGGCTTCGCTTATACATTTTTAGACAAAAGATATTATAAGATGCATTGTAACAATGTTCACTATCTATTCATTCGGTAATTATTAATTTTGATATGTAAGTCGTCAAATCTTATGTTAGTAATGCCAGAACATTCTTTACTGCGAATATGTATTCAGCCTGTAAATATTAATTTATGATCAATTTCCGTAATGTCAAAACCATTCATTCTGTATTAATTCTATGTTTATTAAGATCAATTTGATATCATTGTCAAATCTTAGTATGTAGTTAATGTTAGAACTATATGCCTGCCTCGTTGGATTAGCCGTTAAGGTATGTGGGTACCAAGGCAGAGGTCTTGGGTTCGATCCCACTGGGGGCCGCCGTACAAGTGGCGTCAATTATAAGATGCATTGTAACAAAGTTCACTATCTATTCATTCTGTAATTATTAATTTTGATTTGTAAGTCGTCAAATCTTATGTTGGTAATGCCAGAACATTCTTTACTTCGAATATGTATTCAGCCTGTAAATATTAATTTATGATCAATTTCCGTAATGTCAAAACCATTCATTCTGTATTAATTCTATGTTTATTAAGATCAATTTGATATCATTGTCAAATCTTAGTATATAGTTAATGTTAGAACTATATGCCTGCCTCGTTGGATTAGCCGTTAAGGTATGTGGGTACCAAAGCAGAGGTCTTGGGTTCGATTCCCACTGGGGGCCGCCGTACAAGTGGCGCCACTCTGGCTGTATTTTCATATCTGTGATGTCCTTGCCTAGTTACCTTAGTACAGGGTTTATTAGTTTGGGACCAGGTCAAGCGATTGTGTTGTGTGGAAGAGGAAGTTATTCATTCTGTACTCATATTATGTTTTAAGTCTGGAATTAGTATTAATTTTGACACTGCAATTACTTTCTGTAAATTGTAAATGTATTTTTAAGAACTGTTCAAATGATGATCCATTAAGTTTCTTCACCATTCTCTTGTACATACAATGTAAATATTTAAATACTAGAAATAACCATAAACTTTCCTTTCCAAGATTTAGGCTTGCAAAGATTGATAAATCCTTCATGGGCCATCGTATACGTTAATAATAAATTCTCTAAAGATATATTAAAGCTTGCCTGAAATGCGGTTCAAAAATGTGCAAGGTATACTTTGTACCAAAAAGGGCTACTATAGCATAAAGGGTTATTTAGATGACACATAATATGTGTTTAAACAGAACATATTATGTTCTGTTTTATAATAATTGTGTAAACGCTGTTAATTAAGGACTTTGAAAAGACTAAGTTGGAGTTTTTTTTCTCCAAAATGATCTAGATTTTCAAATGGACGCCTAGATTGACGTGTAACGTTTATAAAGCCGCAGTTTCTGTGCTACTTTGAAAAAAATCTATTTCATTGAATTTCTTGAATAAAAAAAATTACTTCTGACTTTTATCGTTTCCATTTCCCCTAAAAATTAATAATGGTTCTCTGAACAGTAGAATAGTATCGATAGTATGGTGGACATCCCTAGCATATCGATACATTTTTTTTATCGACTATAGGGTGCTGAATGCACTACGGATGGTGGTCACGTCAATCCACTACGTTCCGGGCCTTTCTATTGGTCGATTCCTATCTGTACCTGTCTAAGTAGTGTTTATATGCTCTGTGCTGTCTAATTTATTTGTGCTTTGTGATAAGTTACTCTATGGTGATAGTAACAATCACAATATCTCAAGTGCTCATTATTTATTAATTACATTTTCTGTAATGTTCAGAGTCTGCTTTGCTTACAATGTGGACTATCATAGTACTGTTTTTACTATCTCTGCTAGCATATTGGTTTACGGACCGTCTTATACCTAAACTCAAAGAACTTTTTATCAAAGCTGGCCTTTTTGGTATAGATTTGTGTAAAACTAACTCCAACAAAGTGTTAGTTACGAATTTGTTTTTATTTTGCTAAAATGTATCTTTGGTTCCATACCTCAACCCTGGTTAGCTGGAAAGCAAGAAAAAAATAGTCCTTAGTAATTTTTATGTGAAACAGTATATTTTGATGCAATAAAGAAAAAATCTCTCTGATCGCACTGTAATAGAATTTGTAGCAATAAATATATTATTATACATCTGAGGTGGCTATTACTTTTACAATGATATGGAGAATGGAAAGGTTAATGTACAATTACAACAATATATAACATAACTCCCAAACATTTTCAGGCCTGAAGCTATTGGTGTGGTTTCTGGGTGTATATTCCTAGTAACATGTTTTCTGTTCATACCTATCGCATTTGGCAATGGTTTGATGGATCGGGAGAAGTTTCCCCATAATGAGGTGAGTGTAATTGCATTCTCATAACAGTTTTATTTACTTATATATCATTTGTATGTACTACATAGATATAAAAAATGGTTTCTCATTTTTGTTTCAGTTTGCAGAACTTTTGGCAGCGTTGTTATCAATATGTTGCATGTTGCTGCTAGGATTTGCTGATGATGTGCTGGACCTTCGGTGGCGATACAAATTGTTGCTGCCTACTATAGCCTCCCTGCCACTGCTAGTAGTTTACTATGTTAACTTCAACTCAACCACATTTGTCATTCCTTTGCCTTTGAGAGAATGGTTTGGAGCTTTTGTGAATATTGGTAATTGTAGTTATAGAAAATTGTTTAAGCTATAGATAATTTTAACATGCACTTTATAATGGTTGTCTTGAATTCCAGGGTTTTTGTACTACGTATACATGGGCATGCTAGCTGTGTTTTGCACAAATGCCATTAACATCCTTGCTGGCATCAATGGACTTGAAGTGGGTCAGTCAGTGATAATTGCCCTGTCCATAGTAACATTCAACATACTAGAATTGAGTGGGGATCAGTACAAAGCACATACATTTTCATTGTATATAATGCTTCCATACCTGGGGACAACATTGGCTTTACTGAAACACAATTGGTAAGTGAAATATTGTGAACTTCAAATTATGACTGAATGAAAGTCTCATTAGTATGCGAGTTTCGTTACCAAAACAGAAAATAAGCATTTATACCCATCAAGGCTGTGTTATATTTATGTTACCAACCAGTCTGCTCACTCACCTTTTCCATTGTGTTTCAGGTACCCATCAAAAGTGTTTGTTGGAGATACTTTCTGCTATGTTTCAGGCATGACATTTGCAGTGGTGGGTATATTAAGCCATTTTAGCAAGACAGTGTTATTGTTCTTCATCCCTCAGGTTATCAATTTTATTTACTCTGTGCCTCAACTATTTCATATAATTCCATGCCCAAGGCACAGATTGCCTAAGTATAGCGCAGAAATGAACTTATTGCAAGCCAGTAGAGCTGTTATCTCAAAGAGAGAAAGTGGTTTCTTGAGCAACTTCATTGTTCGAATACTGACACTGTTCCGAATAATTGATAAGATTGAGGATGATGAGAGCATTACTATCAATAACTTGACCTTATTGAACTTATTTTTAATAAAATTTGGTTCTATGTCAGAGGCTAGATTGACTACAGCCTTATTGTTATTTCAAGTTTTGTGTAGTGGGATAGCATTTTTAATAAGATATCCAATGGCATCTTATTTTTATGATTCATGAAGTTCATGTTTTTGTTTAGGTAGGTAAGACCAGAAATTTGCCAATGGTTAAACAAATAACCAGTGATAATTGATCTACCCAAATATTAATGTAAATAAAATATATTTTAATAAAACATATCAATACTTTTCATCACCAATATTTTATAATGAAATGAAAGCCCATCATAGTGTAGGCATTTACTAATAACAAAATGTACATAATTATCTAGCAAGTGTTATTTGGACACTAGTGTATTACCTAATTACAGCCTGTGGCTAAATCTATTGTATAAACTTATCACCTTAAAGAAATAACTTGATTGCTGCGGTAATACACAAATGCTTGTTTTATCATCTGAATGCTTGATACTGATTGGGAGGATAAGTGCATTGAATGTATATGCATAAGCACCAAAAAGTAGGTAATAAATGAGTGGAATATCTCTTAATAATTCTAATTATTTTAGGAAATATCTTTGGGCCAATCTTAATTTAACCAAATATCATACAAAATATTATCCTCTACATCGTTTTCACTTATTATTTGTAATGTTTTCAATGTTTGCAAATAGAATGTTAATTCTGAAGTGACAACTCCGTGCTGAGGACTACCATTGGCGACAATGTTCATCTTTATCAATAATTCCTTGAGTTTCCCTTTGAAATTTTCATGCACTTTCTTGTAGATTATTTTTATTTGCTCATTGGGCAAAATGTCTATGAGAGCCTCATGAAGTTTGACTAAATGCTTAGAAATATTCCGGAATGTTTGGGATGGCACAGGGGGCTTTGCCTCCCATGTTGTCAAATGAGAACTAAGCATATTGCTCACTATAATACATATCTTATTTTCTATTTCTTGCTTATGACTATTCATGTCCTTTTCTACTGAAACAAACCCATTGAGGGATAGTTCTTGTGAGTGCAATTTATCCAAACGTTTTCGTATCAGAGGCAGCAGCCATAAGATCACCTGTAGGGATCTGGACACCAAAGCCAAGTTGGATGTGGAAATGGTCTTGAGGCCAGCACTCTGTATCGCTCCTGCCCCGAGTACTAGCTGGCAGCAACGCGAGTTGAACAGTCTCGTAAGTTCCAGCATGCAGCTCACCAAATACTGGACTATGATAGGCGATTGTCTAGTAGCATCACAATATTCCAACAAGATCTTCACCAACAACTGAACTGCTGCTACAACAGCATAGTCTTCCTTATTGATAATTAAATATTTGCCTTCGGGTTTCCCACTATCATAGTAAAGTTCTGCAGGTATATCGGAAGCTTGGCATATTTCATTGACAACACTCTGAAGCTCACATGGCACATCAGCAGGTTTCCATCTTTCAGAGTTAAGGCTAGCTGTAAGTAGAGCCCTGCGTTCACTGTGTAAACTTTGAATAAATTTCATAGCAAAGCTCCTGAAAGCCAATTTCATTGCATTACTTTTATGACCAGTAACATTTTCACACTCACTAGAAAACTCTTCAATAAGCTTAGATAGTTTTGACAACTGAGATAAATCTGAGAATATGTAATCTTTGTCAGTTTTGGTCACTATGAGATTGGCACAACGCTCATTGCAGTAGTCTGACAGTGATCCAGTTAATTTGTTCAGCTTCTCCTCGAGAGATGTCAATTCTGCTTCGGTCCACACCTCTTCACTACCAATTCCTGTCACATCATCCATTTGACTAATTTCAAGTATCAAGTTAGAGATGCTCAGGATCCTCTTGAATAATGTGATTAGGTTAGGGGTAACTTTGATCAGAAAGACAATACCTTCATTACACATAAGCCATGTGTTGTCAGAACTAGAACCTCTGAGAACAATCTCTGTGTTTCCATCTCGCTCAGAAATTATTTCTATAACAGTTTGTTTAATGGTGGCTTGGATTGAAGTCATAGCCTCAGTTTTAAATGTGTCTAAAAAATCAAATTCTTTTATCCTCAGCATCCCAGATACAATACAGACAAGCTTGTCTCTTTCAGGCATTTCACTCAGATCTAACGGTGGTCTACTCAAGTCTGTTACCACATATCTTTGGAATTCATTGCTGAGCATTTTATGAATTAATCGTTTCATCTCTGTTAGCTGTGGTGACAGATGCCGGAACGCCTGAATACCAGCTAGTCGAGTTCCTAATACCTTTTGTGTGGAGCTTATCAAGTCGAGTGCTGCCACATAGTCAGAGGTGCTAAGCAGGAGCTGAATCATTGGCTGAGTTTGTTGCACAGTGCCCATCAATTTCAACATTTCATGCACATTACTCATATTTTTGTTCACTCTGGTCATACTAATTAGCCTTAGAGGACACTCTGTTAAATTACCCTTGACCTGTGCTAGAGTCAGCCTGGTTTGTTGAACTGTTTTCACAGCCTTTGCCATTTGCTCCATTATTGTATCATGTGACAACATGGCATGAAAAAATGCATCTGACTTTTGGGCAACTTGTTTTGAGATTTTCATTTCTATGACATCCAAATAGGTGCTCAAAGTATCATGAAGTGATCTCACTGAGGAATTAGGGTCTTCAGAATTAGTTAAATTTGGGAAAACTTCAGCAAAAACCTCTGGGTTGCTCAGTTGAAATGTGTCCTCATAGAAAATACTGGGTACTTCACACACACTCTCTTCCACTGCCGTCTTGCTCTTTACAGGAGCTTGCTCTTTTAACCTGCAGTGTCTGCGATATCTTTTAGCTATTTTCTTGCAATAACTTTCAAAATGAGCTAAATTAATCTCCGGGAGATATGGACTTGGGTAGATATCTACTTTTTCAACAAAGCTATCACCCCAGGTCTTAGTGAAAAAGTTAGCTTGTTTGCCTCTGTTGGGGTCATTGAGAACCGCAGGAAGATTTTGTGATGATGAATAAAATGTCCAAGTTTCTGAGGGCTCTCGAGTATACAGGTGGTGTTCTCTGACATGACACTTGAAGCCTGCTCGCCGCAAGTCACCAAACTGCAAGGCTGAACAAATTCCATTTGGTCCATATTGACACAGGATAATAGAACCTTCTTTTATAGAATGCTTAACCTGGATATGCCTGAAATAAAAAATATTGAGGCTATTAAATTAAAGATCAGAAGTTAAATTATATGAATCTTAGCCTATTGTTAGGAAGATATCAAAGTAAATAGAAACTAATAAAACGTAAAACCTTTCAAATTCCTCGGAGGTACTGAAGACAAGGTTTGGGCAGTGAACACAGTTATTCCAGTTCGGGACCTCATTGCATGACATGGGTTGATTCTCCATAACATATTTAAAGTATTATGTGACTTGTAATAAATAAGTTACAACGCAAATCATAACATTTGGCGTACAATAAAATTTCTAAGTCTGGAACGAAATAAAATCGAAGGGGGAACTGGGGGAAACAACTTTGTCTTTTTAATCTGTGGAACAGGGTTGCCAGACAAGTGCTAATGAGTTCTCGTATCAATATTCGAAAAATATCGTTATTACAGTGCGTTCACAGAGATGTTTACTGTTACCATGTTAAATAAGGAATCATTCCCATTACTTGGGGAAAATAAAAGGATTGAGGGCTTGTTTTACCATCTTCCGATTAGGTCCAAAAGTTAATTCACATGTTATGTCCTTGTTACCAATTCTTTCACGCGTCAAGTTAATGTGAACGCACACTGTACCAAGGTGTAGCAGTACCAAGGGGTAGCAGTAACTTGTTAAGAAGAAGGTCAAGCACATGAGCATTCATTGTGTTCGGTTCCTATTTTGATATTCTTTATTGGTTTCCTAGCAACTGTTGTTTATATTGTGTCTTCACTAGTAAATATGTCATCGGGGAAACGTTTAAATTGGGCGGGCGTATTTTTTGGTGAAAATTTTCAAAATTATTTTCTAATAGGATTTTAAGATCAGTTCTGTATATTTTTTGTAATATATTGTAGATTAGAGTTTCTATTATAGTTTTGTATATAGTTTCTTATTCTCTGGTAAGTTTATTTGTCCTTTTTTGTCTGGGCTCATGGAGGAGCCGCCCGATCCGGGGGGCACAGTCCCCTCGGTCGGCGTTAACGTAATTATCCCCTTAAATGAGTCTACTGGAATGGACACTGACGGATCCATTAGATCTGAAAAAAGAAAAAGGACAAGGGCGCAGCGTAAGGTCTGCCGACATTGTAATAAAAGAAGGAAGCATGGTTCAGGTACAGATAAGGTTAATGTATGTGGATGTGATAGCGATGACAATAAAAAAACTACTGTGTGTGAAATGCCAGATCCACAAGGGGCTTCGTCCCATGTGGATGCATCTTCTGTGTCGCGTGTTTCTTCATTACCCGTGACTCTACCTCTTCAGTCCCCTCAGGTTGGCAGGTCTCAGTACGAATCAACTGATGCCTCACCATACATAATACATATTCAAAAACATACAACCGAGGATATACCTTCCCCCACTCTCCATCCAGTATCATTTGGCCACTATATGAAAAGACGTGGAATTAAAAATATAATCAATGGTAGTGTGAAAAGACTAAGCCGAAGCAAATTAAGTATTTCGTTTTCGGATTTTAACGATGCTAATATGTTCCTGCTGGACTCTGATTTGAGTAAAAATAATTTCAAGGCATTCATCCCATCTTTTAACATCACAAGGATGGGAGTTGTCAGAGGAGTCCCAGCAGAGTGGACCCCTGAAGAGGTACTTGATAATATTTCTGTGCCAATTGGATGCGGTAAAGTTCTGAAAATTAGACGATTTAATTATAAAATACATGGCCCGACCCCTACATGGAAACCCTCACAAACTGTTGTCTTAACATTTGATGGCCAAGTGTTGCCCAAAAGAGTTTTTCTATGCTACAATGCTCTACCTGTAGAGCTCTATTCGTACCCTACTGTTCAATGCTTTAATTGTTGCCGCTTCGGCCATACTAAGACAAAGTGCAATTCCAACCCAAGGTGTTTCAAATGTGGTCAGAGTCACTCAGCTGACACTTGTCACATCGAAAATGATGATGCAGTTTGTTTGTCATGTAGTGGAAATCATTTTGCCACAAACAAGTCATGTCCAGAATACGAGCGGCAGACCCGGGTAAAACTATATATGGCACAAAATTGTGTCTCGTACTCGGAAGCTATTAAGTTACATCCACCCGTAAATAAGTCGTACAGTGATGTATTATCCTCTGCGCCAACTCCCAATTTCTCTGCTCGTCCCCTCCCATCACCTCCTCATCAAAAAAATAACTCTTATTCACATAAAAAAACAGTGTTTCGTAAACCTTCAACCCCAAAAACCACATCTACAGGATATGATCGCGCTGTCCATAGATCACTTACTTATGAATATGATCCTCCATCTCCCTCAAATGGCTGTGCCTTACAAGATAAAGTCAAGGACTCAGGGGAAAACAATACAAACATAATGGAATTGATCTCAACTTTAATTCAAATAATCTCAAAATCTTTCACAAACAGTAATAACTCATTACCGTCCAACGCTGCCTCTATTATCGAAATTGTAAATTCTTTAGCCAAAAATGGCCAATTTAGGCAAGATCCTGCAGTGGAATTGCCGAAGCATAGTAAGTAAAAAGACTGACCTGATTCATTTACTTAACAAGTACAAACCCTCGATATTTACTCTTTCAGAGACATGGTTGAAGCCAGGGTTTTCTTTTAAAACCACTGGTTACGCCTGTCTTCGAGAAGACCGAGATGATGGGTATGGTGGAGTGGCCATTCTCATCAATAAGTCATTCTCATTTTCATCTTTTCCACTCCCTTCTCACAGCAATGACATTTCTATTGTTGCTGCTATTGTAAATAATATTTGTATAGTTTCTGTATATTTTTCTCGACCATCTGTAAATATTTTAACAGAAATTAGTAATATAATTAGTATTCTCCCAAAACCATTTTTGGTGATGGGAGACTTTAACTGTCAACACCAAGCATGGGGTAGTTCTTCTACTACTTGCTATGGGGAACAATTACTGGACATAATTCAGTCCCATAATCTTTGTATTTTAAATAATTGTTTACCAACCCGTCATACCAAGCCTGATGAAGGAACTAGTGCTCCTGATTTGACCTTTTGCACTCCTAATCTTGCTTTGTGTTTAAATTGGTATCCTCTTTCATCGTCATATGGCAGTGATCATTTTCCTTTACTTATTTCATTCCCAAATAGTAAATCTTCTGTTTCAACATTTAAACCCTGTATTAAACATAGATTAAGTAATGCAGACTGGAGTTCTTTTAGGCAATGTGTGGAGCAAAAAGTCAGAGATTGCAAGTCTTTATGTACCTCTGATGCTGAGATCTTTGCTAGGGTATTGATGGAGGCAGCAGATCAGACATTTCCTCTTAAAAATGGTGCTTCTGGCAAAATCCCTTCTCCACCGTGGTGGGATGCGGAGTGTTCAGAGGCTGTAAAAAAGAGAAAGGAAGCTGAAAAAATGTACAGTGATGAAATGACACCAGAGAATTTTGACACTTATTTAGAAGTATCTCGAATTACTAAAAAACTTTTGAAACAGAAAAAATATGAAGGTTGGCAAACATTTTGTACTTCTATTTCACCTAATACTCCTCCATCTGCTGTTTGGAAAAACATAAAACGGTTCAGGTCAGCCTTCAATAATTCTCACACTCCCAAAATGTCCCTTTCCCTAGCTGATGAGTTTATGGACCACCTAGCTCCTCCTTCTGTTCCAGAACAAACATATATTTCTCCCAGTTGCTATATTGTACATAGTCGGTCTGATTTAAACTCGCCTTTCACCTTAGAGGAATTAAAAGGGATCCTCTCTCATGTTAGGGATTCTGCACCAGGAGAAGATGGTATTCCTTATTCTTTCATTGTTAATCTTAGTGATTCTACTCTACTAACTTACCTAGAATTAATTAATTCCACTGTAGTTTCAGGTATTATTCCTCTCTCCTGGAAATCCCAAACCATTATCCCAATTTTAAAATCCAATAAGCCTTCTGGTGACCCTTCTTCCTACAGACCCATTGCTCTATCCTCTGTTCTAGTTAAAATTGCTGAATACCTTGTCAAAATTCGTCTTGAGTGGTTCATTGAGAGCAATAATATTTTATCTCCTTCCCAGTATGGGTTTAGAAAGGGGAGAGGTACTATTGACAGTCTAAGTGTCTTTACCACTGATATTCGTCTAGCTTTCTCAAATAACAATTCAGTTCTTGCAGCATTTCTTGATATCCGTGCTGCTTATGACAGTGTTCTTGTGTCTGTACTAGAACAAAAACTACATTTATTAAATGTTCCCAACATCCTTGTAAATTTTATTGTAAATATCCTTTCAGAAAGGATCATTAATGTGTATATAGACAATACTAAAATATCTAGATTAGTTTGGAGAGGTTTACCGCAAGGCTCGGTTCTCTCACCCTTATTGTACAATATATACACTTTTGATTTAGACTCTTCCCTTGGTAGTTCTGTAGATGTGTTGCAATATGCAGATGATCTTCTTATTTATGCCACAGGTCACTCAATAGACTCAATATCTTCATCTTTAACTGCTTCCCTTTCATTACTTCAGGACTGGCTATCCACTAATGGTCTTGACCTTTCTGTTGACAAAAGTGCTGTAGTCCTTTTTTCAAGACTGAGAAAGCGACCAGACTTTTGTATTCAGTATAATTCCACTCCTATCCCTGTAAAAACACAAGTAAAATTCTTAGGAGTTATTTTAGACAGTCATCTTTCAGGACTCCCTCACTGTGAATACATTGCAGCCAAGTGTGACCGCTTGTTAAATATTATCAGATGCCTCTCGGGGGTTTGGTGGGGCGCTCATCCTTTTTCATTGAGGTTGCTCTACAATGCTTTGATCAGGAGTGTTCTTGATTATGGAACCTTTTTATTGGAGCCTGGTAGCGCTGCTGGTTTGAAGAAATTGGATGCAGTGCAGTCCAAGGCTTTGAGAATTATCTTAGGGGCCATGAAATCTAGTCCTATTAATTGTTTACAAGCAGAGTGTGGAGAGCCACCTCTCAAATTAAGGCGTCAATACCTTTCTGATAGATTCTTGGCTCGATGTTTGCAGCTCTCTGATCATCCTTTGCATGGCAAATTACAGCGTCTTTCAGAGTTAGTTGTGTCATCCAAGTATTGGTCTCACAGAGGTATCCCTTGTCTAGTTCAAAGTTTCTTGAAGTTTAACGCCATTGAAGCTCCATGTCATAATTCTAACTTGCTTCCTATTTTTAATTGTCCATATAATTCATTAGTTCAAGTACCTAACGTCCGTCTTGATTTAGGTATTTCAAAATATGACGTATGTCAAAATAGTGATTTCAATAACCTTTTAGACGACAAATTCCAGGGGTACCACACCATCTTTACAGACGCTTCAAAATACACTAATAGTTGTGTAGGTGTAGGAGTGTTTCATTCTCAATTTGAAATTGTTCAGAAAATTAGACTTCCCCCTGAATCTTCAGTGTTTACTGGAGAATGCTTTGGACTGTTAAAGGCAGTGGAATATATACTTTTGATGGGTCTGCAAAGTACACTGGTACTGTCAGATTCCTTAAGCTCTCTCCAGGCCCTAGTAAAATTTCCATTTTTCAGTTTTAATTCGCCAATAATTTTTGATATACGTAAATTATTACTTCAATGCTATCAGAGAGGTTTCTTAGTTAGTTTCGGATGGGTCCCTTCTCATTCCGGTATAGTTGGAAATGAAAAATCAGATAAACTAGCCAATGAGGCTGTGGAGTGTGGGGATCTATTCCCATATCTAAATTATTCCAGCGATCTCACAACTCTTCCCAGGGTTTATCTCCGGGAGTCCTGGAATAAAATCTGGGCAGAGGAATGCACAAAAGGCATGCATTACCGCACAGTGCAACCTGTAATTATGTCAAAGCCCTGGTTTTGTCGCGCCGATGCCAAGTTCAGTAAGAAGGTTACTTCAATCATGATTCGCTTGCGTTTGGGCCATACTTCAACTCCGGCCCACCTTGCTAAGCTTGGCATTGTGCAGAGCCCTGCCTGTGCTTGTGGGGCTGATGTGGGAGACATAAATCATTACCTATTTTCCTGTCCTAATTTGGATCATTCTTCCTTTCTTTCTTCCCTGACTTCTCTTGGTGTCTCCTTTCCTACCTGTGAATCTTGCCTTTTATATAATTTTGATGTAAATATTTATAAATGTATTGCGAAGTATTTAAGTAAAAATGATATAAAAATTTAATTTAAGATTTATTGCACATATATCTTTATTTGTTTTCCTAATGTTATTAACACCTGATTTTAAAATTCCTTTTTCCAAATTCCGTTTAATTTTCCTTTCGTAAAATTGTTCCGTTTCCTTACCTTTAACCCTAGTCCCAGTAGTCTATGATAACTTGACACTGGCGTAGGCACAAACCGTGCAGTGCCATATACTCAAAAAAAAAAAAAAAAATGTCATCGTGAACGAAACACACGTTTTCCTTCATTTTATTTAAAGTGGTAGCAGTGATCATGGATTTATGTGTGATAAATGCCTGTAAAGTTCAAATTGGGAACCTAGACCCGAATAACTATAAAATATGGAGATATAAAATTCAAATAGTGCTCAAGGCAATGCCGGGAAGTATGGATATTCTCGAAGGGAGGAAGACCAAACCAGCCATGGCGCCAACAGCAACTGCCGAAGAAAAGGCTAAGATTGAAAAAGATCTTCAAAGTTTCGAAACTATGAACAGTGCAATTTTAATTTTGTTCACGACAAACATGTCCGATGACGTCTTGCAAAAAGTCATTCGATTACATTGTGCTAAAGACATGTGGGACGAGCTAGAGCGCATCTAAGGAGGCACCTGTGTGGATAAAACATACGACTACTGCCTGAAATTCTTCAGTTACAAAAAAGACAAAGATCATGACATCATTACACATGTGTCAATTTTAAAGAATATTTGGAGCGATTTGTGTACGGAATTGCAGAGGGGTCCCCTACGTAGTTTCGATAGCCGTTGTTGCGAAAAACGTTGTATCGAATTTTTTTCCCGCTGCCTCATAAGTTCGAAAGCTTATGGACTCGAATGCTGTAGTTGCGAAAGACGCTGTTTCGAAAAACATTTTCACTGCCTCATACGCTCGAATGCTTGTCATTTCGATTCATTCAGTCTTAATGCGTATAAAAAAATCAAGTAGTGAATAATATTGGCCTTTTTTGCATCTACTTAATGAGATGACTTATACAGCGTCCAGTGGTATCTTCACTCATACTAGATGGGTGAAGGGACCACTCCGACGCTGTAGTCAAACAAAACAAATTTAGTTTAAAATAATCTACATTTAAACTAAATTAAACTAAATATTATTATACTATTTTTATTTTTAATGCACTAACACGTGCTAAGGACAAATTTAAAAACCTATTTAGACGGGGCTGTAAGTGATGCAATTTTCTTAAGCCAGATGTCGCTGCCTGTACATAATACAGAGAATAGTGTAAAGAGGTTCGAAATTTCACTGATGCCGGTGAGTCGCCCATTGGCTCAATTGGTAGAGCGCTGGCACGGATAGCCAGAGGTTGCGGGTTCGAATCCCGGCATGGGTGAAAATTTTTAGCCTCTAAATAGGTTTTTAAATATTATTATTTAACAAATTTTCTACTGTAACAAAAAATCTATTACTGATCTATAACAATTACTACTGAAGTGGTATCAAGTTTCGAAATTAATCAATTGCACAAGTATTATAAGTATTAGTACAAACGAGTACCTAGTTATGTGAGTATCTATGCACAAAAAAGGTTGATAAGGCTATTAATTGCCAACAATAACAGAACTATATGACTATTGAACGTTGATGGAGCGAAGGTGTACGTAATTGTTATCACATTGTACGTTATTTGAGTTTTATTGCGCAATAAAGTGTAAAAAACAAACAAGCATTCGAGCGTATGAGGCAGTGAAAATGTTTTTCGAAACAGCGACTTTCGCCACTACAGCATTCGAGTCCATAAGCTTTCGAACTTATGAGGCAGCGGGAAAAAAATTCGATACAACGTTTTTCGCAACAACGGCTATCGAAACTACGTAGGGGACCCATTGCAGAGAGAGGAGCAATTATCAGAAGTTCTCCTCATGTGCAAAATCCTAGACACCCTACCTCCAGAATATTTAGGATTCAAGTCTAGTTGGTTATTAATTTCGAAAAAGGAACGCTCAGTCGAAAATCTGACAAGTCAGTTATGTGCACACGAAAGGGTTTTACGTCAGAATGACACTCAAGTCACAGAAGACGAAACCACTTCAGAAGCTTTAATTGCAAGAACGAGTAAGGGTAAAAAGAAAACATTTTCCAAGGAGCTTACATGCAACTACTGCAAAGAAAAGGGCCACAGAGTTAGAAGTTGCAAGAAGTGGATTCATGACGGAAGACCGCCTAAAGAATCCAAAACTTGTAACATGAATCTGACAGTGATGACAGTACATTCGGAAAAAGCATTTGGTGAAACAAAAGATGGAGAAAATTGGTACGTGGACAATGGAGCAACTAGTCATGTCACCAATAGAGGAGATCTGTTTCAAAGCTTTACCTACTTCAAAAGCCAGCACACAGTGACCGGCGCGAATGGCTAATGTATTGATGCCCTGGGTATTGGAAATATTCTAGCAGAGGCTGATGTAAACGGCAAACAAGAGCCGATACTGCTGAAAGACGTCTGGTATGTGCCAAGTATCAGCAGAAATTTATTTTCAGTGCTCGCTACCCATGATAAATCGGATACTAGCGTTTTTGAGTCCACTACTCTAAAATGTACTCTAAAAATGGATGGACAGATCAAAGTCATTGGTACTCGCAGCAAGTTCGGCGGATTATTTAAGTTAAAGCTCAGATGCATCAAGCCAACTGTACGAGTGAACCAGCTGTCCACAACCTCAAATCTGTTACAGCTGTATCATGAAAGATTTGGACATCAAAATAAGAGCCATGTGAAGAAATTGATAGAAAGAGAGTTTGACATTAAAGCAGAAGCCACCAAGGAACTATGTGAAGGATGTATCTATGGCAAATCCCACAGGCTGAAGTTTGGGATAAGGCAGAAAGGTACACGACCTGGTGAACTGGTATACGCTGATGTCTGTGGACCTTTTCCGTACTCAATTTCGAAGCTAAGATACTTTGTCCTCTTTAAAGATGATTACACAAGATACAGATTCGTTTACTTTATGAGAGAAAAAGCTGAAGTACACGCAAAGCTATTACTCATGCTGGCTGAAGTGAAAGCGGCTGATGTTACAATTAAAGAATTGCTAAGCGATAATGGTGGCGAATTCGTCAATACTAAAGTAGAAGCTACTCTCAACAAAGAAGGCATAAAACAGAAATTGACAATGCCCTATACTCCTCAACAGAACCCAACAGAGAGAGACAACAGAACTGTTGTGGAAATGGCACGAAGCCTCATGTATGCACACGCCAAGATTCCAACGGGACTGTGGGCTGAAATGGTACTAGCAGCGGTGTACATCCTGAATAGAACAGGCCCTACCCACATTGATGGGAAATCACCGTATGAGTTATGGCACCATAAGAAACCCAGACTGAGTCACCTAAGAATAATAGGATCTCAATGTTATCCACATGTTCCTAAGCAGCGAAGAAGCAAATTGGACAAAAAGGCACAAAAGGGAATACTTGTCGGCTATGACTGTGACGACGGGTACCGCATATGGGATAGCGACTCGTTTAAGTTGATACGGTCAAGAGACGTTATCTTCGATGAAAATCCCTTGCTGGGTCATCTCGAAGAGAATAACGAAGCTGATACCCAACAGAGCAGACGAGATGCTAAGCCTCATAGCCTGTTTGACTTCACTGTCCCCGGATATGAAAGCCTGCACGACAATAGCGACAGTCAGAAGCCATTGATTACTCATCATGATGGAGATAGAGCTTACGTACCATCACGTCAAAAAAATGCTGAAGAAGACGTAGATGGGCCATCATGTGCAGTATATGAGCCTGAGATTGAAGTGCTAGTGCCTGAACCTGATCCATATTTCGAAGCAGAACAATCCATTGAAGAGCCTGAAGAAGAGGTCAACGAGATGATCGAAGCAGATTATGAAGTCGATGATGCTAATGAAACAGAGACAGAAAGTAGAAATAATTCGTCACTGACTGCATCGGAAATCGAGGAGGAAGGCAGGATGACGCTACGAGAGCGTTCAAATCTTAAGCCACCAAACAGATACAAGGACTACATCTGCAACGTTTGCTTTAACGTTAACTCGATAAGTGATGAACCTCGGAGAGAACCAAGCACGTTCCAAGAAGCAACGGCATGCAAGGAGTCTAATGAATGGCGAAAAGCAATGGACAATGAGATCAATTCTCTCGAAGAAAATGAGACATGGGAAATGGTACACTTACCCAAAGGAAGAAAAGCTATCTCTAGTAAGTGGCTTTTCAAGATTAAGACGAACCCGGATGGTTCTGTAGATAAATACAAGGCCCGTCTTGTGATTCGAGGATTTTCGCAGAAGAAAGGCTTAGACTACGACCAAACGTTTAGCCCAGTTGCGAAGACAAGTACGATACGAGCTTTAATAAGTGTTGCTGCACAAGAAAAACTTTCGCTCAGTCAGTTCGACGTATCGACGGCTTTTCTTTATAGAAAACTGAAAGAGGAGATATATATGAAACCGCCAGAGGGATACTCGAATAATGATGATAAAGTTTGCAAGCTGAAACGGAGCCTTTACGGCCTTAAACAAGCCCCTCGCTGCTGGAACTCTACGATAACAGAGTACATTAAAGAACTTGGTTTTGAACAGAGTGACAGCGACCCCTGCTTGTTTAAAAGAGGAGAGGGGAACCATAAGCTGTTAATAGCTTTATACGTAGATGACGGACTTATTGCTTCTGCAAGTTCCGCCGAAACTGAGAAGTTTTTAAATGAAATGCGGGAGCGTTTCAAAATAACAACGAAATGTGGTTCCTACTTTCTTGGCATTGAAATAGAACGGAAGACTGATGGGACGATTAACATTTGCCAGAAAGGATATGCAAAACGGCTGTTAGAACGATTCGGAATGCAGGACTGTAAAGCAGCTGTTACTCCGATAGTCAAGGACACCGTGCTTTCGACGGAAGATGCTGAAGTTCAGAACTTCCCATATCGTCAAGCCGTAGGTGCGCTCTCATACTTGATGGTCGGCACCAGACCTGACATTTCGTACGCTGTTGGAGTAGTTTCACGAAAACTCGACAGTCCAACACCTGAAGATGTAGCGAGAGTGAAGAGAATCTTACGTTATGTCAAGGGCACACTGACGTACGGAATCACTTACAGGACTTCCTTACTAAGCCGCTATTTAAACCGCGGCTACAAGACCTATTGAAATACGCAGGTGTTTCATAAACTAACAGTCGCTTCAGAGGAGACGGGATGTTAAGAAGAAGGTCAAGCACATGAGCATTCATTGTGTTCGGTTCCTATTTTGATATTCTTTATTGGTTTCCTAGCAACTGTTGTTTATATTGTGTCTTCACTAGTAAATATGTCATCGTGAACGAAACACACGTTTTCCTTAATTTTATTTAAAGTAACTGAGCAGAAACCTTCGACAGTAATGCAGTCCTGCTTTCGCTGACTAACCTTCCATAAGAAAAAAAGAGATGGCACTACGTTTATCAATGCACTGATTTCAAGGTGCGTACAGGCCCTACTGTCAAACGCTACCGACTAGGGATGGGCCTAACTCTCCATCGATATTGATAGAAACGTTGAAAAAATGAAAACACCTTGGATTAAATCATGTAATTAATTAAAATAAATTGCTTTGTATATGTCACCAGAAGATGATAAGATTGCGGATCTTGTCATCTTCCGGTTATTACCTAGGAAATTTATAAACTTTCGTAGGATTGTAAACGAGAGATAAATTGTATTATTTTACGCCCACATTTTCGCAAATTTATTAATTTGCGGAGTCTCGTGGTTAATTTATAAACTAACGGATATCCATTCCTAAGATTCTAAACAGTTCGACCAATCACAGAAGAGCTTTTTATTTTACGCTTTTATAAAATACGGCAAATAACACACTGCTCTCTGATTGGTTGATGTCGACAGTGGCAATGCCTGTGTCCATAGACTTAGGTACGATCAAACTTGCCAAACTAGTATATTATTATTATTTATTCATTTAAATTGCATAACATTACAGTGAAAACCTTTGCGTTAAGCAATTCACACATACAAAGTATAAACAAGTATTTTAGGCAATTCGTTAGTTACAACATCAATGTGAACTGAAAAACATAAAATTTTGAACTGTATAGGTACAAAAAAGAACAGTAAATCAAATAATCACAAATAGGACGCCCTTTCATTCATCACGTTCACAATATTTCAAACATTCCTCTGCTACACTTGTAAGCTGGTCAGCAAACAGATCACACTCTGGTGCTGACTTCAAGAGGGCGTTGAGGGACGAGAGCGCACACACGAGTGGAGAGTGGGCGCGGGAGACTGTGCGCGCCGCAGGCACTGATAACAATGTGTGGCTACGGGCACGCAAGTAGTTGTCTGGTACGGATAGCCTACAGGCCCGTTGCGTAAGCTCAGAGCAGTCACCCTCTCCGCGGATCATACGGCAGACTGTCACCAGCTGCTCACAATTGCGGCGGACCTTGAGGGTATTAAACCCAAGCATGCCGCAAAGAAATTGAGTTGGGTACATGAAAGGGTAGTACCCATATTTTCTCTTGTATAGAAAACGTAGGAACGCTTTTTGTATCTTTTCCAACATAAGAATGTACTTTGCTTCATGGGGATTCCATACTATGGCCCCCGCTTCAATCTTGCTTCTTACCAGAGCTGTATACAGAAGTTCTATAGCTTTTGGGTTGTTAAACTCTTTAGCGTTGCGGAGAACAAAGCCTAACCGTTTCATACAGTCAGCGGCTGTGACTTGCATGTGCTCGTGAAATGTAAGTTTAGGGTCAAACAGAATGCCAAGGTCTTTCATCTCTTTCACTCGAACAATGACATCAGAGCCTAGCCTGTAAGTTGCCTGATAGGGGCAGGGGGCCCTCGAGAAGGTCATTACGTAGCACTTGTTGGTGTTAAAGTGAAGTTTGTTTTGGATGCTCCATTCGTAAACGGCGTCGAGATCTCTTTGCAAAAGTTCGCAGTCTGTCATGCTATCCACTTTTAGGAACAGTTTTAGGTCATCAGCATAAAGTAGGCAGGATGTATGTCGCAGGACAGACTCTAGATCATTGACCATGATAGTAAACAATAATGGGCCGAGTATGGAACCCTGACTTATACCGGATCTTGTATGGAACGCGACCGAGTTAAAACAACCATGCTTCACATACTGCTGGCGGTCGCGAACGTAGTCGGCAAACAAACTGAGAAGTTTTGGGGCAAATAGAATAGCGCAGAGCCTACCCAGGAGGACATCATTGTCCATTCGATCAAAAGCTTTTTTGAAGTCGAAGTAAGCCACATCAACTTGGGAGGCTCTTTCCATATGCACAGATATAGTGTCGACGAGGGTCAGGAGGTTTGTATTGGTTGACCGGCGCATACGGAACCCATGTTGTGCATCAGACATATACGGCCGCAGTAGCGGGTACAACCTATTATTTAAGACTGACTCGAATACCTACGCAGGCGAGCACAGAATGGCGATAGGGCGATAATTCTCAACGCAGGTATGATTAGAAGTTTTTGGGATGGGACTTACTCGGGAGAGTTTCCACTGCGTTGGGTATTTGCCACTACTAAGTGCTAGGTTAAAAATGAAGCACAGTGCTGGTACTAAAACATCTGAACAAGCTTTTAGAACATACGGCGGTATACTATCTGGGCCTATTGAGCTACGAGGTCTCAGCTTGCGGATGGCCAGCAGTACATCATCGTCTGTTCATTGCGTAATAGCAATGTAATTACCTGTACGGGTGTTGTCAAGGCTATTAGTCTCATCCACGCTTAGAGCGGGAGTATCGGGCAAAAATACGCTTGAAAAGAAATCCGCGAAGGCAGTGGCCGCTGCTTCACCAGAACACTCTCTTCCCGCATATGTAACCTTACTTTCGAAGCCACCCTTTGATTTCAAGTTATTAACGTGCTGCCAGAAGGACCGGGGGTTTGATTTTATGTTAGCTACTATAGTGTCCATGTATTCATTGTATCTAAGTGAGAGTGCGGCCTTTAGTTCCATTCTAAGAGTGCTAAACTGTCTATAGATCTCTATGTCCTTAGTAACTTTCCATTTACGATGTAGCATGGCTTTTTGTTTTATGGTGTAGATTATGTCACCCGTGAACCAAACTGGGTATTTTCTTTGACTTATCTTAGACCTGACTTTTTTAGGGACTCCAACATCAAACACTTTGTATATCGTATCGTTATAGATCTCGACAGCGTCATTTACATCTTGAGATTCATATAATAGGTCCCAGTTTGTTTGATTAATGAGCTGGTACACTAACTGAAAGTCACCTTTAGAAAAGTTCCAATCACGGTGTGGGGTAATGTTACTTGGGTCTAACATACTAGAGCATTGCAAACCTCCTCTAAGGGGAATTTCGATGTCGAGAGGGGGGTGATATTTATCCGCGTGGACAACCAGACCAACGCCGTTTGTTATTATGGGGACGGGCAGCAGATATAGAAACCATATTTGTCTTGCAAAAAAGAGCAATAAGAGCTATTTACAACTTAAACAGTAGAGAATCGCTAAGGGAGCGTTTTAAAGAAATAGGCATTCTTACACTGGCTTGCCAATATATATTCGATAATATAATGTATGTCCGAAAAAATATAACAATGTTTAAATTAAATAGGGACGTTCATAACGTAAACACAAGGAATAGAAACAAGGTTGCTTGTACTAAATCCCGATTAGCCAAGGTAGGCACATCATTTGTAGGTTACTGCGTTCTGTTAGGTTCATTGCCTCATTTTCCCGATTTTGCGGACATAAGTAAAGTCGCCGCGCAGTGTCTAATATAAAAACTGCAGTAGGTGCATGCCGCGAGTAGTCGAGCCCTAACTCACAAACCTATCGGATTACCTTTAATTACGTGAAGTGACCTTTTTTTCCAAATTTCCGGACTAACTGTACGTGCTGTGTTTTGAGATTCACAATAAACATCAGTTAAGTGAATTCCAGTGGTTTAATTCCAAAGGACCTTGTGGAGCGCCATCCCCCCCCTCTAACAACTGGTGTCAGAACTGCGATTTTGGTACTAAGCTGATTCAATTAGCTTGTGCCAAGAACCCCACCGCTCCGCATCCAGAGGTTCTCTTGATCGACTCTCACCCCCTGAGTGAAGTCTGTATCACGGTGATCGACAGTGAGCCTTCACCCCCTGCGTGAAGCCTGCATCACATCCGGTCGTCGCCTTCACCCCCCGAGTGAAGCCCGCACCAGCCACTACTGGTCGACGTTAAGCCTCAGCCCCTCGTGCTAGAGCCCGCACCAGCTACTTCAAAAACAGCATCGTGATCGACGTGAAAATCACCACTCTACCTACAGGGTGAGCCCACACACACCTCGTTGGCTCATCTCGTCCCGTCATCTTCACCCTCGACTCAAACGCACTTCCAATCCTCAACGTGATTCAGCAACGTGACTCCCTAGTTGCCAACGCCGAGTTCACCGCCATACGACTTTCTGGGTCGCACGTGTGGACTTCGACTTCTAGCCGTGGCCGCCCATTGCGAAATCGCTGACATCGCATCTACCTAACGCGGAGGATTTGGACTAAAATGTTCGCGTTTTTCATCGTTTTACTGTGAGTTATTTTATATTGTTTTATTGTAATCCAGATTTTCAGAAATTCTAGTTAATAATTATTATTGAAGTTATCTCAATTTATATAAGATAATTTTAAATACATATTCACTCTTCTATGACTCTTCCGAAGACAGAACCAAGTTGCTCAAATAATTCCGCTAAGGAAGAATTCCATTCTCAGTCAGAAAATTCAGACTCTGATTCGGGCAGTGCTGCTAGTCAACAGTCACCCGTAATTTCAAAGCCCAAAATGTCGGAGAACATCACCCTATCAGTCCTGACAAAATTTGTAAAGCCATACGATGGGAAAAGGGAAACTCTCCCTGCTTTTCTAACCAACTGCGAAAACGCAATGTCTCTTGCAACTGCTGACCAACGGAATGTCCTTTGCAAGTACATAATTTCACAGCTTGAAGGTAAAGCCCAACTTGCTTGTAGCCTCAAAACTTTTAATACCTGGGCAGATATAAAAGCATTCCTAAAAGCTACATTTGGCGAGAAAAAGCACTCGACACACCTTCTTCTCGAGTTGCAAAATTGTAGACAACTGTCTTCCGAAGATGTCACTAATTTTTCATTAAGAGTTGAATCATGCCTGATTCGCATTCAGTCCGATATTCATAATAGTTGCCAGGATGAAAAAGAGCTTAATGGCAGGATCGCAGCTATGGAAGATTTAGCCCTCAGCACATTCCTGTTAGGTTTAAATCGCGACTTTTCCGTCATTGTTAGGTGTAGAAATCCTAAATCACTGTCGGAAGCCATAACGCTTGCCGTAGAGGAGGAGAAAATATACAAGGTGACCAGAGCCTACCAAAAACCTGCGGGTACTAAGCAGTGCTCTATTTGTCATAGACAGGGTCACTCAACATCAGATTGCTTTCAAAATAAGAAAGGGTCTCCCAGTAGCTCTCACACTTATAAAACGCATTCTGTGAATGCAGCATCCTCCTCCCCGACTTCTCATGATCGAAATTTCACATCCAGCAATTCAGTTAAGAAAAAATGTTTCTATTGCAAGAATTTCGGTCATACGATAAATGAATGTCGCAGACTTAAGTACAAGAACGACCAAAGTGCCATGCAACCCGAGCCGATAAGCTCGCGCGCACCGAACAATAGCGCTACTATGCATGTTGTTCTCGATCCGAACTCGAATCAAAGTGAACATTTAAACTGAAATCTGTTTCGGTCCCGTGTCTGCCGAAACAATCTAATGTTTTGAATGACACGAAAATCTATAAGTCACAGGTATTGCCTCTTACCCCCGAGTTTTCCAAGTCTTTTGTTGAGCCTTGTGTCCCTGCGTTTTCTATTGCTCAAGCCAACCCTACAATTTATGAAACTCCTAAGGCATCAAAATCTCTTACCTCTGACTCATTTTCTAAATTGCAAGTTGAGACTTGTGTCCCTGCATTTTTCGATGCACAAGCCAACTGTAAGCCCGAGACTCACAATGTTCAAACAGAACCATTTATTTTTGAGTCTCCCAAGTCACAAGTCAAGCCCAGTGTCCCTGAATTATGTATTAAAGCACAGGCAAGACTTCAATCCGCTGAGTTTTCTCAGAGTTCTAATACTACAACTCAGCGAGATTCATTAAATACTAAAGGAAGTTCTTTGCCGAAATTTTTTGTAAATACCTTGAATGATAAGGTCTCACTTCCTCACGTCAGTCTGAAAACAAGCTATTCTGACAAACCTCTGCGTTTTTTGATCGATACAGGCTCCAGCGTTTGCATTGTTAAATATTCGAGCCTTAGTTCAAAACCAGACCTCAGCTCTGAAATTATTAAGCTTAAGGGTTTGAACAATGTCGATACTTATTGCGAAACTGTTGGTACTTTACAACTGTATTTTCAAAGTCTGTCGTCGACTTCAGCTAATCTAATGAACTACAAATTTCACGCAATCGATGACGATGTCAATCTGCAATATGATGGCATCATAGGCAATGACCTACTTAAATCTTTGGACGCAGATATTCAATATTCCATCGATTCCTTGCGTATTCAAGGCAATTCACTTCCGATCTGCTTTAGTGAACCCTGTTATACAATTCCAAGCCGATCCGAAAAGATAATAGAGTGTGCGGTTTCAAATAACCCGTCAGAACTTAATTTACTTAAAGAAGCACTTGTACTCGATCACCTAGTTTCCGAAGGTGTTTACGTTGCAAATTGCATTGTTGTTGTGAAACCAAACAGAAGAGTCAACCTCTCTATTCTGAACACAACCGAATCAGACATTGAACTCAAGAATTTTAAGGTCCATTTGACTCCCTTTGATGACAGTATTTTGAAGTCCCCTGAACAAGGCAAATATGTCCATAACATTTATGGTTCATCTCTAACCTCTAACAGATCCAACAGAGTTCTTGAACAAATTCGTTGTTCCCACTTAAATTCAGAGGAAAAGAAAGCCCTAATGGACTGCTGTTCCAACTTCACGGACATTTTTCATCTTGAAGGCGAATTTTTAACCCACACTGATTGCACACAACACTCTATCGATACTGGTAATACGGCCCCAATTCATGTGAAATCATATCGTTTTCCCGAATTTCACAAAGACGAAGTTGAGAGACAAGTCAAGAAAATGCTTGACCAGAATATTATACGTCCCTCTAACTCTCCCTGGAGCGCTCCTGTTTGGGTAGTCCCCAAGAAGCTAGACGCCTCCGGTAAACAGAAATGGCGAATCGTCATAGATTACCGACGTCTCAACGACGCTACCGTTACGGAGATTTATCCACTTCCTCTCATCACAGATATTTTAGATCAATTAGGCCACTCTAAATATTTTACTACGCTAGATCTGGCAAGTGGTTTCCATCAGATATGTTTAAACCCCGATGACATCCCTAAAACAGGATTTAGTGTCATCACAAACGGTACCTCTGGGCACTTCGAGTTCACTAGAATGCCGTTTGGATTGAAAAATGCTCCCTCGACATTTCAGAGACTAATGAACTCTGTCCTTTCCGGTCTTCAAGGTCTCCATTGCTATATTTATCTAGACGATTGTATTGTTTACTCCCATGACCTCAACTCTCACATGCAAAAAATAAAACTCATTTTCTCCAAATTCCGGGAAGCCAATCTCAAACTGCAACCGGATAAATGTGAGTTTCTTCGACGCGAAGTCGCGTATCTTGGCCATATTATTACCGACAAAGGTGTCTCTCCCAACCCAGAAAAGGTCAAGGCCGTTTCACATTTTCCGACTCCCAAGAATGCCAAAGACATCAAATCTTTTTTAGGTCTAACTGGTTATTATCGTCGTTTCATTGAAAACTTCTCAAAGATTACTAAGCCGTTAACTTCTCTTCTCAAAAAGGATGTTACTTTTCATTGGTCTCACGAGCAACAACAAGCATTCGATTTTCTCAAGGAAAAACTTATTTCTGCTCCACTTCTACAATACCCCGATTTTTCCAAACCATTCATTGTTACTACAGACGCTTCAAATTACGCCGTCGGCGCGGTCTTATCCCAAGGTGTCATAGGTAAAGATAAACCTATCGCTTATGCGTCTAGAACATTGAATAAACCAGAGGGTAACTATTCAACGACAGAAAAGGAACTCCTTGCCATCATTTTTGCTGTCAATACCTTTCGCCCTTATTTATATGGCTATAGGTTTCAAATTGTGACAGACCATCGTCCACTCGTTTGGCTCTTTAACGTCAAGGATCCGGGTAGCCGATTAATCAGATGGCGCCTTAAATTAGAACAGTACGATTACGAAATTGTTTACAAACAGGGAAAACTCAACTCAAATGCAGATGCATTATCTCGTTTCCCGGTTAACGTCGTAGATCCAGTCAAATTAAATAACGATTCCTTTGAAACATTCTCCAAGGCTCAATGTAGCAAATCTTTGGTGTCCAACACTCAAATTGAAGAGCACAGAGAAAATCTTAACACTTCCAGATTCAAATCAATCGCATGTCCTATCTCTTTGGACTTTGATTATTCTATGCCCCATTGTAAAGAAATTGTGTCGCAGCTAGAAAATTCTGCTGAGTTGCTATCAGCTGAGCGCGAGCTCCGCACCGTTCAGTCGGTCAATTCTAAAAATAGAACATTCTATTTCTTATTTACGAAAGTCCACCACTATGATGAGACAGATTTTAAGACAATTTATTATTTGCTGATTAAGCTCCGTGACCAACTTCTCATACAATATCCCGATGGAACTGATCTCGCCATCTCTGATTTTTCAGAACCTTTTACAAGGTTATCTTATACAAAAATTTATAATTTGATTGCCTATGTTTTTCATAACACTAATATTAAAGTGCATATATATAAAAATAAAATTATTTACCCTACACCTGCTGAAATTCCCCAAATTATGAAGGAAAATCATGGTACCACCGCAGCTGGTCACCCAGGCATGAGGCGAATGTATGCTCGTCTCAAGGAATCATACTATTGGCGAAGTATGCGTTCAGACATAGAAAATTTCGTAAAGGACTGCAAACTTTGTCAAATAAATAAGCCCCTTCGTGCTAGTAACAAAGCACCTATGATAATTACTTCCACGAGTACTAAACCCTTTGAACGTCTTGCTTTAGACATAGTTGGTACTTTGCCCGAAGCTGGCTCCGAAAACTTCAAATTTATTCTTACTCTTCAGGATGATCTCACAAAATTCTCTTGCGCCTATCCCTTGGTAACTTCCACATCCGAAGAGATTGCCCGAAACCTCGTGCATTTCATTTCTTTATTCGGTTTTCCGAAAACTATTCTTACTGATCAGGGCACATGTTTCACATCTGAGTTATTTAAACAACTCACAAACATTCTCAAGGTGAAATCCATATTCTCTAGCCCTTACCACCCTCAAACCAATGGTGCACTAGAGCGTAGCCACGCTACGCTAAAGGAGTATCTCAAGTCATTCGTAAATTCCAATCAAAATGACTGGCATAGTTATCTGCCTACTGCTATCCTAGCATATAATACCACGCCACATAGCACAACGAAATTTACTCCTCACGAATTGCTATATGGTTTTAAACCATCAATCCCTTGCTCTTTATACGACTCAAATGATAATGTCACTTATCAAGAGTACATTCGCGCACTTCAGTACCGTATGCGGTACAGTCGAGAAAAAGCTCTCCAAAACATTAATGATAGTAAGGAAAATTCTAAAAAATACTATGACGTTTCAAGTCGCCAAACTACTTACAAACCCGGAGACATGGTTTACCTTAAGCAACATCACCGACTCAGGAAGGCACTTTCCCCTATCTGGAAGGGTCCATTCAAAATTATGAAGGTTCATGGTAAAACCAATGTAACTCTCCAGGTCAATCGTAAATTGGTCAAATATCATTTAAATGAAATTAAACCAGCTAGCTAGCTTAACTCCGTTTAATGCTCTATTTCAGGTGGTCCTCTCACCAAGCTATCTCCAATCCGGAGATAAGCCCCATCAACCACAGTCCCGGCATATATTTTGACCCAACGACTTCTGCGTATTTTTATAATGATTACTGGAATGTAGTTACACACATTGACATAGTTTCTATTAAGCCTAACTTGGATAAGTTAAATAATTTTATGGTTAATATAACCGAATTTTGTAATCACGCTCAAAATCTAGTAGTTAATATTGATTGTAAGGATACCTTTGGCCCTATGGAAGTTTTAGTACAAACCAATTTCCTCAAGTACGGCTCTTTATCTAATATTATCTCCACCTCAAATCGTTTTAAAAGGTCCCTAGAGTTTGGAGGTGAGATTTTAAAGTTCTTTTTCGGCACTCTAGACGCCGACGACGCCAGAAAATACGATGCCGCCATATCAGCTTGCCAAGAGGATGAAAATCAGATCTTTACTTTAATGAAAGATAACATTCATGTGGTGCAATCAACTATTAATGATTTCAATAGCTCTATTCGGCATATCAATAATAATGAAAACAAACTTGAAAAGCAGATGAATAAATTGAATTTTATTCTTAATACAAATTCTAAGCTTGATAAGGATCTTATTAACGTTTCTAAAATAAATGGCCTAGTTAATATTATGGAAAGTTCTCTTCTTGCAATTTCTAACATTCTTGACTGTATTTTGAACTCTATCCTATTCGCTAAGGCAAACATTCTCCACCCTTATGTTTTAACCCCATCTAACTTATTTGCGGAACTTCAAAGGCATAGTAACTCTATAAGTAAAAGGTTAGATTTCCCAGTCCCGCTAAACATCAACAATATGCACACTTTAATTGATGTTTCTAGGCTTACTTCTTATTACTTTAACAAGAGGCTAGTATTTGTCCTACAAATTCCTCTTATCACTCCTGAGAAATTCAATGTTTACAAGAACATAGCCTTGCCAACCCCTCATGATAAAAATGATCCTCAGACCTTTGCTCTTATTCATCCGACAAAACTATATTTAGCTTTAAGTGATGATAGACTAAGTTACGCGTTATTTGATAGTTTAAGTAGCTGTAAGTCTATTGACAATGAATATTTTATATGTCCATTAACTTTTGTACTCTCAACTATAAATAGTCCTAGTTGCGAAACGAAACTATTAACAGATGTAACCTTATACCTTCCAGAACTCTGCGACTCAAAGATATTGTATGGTCAAATCGATACTTGGCAAAAACTTAAGGACAATCGTTGGATTTACGTTCAATCGAGCCCAAGTAAACTAACTGTGAAATGTAATAATGAGATAAAGGACTATATTATCTCTGGTACAGGTATTCTTTCTTTGACAAACAACTGTGTAGCATATTTTAAAACGCAACAATTTGTTCCTTCTCGTAAGTTTTCTTCAACTTTACCTGCTCAATTAAATGTAAACTTCGATATTACTTTGGATGATTGCTGTAAACTTGCCTTGTTTAACGATTCAATTGCAATGTTATCTCCAATTTCATTAACTAATATTAATTTAGAATCCTTAAAACTTGCATCCCATAAGCTGGATAACATTAAAGACCAAATTAATAAGGCACAGAATCAACCTCATATTGTTAAATACGGAACCTATTATTCTACTTTCACCTATGTTGCGATTATATTGTCAACATCATTTATAATTTTTAAGGTATACCAATACTGTTTTAAAAATAAGCGTAATGTAATTTGCTGTGTTATTTTTGGACGCGGAACTCGTAAAAATAATCCTAAGGTTAATAACTCTATTGAAATGTCTGAAATATCGAATATTTCTGGAATGGAAAAGAAAGCTACTAGTTTACCAGAACTACCCCTGTATAAAACTAAAACGCACCAGATGTGTTATGTCTCGTCTAGAAATATAAGTAATCACTAATCTGTTTTTTTTATTTAGAAGAATAATTTAAGCATCTTAATTTTAACCGGACTTTACTTTTCTTTAAATTTTAAAATGTGTTTAAATTGTTCTATTTGAAATTTTCATCAAGTCTATTATTGTAACGACTTACTCGCAGCATCCACAGTATTTCTTCCTTTTCTAACTTCGCTTATCTTATTTTTGATAAAGCTCCGTCAAAAGGGGGAAGGTGTTAGGTTCATTGCCTCATTTTCCCGATTTTGCGGACATAAGTAAAGTCGCCGCGCAGTGTCTAATATAAAAACTGCAGTAGGTGCATGCCGCGAGTAGTCGAGCCCTAACTCACAAACCTATCGGATTACCTTTAATTACGTGAAGTGACCTTTTTTTCCAAATTTCCGGACTAACTGTACGTGCTGTGTTTTGAGATTCACAATAAACATCAGTTAAGTGAATTCCAGTGGTTTAATTCCAAAGGACCTTGTGGAGCGCCATCCCCCCCCTCTAACAGTTCGTTTTTACAACAAAATTCCAGAACGTGTTCTATGCTTGTCTGAAAATAAATTTAAAACTTTCATTAAAAATTCGCTATGTAAAAAGGCATATTATAGAATAGACGACTATATAAACGATCCTAATCTGTGGTAGTAAACCAATTCCACCGCGATTTTATTGTTAAGTATAACTAAGTATAACATATTTTATAATACAAGTGTGTACAGACGACGTGATTGCATATTAATAACTATATGATACCTTATATAACTGACAAAAACTTAACTGCAAGTTTGCTAAAGGTCATTCGAATGGTAGCGTGGTGTTCGGGTCATCTATCTCCCTCCAAAATGGTTGAGACTGATGATGGCTGAGCACTGCGTTATGCTCGTGAACGAGTGCTGTTCGTGTGTCTGGCCGCAGCACTTATGTTTTCCCCTATTATTGTGAGACATTTGACTAATGCTTTGGCATTTAGGGTTGTTAATGGCAATCATGAAATCTTATTAGGTTTACATATGGCAACTGATGTATTTGGTTTTAAGATGATTTGAGAAAAGATGGTCAGAGTGGAGTTTTTTTTTCCGCTGCCTTTTTCTCCTCTACAATTACGGCCCGAAGGCGGCGGCTTACACTTTACATTGTACATTGACATTCAGCAAACAGAATGTAAATTCTTTACGTTGAAATAAAATTATTTGAATTTGAATTTGAAAAACGTCCGCCGCGCGGACACTCACTCCACACAGACCCTCTGAAGCCAGCACCACGTCTAGTTTACCACCATGTTCATTCATTACCTCATTATTCTCTACGAGACCACAGACATTTATAAAATAGCCATAATAATTTAAAACATTTTGTGAGCAACTATTTAGATTCAAATCTCCCAAGATAACAATATTTTCACTTTTAAGTTGGGAATATTTATCCTCTAATAAACAAAACCAGTTCATTTACACACTTTCTGGTGCTTTAGGGTGAATGTACACTGCACAAACCGTGAAGATTTTATTATTAATCGTAAATGATGCCCACAAGTCTTCACCTTGTTCTGTTTCAAGCTCTTGTCTACGACGAAGGGCAATATCAGATCGCGCAGCTAGTAGCACTCCGCCGCATGTTATATCCGCATGTTTTAAGAGGACAGATTGTCCAGTCACCTTCAGTTAACTCTGCGTCAGTAATAGCAGGACACAGATTGGTCTCCGTCACCGCAAGGATATCATGATCAATTAAAAGCAAGTTCCGGCGCCAGTAGCTTAACTTTGTCCGCAAACCTCTCACATTTTGATAGACAATATTCAGGCTAGGGCACGGACCATTTGGTGCATTATGCACGCTGTTGATAGGAAGGGCTGGGCTATAGGAAATTATAAGGAATAGTGCCTGATTTACTAAAAACAACAATAATTAAGCCGCTACATAAAAAAGGCGACCGTTTAAACAGCAATAATTATAGGCCAATAGCATTACTGCCCACTTTTGCTAAAGTATACGAATCGGCAATGTACCGGCGTGTCTATGCCTTTTGCGAAAAATTCAAAGTTTTTAATGACCAACAAAATGGTTTCCGTAAAGGACGGTCCACAGCTCTGGCTGTATTCAACTACATAAATTACATATTAGACACTATAAATAATAAAAAACACGCAATAGGTATCCTCTTGGATATGACTAAAGCATACGATAGAGTCTTACATAACGTTCTAATTGCAAAGCTAAACGGAATTGGAATACGAGGTTCAGTACTGAGTTGGTTTATTTCGTATCTTTCTAACCGCGAACAATACGTAGACTTGGAGCATCAAAATCATGCCACCGGCGAAATCAGCTACACCAGATCCACAAAAACAATCCTGACACAATCAATCCCACAAGGCAGTGTCCTGGGGTGCTTCATGTTTTTGATCTACATAAATGACCTACCAAAATCGATTAATATCCCATGCACCCTTTTCGCTGACGACATATCGCTTGTACTACCGTGTAATGATGATATCGAACTTGTACAATTATTAAATTCAAATCTAACTAAACTAACAAACTGGCTCAATGATCATAATTTGGAGATAAACTTTAGTAAAACTAAACTCATGCAATTCAGACCTCACCAAAAACGCCCTCTTGACATAAACTACGCTTTTAATGAAACACCAATAGAACTCGTTGATTCCTACTGCCTCCTAGGAATTGAAATAGATAGCAACCTACATTGGAAATATCACATCAAGAAAGTTGCTAGTAAACTATCAAGCTTTACATATGCTCTATCGGAACTAAAGAGAACTACAAACAAAAAAAGTGCTCTATGTGCTTACTTTGCTTACGCACAGTCTTGGCTGTCTTATGGTGTCCTCCTCTGGGGCAACAGTACGGATGCAAAGCAATTATTCTTAATACAAAAGAAGTGTATCCGAATTATCGCTAACATTGACATAATGACGAGCTGCAGACCATATTTCGATAAATTAAATATTCTCACACTAACTTCACTTTATATTTTAGAAGCATGCGCATTTGTGAAAAATAATGATTAACTCTTCCCCCTATACACAAGACCAGAAGGATTAAGACCACATAAAAGATTGGCAACATGCTCATCGAAATTACATTTAGTTCATTCAGGCCCCCGCTCTCGATGGCTGCCAAAATATTTAATTGTATACCGAAATCAATTCAGTCTATAGAAAAAATTAATGTATTTAAAAATGCCCTTAATAAATACTTAGTACAAAAAAGTTATTATACTCTACAAGAGTTTTTCGATGAACATGGCAAAAACTAGGTTTGGAGCTTGTGAGACTTGTGTTTTTATATCTTAAGTAAAAGTAACTTATATTCTGTTATTGTTCTTGTTTTAGAGAATCTATGAAAATTAATAATAAAAAAAAAAATAAGTAATCTAGGTAGTAAGTAAGAATTTAAGTTATAACTTTTTATAATCCTAAGTTAGCAGCGCCCTAGCAGGGTTCTTGTTAGTTCCTGAAAATACTTATCTAAGACCCCATGTACAACAAGAAAGCTAATAAACGTCTATTCTATTTTATTCTATAAATTGATCAGTTTCGATTACCTACCTGCAATCCATTCTTGCCGGGGATGCGTAGTTTTCGAGAAAATTATTGTTGAATTTTCTGTAAACCTAACCTCAAAATCTTGCTGTATGAATGATTTTGTTCTTCTGGACCCATTTTTTTCCCCTTATATAAAAAGAACCTAACACCCGAAGTTCTAGGATGGAGCTTCGCTCCGCTCGCTCCATCCTGAAACTTCGAACCTAATTTCGGTTTGCAACATTGCGACGTCCCAAAGCTTTAGCTTTATTATAAAGTTCAAGAGACGGTTGAACTTTGTATAATTGTGGATCTCATAAGATGCAATTAATATTGCAAGAATAAAGCAGGAGTGCTAAATAATATATGTGTTTTATTTAAAATAGATATTCGTAAGACAATTATATTTTTTGTAGTGTCAGGTGAACGGTTGGCACACAAGTTATTTTAAAATCTTTTTCAGTATCCATGGCAACCAACTGAACCATAGAGTTGGTATGCCATACCTACTTCACATCCTCGGAAGTTTTTAAGAATTTAGAGATAAATTCTTCAGTCCCATTCTGGAACTTAAATCTTGTAGTCTAGGCCCGAACAGAGGTTTTGTTAACATGTCAGCCAATTGAACTTCAGACGGAACTTGATTAACTTTGAAATCTTCATTACAGACACATTCCCGAATGAAGAAGTGTTTTAGCTTGATGTGCTTTGTACGCTTGTGGTACTCATACTTGTGGTTGTGTGCGAGATAAACGGCTGACTTATTGTCTAAGTTTAAGACAGGTTTTTCTGCTTTTGTCATGTCATTGATTAATCGATTCAGCCATAAAATCTCTTGTGCAGATTCACTTGCTGCTATAATCTCCGCTTCAGTTGAAGATATAGACACTGTTGCCTGTTTTTGACTTCTCCAACTTATCGCGCCACCAGAAAATAGGCACACTACACCAGCTGTCGATCTTCCAGTGGTGTGGTCTCCTCCATGATCTGCGTCGCTGTAGCAAACCAGGTGTGGCGGTGACTTCTTTGTGAATGTCAGACCATTCTCAAGGGTCCCTTTTAAATATCTAAAGACGCGCTTGATTAGCATGACGTCTTCTTTTGTAGGCGCTGCAAGGTTTCTTGACGCGACACCAACAGCGTATGAGATGTCAGGTCTTGTACCTACTGATAGATAAGCCAAGGCACCCACAGCTTGCCTATATGGGAAGTTTGTATTGGTATCTTCCATTCTCGTTTCTTTATCTTTAATGATGGGTGACGGTGCAGACTTGCAGTTGGACATTCCATATTTTTCTAGGACTTTCTTCGTATATGCCTTTTGGCACAAGGTGATGGTGCTGTCCTTTCGCACGTTAATTTCCATTCCGAGAAAGTACGACGCAGGTTTGGTTGTAATTTTGAATCTTGCTCTAAGTTCATTCAAAAACTCATTCCCTGCTGTTGTCGAATTGTGTGCTACAAGCCCATTGTCAACGTAGAGAGCTACAATTACTTTTGATCTGTCCTTTGTTCGGACGAATAAGCATGGGTCCGCCTCGCTCTGTTAAAATCCAGATTTTAAAAGGAATTCCGCAATGCATGTATTCCAGCAGCGTGGAGCCTGCTTTAGACCGTACAGGCTGCGTTTTAACTCACAGACCCGTTTTGTCCCATCTCTGTAGCCTTCGGGCTGTTGCGTGTAGATTTCTTCTTTTACTTCGCCGTTAAGGAAGGCGGTGGTTACATCGAACTGAGTCAATTTTAGATTTTCGCGAACAGCTACTGCTAGTAGGGATCGCACAGTGCTCAGTCGCACCACTGGACTGAACGTTCTATCATAGTCCACTCCAGGTATCTGTGAATAGCCCTTGATGACAATTCTGGCCTTGTACCTGTCAACAGAACCATCGGGGTTCATTTTTATTTTATATACCCATTTGCTAGGAAGGGCTTTACGTCCTCTAGGTACTTCGACCAGGTCCGAGGTGTTGTTGTCCTTTAATTAGGTAACCTCGTTTTCCATGGCTTCCTGCCATTTTGTTTCTCTGGAGATTCCATAGCTTCTTTGAAAGTTTGAGGTTCTTTCGGTTTGTGCAGGTTTTCAATATCTTCAACAGCTGCCATTATAAAGTCGTCGTATCGCTTAGGAGCTGAGATTGTTGACCTGTCCCTTAAAGATCTTGTTATGATTTCCCCATTGACATCAACATTGACAGGTTCGTCATCGTCGACATGATTGGAACTAGAAATGGATTCGTAGTCGCTTTCATTGTCAGCTTGTTCCAGTTGTTCCACTAGTTCAACATCTTCAGTGCTTTTGACCAAATTTTGTTGCAAAGTGTTGTCGATATTTTCGCTGTCAGTTTCACGAATGTTGTCAAGTGGTCTGACGTCTCCACCTTCAATGTCATCAAAGTGTGTTGTTTGTACTTCTGTACGTTTCGGTTTTGATCTCAAATGTTTTGGAGGTTCATCGTAGAAAAGATCGGTGATATAATTTTTGTGTGTTTCGTCGTAAAACATGGATTTCATCACGCGAATATTTTTTTGATGTGACCACTTTATTTTTGGAAGGTAGAAGAACTTTGAACGCTTTTGAGGTTTCTCAGTATCCGATAAACATGCCAGGAATTGCAGTCGGTGCTAATTTGTGACCATTAGTGCCCTTGATCAAAACAAACGTTTTGGAGCCAAAGATATAAAGGTGGTTGATGCACGGTTTTCTGCCAACCCACGCTTCATACGGCGTTTTATTCTCGATGGCACTGTTCAAACTCCTGTTAGAAAGGTAGTTTGCGGTCATAATGGCTTCACCCCAGTATTTTAATGGTGCCTTAGCATCAATGAGTAAGGCTCTTGCTTTCTCGATAAGAGTGCGGTTCTTTCTTTCAGCTACTCCGTTTTGGTGTGGGGTAAAAGGCGCACTAAGCCTTCGTTGTATCCCGTAGCGTTTCAGGTAAGCATAAAAGTCTTTGTTGACGTATTCGGTACCGTTATCGGATTGTAAGGCTTTAATTTTCGTTCCTGTGTGAGTTTCAGCCAACTGTTTGAACTCTTTGAATTTTTCCAAGACATCGTTCTTATTTTTCAGTATGTACACTCGACTGTAGCGGCTGTAGTCATCAATAAAGGTGACAAAGAATTTGTTTTCGGTTTAAGTGGGCGTTCTGATAGGTCCACAAACGTTGGTGTAGACGATTTCTAGGAGTTCAGATGTTCGTTGAGTAGTTTTCTCACGTGGAGCTGGAACTCGGTGCATTTTAGCTAGGATGCAGGTTTTACATTCTGGTAATGTTACTGATGCATCGAAGTTCAAACCAATTAGATTTTGATTCTGAAGTGCAAGTTTTAAATCGTTGGCGTTCATGTGCCCAAGTTTTCTGTGCCAGTTATAGATGTTTGATGAGTCCACTTTCTTTGAGGAAGTCGGAGCTGTGTCATCTTTATCATTGGCCAGGTTGTTGCACTCGTGCTTGGTTCGTTTGATGTAGTAGAGACCATCTTCTTGTTTGTAAGCAGTGATAGTTATTCCAGCTTTTGGATTGTTTACTGTCGCTTTGTTTTTGTTGAAGAGGACAGAACAGCCAGCATCTGTCATCAGCATCTTGCTAACAGACAGTAGGTTTGTGCACAGACTAGGTACGTATATCGTGTCCTTCAGGTGTGTGAGTGCTTCACCATTTCCATTTTTTGAAATGAGGGATACTGTACCTGTCCCTTTAATCTCTGCAGTACAGTCTTCAGTTGCGAAGTTAAGTTTTCTGGATGTTTTCTCCATAACTTTAAATAGGTCTCTTTGATAAGTCATGTGTGATGTGCAGCCGCTGTCCAGGACCCAAATGCTGTTCTCAGGCTTCTTGTTCCGTGTAAGAAGGCACTGTGTAGCATAGTTGTTCCAATGAGAGTGATTATTTCCTTTCTCATTATTTTTCATCCAGCAGGTTTTGCTTATTTTTGCGTTTGAAGATGTTACCTCTTCTTTTGCAAATCTTATTCAGGTTCGTCGGTATTGGTAAAATTTTGGTTATGTCGTGCTTCAAATTCTTCAAATATTTTGGTTTTAAGCTCTATGGGCTTCGGAAGATTGTCGCGCGATTCAATAGCAACTCTGAAATTCTCATATTCAGGAGATAAACTGTATAACATCATGATAGTCAACAAGTCGTCATTGATGTTAACGTCCATGTCAGCCAGCTTGTCTACTGTATCCATAAACTTGCTAAGGTGACTGCGTACGTCATGTCCTTCTAGTTTCGTTAGGATCAGTTGTTCTAATAGAGACGCCTTTCGTGAAGGTCCCTTACTGGCATACGTATTCTTTAACTTGTCCTATACATCTTTAGCAGTGCCGCAGTTTTTAATTTGTTTAAGCTCAGATGGAGCGATTATAAGGATGAGTTAAGATTTAGCTAATCTGTCCTTATCTACGTCTTCTGCAGTTGCGTTCGGAGCCAAGGGTGTCTCAACGTATCTCCATAGTTTTTGTCTCACTAGGACGGCCTCTGCTTGTATTACCCACGTATCATAGTTGTCTTTCGTTAGCACGTCTATTTTTGCACTCGACATTTTCTTTCAGTACTTACATTTAATATTCTTGCAACTTCGAAAGTTCTGGTACCATGTGAAGTTCAAGTGGTATGAACTTGGTTTTATACAGGTATGAACTAGATTTACGCTCTGCTACCATGTAAAGTTCAAGAGACGGTTGAACTGTGTATAATTGTGGATCTCATAACATATAATTAATATTGCAAGAATAAAGCAGGAGTGCTAAATAATAACGTGTTTTATTTATAATAGATACTCGTAAGACAATTATATTTTTTGTAGTGTCAGGTGAACGGTTGGCACACAAGTTATTTTAAAATCTTTTTCAGTATCCATGGCAACCAACTGAACCATAGAGTTGGTATGCCATACCTACTTCACATTTATTATAGTCTTACATCATTTTAACGACTTTTTTAATTTTCGACTTTTTTCATCGACTTCTTACTATTTTGGACATGACCACTATAAAACTTTCGTAGCTCTGTGGTAAATTTCACTTCATATATTTCTATATGGATATTTCTAGATGGAGCAGGAACACGTGACTTATTGAACCAATCAGAGCGCAGGTGGCGTTTCGTTAAGGCTTATTTATTATTTTACGCTTGAATTTGGTAAGTTTATCAATTTGCGAAAATGTGGGCGTAAGATAATACAATATATCTCTCGTTTGCAATCCTACGAAAGTTTATAATTTTTATAGGAAATTTATAAACTGGCGGATCTTGTCATTTTCCGGTGACATATATAAGTTTTAAATCATGTTTTATCAAAATAAGTAACAATAATTTAAAAAACAACACTTTTTATATTCGTCAACGTCAACATAATACTCCGTCTCAGATTTCTTCCTGCAGGCCTATGCTTCAGAATAGAATCCGTAACGACGTCCATATTGACGTTACGTTTCTTCTTCCCATTTAGTAAAAATACAGATCGATCTTGTATTAAAAAGTTACCAAAACTATATAGTCTATATTTATCTTGCAATGAAATTTGAAAAGGAAAATACTATTGCTAATATTGATTAGGTAAATCCATCTTCGACCACAATCTGTCGCTAAAAGTTGCCAGCAAAAC
The DNA here is from genome assembly GCA_934045075.1 of Yponomeuta sedellus. NCBI lineage: Eukaryota > Metazoa > Arthropoda > Insecta > Lepidoptera > Yponomeutidae > Yponomeuta > Yponomeuta sedellus. The sequence goes on along the minus strand of OW203724.1, from coordinate 1,998,974 downwards.
GTAGTTAATTATCACAATATTATATTATTATTGCAAGTAATAATTCAGTAATACGATGGATGCAGTACTTTGATGTGTCATGTGATGAATTCTGATATTTAAATACGTTTCGTTGAAAGATTTTAGACAACAGGTTGGAACGTTGGATAACTTTTATAATAATAAATAAGCTCTGGAACGACTTTAGGTGTGGTTTTATTTGTAGAATTGTAGTAATATTAACAGAAAACTGGATAAAAACGGATAAACGGAGAAGCAGGTAAAAAGTCAGATCTGGTCAAAGGGTAAAGTAGTAAGTAGTTCGACGATTGTGCACTCGTATAATCGTGGTAATCGTACTCGTATTTGCCTTCGCACTCGCAGCGTAGTCGCGGTGGGTGGGCTTTGTCGTCTCGGCGTATCAAGCCGTGGGGTGACGTTGGGTTTCGTTATTATCGTTGGGCGCCAGTGGAACGTTGTATATAATTTTATAATAATAAATAAACTCTGGAACGACTTCAGGTGTGGTTTTATTTGCAGATTTAGTATAATATTTTAATAAAACAGAAAAAACTGGATAAGCTAAGCAGGTAAAAAGTCAGATCTGGTCAAAGCGTAAAGTAGTAGTGGTGAAAATGAGGGAAATCGAAGAATGAGTGACAAAATTTAAATATTTGAAAATAATAGATAGAAAAAGAAATAAAAATGGTGTAAAGAGGTTTGCATCGTTACAAGGTATAGGGGTTGATGACCACATCAACGAAGGAATTTTCGAACGCAAGACTATAAGGATCATCAACTACGTCAGGCTGCAGTAAATTTGGTCAAGAAAGAAGAATATGACCGTGGCATTGGCAGATAACAGACATTTTTGCTCACTTCCCATGTTCAATACTGACCTTAAAACAAACAGAAACTTTTAATAAAGGCGTAAACTCGCGGTCTGAAAATGTTTACCAACCTAAGGTTGGTAATTGCATGCACAAATCTATGCCACATGGTCGATGATATTATGTGATTTGGTTAGGCATAGAACATAGATTAGGCATAGAGCATAGAAGAAGCAATAGAGATTCACCCAAGCGAGGTTGCCATTGTTTTACAATGAATTTCTATTATTTCAATCCTAATATTTTTGATAAATGTCATTGTGAAATATTCAATTATCTCAACTTTTAAATAAAGAAAAGAGTTTCATCATCAAAACGTCATGAATACTCTTTTTGTTAGAATCGATGCTACAACTATTAAAAAGTAATACGTACCTAGATATAGCATTTTAGACTTTACTGCACACAGTGTGCTAAAGAATATAATTTGAAAACTGATAAACATTTTTAGACCGCGACCGTACCTACAAAAGAGAGCTGCTTAAATAATAACATATTAGCTTAAATAATAAAATACTGAAATAAATATAAACTGTTAAATGAATTAAATGGATGAAGGCACCACTCGAATGCTGTGGTGCCTGGGACACTGTTTGGATTTAGTAGACTTTACTAAAGAAGTATGGTAAAGAAAAAAACATTTTGTAAGTTTTCGTAGTTATTTTTGTTATGCTCGAATACAAAATAAACTCCTGGGAGCATCCTATTTTGTAAAAACATGTGATAAGTGTATATGAAAAGGTAGAGATAAATATTCTGTAACATATGTTTAACTTTCTTTCCATTACTTCCATTTTTACTGTTCTAAGGTGGGCACCACATCTTCCTTCAGGCGTGTTCGCAATAAGTTTCTTCGTCCAAATCACTCGTGTCTAAAGTGCCTTGAGTGCAGTTTACGGACGTTTTTGTTCTGTTTCTTATTTCTGCGTTTTTGCATGCTTTTGCTTCCATTTATCAATTTGGGAAAACTTGAACAAGAAGAAACAATGGATTATGTACTAAGAAGGTGTGATGAACAAGTATCGACTATACTACTACTGAGGCGAATTTTCATCGACCATGCTTTTGACATCCCATCACTAGTACAACCTACAATTGGATTGGTTTATTTTCCTAATTTTAGGGCATAGAAGGGTTCTAGAAGCAACAATTACGGTAATTTTGGTTAATGAGTCATTAGGAAGTTTAGTTACAATGTGATATTTTATCCGTTGGTCCTGATAAGACTAATTTTTATCAATTAGAATTAGAGACGTGTTGATGAGATTGCATCGGAAAAAATATATTCATTATAAACAGCAACCGTTGCTAAGACATGGATTGACAGGGTTATCAAAATATGAAGTGTTACGAAATAGTTCCTAACATCCTCCCTTTTTGTGCAACCCTTAGTATACCAAACCAATTTGCTTTGAAATTGAATCAATCCGTGGCTTATGTAATGCTTTGGTGAGTAAGGAACTCGCTGGGAACGTATTCTACACGTATTTCACCATCAGCAACAAGTTCTCTCACATAGAAATGTCTGATAGCAATATGCTTGGTTCTTCTGTGGAGTATCGGGTTGTGCGAGATCTTTATAGCTGCATCATTATCGACCTTCAGTTCGGGTGTCTCCTTCAAGTTTGATATTTCACCAAAGAGTCTTTTGATCCAGACAATCTCTCTACATGCTTCACTGGCAGCAACAAGTTCAGCTTCAGTGCTCGATATCGCAACACAGTCATGTTTGTCGTCGACTTGTCCAAGATATGGCTCCACCAGAGTATAAGCATAATATGCCTAAAGTCGATCGTCCGGTGCTTTGATCTCCACCATGGTCAGAATCACTGTAGCATTCCAGAATTCCTGCATAAAAACTCTTCTTAAAGACTATTCCGTGGTCTAACGTTCCTTTGATATATCGTAGGATACGTTTCAATCTCTGGATGTCTTCTTTAGAAGGATTTTCTAGAGTTTGGGATACAACGCTTACAGCGTATGCCAAGTCAGGTCTGGTTCCAACGGTTAAGTATGCAAGTGCTCCCACAGCTTCTCTATACGGAAACGAAGCAGGCTCTACCACCTCTTTATCCAGATCTGGCAGTCCATCTTTCTGTATTGGAGTAGTGACGGGTTTGCAATCACTCATGCCAAAGCGATCTAACACTCTCTTAGCATAGTGTTCCTGTGACAATTTTATATTACCGTCTTTGTCCTTTAATTCTAATCCTAGAAAATAAGACGCATCTTTTATTGTTATTTTAAATAATCTTCTCAACTCTTTAATTAACTTATCAGAATCATTCTGATTCGTTGCAGCGACTAATCCATCGTCGTAGAGATAGAGAGCGAGAATAACTTTTCCACTCCCATGGTTCCGGACAAACAAGCAAGGGTCATTAACACATTTTATAAATCCAATCGTCTTCAGGTAATCCACCATGCATTTGTTCCAGCACCGAGGTGCTTGTTTGAGTCCATATAGACTTCTTTTGAGTCTACACACCTTTTTCGATCCATCAGAGTAGCCATCAGGTTGATTCATATAGATTTCTTCGTTTAGTGAACCATACAGAAATGCGGTTGATACATCAAACTGTGTGAGTTTTAAACCTTCATTTGCTGCAACGCTTAAGACCGATCTTATTGTCGTCATCTTAGCAACTGGGCTGAAAGTCTCATCATAGTCGATTCCCTTTTTCTGTGTATACCCTCTCGCAACTAGTCTGGCCTTAAATTTGTCTAGAGAGCCATCTGCATTGGTTTTCATCTTGTATATCCATTTACATGATATAGGCTTCCTGTCTTTTGGAAGATCAACCAGTATCCAGGTTTTATTTTCCTTCAAAGACTTCACCTCACTCTCCATTGCTTCAACCCACTGATCTTTATGGGGACTAGTCATTGCTTCCCTGTAAGTCTGAGGTTCTTTGATGGCATTTAAAACATCATTGAAAAGTAAAAAAGTTAGTCACTTACCGAAATACGTAAGGAAATAGGATATTCCTAGTAATTACTTTTAAAAACTTTTAACTTAGTCACACACTCAACTAGCGACTTTATCTGTTATTCGTTTCTTGGTTTGATAGATTCGACAGGAAATCCTCGGTCAATGATATTGTTTTCTATCTTTGGATGATTTTATGGCCTTATATACTAGTCTTTTCATTCCCTTTGGAGAAGGATTTCAAATTATCGTTCTTTTGCGTACTTATATCGTACTGAGTCAAAATTATTACAAATATAACTTATTATAATATAGATGCAGTGAGGGCTGTAATTGCCCCTTCAAGTAACTCAATATAATACATCTATGAAAAAATTTTATTCGTCAGAAAAAAATTCAGTACTGTAGCCAAAACAATGGCATAGAATTGAACTGGCAGTCCAATATTTGAGTAATGGGAGGTAAAAAAATTAAAAATGCCTGTTTGCAAACTAGTTTAGCAGTAAAAACTGAACAGTAAACTTAATAAAAATTAGTGATAAAATAATTGAAACGGGCAGTTCAATAAATACTGAGCAGTGGAATAGTTGAACTGGGCGGTTAGGTGCGTACAGTTAACAAATCGTAATTGGTTAGCAATATTTTTTTTAAGAAGTCCTATAAACGATGAGACGGTAAAATGTATTCCTTGTGTATTTCAGCATTTAATACCAAGAAGGGAAAAATATGAAGCATTACCATATTAACCATGCATCATATTTTTTCCTTCTTTACATTAAACGCCGAACAAACCCGACAGTAAAAGTAAAGAACATTACGACAATCTGTAAGTATTTATAATTTGGCATTAGGATACATTATAAAATTAGGATACCAAAACTAAGAACATGTTAATAGTCAAATGAATCAGCGACAAAACTTATTGTATAATAAGAGCAGGTTTGGCTTTCTAAGGCCGGCCCCTCTTACTCTTTTGTCCAAGAGGAATGTTTTTAGCTTGAACAGGATGAACAACGTATTTCAGTCGTATGGCCAGGCCAATTATACGTTTACACAATAATATGTTTACATTGCGCCTCGCGCGCTTTAAACTCCACCCCTTTTAACGAAAGTTGTGTTAGTATCAGTTGATCGTAAAAGCAACTGGTCCACGGCTTCAACTCATCCTTAAATCATCTCGACGAAATTGCAACTAGACTAAAAAGCAACTCGTCTATGAAGCAGCTCGTCAGAAAATTATTTTGTCTACTACCCTATTATCTATTCGACTTAAATGTAATTTGTCTAAATAGTTGGCCGCCTGCTCAGCAACTCGTCTTAAAAAACAAGTGATCTACATAGTTGGTCGCCCGTGAAGCAACTCGTCTTAAATGCATGTCGGGTAACATTAATCCTGTTTCCATCGTACCTGAGCGTTCAGATTATGGAAGTATGACTGTATGAGTACATAGATATACAGGGTGTGTCGTAAATAATGGATAAACCTGTAGCTGCTGACTGGCCACATAATCATCTATTACATGTCCCACTTTTATCGTCATTTGGCCATGCATTTATGAAATATAATTTTTTTTTTAATATTCAGAAGAAATATTGCTATTTTTACAAAATTGGCCACCATTTCCACAAATAAAGAGGTTTTTTGGTTCTGTTTTCTGTTTCTAATTTCTGAATATCTGTACTATTACTTGAATTAGAATAAAATAAGATAGTATTAACAATTATTCAAGAATAAATAGTTTTTTCCTAATTTTCAAGGTCATTTCTGCCGGACTATGTAACTTTGAGTGAATTTTCTTAAAAAAAATGTATGGCACTCAAGTGGCCCATTATTTTAAAAAGTTGTCCACTTCATACAGATTCTAAAATGGTGTCATAGTAAAAGGTACCTTGTCGCAATACAGAGTTATTACAATTTATCCAGAAAATGGGCTAAAATTAAAAGTTACGTGTATTAAATTTTAACGTTTTAAAATCGTTGTGAATTGCTTGTGATTAAACCTTACGAAATAAAATGTTATTTAATTTTAAAAAGGGCCTTTCAAAAGTGTATGAATAATGAAACAAGTGTTATTTTTTTAATTTTGATTAAACTAAATTTTCAAAATGGGCTCCATTTGCTGCGATGCATGCTCTACACCTTCTTATGAAAGATCGTTTAAGGCGTCGTGCGAATCCCTCCTGATTGATTTCTTCAGCAGCGTTGCGTATGCATTTCCGTAATTGCTCCACCGTAGTAATTTCGTCTTTGTAAACTTTTTCTTTTAAACAGCCCCAGAAAAAAAAGTCCAGTGGATTTAGATCCGGTGAGCGAGGAGGCCACAATATTTGCCCCAGGCGCCCTATCCATCTTCCTGGATAGGTGTCGTGTTGCCTCACACTCACAGCATAGTGAGCAGGACACCCGTCGTTTTGCAGCCACATGTTGTCTCGAACTTCAGGAACCACGTCTTGCATTAGCTCAGGCAAATTATTTTGCAAAAAATTCAAATAATTCTCTGCATTCAGGACAGCGGGCAGCTCAAAAGGACCAATTATTTGTCCTCCTATGATTCCAGTCCAGAGATTAATCTTAAATTGATATTGGGATCGGTCTTGGCGTATCAAATTGGGATTTTCTAACTGCCAGCTGTGTAGATTATGCATGTTTAAATAGCCACCTTTTCTGCATGTTGATTCATCACTCCAAAGAATTTTATCATAAAATTGTGGATCTCCTCTTATTCTTCGCAGCATTGTTCGGCAAAAGTTGACACGTAAAGGGTAGTCTCTCGGAAGCAATGTTTGTACCCGTTGATAATGGTATGGGTATAATTCGTGGCGTTGCAGCATACGGTGTACAGTTCGGGTAGACATACCAGTACGGGAATGCCAAGTCGTCGGTAATATCACTATTCAACTGTCCAATTCACTGAGAAAATCAGGGTCCAGGTAAATTAAGCAAAGTCGTCAAGTTCACACAATAATCGAATCCAGTTCACAAGCAAATCGGAGTCCAGTAGAAAAAGAAGCAGATTGCGAGTTAAACAGGAAAGATACGGCGAGCAGACACAATGTAACTACGTAAGAGAACGATAGCACACTCAACTAAAGCTACATTTCACCGCTTCTTGCGCCCATCCAAACAAAGGACATAACCTTTCTTTTTTACTCTTATGAATACGGTGTCGTTTAAAGTAGCCTATTTTTTTCTATCTATGGCCTTGAAGTACAGTACAATTGACCATTTTGGGATCATAATTCCAAGAAAGCGACCCACAAGTCGATGGGGTAGCGTTTTTTTACCTGAACTACTGTTAATAATACATTTCATTACGATTAGTCATCGTTTTGTTACTCAAAATTGTAAGTATTGTAACTGTAGATAATTTGCAAAATCGACGTTTTATCATGTAATTAGTAATAACTCTGTATTGCGTCAAGGTACCTCTTACTATGACACCATTTAAGAATCTGTATGAAGACAACTTTATAAAATAATGGGCCACTTGAGTGCCATACATTTTTTTTTAAGAAAATTGAGTCAAAGTTACATAATCCGGCAGAAATGACCTTGAAAATTAGGAAAAAACTATTTATTCTTGAATAATTGTTAATACTATCTTATTTTATTCTAATTCAAGTAATAGTACAGATATTCAGGAATTAGAAACAGAAAACAGAACCAAAAAACCTCTTTATTTGTGGATATGGTAGCCAATTTTGTAAAATAAGCAATATTTCTTTTGAAAATTAAAAAAAAAATCATATTTAAAAAATGCATGGCCAAATGACGATAAAAGTGGGATATGTAATAGATGATTATGTGGCCAGTCAGCAGCTACAGGGTTATCCATTATTTACGACACACGCTGTAGATAGATAGATATTCATGGACATATGACACAGATCTCGTTAGCCCTATACTAAGTACAACTTAAATAACTTGTGTTATAGGTGCCAACTTGAAGTAAAAATTGGAAAATCTGAGGCAAAATTCAGACTTGTTGTTATTGTAATTGTTCAAGTTCAAGTATAAATGGCCAGTCAGTCTCTGATAACAAGACTCTTTTGTATTACAACGCTGAAGTTTTTAAATGTGCTATGAGAACTTGGCGAATTTTTACCCGACTGCCGAAGAAGGAGAGTTATTTACATTCATGTTTTTGTGTGAATAAGGTCTACGAATATGAGAATAACTGATTGTGTTTCTGACGAGTTGCTTTTGAGACCAATAACCTTTTAGTTGAATTGGGAAATTGTCCAGGTGACTTTATGACGATTATCTATAGAGTCCAGTTACTTCATGGGCCACTTCTTAATTTGTCTAACTGATTTCTGACGAGTTGCTTCATAGACGAGTTACTTTTTAGTCTAGTTGCAATTTCGTCAACACGATTTTAGGACGAGTTGATGCCGTGGACCAGTTGCTTTTACGATCATCTGATACTAAGCCCCCGTTTTACTGCTCATTAATTTAATAAACTATGTACTTCAATAATATTTGCACTGACATTGAATGATGAAATAACAGACCATTATTTTTATACTTACTGCTTATGTTTTACTGACTCACTAATTTACTAACCGACGAAAAATTAAATCACAGCCCATTAAATTTTTCAACAGATCACGATAACTTCTGTATTGTTATAACAGTTTGTAAAAATTAATTGTCCAATAAAATGTATTAAATACTAGAAATGGATATAAACTTTTGTTACCAAGATGTAGGCTGGCAAAGGTTAATAAATCCTTCATGGAGTATTGTATACGTTTCTATAATAAAAAAAATCCTGAAGACGCCTGAAATGCGGTTCACTAAAGTATTAAATCCGCTTTGTGTCAAAGGACTACTATATCATTTATTTTATTTTGTATTGACATTTTTATCTTAATAACTATATCGTAGATGAATATATAGATGACAAAAATGTCTAGAATAAAAGTACAAGGCATGAGTTCTCTGTTTTATAATAATTATGTAAAGTGTCTTAACAACTAAAGTTATTTAAAAACCTATTTTAAACTAAAGGTATTGTACATGTACGACAATTTTCGTCCGTCTGGCAACACTGCTGTGGAAACAACCCACTTTGTTGTTCTGTACAACCACCACAAACTCAGAATAATAACTTGTTCTGCGCTGTAACGTGACCATCGTTTCTTCTATTAGTTTAATTGTTCTGTGTTCTTTTACATCCGTGGATGGATGGCGCGATCGCGATGGCGTGTACATGTTCAATTGTTCATTCCAAGGGGTAGCATTAGCAGAAACCCTCGACAGTAACGCTGTCCTGTTTTCGCTAACAAACCTTTCATAAGAAAAAAAGAGATGGCACTACGTTTATCAATGCACCGATTTCAAGGTGCGTACAGGCCCTACTGTCAAACGCTACCGACTAGGGATGGGCCTAACTTTCCGTCGATATCGATAGAAACGTTGGATGAAGTGAAATGATGATGAAAAAAGATGAAATGAAGACTTCTTGAATTAAATTATGTATGTGGAATTTTTAGCCTCTAAATAGGTTTTTAAATTATGTAATTAATTAAAATAAATTGCATTGTATGTAGGTTTTAAATAATGTTTTGTCAAAATAAGTAACAATACAACAAGCAACACTTTTTAGACAAAATAGTTTATTTACAATTATATTCGTCAACGTCAACATAAAACTTAGTCTCGGATTTCTTGCTGAAGGCCTGTGCTGCAGAAAAAAATCCGTGACGACTTACTACATTGACGTAACGTTTCTTCTTCACATTTAGTAAAAATACAGATCGAGCTAAGACCTTGTATTATAAGTTAATTGAAAAAGTTATCAAAACTTAATATTCTGTTTATCTAGCAATGAAATGTAAAAAGTACCTAATAACTAATGCTAAGAATGATTAGGTAAATCTATCTTCGACCGCAATCTGTCGCTAAAAGTTGCCAGCAAAACGTATTTAATTATCACAATATTACATTGCAAGTAATAATTCAGTAATTCGATGGATGCAGTAATTTGATGTGTCATGTGATGAATTCTGATATTAAAATACGTTTTGTTGACAGATTTTAGAAAATAGATAGGGGTGGTCATCATCGGATGAATTTACGAACGGATGACTATAAGGATCATCTGTTGGGGTTTATTTTACGTGGAAAGACATGGCGAACATAAATAAACATTTTATTGTTAATATAACCATTGTTAATGTAACCATTTAGGTTACGGCGCACAAGTACCAGCGCAAGAGCAAAAAGGGACAAACTTGCGAGGCCGAAGGCCGAGCTCCGCGGAGCGGGCACGAGGAACCCCGCCGCGGCGAGGCCGAAGGCCGAGCTCCGTCCAGGCCGAGGCTGAAGGCCGAGACCATACATGTTCCCATGCAACAATTCACTACAATAAGTGTCTAGCGAGGCCCTAGGCCGAGCGTCGCGGAGAGCGCAGCTCGGAGCGGCTGGGGGTTGGCGCGCGTAAGCGCGCAGGGGGCTCGCCCCTTTAGTTATTACTATATTACTACACGTAGATTGTGCAGTGAAAACTCTTCAAGTTCATTTTCTATAAGATATATGAATATAGGTGGAATTATTGTAAATAAAAATAATATCAAAACCTCTCTAGGTAGTTATTTAATTTATCATGCTGAATCTATAAATATATCAATGCAATAGATTCAAACAGGAAAAATATTAATAATCATCAACAATCGAATTGGTAACTTCATAGAACTTTACTGAATCGAGCTTTCAAAAGTTAATTAACATATATAATGGAATAAACACAAGATATATAAAAATCTTCTTTACTAAGTATCGATAACTTTTTCACTGAGGTAGTGGAAATGCCCATCCCTATCGCCCTAAAATAAACAACACACTTGTTACTGTGATTCAATTGATTATACTCATGATTTATTAACTTTGAAACACTATTCAAATGATATTAAAGCTATGTTGCAATTCCAGTAGGTCATAGTTAAAATTCAAGGGAAAAAACCACTTTATAGTACACAAAATTGAGTCTTACCGATGGAAGCTGATGAAGGTGGTTTTGTTTTGTCTTCTTCCGAATGGGTTTTACATCCCAATATCACACACGCTATTCCGATATATTACGTATTCTCCATACTACGAATATACACTGAAATCCACTTCAGATTGTCCTAAAACAACCCAAAAAACACAAGGTTTTTGGAGACGCCGCACTCCAACATCTGTTGTCTAACACACTGCCAAATCGAAGGTACTTGGCAGCCTACTACATGCTGTGATTTTCTAAACATCTCTAATTCGGTAGCATAATGGTAACCAAAGGTAACCAACTTGACAATTGAGGGTGGTACGTTTTGAATAATAAAACTAATATATTCACACTAATATATTTTTCTCTGTCTAACACGTGGTTTGCTACGTTTCGATTTAACCTGTCAAATTCTTTTACTAATTGAAAATAAATATTTTATTGTTTTTTTTTATATTCTTGTTATATATCACTATTTCGATTTCTCTCTCACCTAAAAGTTGCTACCACAACAATAAAGTGGCCTTTTGTACTACTACTACTACTTGAGAAGATTTATTGAATATTTAAATTTTTTGTGCAATAAAGAATTTAAAATAATAATGTCGCGGTCCTATCCCGAACCATCTAGAATAGAGCCTTCTAGAAGCCTATCGAATAGTCGCCGCATGCTGCGTTTTAGTAAACAATAAACGCTGCAAGCAATAATGACTCGTATGTCCACTAGCGTAAGGTTCAAAACTCTTTGAATGGGTTACAGTTCGAGCGACGTTGCCGCGCGTACCGAGGTACGTAGGTACGGGAATGTTCTAGAACCCTTGCCGGCGGATATAAATAGCGGCCGCCGCGGCGCGCTGTGAGTTCCGTTTGGAATAGCGAAGAGTGAACTTCGAGCGAACATACCTGCGATACGAGCGATAACCTACGACCTTAGCGATACTATTGGACTTCGATTGGACCTGCGATTGGAATCTACGTGTGGACTTCGTACGTGAAGACCTGCAGACCAGACCCTGCGTGAATAAATCCTAAGAAGTTGTCATTGGCGTTTTACATCCAAATCCAGAACCCTAGCCCGTAACATTTGGTGTCAGAATTGGGGTTGATCTCGGAGTCAGTGGAGATGCCACTGACTCCGAGAGAGGATACTTCTGGAGTGAGGACCAGGTCCAGAGGTGCTGCGGAGGCCACGCCCACTGCCCCTCAGGCCACGCCCACTGGCCATAGGGATACGCCCACTGGCCCCGCCCACCAGACCACGCCCACCGACCAAGCCACGCCCCCTGGCCCCGCCCACCAGGCCACGCCCGTAGAGGAGACACAGCATACCTGCCCAGCGGCTCCGCCCACTGGCCACGCCCACCAGGCCACGCCGACCGTCCCCGCGCACCAGGCTCCGCCCACCGGCCTTGACCACCAGGTTTCACCAACCGACCAACAGGCTCCGCCTCGTAGCCACGCCCACCTGGCCACGCCCACCGAAGACATTAAACCTCCGTCACGTACAATGGAGGTTTTAGATATGTCGTGCCTGATGGCAATGTTGAAGGGCATGCGAGAAGAACAGAGCAAGCAGATGCAGTGCCTGCAAGAAGAACAGAGAGGCCTGCGAGAAGAACAAAGAGGCCTGCGAGAAGAACAGAAGGCAGATCAACAGGTGATCCTTTCTACCGTTACAAAGTTCAGTGATACGGTCGCTAAGCTACATGAAGACGTAGAAGTAGTGAACGAACGGGTAACCGAATTGGAGGAAGACCTAAAAATGTGAAAACCGGCCTCACCGGACTAGAGAAGGAATTTCGGCGTATAAAAGCGTTACATCGAGCAGAGTTGTCAGCATAAACCACGGGCCTAAAGTGAAAGTGCCTCCGTACGATGGTAGGTACTACGTCTTGGGTCGCCTACCGTCAGCAGTTCCAGACTGTCGCTGCTTCAAACGGGTGGACGGACGAACAGAGCCTGACAGCCCTCACCGTCGCACTCAGAGGTTCGGCTTTATCTGTCCTGGAGGCACTGCCCACCTCAGGCAGTGAGTTCAAAGACCTGCTGGAGGCACTTGAGGCTAGATATGGGGAACGACACCTGGAACATGTTTTTCGTGCTCAGCTACGCGACCGGACTCAGCGCCTGGGTGAAGGACTTCAACAATGGGCGTTGGAAATTGAGAAGCTGGTTCGAAAGGCGTACCCTTCTGCTGATAGTAAGATGGTGGACATGAATATTTTGCAAGCCTTCGTCGACGGAATCAAGGATTGAAATTAGGGCTGCAGTAAAGCTTCGCAACCATTGTTCATTAAAAGAAGCTCTGGCACACGCCCTGGAAGAAGCTGTGCGTCAAGATATCAGGTTATAAACTTCGAGAAGTTACGGAGGAGGTTAAAGAGATCAAGACACCGCACAAGAAGAACTCCGGGCCCATGTGTTACAAGTGTGGGGAAAGAGGGCATTTGCAGTTCACGTTTCCTAACAAGGAGAGGCAAGCAACCAAAACAGATGGCAGACTGGATGCGCGTCTCAAAAATATGGAGCAGAGTTTTGAAGAATTCGTAAAGAAGCATGACGCTGCGCCCTCCTCCGTGAATCAGGAAAACGAGTAAAAGCCAGGACTGCGGGGCGGGTACTGGCTGGAGCGGAGGTAGCTCCAGTAACCAGAATCTCACAAGCATGGAATGGGAACAGTCTACTAATACGCGGTGCAGTGAACAAAATAGAGTGCAAAATCCTCTAAAACAATATTTTATTTAGCTAATATTAATTATGAACAATTTCATAGACGAAGTTTATATTTTAATAAAGGAATAATAAATTTTATACCTTCTATAAGAATGTGATGATTTTTACTTTTATCTTCAAATATATCAGCTCCCCCTTCTTTAAATTTATTAGGGGAGATTAGTTTAATTAGTGAGACCAGACCTGGTGAAAGCTATAGGGAGACGCAAAGGCACCAGTTTGTGCAGACTTCTCTCCGCTTCTGGCCAGCAGATACCCGTCCTGGGTGAAAGATCGGTTACGATATGTGTTGGGGAGGCGTCATATATTCACGACGTAATCGTAGCCGAAATTATGGATGATTGCATTCTGGGCCTAGACTTTATGAAGAAACACAACTGTCACATCGATGTCACTAACGGTGTCTTTAAATGTGGTGATGAGGAGAACTTCAAACTCTGAGGTCCCGATGGAAATGTCACGTGCCTGAAGAAAATCGTAATACCTGGACGAGCACAAACTGAAGTAAAGGTGAAGCTGCCTTCGAGTCAGAAGAATCAGCGGAATAGGTGTATGCTGATTGAAGATACACGAGACAGTGCAGCTAGTCAGAAATTGCTGACAGCAAGAACTCTCGTCTATGGAGGCAAGACCGCTGTAGTAAGGGTTGTGAATATAGGCGATCGTGAGATTACCCAAAGGTGACGTTATTGGAAGGTGTGAGGAAGCCGTTTGGATGAGAAGCTGCCAATCATCTCCAAGCTCAAACACATCGAATACCAGGAGTGAAATTATAGTCACTAAGCTCCTTGAGGATTCTAAGAGTAATCTGAGCTATTCGCAAAGCATGAAAGCTAAGAGGTTGCTACTGCGCTTTAGGGATATCTTCTCTGAGGAAGGAAATCCTGGAAGAACATCGTTAGTTCAGGATAAAATCGACACCGGACAGGAGCGACCTATTCGTCAGCGAGCGAGGCGCATACTGATTGCCAAAGAAAAGGAAGTACAAGACGTGTTGGAAGACATGAAGAGAAACAAGATTATAGAACCTTCTGCTAGCCCATGGTGTTCTCCCGTAGTGTTGGTAAAGAAGAAAGATGGTAGCACAAGGTTCTGTGTAGACTATCGACGGCTTAATGATGTGACGAAAAAGGATAGTTATCCACTGCCACGAATAGCCGATACCCTAGACACTTTGAGTGGCATGAAATGGTTCTCGACGTTAGCTCTGAAATCCGGATACTGGCAAGTGGAAATTGATCCGAGGGATAAAGAGAAGACTGCTTTTTCAACTGGTAAAGGTCTATGGCAATTTAACGTGATGCCTTTTGGATTGTGAAACGAGCCAGCTACATTCGAACGACTTATGGAGTGCGTATTGGCAGGATTAGTTGGGGAAGCCTTCCTTGTCTACTTGGATGACGTCATAATCATGGGAACAGATTTTGAGGACCACTTACAAAATCTAGAGCAAGTTTTTAAGAAGATAATGGGAGCAAACTTAAAGTTAAATCCGAAGAAATGCAGTTTATTTAAGAACAAGGTTAGCTATCTCGGCCATGTGATAACCAGCGAAGGCATACAGACCGATCCAGCCAAAATCGAAGCAGTGCAAAAATGGCCTACTCCCAAAGACAAGACTGAAGTGCGAGCATTTTTAGGGCTATGCGCATATTATAGACGGTTTGTTAAGGGGTTCTCTGAAATTGCCAAGTCTTTACACAGACTGACTGAAGACAAGCAGTTATTTCATTGGGATGACACATGTGAGAGTTCATTTCAAAAATTAAGAAAATGTCTTTGCGAGACCCCAATCTTGGGATTTCCACAGCCTAACGGCCAATTCATTGTTGACACTGACGCCAGTAACACAGCGATCGGAGGAGTGTTATCGCAGAAACAGGGCGACAGACAGGTTGTGATGGCCTATTTTAGTAAATCGCTATCGAAACCTGAAAGGAACTATTGTGTGACAAGAAGGAAGCTCTTGGCTGTGGTAAAGACATTACAGCACTTCAGCAAATATCTCCTCGGCATGCGGTTTACGCTTCGCACGGACCACGCCGCCCTGAACTGGCTGTTACAATTTAAAAATCCAGAGGGGCAAGTTGCTCGATGGATCGAACAACTGCAGGAGTACGACTTTATGATTGAACACCGCAGCGGAAAGGCGCATGGAAATGCTGACGCACTGTCAAGAAGGCCGTGTCCGGAAGACTGCAAGCACTGTGCCAAACAAGAGACCAAGGAACTGCCATTGAGATTGACAAGAATGAGTCCATCAAGATCTTGGGAAGATGAGGCGATGAAAGAAGCACAGGAAGATGACGAAGATGTACGGCTCATCGTCGCATGGAAGAAACGGGGCGAGGATAAGCCAAGATGGTGCGAAGTCGCTCCTTCTAGTGTTGTCACCAAGGCATACTGGGCTAAATGGGACAGTTTTATTCTTCAGAACGGAATACTTTACCGTAAATGGGAGAAACCTAACGGCAGAGAGTTCCATCTTCAGATAGTTGTCCCAAGAGATAAGGTACAAGATGTCCTTCGTGAAGTACATGACGGCGTGTCAGGTGGACATTTGGGCGTAAAGAGGACTTTAACAAAGATTCGAGAAAGGTTTTACTGGCTCTATTGTCGATAAGATGTGCAAGATTGGTGCCGCAAGTGTGCTACTTGCGCCATGGTGAAGGGCCCATCAACTAGAAGCCGTGGAAATCTGCAACTTTATAACGTTGGTGCGCCATGGGAACGCATTGCAGTTGACGTGGCTGGACCGTTCCCTGTAACGGAATCGGGAAATAAGTATTTCATGGTAGTTATGGATTACTTTACTAAATGGCCAGAGGTATTCGCCATACCCAATCAAGAAGCCACGACTGTTGCCTCCAAGTTGTTTGAGGAAGTAGTTTGCCGGTTTGGTGTGCCCTTGGAACTCCGACACTCCGACCAAGGCAGGAACTTTGAGTCTCAAGTATTTCAAGAACTCTGCAAAATATTGGGAATGCATAAGACTAAGACCACCCCATATCATCCTCATCTGACGGCATGGTAGAAAGATTTAACCAAACACTTGAGAGACATTTGGCAAAAGTCGTTGACAGGCACCAGAGAGACTGGGACAAATACACACCGCCATTTCTTCTGGCCTACTTCACATCGACCGCTTAGCTTCTTATCACGGCAGTTATGAAGATGCTCGGGACGAGCATCTCTAAGAGGGGAGCAGTGTCGCGGTCCTATCCCGAACCATCTAGAATAGAGCCTTCTAGAAGCCTATCGAACAGTCGCCGCATGTTGCGTTTTAGTAAACAATAAACGCTGCAAGCAATAATGACTCGTATGTCCACTAGCGTAAGGTTCAAAACTCTTTGAATGGGTTACTGTTTGAGCGACGTTGCCGCGCGTACCGAGTGTAGCTACGTAGGTACGGGAATGTTCTAGAACCCTTGCCGGTGGATATAAATAGCGACCAAAACTGTCTTCTTCGCTTTATGATTTCCTTCCATCAGACTTTCCTCTCCCAACGAATTTTCGATCGGTGTTGCCCCTTGTATTTTCCCCTTCTATTAAAATTTTATGTAATTTTATTAAATCTAACAATATAAAACTGTAGATATACCTATATTATTTAGTCGTTTCATAATATTTATGTACTATTATATTATGTTTAATAATAGGGCTGCTAACCTCTGTGCTGTAGTGTGTATTGCGCCTTATGAGCGCCAGAAAGCCTAACACAGTTAGTAGTAATGATTGAAAATTAATAATTGGGAAAAATATACATTTTGTGTTGAACAACATAACTTTTTTTCTCCATACATTTGGGTTAAAATAAAAACATTCTGTGAAATGGTAACCCTAACCCTTCAAAACGAACCACATTTGAATAATGGTCCAAAAATGCCCGGTTACCTTTATTAAAGATATTTTCTTCTAAAATGTAGTTAGGTATCTTTTTATATAGGTACCTTATCTACCATTCCATCAGTGCCTGTACTATGAATTTTAAGTGTTGAAGTGGGTCATACTAGTTCATTTCGGTTTCGTAGATGTAATGGGTTGGTGTAATTATCTTTTAAAAGAGGAAATCATGTTGATTTTTCTTTACAAATTTGCATACCTATTTCTAAAATGTAAAGTGATGCAAGTGTTGGAATTTTAAGATAAAGTGCTGTTTACAACTTTCCAGTTTATTTACATTATTTAATATTCTGATGCACCTCTTTTGTAAGATAAATAAAATGGGTGCATCAGTACTATTTCCCTGCAGTATGATTCCATAACTCAGCCAAGAATGGGCATAAGCATTATAGGCGGAGATGGCTGTTTTGACGTCTGTAGACCTTTTAAGTTCGTTTAGTGCAATTATGTAAATTTTGAGAGTTTAGCGGATATTTGAGTTTTCCAGTTGATATTAGTGTCTATATTAAGCCCCAACGCAGGAAAAGTATCTACAGTATCTATTTTTATATCGTTATATTTATATTCGATATCTAGGTCTCGTTTTTGACCTGGCTTATACTGCATGAGTTTCGTTTTTTTACAGTCTAATGTTAAATTGTGGTCTTTTAGCCAACTAGTAATATTATAAAGGATTTCATCTAAACTCTCTTTAAGATCAATGTTATTTTCGCATGGGAAGACTATAGACAGACTATAGGATACATTTGTTATTTCTAATTTTCGGCGAATCGTTAGAAACAGAATACATCCAATTACTCTTAGTAGTTTTCACAAAATGAGTACAGTCGGATTGACATAGCCATCTGGCTATCAAATACCTTGGAGAATGTAGGCAGGAGTGCTATAAGGCGGTTACCCTTATGAAATTTATCGTATTTCTTGTATACCTATAGGTTTTACAATGGATATTTTTAATAGATCAGGTACAACGCCCTCTGTAAACGATTGGTTTATTAGGTACATAAGTGGAGAAGATAATTCATCTACTTACACAATATTTGACCAGAATTGGTGGGATTTGGTCAAAACCAAAGCTGTGTTCTTAGTTTACAAATAATGTTATAAACTTCACACTCGTCCACAGGTCGATCTAAAACTCGAGAACGGCTGAACGGATTTATCTTGGTCTTGAAATATTCGTAGACCTCTAGAAAAGGTTTAAAAGGTGAGAAAAATTCGAATACTAATTGTCGGGAAAACCATAAAAACAGCCCTTTTCTTTTTCCAATACTCTTTACTTAATAAATAAAACATCGTCAGTATCTATATGAAACGTTTTATGTCACATTTGCAAGCGGTTACAAAACCATTTCAAGTTACACCATAACCTACTGATAAACATTTTTAAATACCTACACTATCACTGGAAATACTTAAGTTAAGGTAATACTTTGATTAATAATAAGCCTTTAAAACATTAGTTCAGCCGTTGATCAATCCTTTTGGCAATGGTAACATGCACAAGAAACTGCAGACTTGAATACAAGATTCCGTTCTCCGTCCAAACATAAAACTTTTACCGGCACCTGGAACCAAACACAATATTTATCATTAAGTAATTATATTTTTATCACATCTCTTATTGATTCGCTCATACATACATATATATTAAAAGGGTATAATCGCTGACGGGACTAAAAGTGACTTTAGGGTAGACCTGTTAGTCTACCTAAAGGCCTGCGCAGACGACGGACCCCGAGGGACAAAAGTCTCTGAATCGTAAAAAATGTCCTCAGAGTACCTTGTCGCGGACTCAACGCCTACGGTGTGCGGTCATTTTTTCCCCGGAAATTGAGTGAAGCGTACGCTATGGAAACAAATATTCTGAAATTACATTGTGTGGTAATTTACATGAAGTTGAAAAAGAAATTGAGCTATGGAAGCAAATATTCTGAGATTACATTGTGTTGTAATCTCCTAACTAACCTAACCAACTACAGTGTATCCGTTCTTAAATGGCAAAACGAGTAAACAAACCTCACTCGACCACAAAACACGAATTCCGGAAGCATCACTCGATGTAGGTTACCACATTTAGTTGTAGACACTAGTTAAGACACAGGGCATCATATTTAACCGAAAACTGGCTGAATTTGTGATTAAAACTATGATTTTTTGCCGAAATTCTAAATGCACTGATTTTCTGATCACAGGTTAGCAAAACTACACAGATTAGTTTGTCATTTTTTTTAGTGTTGGGATGCGGTTGTATGAGGTGAATGAAAGAACGAATGAACGAAATTGCGCTGTTATGTTATTTAAGAAGTGCACATAGCACCGGAATAATAAAAATAACAGTAGGAATTGCGGTGGGTATTGAATAAAGAATTAAAGTTTGATTGATTTTTTTACTTAAACCTTGCATGTTAAGCGGGTGTTTCATTAGCGAGCCACCAGTTTTCTTTACCGCAGTTTTTATTTTCTGCGAGCCAACGGTATAGACAGCAACTACATCACCCCAAAATACGGCGATTTTTTTTTTTTATTTTACTCTGTGGGTTATACCGTTGATTCTTCGAGCATGCTTGAAATTCTGTCAGTTTTAAAGCGGTATACAAAACTGCCAGTGGATCAGCCGAGCCAGCGAGCAAGAAGTTTTTTTCACGTTGCTGTAGCCACGGTTGCCAGATGAGATTTTCTAAATATCTCCAAGTCATTATACTATTTTTATTTTTTTAATGCACCAACGAATTTTTAGCCTCTAAATAGGTTTTTTAAAATTGTTCTTAGCACGGGTTAGTGCATTAAAAATAAAAATAGTATAATCATGTGGGTACAGCGATTTCCGATGTAAAAAAAAGAACCTAACTGCAAAGTAGGTAGTCGGGGCTGTAAGTGATGCAATCTACTTCGGCCAGATGTCGCTGCCTGTACGTAATACAGAGAATAGTGTAAAAAAAAACTAAAAATAACATCTTTTGCAGCACAAACCCCCATTTTAAATGGTCAAACATCTTTAATGTTCAACACGTTTTTCGATTCTACTTTTCCCCATAATGATCTTAAGAACTCTTTATTGAGGAGATAGCATTACCGCCAACATTTATTAGCGGAATTTTCTTAATTTTTTTTGTCCCAGTTTGTAGGTATATGGGTCGAGTTCAGTGTACCAGATGGATTGCGATACTAATATTACATAATCATTTAGATTATTTTATGACTTAAACTTCATTCATTCCATTCATTCAATAATGAAATCCGTCATTCATTCAGTAATTTCAGCAACACTATGAAATGTCACAATTTATTGGTCAGCCATGTTTGTTTACTCGTTTTGCCATTTAAGAACGGATACACTGTATGATGATTTAATCAACTTCATAGTTGAAAAAGAAAAGGCGTTTTAAAAGAAAACACCGAAGTTTTGTCCAGTCCGGTCTCTTGACGTCCTCGGTAACTTGAGGGACTTTTTGTACGGGGTAATTTTAGTCCTTCGTGTGCGTTATTCGATACAATTTATAAGATATCTATATCGACGGACAAAAAAGTACCCGGGGGATAGTCCCTCGTCTGCGCAGGCCTTAATACAATAATTGACACGTCTATTCAGTCTACCCATGACCACAACTGCAACGCTGCTGAATCGTCGGAAATTAATGTAATTACGTTTTGTCTAATAAATAATCGCGATTATAGGCCTACCAGAATCTCATGGCATAATATAAGAATATTATTTATTGGCATATATAGTGAAATAAAAATTTGTTGAGGGCAATACTGGTGAAATTGGATTAATGATTTTGATACTGTTTAATTTATGTCTTTTATACCTATTAATGAACATTAGGTATATTATGTGTGTGAAGAAGGTATGTTGTTACACATCAGGTTTTTAAAATGGTAAAATATGTCATGAAAAAAAATCACTCGTAAATTACTTTATGTACTAATTTATTATATATATCATTTCAATTATACAAATAACTTAAAACCCCATTCAGAACTAGAAAATGATTCCAAGAACTCCACATTGCATTTCTTGTTTTTCATCAGATTCCATTATTCTATCTTGCTTGATGAAATCTATTATTCGTCGTACAGTAGTACTGGAAACCCCTATAAAGAAATTACAATTAAGTATCGAAGAAAAATATAAAATAAACTCAAAGTATCAACACCACTCAGTCCAATTTACCGGTCAACCCTACCACGCGCTTTAACGATAAACATTGAAAACAATATTTCTCGCTTGAGATCTTTCGATGTCAAGCGAGAAATATTGTTTTATATTATAATATTAGGTTAATCCGATATTTTCACATAAATAACAATGTTCAGGAAGATTATAACAAAATCTCAGCAGCGGGTGACAGATCTCGTACTTGGATTTGACGGGTGACACTTGACATTGCCATATGAAAATCGCATTTTCTTATTTTTGTTATATGCTATGAGATTCCGGTAGACTTCTATGTATACAATACAACAAAAGAATTGATGGAAGAAAGAGATAGGCATAATAGATTACAATTTCTTAATAGATTAAGCTGGTGCAGGTAATATAAATATATATACAGTGTCAGTCTTTTAGTATTCATCATCAACCCATTATGTCCCCAACGAGGGGCACGGGTCTCTTCCCTAAGGAAGGTATAGGACATACTTAAAACGTAGTTATTATATACTCTTTGGCCATACTCCACCACGGGGGTCAAGTCCGGGTTGGTGGAGCTTTTAGTATTAAACAAATTAAAAATAAATAATTTTAGTATTAAAAATAATTATTAACAGTGTCTCAAGTGAAATATAAAAAACATTACATTCCTTATGCTGTGTTAATACAATTATTCAAAATACTCGCTATGAAGTATTATTTTTTTTGATACATAAGCTACTTATGTAAGAGTATAACATTTACAGTGCCCTTACAGGCTCATATTCGATATCAACCCTTATATATTCACACTGCTGGCACGGGTCTCTTCCTCCATCGCGGTAGGTTAGGCCATACTCCACCACGGGGCGAAGTCCGGGAGGATTATAAGCCGCCCATGAGACCTCGGGCATGAATAAGCGACTGCCATTACATGACAGCCGGCACCAACGGCTTAGCGTGCCTTGCGAAGCACGAAAACTCTCGGAACAAATGCCACTATCTGTAGCCACGGGACAAACACCCATTCCTTCCTGCACCTGATGTTGTCACAGAAGATTTATACCCCTTGTTGTTGTGATTGATTCAAATCACTCGTTTCGATTAGGCCACCAACGCTTAACGATTAATAGAGGACTAAAAGGACCGCTTAGCTCGCCTTTAAGTGCACCCAAAGGTGGTGTTTTGTTTAAGAAACTTTTTGCGGGCAGTAATGAGTTTTTAATCGTCTTTATAAGTGCGCCACAATTATCTTTGCCGCGCACTTTTTGAATTTGGTGTTCAGCGCCAAAGAAATCGAGCCAAATGTTTGATTTAAAGACTGGCTGGTACGACGGCCCATTATTATGGGCGCTATTGCGCCGCCCCGGCTGAATAGAAAAAAAGGAATCAAATTAAAAACGCGCGACAGCCAGAGTATAAAGTATTACGTTACGTAGAACAGAACAGTTCATACTTTTTAAGGCGACAGCGACAGCACGCGTTTTCATAAATTTTCACGGATTGTAAGATGGTTTTAATATATTTTTGTCTCCGGCGACGTTCATGTACTTTGATACGTTTAGGATACAAAAAAGCAACCCGGTAAAAATAATATTTTGCTCCCTGGTGATACAATCTAGTGTTTCACCTACCTCTCACTATCCATACTGGATACACCATACTAACTTGGGTAGTTACTTTAAAAAAATGAACATTAAAAGTTTGCAAAATAGTAAAATTCTTGCTATCAATCTACGTGAAAAAAAATTTTTTTTGGTATTTTAACATTTTTAGAGCACATTTCGAACGTTTAACTTTAGTGATTTCAAACAAAAACACTCGTTACTTTGAAGTCACAGATGTGTTGAAGTGGCAGATACTTACTAAAATCTACTGAATACAAGAAAAAAATAGTATGAATTATAAATAGGTAACAATTAAATTAAATGTTCGAACTAATGTGTGACGTAGCGAGATGCTCTTTAAAAAATATTGTGGGTAATAGGTACATTACACAACTAGGGTGGTAATACAAAGAAAAGGCCGAGATCGCAGAAGTTTGCGGCCCGAGCTGCAAGCGATGGACGTAAATATGCAATCGAGAACTTTCTTTATTACCTCCCGTGTTGTGTACATCTTCGTATGTCTACACTTGGCCAGAAAGCGGCTTTTTGCGTACGCGCAGCGTGCGGAAAAAGCCACTTTATGGCCAGGTGTGGCATAAAAAAATTTAGGGTCCCGTTTGCAAAATATTATGATTTAAAGCGCAAAATGACCGAGTCACTTTCCATCCGTGGTCCGAGTAGGGCGTCCTCCACCGCTGCTGGCTATAACATTGATTGTAGAAATGTGAAAAAAATCAAAGTAGTATCATACCTATAACGAACTTAAAAGGAAAACTATAACGGCTAAGTAGGCCTTACAAGTTAACGTGTTTAAAAACCTATTTAGAGGCTAAAAATTTCACCCATGCCGGGATTCGAACCCGCAATCTCTGGCTATCCGTGCCAGCGCTCTATCAATTGAGCCAATGGGCGACTCACGGCATCAGTGAAATTTCGAACCTCTTTACACTATTCTCTGTATTACGTACAGGCAGCGACATCTGACTTAAGCAAATTGCATTACTTAGCAATTTGCTTAAGTCAGATGTCGCTAAGGAACAAATTTAAAAACCTATTTAGCCTCTAAATAGGTTTTTAAATTTGTTCCTTAGCACGGGTTAGTGCATTAAAAATAAAAATAGTATAATCATGTGGGTACAGTGATATCGTTCCGATGTTAAAACCTAACTGCAAAGTAGGTAGTCGGGGCTGTAAGTAATGCAATTTGCTTAAGTCAGATGTCGCTGCCTGTAAGTAATACAGAGAATAGTGTAAAGAGGTTCGAAATTTCACTGATGCCGTGAGTCGCCCATTGGCTCAATTGATAGAGCGCTGGCACGGATAGCCAGAGATTGCGGGTTCGAATCCCCGCATGGGTGAAATTTTTAGCCTCTAAATAGGTTTTTAAATTTGTTCCTTAGCACGGGTTAGTGCATTAAAAATAAAAATAGTATAAGTTAACGTGTAATAAAATAAATTAACGAGGTGACCAAATTATTAAAAGAAAACTTCATACAAATCCAAATGTACGACGCTCTTCTTACCATGTCAATGGTAAGCCATCGCGGCGAAAGGATTTGCTACTCAGCATAACGGACTCTTGCGTAAATAAAGTTGTTAGTTTTGTATGGAGGATTACGAACGAAACTGTGTACGAAATCCTTTAAGTATTTTATAAACTTATTATACGAGTATAATTCGATAAAATTCTATGGCGGTGTTAGCAATCGATACTTAGGTACGTACCTACTTAAGTATTCACTACGAAAATTCTCAATTCTTTAGGTAATTTATTTATCATCATCATTATCAGGCTATATTAGTCCACTGCTGGACATAGCGCTCACCTATTGAGCGACAGAGTGCCCTGTCTTCAACTTGCTGTCATCCCACCAGGTCGGAGGGTGTCCTACACTACATTTGACGAGTCGCGGTTTCCACTCAAGAACACGTTTACTCCAACGGTTGTCGGTTCTTCGCGTGAAATGGTCATTTATTTCTTACGACTTTAAAAGAAGAAATGACTAACGGCTGTTAAAGTTTAAGTTGTATTGAATAAATAATTGTTTCGAGAGCACAAACTTTCAATATGAAGTCATAAAAACTTACGTCTTCAGCCTCCATGATATTGCAGCATTGACCTAACGAGGTTACTGGATGTCGTTTGAAACCAAGCATGATGCTGGGCAGTGACCACGACTCGCAGTAGCCGCGGCAGGCGTTTGTGGTTATTTTGAACTCGACGCAGTCTGGTATACTAATATTTCTCGTATGACCTAAAATCAGTCGGTAAAGTGTTACATAAGTGTAAAAAGTTACATAAGTATCTATTTATTTTGCGTATGGTATACAGCGGTTTAAAATACGAAAGGGAGGTCATCAATCCAATCGGTCACTTTCTTGTCGGCTTCGTAAATCTTACACTATTTTTATTTTTAATGCACTAACCCGTGCTAAGGAACAAATTTAAAAACTTATTTAGAGGCTAAAAATTTCACCCATGCCGGGATTCGAACCCGCAACCTCTGGCTATCCGTACCAGCGCTCTACCAATTGAGCCAATGGGCGACTCACGGCATCAGTGAAATTTCGAACCTCTTTACACTATTCTCTGTATTACGTACAGGCAGCGACATCTGACTTAAGCAAATTGCATTACTTACAGCCCCGACTACCTACTTTGCAGTTAGGTTTAACATCGGAACGATATCACTGTACCCACATGATTACACTATTTTTATTTTTAATGCACTAACCCGTGCTAAGGAACAAATTTAAAAACTTATTTAGAGGCTAAAAATTTCACCCATGCCGGGATTCGAACCCGCAACCTCTGGCTATCCGTACCAGCGCTCTACCAATTGAGCCAATGGGCGACTCACGGCATCAGTGAAATTTCGAACCTCTTTACACTATTCTCTGTATTACGTACAGGCAGCGACATCTGACTTAAGCAAATTGCATTACTTACAGCCCCGACTACCTACTTTGCAGTTAGGTTTAACATCGGAACGATATCACTGTACCCACATGATTACACTATTTTTATTTTTAATGCACTAATAGAGAATAGTGTAAAGAGGTTCGAAATTTCACTGATGCCGTGAGTCGCCCATTGGCTCAATTGGTAGAGCGCTGGTACGGATAGCCAGAGGTTGCGGGTTCGAATCCCGGCATGGGTGAAATTTTTAGCCTCTAAATAAGTTTTTAAATTTGTTCCTTAGCACGGGTTAGTGCATTAAAAATAAAAATAGTGTAATCATGTGGGTACAGTGATATCGTTCCGATGTTAAACCTAACTGCAAAGTAGGTAGTCGGGGCTGTAAGTAATGCAATTTGCTTAAGTCAGATGTCGCTGCCTGTACGTAATACAGAGAATAGTGTAAAGAGGTTCGAAATTTCACTGATGCCGTGAGTCGCCCATTGGCTCAATTGGTAGAGCGCTGGTACGGATAGCCAGAGGTTGCGGGTTCGAATCCCGGCATGGGTGAAATTTTTAGCCTCTAAATAAGTTTTTAAATTCGTAAATCTTCCAAATGCCTCCCCTTATGCACCATAGCGGACAATGGTAAAATACCTAGGTTACTGAAGTGGGATTTACGATTAAAAAAAACAAACTATGACTTGGAGGGATGTCCTAAAATCCCCATTTACGCGCGTGTCCATCTCGAACCGGTGGCGACTTCAAGCACTTAGGTTTCCTAACTATAAAAACCCGTTCTTCCATTTCTAGGGTTCCGTAGGGTCCCTAAGGATGCCAAACGGGACGCTATTCTACTGCATCCACTGTCTGTCTGTCCGTACGTACGACCTTTTGACGAGATCTATCTATTTTTGAAACCGTAATAAGGATATATAATGAGCCGTCACTAGTATCTTGTGCCGTCACAATTTATTGGCGCCCGATTTGTAAGTGATTTTGTAAAGGCCTGCGCAGACGAGGGACTTTTGTCCCAGAGGGACAAAAGTACCTGAATCGTAAAAAATGTCCTCCGAGTACTTGTCGCGGACACAACGCCTACGGTGTGCGGTCCTTTGTTCCCCGGAAATTGAGCTATGGAAGCAAATATTCTGAGATTACATTGTGTTCTAATTTAATCAACTTCATAGTTGAAAAAGGAAAGGCGTTTTAAAAGAAATCACCGAACTTTTGTCCAGTCCGGTTTCTTGATGTTCTCGGTAACTTCAGGGACTTTTTGTACGGGGTTCTTTTAGTCCTTCGTGTGCATTATTCAATACAATTAATATAAGATCTATATCGACGGACAAAAAAGTACCCGGGGGATAGTCCCTCGTCTGCGCAGGCCTTAACATGTTACTTTAAAAATGACTGGCCAAATGCGAATCAGACTCGCTAACCGAGGGTTCCGTCCGGCGTCCGTACCAACTCATTTTTTTTTATAATGTCAAATATTTAGCGAGTCCTCGCTTGGCGGTTTTATATTATTTGTCAAGACAAATAATAATAAAACCTAACCTAACCTAACCGAGGGTTCCGGCGTCCGTACCAACTCATTTTTTTTTAATAATGTCAAATATTTAGCGAGTCTTCGCTTGGCGGTTTTATATTATTTGTCTTGGAACATTTTACTGAAAAATTTTATTATTTTAATTAAATAAAACAATTTTAACTGCATTAATAGATTTTTAAATAATGACATAGTTGAACCGTGTATTGAACCCGCTACACGGGAAAAAAATTACCCTAAGAAGGTTGCATGCTACAAATTGAGTTTCCGTCCCATTAAGTTTCTGGACTAATCAAATTAAAAAATAAGATGGCCGCCGAGATTAAGAAGAGAAAATCTTAACCGTAGGCTTAGCACGCTGACCATTTTGCCTACTCTCTACTGTCACCTTAAACACTAAACAGTATTAAGATGACGTCACAGAGCGGTATCTCGCCAGTGCGAACATGATGATCGCGGGAGACGTCTCGACGTGCCCCCTTCTGTCAGTTTAATACAGTTTGTCTATGGTTTCCCGCAACGCCGAACATGCAAGTGTTTTTTTCTCGCAAAATGACAGCTTAACTTAGAGAAATTTCTCTATTGCAGTCGAGGGCAAAGACAAGGCTTTGAGGTTATAATTTCTCTTTGTTTCCGTGTTTTTCTTCTAAATAAAACATTTAGTTTTTTGTATTTGTTGAAATTTTTTGGGCTCTATCGGCTTTTCACGGACTGCTTTACCTCCTACAACGACGACTTTGGCTTCGACTGTGGCTGAAACCTAACGTACATAACGAATTTTATTGCTAAAATGGCTAGGGCGTATGTAAGATATCTTTACGCAATGAACACTGAAAAAGAAGCCCGGAAAAAAAGCGGACGGAAGTGCGAGAGTGGGAGATGTCCCTCCCACAGGACATCCTCGATGAAGAGTTCCTTCAAAATTATAAAATAAGTAGAGATATGCTGAATTATCTGTGCGAGGAGCTGCCAGAAGACCTACAGCTGAAGATATCTGACGGATATGCGGTGATTTTTAAAGAAATTGGATATGTACTACAACTTTTTTTATTTTCTTAGGTAAAGGTCAGAGGGCCCGTTGGGTCATCTGTTCGGAAGTACATGATACGTTATACAGTAAAAAGGAATAAATTAAAAAGCATTACTTTGTATCCCTTCTGAGTTCTCTTAAAAAGCCTCCGTGTACTTTCGCACTTACATCCCTCCGATATGCACCACCGGGCGATACGAGGTGTAAAGTGTAAGGAAATGCGCGCCGAGATAGCGGTAAACTTGAAGCTAAGGAGTAGAACTTAAATATCGTAATATCGTTTACTCAGTTTTTTCGCTCCATTTCCAGTTGAGATTCAGAAAAAAAATTCATGACAGTTTGCTTGCGGAAAAAAGAAAACACGAGGAAAAATAAACGTTTCGGTATGTAGTCCAGTCATATATTTAAGCTAGTTGTCACTTCAGTCAAAACACTTAGGTTACAAGTCTGTTCTTATGAAAAAAAAATTGTGATCGAAACGCATTAGAACCAAATGAACGAATGAATAGTGTTGTAATACAGTCGAAGTATACCGTTCGAGTGTGGCGAACCGAAAAAATATAAACATTAAAGTAATTTAATTTAATTGGCATCCCCATTTTGCCGCCTGCGGGATAGAATTTAGACATTGTTTTAATTTCTCTTCCACTCATATCATGTTCGCTGTTGCGACAAAACTAATACTGCGGCAAAGAGTATGCCGCGGCGCCTGTCATTTTCCCGCATACTAGCGTGCTAAATCCTAGTACCCCGAATCTTTATTGTTTAGATGAGGGACCATTCCCTGATCTAATAAAATATAGTAGGGTCGTTCCTCTATTTATAAGCAGTGATGAGCAAAATTTGCAGAAAAAATGAGCAAAAAACCAGTACGAAAGTGTCTACGAGTTACAGGCAGAACAACGACGTATTATTTTATCATGATCAAAAATCGACAGGAAGCGAAAAAATCAAAAGGGTGCGACTTTGCATTCAACCAAATGGGACTCATTTTGATTGAGCATTTGTTAAATTTATTAATTTTGAATTGAAAATGTTAAAATTCATGGTCTTTCTTTTATTCTATATTATTTAGCAATAAATAATCATATGATAAATCCTTTCGATCGGTGCGATAAAGCTATAAGGTATTTTTTTTCTCGTGTAATTATTTAAATCGAATGCAGTTTAAATTGTTTTTATATTAAAATGGTGTCTTTTTTCAGTAAAATGTTCCATCAACAATATTCAAGGTACTTTCCCTCTAAGTGCCATATCCGTGGGACGCCCATGTACCTATAATATGTTCCACAATCACGCCTAATTTAATGCCAGTATGTATTACCGCTTTTACTTATTAAAAATACATTTGTTGCATAGAGACGATGATGTTTGATGTTGCATATTTTATAATTTTATTATTTGTTAAGTACCTTGATATCAACCCTAGTTTGTCCCCACTGCTGGGGCACGGGTCTTTTCCTGCATCGCAGGAATGCTTCACCACGGGGGCAAAGTCCGGGTGTCGATGTCGGTGGGATTGTAAGCCAGAGCGAGGCCTCACTTACTTACTTTAGGTACCTTTATTCGCTCTAATATTTAATAACACATATTCTGCGAAAATTGCCACTGGCTATCAATGTTTGCAAAAGAATTTCCTATCAATATTTGAGTTAACTCATAAAATAATATTTTTACAGATCATTAGAAACGTTTATAGAAGCCTATGGAAAATTTTAATCTAACAAATCCTTATTTGCCCAAATTACTTACCGATTCTGTGGCACCCTGACTTTCTCCAAGAATCCATTGCCAAAACGTGGCCAAAAGACATAAGAAATAAAATAACTACACTGCCCAAGAACATTTTGCTTTTGAAATCTGAAATCTGAATGAAGCCCCCGTTGGAGAATGTTCCCCTTTTATTTGTAAGACTCAGGCGTTTCAGGGGTGACCAAGCGAAAATTTTTAATATTAGTAACCTACCTATTACATAAAGTACACGTAAGAACATTCAAATAGACGTTTTCATCTTTAACTTTGAAATAAATGGTTTTCTCCTATAATTAGACGTATAGAAACCATAAATAAGTGAAATTAAGTTCCAAATAGTTTTTAAAGAAGCAAAACATTTTTATTACTTTCTTTGGACTAAAATGTTTAGTAAATATTATAGTAAACGTTTCCTTATACAACAATTATAATCTTTAAAGTAAAAAAAGTTCACTAAAAAAATATGATTTTTAGCAATTTTAAGGATGACTTTAAAATAATGTTACATATTTTAAAGTCATCCTTAAAATTGCTAAACTTACTATTTTTTACTATAGTTAGAGTTAGTTTGGGACCAAACTCCGGTTTCTCCGTGTAACGATTTTGATTTTGTCTACTAAAATATTACTCAGAAATAGATCCGTAGTATTTTATCATGAAAGGATAATAATTATCTATTATTAAGCTATACATTTTAAAGCCACTTTTTTGTGCTATACAACAAAGCGCTACTTGGCAAGCTTTATTTTAAACTAGTGTAGTGTAGTAAGTAATTTATAGTGGCGGAAATCAGTTATAATCGGATGTATTTTCTTGTTTATTTTTTTTATACTCCAGTGTAACCATTTTTGCACAGTACGACGTATCATTAGTTAGGTATTTAACCTTCCTGCATCGCAGGAAGGTTAGGCCGTACTCTATCACGGGGACCAAGTCCGGGTCGGTGGAGGGTTGTAAGACAGTGGCGAGCCGTACTGTCAGAAGTTATCAAGCCGCCTATAAGGCCTTTGACATGGTTTAACGACTGCCATTACAGCCATGACAGTCGATACCATTGGCTTAACGTGTCTTGCGAAGCACGGAAGCGCTCGGAAAAA
This sequence comes from Yponomeuta sedellus, assembly GCA_934045075.1. NCBI lineage: Eukaryota > Metazoa > Arthropoda > Insecta > Lepidoptera > Yponomeutidae > Yponomeuta > Yponomeuta sedellus. The sequence goes on along the minus strand of OW203724.1, from coordinate 1,967,479 downwards.
TGCCACTAGCGGTAGTCAAGGGGCGGTCACCCATCCTGCACCTAATCGCGTCTGTTTTGCCGCAAACGAGCGATTGATTGCAATCACTCGGTTCTACTAGGCCACGAGCGCTTCAAGGTATTATTAAACCATTGAAAAGTAAAATGTCCTCAAATTACTTATGGTTCAAAAAATCCGCTTAAAGCTTAAGAAACCCTGTTTTCATCTCCAATGCACTCATTATTAACGTTTCATGAAGCTAACGGCGAAGCTTTTGTATGCGCGTCAAGTAATTTTTAATAAAATAAAAACCGTCGTCAGCAAACAATAAGCGCTGAAAGTCAAGAAATATGTTTTATCACCGCACTCAGAAACGTCAATTAAAAGGTAATCTCCAGTGAGAATGCTGTTGTCCTTTTCTGTTTCATTGATTATAAGATTTATGAGTGGAAGATAATGATATTTAATTAAACATAAAAAATGGACTCCTGCGAGTGAGGCAGTTAGTCATTGTACTTACTTACATATTTTTTTTATTATTTATTTAATATTCGATGCCACTATTCATTTTAAAGTCGAATCGCTCGTGGCCTAGTCGAACCGAGTCATTGGAATCAGTTAAGCAACAACAGGTGCGGTCAGGTGATGTAGCCAGAGACCCGTGCCCCAGCATTGGGAACATACACTTAAACACTCTTAGACCGAATTAATGCCCGTCTATTACAGGAATTCATCAAAAAGCCGACTTTGACTCCGTTTTTAAGACTATTTTTAAGATTCTGAGCTGACGTGGTCTTTGTTAGACTGGGTTTCACGAAATAAAACCTTTGAATTCAGCAAATATAGTCTGTACTGTAAGGTGATAAGAATTTCTTGAAAGGTACCTACTATAATGTAAATCGCACTCTGTCTATTTATAGAATAAATTATTATTATTCTATTTTAGGCTAAGAGAGTAAAGAGTACCTGAGCTAAAGTCAAGTTGTCTTGGTTAAGAATATCGTACCCGTTATAATTTGTATTATAACAGGTACGATAATTAAGATTATAACGGGTACGATGGAAATCACGTTGTGACCAAAAGTTCCCACAGTAAAATAGATAAAAGGTTCATAAGAAGACACGAGAAACCGACATCCATTATAGAACGAACTTACCTAACACAATGTTCACACTTAATCACTATACCTACCTACCCGAATCGAATTGAGAACCTTCTGTTTTTAAAGATGTTAGGTAAAAAGTAACAAATGGTTTGTGACTTTATCACCAGATTATGCAACTTCGCCCAGGCTCATAAATACCTACCTATTCCGACTTTAAATGACAATTTCGCACAGCTAGAAGACTATAGATAATCTAAACAATTACGTATAAAAAGTGGATATAAGAACGTATTAAGTACTTTCTAAAACATACTTGAGGTAGGCCAATTGTCGTTGCTTAGCAACATGAAATGCCAACAAAATTTACTGTACTGCCTCGCCTTGCTCATTTTTCGCAACAATGGAAATAGAATTCAGATTATTGAATCTCTACAGAACTAAGCAATATGATAAATGCAACAAACTACTTTCCGAATCGGAAGAAGACACGAGAAATAATCGGATGCTTGAATTTATTCGCATGCGAGTATTAACTATATTAGCAAAAGTCGCCGGTGATGGCTACGAAGAAGTGGATTACAAACAACGACAGGATGAACTATGCAGCACAGCTATGGCAAAAACTCCGAGACCAGGTACCTCATTTCAAAGAGGTTTGCCAAAAAGTTCATTTATTGCGTCTAGTAATAATGTAAGTTGGCACCCAGTTTCATCTTTGTACACAAACACAATGAAGTGATGTCACTTCATGTTGAGCACGACAACGACACGTGGATCACTAAGTAGTCACTAGTGCCACCAATGAATAAGGCTTAACACGCATTGTCCATAAAATTGCCGCAATTATTTCTGACTGATTTTAAATTGCCGCAATTATTTCTGACTGATTTTAAATCGCGTAATGATTGGTAGCGATTTTGGGAAACCATTTTCGCGCGATTTTTTTTCGCGGCGTTCTAAAACAAAGACTTAGAAAATCCGTCATTTTGGGGTGAGGTTATTTTGATAAAATTAATTAAAAAAAATGTACAAGAAAACTCCGAACTTTCAAAGTCCTTAATAAACAGAGTTTACATTATTATTGCCTAGCTTATTATAAATGAATCTGCTAGACGAAGATGGTCGAAATGTCTGCTGCCCGACCCATAATAGTGTGTCATTGTACATGTACCTACATAACACCCGTATTTGTTATGTTAGTTTATATGTTGTTACATAGCATATAAACTAACATAACAAATACGGAAAGACACTTGAAATACACCCAGACCACTATTATCTAATCTGCGCCCAGACTGAGGCCGTTGATGACGTAAATGACATCTATTTATAGTCTCAAATTCTTGTTTCATGGGTCCAAACAGCGAAGATCTAGAAAAGATCATATTTTTTATTGATGGTGCACGTGAACTTGACGGAGACTTGGTTACCGAACTAGAATAGCTATTTTTGCTTCAATCTCCTTATTTTCATGAAATTATGACGTGCGCCTAATCAGTAAAGCTAAATTTACATTGCGAAGTTAGTGGCTTGAAATTAATGTCGTGACATTATTGTTATCAAAGTTTTCATGTGTAATTTAGTATTTTCGTAATGCATGCATTAACTTCGCGACAGCTAATGAATTTCGTGTCCTGCGCGATTTTTTGGTGAAATTAGTGTCATGCATGCAACTAATTTCATCATGTAGATGCGACGTGAAATTGAAAGCGCCCGCGCGGTGCAGACGTAGGTATAGGTAACATTTTCGCGCGTTTCAAGTCTTCAAGCGCCGAAAATGGCGAACCAACGATGGAGTACAGATAAAAATATACAATAGCTCTCAGGATCATGACTTCATGTGCTAATACAGAGACTAACTTAATTGCACCCAAATGCTTTCTAGTTAACCATCCTCGAATACACTAACGTCTTTTTTCTTGATAGTCCTTTTTTAAGTTTAAAAATAGAAGCATCTCTTTAACTACATTGAATACAGAAGAATATAGCTTTCATGCTGATGGGGTCATGGTTACGATTTCACGACACTAATTATTTTACGAAATTACTTTCGCATACATCTAAACTAGGTACTTTCAGGAAACTGAGGTCAACATTCATGCCACTAATTTTCCTTCACCAATAATTCAATTATTTTGCATTCGTAGCAACGTGCAGCCTCTACAGCGACAGCAAGACGTCAGACAGGAGGGGCCGCTACAGTGCGTGCCCGGAGCGCCCGCACGGCACTGAGCACCGCCGCGCGAGCCTCGCGCGCTGCCACGGCAACTGCCAGCGGCTCCTTTTCGCCTTCGGCCGTCGGCCTTCCCCTCACCCTTACACTCATCACTAAGCAAGACCAACTCTTCACAGCTGCTGCGAAAACGATGTTCGAATACGTGTTCTATTGCGAGGGAGATATTAGGAAGGTGAGAGATTTTTTTTTTTCAAAATTATTGGTCTGCAGCAACGTTCACGTTTGTTTTACTTCGCAGGCTCTGGAGATTGCACTTCAAGCCAGCAAAAAGGAAAATTCTTCAGATTGGTGGTGGGACAATGCTTGCGCAAAATGTTACAATGCTTTATTAATGCACCGCCCTGCTGAAGAGTCATTGCGGCAAGCGCTTAAAAAGAATAAGCATATTATAATATATTTACGGCTAGTTGCTATGTACGTGGATCTGAACCAGCCATTGTCAGCTCTTGAAGTTTGCAAACAAGGATTATCGGTTTTTCCTGACGATACAGCTTTGACTCTTGAGCAAGCTCGAATTCAAGAAGAAATTGGGAACTCCTCGGTAGCAGTCCAATGTTATCGTAGAATAGCTATTCAAGATGCCACAAATATGGAAGCGACTGCAAACATTGCCATGTATAATTTCTACAATGACCAACCAGAAATTGCTTTACGATATTACAGGTAATGCACACGTACTAACATTGAGGACATAATATACGAAGTTCTCTTTCACACTTGTTCTTTGGATTTTTACAGGCGACTATTGGCTACTTGTGCAGTGGGTGCCGAGATCTACAATAATCTGGGACTATGCTGCCTTTATTGCCAGCAGTGGGATCTTACACTACCATGCTTCAGACAAGCGCTTTACTTTGCTACTGACCCCAACATTCGCTCTGAGATCTGGTTCAACCTCACTCATGTTGTTTTGGTAAGATTTTACACATGTCTTGCTCCGATTTGCTTCTATTCTATTCTTCCACGTGCATCGCAGTTAAGTACCTACTTTAAAGAACAAAAGAAGTCTGTTAAGAAGACGAGACATGATAACCAAAGATATTGTCAAATCGTTTTGGGGGAATGCAGGTCCAATATCAAAGATATATAGATACATGCTGGAAATGACTGCAGAGTGGCACTACGCAGCTGCCAAGTACAAATCTTGTCCTAAATTGGTCCAAAAAATCGATCCACGCTTCTGCAAACTTTGTTGATCAGTATTTCAATATTTACTCTTGTTTCAGTCAACTGGGGATTTAAAATTGGCTCGACGATGTCTTCAAATCAGCTTAGCGATGAACTCCGACCTCGAGGCTGCAAAATTTGCTCTTCGCTCAATCGATGCACATTTACGTTCGAATAAATTGGAGTAGGTATACCTACTCAAAACTAAAACAAAACATTCTATTATACTAAAGGCACTTTAATATCTATAGGCGATATACTCGTAGGTAGATATTTCAGTACTTTACTAAGGTAAGTTTTATATACATACTTCACTTACTTCACGACTAATTCAAAGGTAATACCTATAAAAGTTAACTAAAGCCAGTGTTGTGCAATTCGTCATATTTTGTAGTCAAAATAGAGTCCAAAATAGGTTCAGCATACGTGGTGGTGACCGAAGGAGTACTGCGGAAAGCCACGTCAGTTGATGTCATCTCTGTTTCCATAGGCAACAAGGATAAATGACGTGTCTTCACCTAAAATCAGGCAATATTTATGGCTAAAGTAAAACCCATTGGTAACAGTTACCTAAAGTCGATTGATGTAAAAATAAACGACAGCACATCCGCCCTTACATCCTAGTTGCCGAGTCACCCGTAACGTGCGTAGAATTTGTAAATTGTAAAGGTTGACGTGCTGTTCGTAGTTTAGCTATACTTGGGCTATACCTAAGATTAAAACAATTTTTACCTGTTCCAATGTCAAGAGAGTTAAACCCAGACTTTCCCACGAGTCGCCATCTTTTGGAATAAATAAAGGCTTGCTAATATGAGTAATCTTGTCTTTTGATGGAAATCCGCTCCCAAAGCTGATACCATGTAATGTTTCTTTGGCTCTCCTTACAAGGCTGGGGTCTTTAGATGAATAGAAAAACAAGTTGCTGTTGTATAACAAAGCTACGCTCCTTAATGTCATACAAATGGTTTTCTTGATTTCAGTATCTGCAAGCATAGGTAATCTAAGTATTTTAGAAAGACAGATGGACGTACAGAGGGACGGCTCCCCATTGATTATGGACTCTAAAAAGCCCGTCCCCGACATACCCGACAGTAACTTATCTGACTGACAGCCACTGTCTTATAATCCTCCACCAACTCAGACTTGGCCCCTTGGTGGAGTTTTGCCTAACCTTCATGCGATGCAGGAAGAGACCCGTGCCCCAGCAGTGAGGTCATTCATAGGGTTGATATCATACCACCATAGAAAAACCATTTAAATATTCCTTCCTACAATATTCTCACTCAAAAACGGCCCAAGTAATGACTCATTGAATCATGGGTCTGAACATTGATATGGCCGATAGAAGTATGTGTCAGCGTAACTGATGGTTGTTTTTTTACAAAAACATCAGACCAATAATGTGAAACCCGTCGAAATATCACTAAATTTAAAAAAAAAAAGTTGTATTTAAAAACCTATTTAGAGGCTAAAAATTCCAAACATGGCTAACCGTGCCAGCGCTCTCCCAACTGAGCTAATGGCCGACTAACGGCATCAATGAAATTTTGAAACTCTTCACAATACTTTCTGTATTACGTGCAGTTATATTTTCCTTGATATTTTCACGTTTCTAATGAATATTCCAACCATTTATGCAGCGGGATGTAATATTGAAATAACATAAACTTACGGAGTAAGTGCACTACTTGCCACTTTCGCTAATTCGTCACTATCGTTAATTTTTTACTTTCCCGATTCGTCAATATCTTGAAAATATTTAACTCGTCAATATCCCTAACTCGTCACTTTACCTGATTCGTCAATAAACAGTCAAACTCATAAAAGCGAATAAATGTATAAAAATATATAAGTACGCCCCCTGCAGTACAATTCCACCAAACTGCGATCCCCAACCCGCATGCCCAGCGTGGGTATTATGGGCATTACCCCCCAATGATGGCACAACCTTGCGCTATGGCGCTCATTAGGGGAGGGCTATGTCCAGCAGTGGACTAATATAGCCTGAAGATGATGAAGATGATATAAGTAGATAATAGAGCGATCATATATTTTTCTTAGTGTTGTTTGCGTCACGCCCGTATTCTCCTCATGGAAGTAAGCAAAGAAACCCACTAAGGTAGATAGAGGCCCACGTTTGCCCACCAGGCACATTCAATTCAAACATTTTATTGGAGATTTGATGACAACTATTTCACAAAAAAAAAATATACTTTGTTTCAGTTGTAAAAAGAGATGCACTGCATGCAGATTTCAGAACTAGACAAACAGCCATATATATTCCTAATAAGAATAGGACACGGCGGTCGATTCCTTTGGACAAACGTATCACAAGTTTGTTATCTACTTTTATGATTAATGACATTTTTGAGCAACATGGGCGCACTGAAGTCTGGGATTGCTTATCAAAATTACTTATCTCTTATTAATACACTAAGAAACAATAAACGCATCTATTAATATTATTTTCTCTGTCTTAATTATTTGGCTTTAAAAATAAATAAATTATTACTAAGGTTTTCTGGCATAAAATCCTGAAATCATCAGTCATCACATCAATCACCCTGCAATTGATTACCCTCATCAGAGCTTGACTGTGCAACATAAAACAACAACTGACGAATCAGGGAAAGTGATGAATTTGGTATATTGACGAGTTAAATATTTTCAAGATATCGACGAATCGGGAAAGTGACGAATTAACGATAGTGATGAGTTAGCGAAAGTGACAAGTAGTGCACCAACTCAAACATATAGTTATGCATAGACATATTACACAATTAAAGAATATATTTTTTAATTACTTTGTTATACTTTCAAATATTTCTTTAATCGAAAATAATTTTGCGAAAAATATTTACCATATTTTCAATGATGAAAATGAAAAATATTATCTAATAGCTGATAATCCAGGAAAAAACATTAGTTGAGAAGGCGGCAATCTAATCTCCACTTGTACTTTAGACTGGCAGAGTTTTATTCATACTTTCTTCTTTCTTTGTAAGATGTTTTGTTTGTTTTCATATAAGGGAAAGCATAGTGTTAAATTCTGCTTCTTACTTATTTAGTTCCCCGTCTCGGGAGACCAAAACGGGAAAAAGGGAGGTTACTTTAACCCAACAATGCACTATTAACTATCACCACCTACAGACGACAGGGCGACAGGGAAGTGATAATCCTACTTATACTATATACCTAATATTACAAGCGCGAAAGTTTGTAAGTATGGATCACAGAACAATTATAAGTAAGGATAGATGGATGTTTGCTACTCTTTCACGTAAAAACTACTGAATAGATTTTAATAAAACTTTACAATAATATAGCTTATACATCGGAATAACACATACGCTACGATTTATAATGATATTGTGTGAATGGTCCAAAATATGACGATTTGTCAGTAAGTAGAAAAAAATCTACCATCTGCGAGCTGCGAGATATTTTGGCGTGCGCTGCCAAAACTGTGCTGCCAAAACCTTTCCTGCGACACGCTAATATAAGCTACTCGAAATTCTCCGCAGACGAAGTCGCGGGCACCAGCCAGTAATAATATATAATAACTTCCACACAACACAATCACTGTCCGAGGTCCCAAATTAGGTTACCTAGGTACCCTCTGTTATGGTCCCCAGACAAGTCCACGTTACAGTCCACGTCACAGTTAACATGGAAATACATCCAGACTACGGCCATTGGTACAAACGTACGGCGGCCACTAATTGGAATCGAATCCGCGACCTCCGGCATGGTAGGTAATCAGAGTAGCCCAACGAGACAGTGAAAAAAACCACCATCTTAGTTGCTTAATTTTTTTGTTACCGAGTCACTAAGGCTACTAAGGCTGTGAAAACGCGGCCGTAACTTTAATTGACTTTGCACTAACCATACTTAATTATTTATAATAAGCAAACTGTATTAACCTACCTACCATAGTTTCTGAAGACATCGTATTTTCCACCTATAATTAGAAGCTCCGGATAGTTCTGGGTCTTTGAAAATCCTTCTTGATAAGCTTTAATGCAGGTTTCTAATGTGTACCATATGCTTTTTAATTTACTTAGGTCCACCATAATGCAGAATAAATACTTTCCTCGCATGGGCACTGACCATATAACGTTTTTGAGCAGTTCTAAATTGCCTCCATATTCCCATACATGGCACACATTTTTGTCTATTGCCTGCTTTTGTATTGTTTTTCTTCCAAATGAATATTCGAGTACCAAGGTTTCTCGCGGCGCTTCGTTCTTGTCCAAAAAATTTTGCAGCAATATCGTTTTACCCTAAAATCAAATGCTCTATAAAATAAAGTATAGATTAGGTACAGCTGTCTTCGCCTACACCATTTCAGTACTATATTTAGAGATTATTGCAAGATCATCGGTAACGTCAAACCGGAGGGGGTTTGACGTTACCGATGATCTTGCTTAGGAACTGACATGGAAATTTTGTTACAGACTAGAAACAGAACAAAGTTCTGGAAACTCTCTAGGTAACCTACCCTACTGGCATAACATGCTCAAATGATTGGGCGGAAGGCAGGGACTGTACATCAACCTTTACACTCGTGCTCTCTTCTCAGGGTACCTACGTTACGGGCGACGTAGAAACAAAAATGCAAAGGTTGAACTGATGTAGACTTTCTCCCCCAACTTTACCCACCAACCCTTTCTTTTACAATGCGTTTTGAAATATACCTACTCTAAGTGAAATAAATTCCTGCGATGCAGAAAGAGACCCGTGCCCCAGCAGTGGGGACATACAAGGGTCGATAATGAAGTGAAATAAATAATCTTTCTGAACATACCGACGACTTATTTCCAGCAACAAATATTGTACATGAATTATTATCATTAATAGTGTTGTTTGAGATTGTTTCATGAATTATTTTAGTTGCCAGATCTGGTATGGACAACATGATTAGGTCAGACTTTCAAATCTATGGATTACGTACGCTAAGTTTACAGCACAATGAATTCAATCAATTCAGTTTTATGAACCCAATACATTAAGTGTTAAAAGAACCTTCGTCTGTTTAAAAACTAGATAAATCACAATTTAAAACTCTTACACACTGTAAAAGTATCGATTCAGAAAACACAAATTGGAATTGGAAACTTTGGTCTGAGCTGAGGTCTGTAGTTTGTTGCGTTGCAACCGCGTTGCTTAGTAACAAAATTCAAAATGATAAACCCCGACAGCCCAAGAGATACTGCCAAGAACTTTATGTTCTGTGGTGCCAAGCTACTGCAGCTGGATTTGTGGCTGGATCCGGTACACGATACCAAAGCCGGATACTAAAAAATTGGCTTATGATGACAGACCTCGGAACAATAACTAATTGTTCCGAGTGACAGATGTTTTAAAGTCGGAAACACATTGTTAAAACGTGACCCGCCCGAGTCGCCCGACGCAACGTGTCGAAACCTCAGAATAATAACTAAAGCATAGAAGGAGCGTTAAATAAAATAAACACCTGACACATGTCAGTCTCGTTAGTTTGAATTTGAAACGTCGCCAACCACGTGTTAGACAGAAAAAAATATAGTAGTGTGTCGTTTTATTATTTCGAACGTACCACCCTCAATTGTCAGTTGGTTACCTTTGGTTACCATTATGCCACCGAACTAGAGAGATCTAGAAAATCCACAGCTTGTAGTGGGCTGCCAAGCATCTTCGATTTGGGAGTGTGTTAGACAAGAGGTGTTGGAGTGCGTCGTCTCCGAAAAGCTTGTGTTTTTTGGGTTCTTCTTCGTCTTCAGCTATATTATGTAGTCCACTGCTGGACATCGCCTTCCCCCGATAAGCGCCATAGCGTCCTGTCTTCAGCTTGCCGCATCCAGCATCTGCAGGGAGTTTTTCGCAGATCGTCATCCCACCTGGTCGGAGGGCGTCCAACACTACGCGTTTTTTTCGTTGTTTTTTGGGTTGTTTTAAGACAATTTGAAGTGCATTTCAGTGGATATTCATAGTATGGAGTATACGTAATACATCGGAATGGCGTGTGTGATATTGGGATGTAAAACCCCTTCGGGAGAAGAGAAGACAAAACCACCTTGATCAGCTTCCATCCGTAAGACTCAATTTTGTGTACTTTGTAGTGGTTTTTTCGCTTGCATTTTAACTATGAGCCACTGGAATTGCAACATAGCTTCATTTGAGAATAGTGTTTCAAAGTTAATAAATCATGAGTATAATCAATTTAATCGCAGTAACAAGTTTGTTGTTTATTTTAGGGCGATAGGGATGGGCGTTTCCCACTACCTTAGTGGAAAAGTTATCGATACTTAGTAAAGAAGTTTTTTATTTCTTGTGTTTATTTCATTTTAGGTTAATTAACTTTTGAAAGTTCGATTCAGTAACGTTCTATGAAGTTGCCGATTTGATTGTTGATGATTATTGATTAATATTTTTCCTGTTTGAATATACTCATTGCATTGATATTTTTATACATTCAGCATGATAAATAAAAAAAAACTACCAAAAGGGGTTTTGATATTATTTTTATTTATAATAATTCCACCTACTTTCATAAAATTTTGAACTTATAATAAGATAGGTTCATATATCTTATAGAAAATGAACTTTAATAGTTTTCGCTACATTATCTACTTGTAGTAATATAATAATATTGTAGCGAACTAATCGCATCACTATTGTGAAAAAAGGTGTCCAGTACTGGATTTTATATCTATGGTTTGCTGTCAAATTAATAAAGAACTTCAAGGGTGTCGATCTGACATAAATAAAATTAACGTTTGGACTGATTATCTATAGCGGTTCTTAATTAATAATTATTTATTTCAGGTTACCCGAAGATAGCATAATGCAACAAATTTGGATAGACGGCATGGCTTCACGGTCAAATTGGTATTGAACAAAATCACGTACGTTTGCAGCAGACATTTTGAAGAAGACTGTTTCATATACGAGATTAGGTTAGGACATTATTTTTTAATAAAGACTGTCATTTAAAGAGCAATAATTTCATATAAATTAATTTGTATAAGTTCCGATTTAAAAGTACGTTTTTAAATAGCCAGAATTTCAATGTTTATATTTCCATACCCCCTCGTACTAGTACTGAACAAGACTATCCCTGGATTAGAAGGAAAAACATTAGATGTTTTTTTTTTAATTTTTCCCATTGTTTTATTTCACGTGTTCTTGTTTTTTGTAATTCCCTGTGTATTTAAAGGCACTGCTCTAGTTTCTGATACACAGGTTACCCTTCTTCAGGAACCAGGAATTTTAAACAACGTGAGTGTGACGCTGGTTTTGCAAGAAATTATTTAATTCATTTAATTTCCCTATAAACATCTTCTACATTAACATTAGATAATACAGATTTTTATAAATGTTCATAACTTTTGTCAGACATGAAACTTCTTTGAGCTTTCTTTTTCTTTGAGCTGCGCTCTAAAACTTTGAATGCATAAAGCTCGCAATGTAGGTACAGTCTATTCATTCTTACTTGTCCAATTTAGTAAACAAGATTCTAACCTTAAAATTGAGATTAGATGCTTATACTAGACATTTTCTCGCAAATTCATGAACTACCATGAATTATGTTTATAAAATTGGCAGCGTATTATCTAAAAGAGTTTGGACTAAAAAGTTACAGTTTACGGGTAGAATCTCGTTTACTAAATTGGGCAACTAAGAATAAATAGACTGTATAGTTAGATAGATAAAAGTTTCTTTATTGGATGCAAATTGATTTTGTAGTAATAGTTTTCTGTATTTTTTTTTGTAACCTTTTTTTTTGTCACGCTGTACATACATACAAATTCACATTACATACCAGATTTTGCAATTACTAGTTACAACCTTAGTAAATCTAATAATAGGGATTAAAGTATGAAATTGCCGTTTTATTGCAATAGGTTCTTTATTGACATAGAATCTTCATGGTTTGAGGTTTTCGAATGAAACTTTTTTCAAATGGTTTCTATGATGTTCTTTTTTTAAAAAATGTGAAACATTTAAATATCGACTTTCAATTGTTTTTGTTATTCAATTTAGACAAGAAAGATGGATGCTGCGAAAGTTTGAGTGATTTGCGATGATACTGTTGTGGCATTTGACCTGGGGTCAGCAATTGCATTTTTCTTTTCCGGTTATCATAAAGAATCCACTTTTCATCACACGTTACGATTCGATCCAATATTCCTTCATTTCTGTACCGGTTCAACAAGGCAACACAAGTTTCAACACGCGTCACGCGTCGCGTTCTTTCTGCAGATCAGTCAAATCATGTGAGGCACCCATTTCTCGTATTTTTTTATTTTATTGATTTGACGTAAGTGAGTCAATATTGTGGGTAAGGTAACGTTAAACCATGCCGCTAATTCCTGGGTAGTTTGACTAGGATCGGCTTCCACTATCTCTCTTAATTCATCGTTATTCACCTGTGTGGGCGGTCTTCCTCGTGGCTCATTCTTTAAGTCGAAATTTCCATCACGAAAGCGTTTACACCAAAATCGCACGGTGCGTTCATTAGTAGACCCCTCTCCAAACGCAGCATTGATATTGCGGGCTGTTTCTGCCGCGTTAGTTCCGCGTCGGAACTCTTATTCAAAAATCACTTGAATTTTCGCAGTATCCATCTTTCTTGTCTAAATTGAATAACAAAAACAATTGAAAGTCGATATTCAAATGTTTCATATTTTTTAAAAAAAGAACATCATAGTAACCATTTGAAAAAAGTTTCATTCGAAAACCTCAAACCATGAAGATTCTATGTCAATTCAAAGAACCTATTGCAATAAAACGGCAATTTCATACTTTAACCCCTAATATAATATAAAAATCTCACTATGCATGTTATCGAACTCTTCGTAAATGGGTTCACCGATTTTGATGACATTTGTGTATTTGCAACATACCTTAGTGAGAACAAGAGTTTGGAGAGCTGAGAATATATCGTAGGTTAAATAAATATGGCACACCAAGGTTTGCAGCGCCAGCTAATACTATACTAGACTGCTATATTTACAGAATGTTTAGTTAAGGAATAAATGGTATCGACGTTTTCGTATTGTTTGTCCCATCCTTATGGATTTCTACTTTTGTCTATGACCCCCAATATAACTACGACTTTCTATAGGCAACCTAGTACGATTGTGAAATTTTGTTTGGCGGAGTACACTATAGCTGTCTCTTTCTGGCACAAAGAATCATCGCAAAAGTAACAAGAACAGCTATTCACTACTCACTTTTTATTTTACGGCTCCTTCTATGCTTTAGTCCTTGTTCTGACTGAGGTCAAACTTACTCCACTCAACTGTTCTGTGGACTCAACTCAGCTGTCAGTGGCTGTCAAGACATACAGATCCACCAATTCATCTGTGAAGTGGCAGAATCCGGAACTACGGTCGCCATCTTGAAATTGTCTTTAAATTGTAGTGGTTAAACAACGTACTTAAACGTAGTGGTTATATACTCTTTGTTGTGATCAATCCAGGGATGTTATACGTGTCATAATTATGGTACATGTACCATAATTCAGTTGTTCGTACCATGTACCATGATACATCCATTATGGTACGCGAAAGTACCATAATTTTGCCATTTTTTTTTTGATCACAAGCACTTTTGCATCACATATTTTCATCTTTCGCTTTTGCTGTTGACGAGTTTTTTTATATACCGATATCTAGCAACACTAAAAAATCATTCATCCATTTCGTTCAGTAAGTTGATAAGAACGTTCATATCTGTGATAGTTTTTGTAGTCTGTGGATTGTAAGTGAACTTTACATAAGGTGAATCTTCATAAAGTTGAACTCATAGTCTGTAAAATATAGCTTGAGCTCCGCGACAGCTGTCATCGAAATTGAGTCCATGAAGTTTTGAATTATTTCATAGAATATTTGTACTGCGAAAACTCCGTACTTACTGCACAGTTAGTGATGTCTAACCATTGCAGTATGCAAGTTTCAAACTTGCGATGATTTGGTGATGGATGATCCAAACTGTAGGTTTACTATTGGAATTGAACTTTATTTGTTTTAAAACGATTATCAAATTTCATTAGAATTAAAATAATGAATATTGTTTTAATTAATACCTATCTAACAAAATACTGGTGTTTGCTCCGAACCTCCATGCTTCTGGGTTCTGGTCAGCTGCGTGCTCTATGGACCAGTTTTGTTTTTTATTGAGTGACGTTCTTGTTTATCCTGACGTACAAATGTTTGTTGGTATTCGATGAATTTTTCAAATTATTTTCTATTAAAGTATTTCATGCTTTAAATATGTAGTTGCTATGGTGAAGTTGATTAGTTGAGTTAAAGTTGTTCCGTTTAGTTTGCATGATGCCAAAAATATCAAAGAAAACAGTTTGAACAGTGAATTCCGTAAGTTTGTAATTCGTTTGCGCGAATATTTCAGCCGCGAAAACCAAAACCGTGGTCCGCTTCTGCCATTAGAGCGAGTGTGTGACAGAGTTGCGGATGCTCTTGGTATTGGACGATCTACGGTGGTCCGTATTAGCAAAGAAAAGTACGGAGAGAAAGAGAATAAAAACTTCTTCCGTCACAGAGGTTGATAGTTTTCAGGCCGCCGCAATCTACAACCACATATTACTCAAGAGGACAATTACCAGTATTAAGAAAATTGGGAGCGTCACTTAAAGAGGCAAATTACCATCATTGGCTAAAATTCTAAGAAATATTGGGTTTTCATATAAAAAGAGCGTAAAGTTGTAATCAGATACTGATTTAGGGATATTACGATACACCTCTACTTGAATAAAACTTTGTAAAATAATATTTCTAGTTACACTATTTTTATTTTTAATACACTAACCCGTGCTAAGGAACAAATTAAAAAACCTTTTTAGAGGCTAAAAATTTCACCCATGCCGGGATTCGAACCCGCAACCTCTGGCTATCCGTACCAGCGCTCTACCAATTGAGCCAATGGGCGACTCACGGCATCAGTGAAATTTCGAACCTCTTTACAATATTCTCTGTATTACGTACAAGCAGCGACATCTGACTTAAGCAAATTGCATTACTTACAGCCCCGACTACCTACTTTGCAGTTAGGTTTAACATCGGAACGATATCACTGTACCCACATGATTACACTATTTTTATTTTTTTTAAATTTCACCCGGCATGGGTGAAATTTTTAGCCTCTAAATAGGTTTTTAAATTTGTTCCTTAGCACGGGTTAGTGCATTAAAAATAAAAATAGTGTAATCATGTGGGTACAGTGATATCGTTCCGATGTTAAACCTAACTGCAAAGTAGGTAGTCGGGGCTGTAAGTAATGCAATTTGCTTAAGTCAGATGTCGCTGCTTGTACGTAATACAGATAATATTGTAAAGAGGTTCGAAATTTCACTGCTGCCGTGAGTCGCCCATTGGCTCAATTGGTAGAGCACTGGTACGGATAGCCAGAGGTTGCGGGTTCGAATCCCGGCATGGGTGAAATTTTTAGCCTCTAAATAGGTTTTTAAATATTTCTAGTGTTTGATTTCATGTTTCCAAGTTCTCGAAAGTTCCATACATGTTATCACATACGCTCTAAGTGACATTTGATGTCGTCACTGTCCCATTCCTAGCCCTATCAGTGTGATAGCTGTCGTGGAGCTCAAGCTATATTTTACAGAATAAAGAAGTAGCGATTAGCACAGACTAAAAAGAAAAAAGCGAGTAGTGTTTGTTTTAAGAATTTATGAGAATCGAAGAAATTTTAATACTTTAATTAATGGTACCTACCTAATTTATTTAATTCGTAAGAGTTTTCCTACCCGTACCTTATTATTTTCAAAAATACCATAATTTTGAGCGTCTGGTGCCATAATTAAAAAGTTGGCATCTAACATCCCTGGATCAATCAATACTCCTTGTTTGTGTCAAGAGGCGAGGTTTAACTTTATTATTTAGCCTGTGCTGGGTTGCTGGGAATCCTGGGAATGAGATACTTAATTCATATTGATTGAATTGATTCAAGTCTGTGATTTGAACTAATTACCTATTTGTGATTATTTCTATTTGTCGCTAAAAAAATTTAACCTAGTCCGCTCACAAAAATAAAGATTTAAACTGTACTGCTTCGAATAGAGTAGATCTTTCATCCCATTCTACGAAATATTAATATGAGAAATTACTTATACTTAATTTTTATCAAAAATCTTTAGCGATGGAAAGTAGAGATACCTGTGATTTGGTCACTTCTACGAATTTATCAATTAAACAAGCAACATCCAACATACCGGTCCCTAATTGGGATTCTATACACGTAAGTATAGTTCCGTAGTTTGTTTATAAAATCGAACCAGTGAGTGAGTAAAGTAGGTACATAGATAGAATTAAAATTTTTTTTTATTGAATTTCCAGTTGAATACCAGTGGACATCAAAATATGACGATACTGAGGCCGAACAGTGAAAATATATCCGGTCAATCATCACAAGCCAATGATAAAACATTCCAGACACCCCTTCAGAGGCCTGAGAGAGCTCGATATGACTCATCAACCTTTTTCTCTCCACAAGTTCCTCAGAGCTCCCATCTGACTGGTGATATAGCTCTAACACCAACACACAGCGCCTTCACTCCACAACTGAGTAATCCTCACAGCTCAATGGTTCCATTAACACCTATAGCGAGTGGTCCACACCAAGCAAAGAACAGTATAAAAGTGCGGTTAGTATTTACATAAAAATGGAGAATGCTGTCTTAAGCTCAGTTCTCATTAAGACAAAGCCAGTATCACAATCCTTCCAGTAGACTTTCAATTGCATAATGCACTTACACTGTGTGACCCAGCCATTACTTAAATAGACTGATGAATGGTTTAATTACACAAATACATATTTTTTGTTTCAGGAACTGTGTCTCCACAGTAAGCTTGGGTAGTGAATTGAAACTATTGGATATTTATTGCAGAACACGGTTTTCTGAGTACAATCCTGCGCGTTTTCATGGAGTTGTAATGAAAATACTTGAACCCCGTGCCACAGCTCTAGTATTTAGGTGAGAATTGAGATAGCACATCTCATAATATCGTTTGAATCACTTCGACAACTTTTAAATAAATGTATTTTTTTTTTATAAATTTCAGATCCGGTAAGATTGTATGTACTGGTGCAAGAAATGAACATGATTCATACCTGGCAGCAAGGAAATTCGCGAGGATAATTCAAAAACTTGGATTCCCTGTAAGTACTCAAATAAAATTTTCAAAAACCTCAAATACATCCAAAAATGTGGGGAATTTGTTGAAAAGGTGTAAGAGGGTTGTATATCTATATGAACTGTGAAGAAAACATATTATGAGATTGCAGGGTTCGAAAATATCCAATATTTATTATAAATTTCAGATATACAGGGCGTCCCAAAGTTATGGGCCATGAAGGGAAAGTACCTTAAATATCGTAGATAGGGTATTTTGCTGAAAGAAGACATTATGTTATTTTTAAATGTTAGTAATTCTGCATTCAAAGATTTTCTAAAAATTACTTGCCTTGTCTGGGAATCGAACAGACTTAAATAAAAAAAAAAACCACCCCTACTTTTATGATGCCAATCGAAATAATGGCCAAAAAATTATAACTCTTCTTAAGTAAAATAGTATTTTAAAAGAAAGGAACAGCGTGAAATTAATCATTTTAATCAAATTAAAAACATACATGAAACTGCCGTAGTCCTACGTCCTTTTCTAATAAAAAAAAATAGTAAACGAGTGCGGGTGCGGCCATAGAGTAACTTATAGGTGCGGCCACGGCCCGGGCGATCGAATTGAGATGAGTGAGTGGTGAATGGGACGGAATCGAGCTCGCTTTTTGCATATTGCTACTGTATTTCTACTTCCCAAATTATGGCAGTGAGGTAGACTTAAAACATACTCCCTAATAGCGAGTTGTACTGCTGAATAGGAGCGTCTCACCGGTGATTAAGTTCTAGCGGCATTGGCGTAAAATTTTTACTGTGTTTATTCTATTATTCTTTACAAAGAAAGTAATGAATTGACCAAATGCAGAAACAATTTTACTCCATGGAAGTAGAGTTGAGTAGTGGTCATTAAGTCAATCATTTTTTTAACCAACTTAAAACCTGTTATTGGCTTTAAATCTAATTCATTTTATTCTTTGTAAAAATGCCTCGTGTATAAGCTGTTGGTTTTCCAATAAACAATAAAAACAAAACAAAAAAACAGGATGTTCCCAGTTTGACATTTATGTGATAATGCACATAAATGCATGTATGTATGTCTATCCGATCGATTGACCGAACCGAAATAATGCGATATTCAAAAAAGATTTTGGTAATCACAGATATAGGAAAAAGGATATGTTTGTATTTATACGATAAAATAATAATATGGCTTTCATACAAAATGGATCTATATCAAAATTTTGATACAGAACCGATATACAGGGCGTCCCAAAGTTATGGGCCATGAAGGGAAAGTACCTTAAAAATCGTAGATAGCGTATTTTGCTGAAAGAAGACTTTATGTTATTTTTTAAAGTTAGTAATTCTGCATTCAAAGATTTTCTAAAAATTACTTGCCTTGTCTGGGAATCGAACCGACTTAAATGTAAAAAAAAAAAACACCCCTCCTTTTATGATGCCAATCGAAATAATGACCAAAAACTAATAACTCTTCTTAAGTAACATAGTATTTTAAAAGAAAGGAACAGCGTGAAATTAATAATTTTATCAAATTAAAAACATACATGAAACTGCCGTAGTCAATTAAGTGGGTATTTTTTACTACGGCAGTTTCATGTATGTTTTTAATTTGATTAAAATGATTAATTTCACGCTATTCCTTTCTTTTAAAATACTATGTTATTTAAGAAGAGTTATTATTTTTTGGCCATTCTTTCGAGTGGCATCATAAAAGGAGGGGTGTTTTTTTTTTACATTTAAGTCGGTTCGATTCCCAGACAAGGCAAGAAATTTTTAGAAAATCTTTGAATGCAGAGTTACTAACTTTAAAAAAAAACATAAAGCCTTCTTTCAGCAAAATACGCTATCTACGATATTTAAGGTACTTCCTCTTCATGGCCCATAACTTTGGACGCCCTTTATACAAAAGTGGACCTAAAATCAAACCTGAAAACTACAGGCCAATTTCACTTCTCACAATCTTCTCTAAAGTGCTCGAGAGGATTATGAACAAACGGTTAGTCCACTATCTGAATAAGAATAACCTCATCTCAAAAGATCGACGGAGGACGCAATAGGCTTACTTGTGGAAGAGATATCAGCTGATCTTGATAGGGGGCAGAGATGCGTTGGGGTGTTCCTTGACCTTGCCAAAGCTTTTGATATCATTTCTGTGGCAATCTTATTGAAAAAACTCGAACTCCACGGTATTAGAGGAGTACCGCTGGAATGGTTCGAAAGCTACCTCACTGAAAGGCGACAATGTGTGAGAGTCGGGGAGCTTCTCAGCGCACAGCTTCCAGTTCGGTACGGTGTCCCACAGAGCAGTGTGCTAGGACCGACCCTTTTTGTCCTGTATGTGAATGATATTCATGAAGCTGTGGCCGACTCTGGACTTATCTGCTATGCCGACGATACAGTGGCTGTTTTCCGAGGGAGCACATGGGCACAAGCATTTGAGAGGGCAGAAAGGGGAATGTCTACTCGAAAAACCTGGTTAGATAAAAACATCTTAACGCTTAATCTAAAAAAGACAAAGTACCTATGCTTTCACAAGACCGGTCATTCTGCACCAAAGGAACCACTGGTGCTCAGAATCCATTCCTCATGTGATCGCTCTAAATGCACATGCGAGTCTATATCACGCTGTGATACAATAAGATAGCCCGGTATCGAGGTTGACGAGCAACTTACCTTTAAAAATCATGTCGCTCGCTTGGCAAGTCGCGTCAAAAAAATAACCCATATAATGAGACTTTTGCACGACTCGGCTGACAGGAGTACTCTGCACTTGGTGTATACGGCACTATGCGAGTCAATCTTGGGGTATTGCATCACGATCTGGGGAAGCGCAGGGATGATGTTGAATGAATGTGAATGCGATGATGCTCGTAGAGCGAGCTCAACGGACTGTATTAAAGATGATGCTAGGGAAACCACGTCTTTACCGGACGGAAAGTCTTTATACAGAGGCTGGTGTCTTTACGGTACGACAGCTGTTTATCTACAAAAGCACAATAGTAAAGCATCAAGAGACCCTAAATTCACTTGAATACCAAAGCCGTAATGACAGACGTGTATTCAGAGTCAAGATCCCACCTGTAAACACCGCCTTCGCACAACGCATGCCCCGTTTCATGCATCCTTTTCTGTACAATCGGGTCAATAAAACCTGCAAAATTGAAAATTGCACCGTACGAGAAGCCAAAATCATTGTTCGTAAATGGCTGTTAACACTTTCATATGCGGAAACCGAAGCTTTCCTAAAAATACACTCGTAATGCCAGGGTTACGCATACACACGTATACGTACACACAACACACACACACATACGTACACACAACACGCACACACATACGTACACACAACACACACACCTTCATTTATTTTATTTTATTTATGTAACAAAACTTAAAATGTCTATTTTGCCTTTTTAATAAAAAACTTTCATTTGTAAATTAGTCTACGATGCAGCGACCTTTGTCAATCGATAATACGTACACTGTACACAATCGTAACCTAGGCCGCCACGATTCAGGCTCGACCTTGTGTGGTGGTCACTAGAAAACTCTTAGTTATAAGGTACTAATTCATAAGTTTCTATAGAATTTGTATCGTGTTTTTGTGAATAAAAGATTATTATTATTAAATTAGGTACCCCATCAAAGTGAAGAAACTAGCGATCAAAATTTTTCCTGCGCTCCTCGATCGCTTCACTTTCGTAGGCGTTGGTTCATTTTGAAACAGCCAAACTGACGACTGACGCTTTGTTTCTGGATCATATTGATAAATCCAGTATTCGTCAGTCGTAAACGCGCCGTGACGAGCCAGCATCAAATTTTTGTAACATATCACGGCACCAATCCAAAATCTTGTGAACACTTCCTGAACCAATCTGTAGTGTATGCTGAATCTCTGCGTACGTAATTCGTCTGTTTTCTTGAATTATTTTTTTTACTGCCAGCACACTTTCTTCGGTGACAGCTGTCGTAGGACGACCACTCCTTTGTTGATCCCCCAAAGTAGGACGACCGCGTTTGAACTCGCTATACCAGCGGTAGATGGTTGATGGTTTTGAAGGTCCTTCATCCATAAAAG
The DNA here is from genome assembly GCA_934045075.1 of Yponomeuta sedellus. Classification (NCBI taxonomy): domain Eukaryota; kingdom Metazoa; phylum Arthropoda; class Insecta; order Lepidoptera; family Yponomeutidae; genus Yponomeuta; species Yponomeuta sedellus. The sequence goes on along the minus strand of OW203724.1, from coordinate 1,945,760 downwards.
CAATTCGAAGTCGATGAAATGACTTCGAATCGAATTCAGGTTTTAAGCCACATTTGAAATCGTAAAAAATCATAGCACGAAAATGTTCTATTTAGATGCAGATCCATTTTATGGTTATAATAATATACTCTTTGATCCATTTCTTAATGAGACAAGAAAATTTGAATTGGCTTTGGCTCTCAAAAAAATGCGGATGGAAATTTGAAAATCGAACAGTAGTATTAAATACTACTGTTCGATTTTTTTTTTTGATTGATTGATTAACAATTTATTTACAAAAGACACACACACGTATATAAAGTGAAGCCATAAGAATCTGGTTACAAGTCACAGCACGAAGAAATAATAAACAAACAAAACAGTAGCATTGGTACATGAAAAGCGAAACACACAGACAACTAGCCATACACAGTACGGCAATGTACCCGGGCAATGTACTGGACTAAGAGTGACCAACGTAGGTGTGGCAAACGTAAATGGGCTCCGACTCAGCATGTGCTGGAAGTTCGGAAAAAAAACTTCAGCGCTGATATTCTGCCGGTACCCGGTGTGCGCGGCATGCAGCGCCAAGAGAGCTGAGGTGCGGTTGGAAAAAACTTTTATCAGACCGGTTTAAATTGTGTAATGCTGATTTCAGTATCAGTAATTGTGTAATGAATCAGTATAAGGTTTTATGTCTATGTAATTATATTAGATTTTAAAAATAGATTGTATATATGCGTGAAAAATGTCCATATAGATTAATATTCGAAATAAATAAATAAATTCAACTTGTATTAACTTTGTGTAATCAAAGTCGCAGACATTAATTAATTTAATTTTTTTTTTACTTTTAAATAATCGACGTTTTTAAAACAATTACCACTGGCTAGTGTCTTATACATAAAAACTTTTTTTCGAAAAACTTTCTGAGTGCCCTGGTATATATTATATCTTCGAACCGTGTGAGATTATGAAAAAAATATCAGCTGTTGCATATTTTATTGCCACTAGTGGTACATATTTAAGAAGTTTCCCTATAGTAAAAGTATTAATGATTAGAACCCTCTATTTTCGGATGTACTAGAGATTGTTTCATATGAGATTATTTCACTATGTACAACAATATTGTTCACCCACCTTAGTGCATTTTCAGGTAAAGTTTCTTGATTTCAAGATACTGAATTTCACAGCAACAGCAGATTTAAGGTTCCCAGTAAGGCTTGAAGCACTGCAGCAAGCTCATGGCCAGTTCACGTCCTATGAGCCAGAATTATTTCCAGGACTGGTCTACAGGATGGTGCGACCAAGAATTGTATTACTTATATTTGTTAATGGCAAAATTGTCTTCACAGGTTTGTTTAAACTTTTAGGAAGTTTAATATTATATTTTCTAAGGTTAACACGAGCTGTAGACATAATTAAAACTGTTTTTATACGGATATACGGATATATTTTATACGTTGGAAAATTGTAAAAATGTAATAAACGAGCATAAATCCGTATAAAAACAGTTTTAATTAAGTTTAATATTGTTTAATTTTTGGATATTCATTTTATATTTTTTTTCATTACAGGTGGAAAGTGCAGGAATGAAATTAATGAAGCACTAGATATAATTTATCCTATTCTGCGAAGTTACAGAAAAAATTAATTATCATAACTTAATAATGAGTGAATAATGCATAATGTTTATTTTATTTAGTAACTAAATAAATTATCATTTATTTTATTTCACTTTTTTATTCTTAGTATCTGACCCTTGTGTTGATGCAACGGTGTAAGAAAAGAAACCATGATTAGTCATAAATTCAAGGCAAGAAGCGCTTTTTCGATTTAGCGCTATTGATCCGCTATGGAACCCCACAAGCACTATAATAAACTAGCTTTTGCCCGCGACTCCGTCCGCGTGGACTTGAGTAGCTACAAAATCTTGCAACCCCGTTCACTCCCTTATGGGTTAAATGGTTAAATTAAAAAAAAACTGCGAAACACGTGTTCAATCAAGGGGTAGCAGTAACTTCGCAGAAACCTTCGACAGTAATGTTGTCCTGCTTTCGCTAACCAACCTTCCATAAGAAAAAAAGAGATGGCACTACGTTTATCAATGCACCGATTTCAAGGTGCGTACAGGCCCTACTGTCAAACGCTACCGACTAGGGATAGGCCTAACTCTCCATCGATATCGATAGAAACGTTGAAAAATTAAGACACCTTGGACTAAATCATGTAAATAATTATAATAAATTGCTTTGTATATAAGTTTTAAATCATGTTTAATCAAAATAAGTAACAATAATTTAAAAAGCAACACTTTTTTATACAAAATAGTGAATTTACAATTATATACGTCAACGTCAGCATAATACTTCGTCTCAGATTTCTTCCTGAATAAAATCCGTAACGACATCCAAATTTACGTTACGTTTCTTCTTCCAATTTTTAAATACAGATCGAGTTAGGTCCTTGTGTTAAAAAGTTGTTTATCTTGCAATGAAATTTGAAAAGGAAAATACTATTGCTAATATTGACTAGGTAAATCCATCTTCGACCGCAATCTGTCGCTAAAAGTCGTATTTAATTATCACAATATTATATTATTATTGCAAGTAATAATTCAGTAATTCGATGGATGCAGTAATTTGATGTGTCAAGTGATGAATTCTGATATTTGAATACGTTTCATTGACAGATTTTAGACAACAGGTATAGGGTTTGATGACCACATCAACTAAGGAATTTTCGAACGCAAGACTATAAGGATCATCAACTACGTCAGGCTGCAGTAAATTTGATCAAGAAAGAAGAATATGACCGTGGCATTGGCAGATAACAGACATTTTGCTCACTTCCCATGTTCAGTACTGACCTGAAAACAAACAGAAACTTTTGATAAAGGCGTACCTACAAAAGAGAGCTGCTTAAATAATAACATATTCCACTTTTAAACACTTTCGTTTTAGATCTCTTTATAAAAGCTATTTGGGTTACAAGCTACGTCTATTATTGACTGATCCTGATAATTAATTATATACTTTGAAGTAAGGTACAATTTGCATCTATATAGTCAGATATTTTTTGCAATAAGGTGATCACCACATAATTGATTAATTGTGAAACTAACAGCTTTGACGTCCATTCATTTAACATTTTGTTTTTATCTTTCAACTTTTCTTTATCTATGATTTACGCTGTTGGAGAGATGGTTTTTTGTGGGTAAGTCTATGGTAGTTTGTATTGTCCTTGGGTGAGATTTAAATTCAGGACAAACATAAAACAGCTGATGGGGTTTGGAAAACAAATTGTGTACACGTAGAAGTCTTAATATAAGCAACATCGTGATGTGGGATGTTCGGGCTTGTTTTTTTTTTATATTATCAATTCTCATATCACACTGTTTACTTATTACGATTTAGAAATTTTTAAATAAAGATAAACTGTTAAATGAATTAAATGGATGAAGGCACCACTCGGATGCTGTGGTGCCTGGGACACTGTTTGGATGTAGTATACTTAACTAAAGAAGTATGGCAAAGGAAAAAAAATATTGTAAGTTTTCATAGTTATTCTCGTTATGCTCGAATACAAAATAAACTCCTGGGAGCATCCTGTTTTGTAAAAACATGTGATAAGTGTATATGAAAAGGTAGAGGTACATATTCTGCAACAAATGTTTAACTTTCTCACCATTACTTCCATTTTTACTGGTCTAAGGTGGGCACCACATCTTCCTTCAGGCGTGTTCGCAATAAGTTTCTTCGTCCCAATCACTCGTGTCTAAAGTGCCTTGAGCGCAGTTTACAGTCGTTTTTGTCCTGTTTCTTATTTCTGCGTTTTGCGTGCTTTTGCTTCCATTTATCAATTTGGGAAAACTTGAACAAGAAGAAACAATGGATTATGTATTAAGAAGGCGTGATGAACAAGTATCGACTATACTACTACTGAGGCGAATTTTCATCGACCATGCTTTTGCCATCCCATCACTAGGACAACCTACAAATGGATTGGTTTATTTTCTTAATTTTAGAGCGTAGAAGGGTTCGAGAAGCAACAATTACGGTAATTTTGGTTGATGAGTCATTAGGAAGTTTATTTACAAAGTGATATTTTATCCGTTGGTCCTTTTATGCGAGAAAACATAGGTTTTAGGTACTCACATTTGGAAGTTCATATTATAATCTCCGTTTTCTTTGTTTCTTATGTGACCTGCAGCCACCACGCACTTTTCACCTCGTTGTGCATTTATTGTACAATATCCCAGGGTAAGTTGTGTGCACCAAAATATTTTAGTTATTTCAATTTTCTAAAATAATCCGACGACGTCTTCACAGATTTTGCACTTGCGATAACCCGACTAAATTTGAAAACATTCAGAGTGCTGCCACTATTGTAAGTTACATTACCATCTTAATTTGGACTCTTACTCAGGGCATTAAGGCATCGTTTTGACAATTAGGCCTGTACGCTGTCACGTGACCATCGTTTCTTCTATTGGTTTAATTGTTCTGTGTGTTCAATCAATAGTGTTGAAGAGTACCTATCAGTGTTGCCAATTTTGCATATTTTATGCTAAATTTGGCATATTTTCTTTATGTTTTAGCATATTTATTTGGGTTTCAGCATATAGCATAATTTCTTAGCATTTTTTATCCTACGCAATAACGTGACCGATAACATGTTTCTGAGCGTAACTCTACGGCCCATCACTAATATTTTCATTCGGCGACACTTTATATTTTTCTAAGTGGGATTCCCTAGTGCCGCGTCATAGACAATCAAAGCAGTTTATTTTGTTTTTATTGTCTATGTTATGGAAAGTACGTGGTGTACTAATTCGTTTTGTCGTATATTCGTTCGTTACCGACTCACTTACGTCTGATATTACATCAGCTGCAATGTTGATGTTACTGATGATGACGAGGATATTGATATTTTGTTTGACTGATATCCTATTTAAAAACCTATTTAGAGGCTAAAAATTTCACCCATGCCGGGATTCGAACCCGCAACCTCTAGCTATCCGTGCCAGAGGTTGCGGGTTCGAATCCCGGCATGGGTGAAAATTTTAGCCTCTAAATAGGTTTTTAAATTTGTCCTTAGCACGGGTAAGTGCATTAAAAATAAAAATAGTTTAATGATATCCTATTATTCCGCATAAGATTAGGTAAGAATTAGATTATGAAACATTTAAATGAATGAACATTTTAATTCATACGTTGGCATTTTAATAGAAAGTTGGCATATTTTCGACATCGATCTAGCATATTTTGTAGATACTGAGTTGGCAACACTGGTATCTATTTATTTTAGGTTTCAAGAAAATTAGACATACTTCGCATACAAATTTTGGCAAAGTAATTTGCATTACTTGCAAGTGATGTGATGAGTATGACACTTGAAGAGGGTACTCGGGGCTGCAGCCCCGAGTACCTACTTTGCAGTTAGGTTTTACATCAGCCAGATGTCGCTGCCTGTACGTCATACAGATAATATTGTAAAGAGGTTCGAAATTTCACTGATGCCGGTGAGTCGCCCATTGGCTCAGTTGGTAAGAGCGCTGGCACGGATAGCCAGAGGTGGCGGGTTCGAATCCCGGCATGGGTGGAATTTTTAGCCTCTAAATAGGTTTTTAAAATTGTCCTTAGCACGGGTTAGTGCATTAAAAAGAATATATAATTAAAACTTATTTAAGTTTTTGGTGAATATTTTCCTTAAGAGCCCACAAGGACTACCAAAATCACTGCCACCTGCCTTGACAACGTAGGTAGGTATACTGTGACTGAATTTTCGCATTGTACGATCATCATCATCAGGCTATATTAGTCCACTGCTGGACATAGCGCCGCCGTCTTCAGCTTGCCGCATCCAGCATCCAGCACCTGCAGTTTTTCGCAGATTGTCATCCCACCAGGCCCTAGAGTCTAATCCCTACTTACATAGTTGTTCAATAGAGTTAAGTAAGCACGACAATGGTTGACATTTACCTCAATTTGGTAGTCTACAAAGCAATAGCAGTACAATGTCATTCCAGAGGTATAACCCGCGCAATTTAAAGAGGCATCTCTCGCGATGACGATCGAATCGCTCGGAAAAATGCCAGTAGCGGTAGTCACGGGACGGTCACCCATCCTGCACCTGTCCGCGCCAGTTGTTGCTTGACTCAAGTGAATGATTCCAATCACTCGTTCAGACTAGACGACGAGCACTTCGCAAGGAAACGACCATTACTTTTTCTAATTTGTAATTACCGACTATAATATGACTGATATAATATGATTCACCCCCTGGTCGGAGGGCGTCCTACACTACGTTTGCCGAATCGCGTTCTCCACTCAAGAACACGTTTGCTCTCAATTGGTTGTTGGTTCTTCGCGAGACATGTCCAACACACTCTAAGCTATATCGATAACTTTGGTTCTCTGTCGGATGCATTCGTTACCTACGAATCCTGTTCTTCAGAGAAACTCCGAGCATAGCTCTCTCCATAGCTCGCTGAGCGACTTGAACTGGTGGACCAACCCTTTCGTGAGTGTCCATGTCTCGGCTCCGTAGGTCATGTGACAGATCTAATTCTACAATAAATTGCCTTAACAGTCAGAACACACATTGGTCAAATTATACATTTTATACCAGAGATAAAATACAGAGCAAGATATAAGTAAGTACTTTGTTGTAGGCAGATAGCTAAAAAACCAGAATTATTTGAAATTGACTTATAAAGTACAGTAGAGCGTCGATTATCCGAACTAATCGGGGTACGTGGGTGTTCGGAAAACCGGTATTTTCGGATAATCGAACTACCTATTGTATATTGACGCCTTGATCCTTAGGCTGTAATAATGAAGTCACGTTAGGTGGAAGAAACATCTCTTTTATAAAATCATCTTTTTCATTTAAGATGTCACAATATGGATGAGTTGGGGCGTTATCAAGAAGCAATAATATTTTCTCTCTTTTACCATATTTTACGCGCGTTACTGTTGTTCGGATAAGCGGTCGTTCGGTTGAGCGACGCGTACGGATAATCGACGCTCTACTGTACATAACTTACCCACTGAAAATAAAACTCAAGATGTTAATACTCTTTTTGGACATTTTTTCAGATAGTTTTGAAATAAATAAATAAATATATATATATATATAAATCCAATCCGGCTTCCGCAAAAAGAGACACACTATTCACTATGTTAAAAAGACAATAATCACATGATTCTGGTTACATATATACAGTGCCTATGTCGAAATACTTATATTCAAAATTATTTATGGCCGTCTGCCACAGCAAAATGCCAGCATATAAAATCTAAAGTCATTAAATCTTCTTAATCTACAACTAAAAGGGCTATTTAAACCGCGAATTTTTAATTAAAATATATGATAAATTAATCAAACGAAGAATTTACCACGGCTTTTGAAGACCCTTAAAATGTTCCAATTGTAACGAGACGTGTCCTATACTCTTCCCCAACTCTTGCTGAAAGTAAAGACAATGTTCCCTCATGCTCAGTAATCGATATCCTCACAGAACATAAAAAAAGAGTAGAAGTCGTAAGTGGGCGGTGCCCGCGTGCCTCACATTAGCAATGTATTGCCTATGCGTAGTCGGTGACAGTTTTGTTGACTTCAGTAGCCGTGCGCTTCTAGTAAAGAAAAAATTGTGAAAACTTTATTAAAATGCCTTGTTATGCTGTGTTAGAGAGCAAAAATAAAAGTTGGGGACCAAAATATACCGATCATGCCGTAACATTTCATCTGTAAGACGTATTTCATTGTATTTTTAATTAAATTTGTAATGACATGAACACGGAAACCAATCCCAAAATGAGAAAGTGAAACCACCTTTATTTACTGGTTGATAAAGTTAAATTTTCATCGAAGAAAGTGTACATTCTCTAGAAGTTTCTGTAAAAATTTGAATTCTACTCAATTACGGATGGGGGCACACATGATAAAAATCTATCGATAATTAATTGTCTAGGACTTAGTAGTCATACATACTTAGACGAATTGGAATTTTCAATACTTTGGTATTGTAAATTCCAATTCGTCTAAGTAGGTAAAATAATTATTGTTATTTTATACCTACTTCCTAAGTGCCTTTTCAAATGCTCCCGGTCTCCGTCCGGTCGCCGGGCCGGGTAAAGTAGTAATGTATGAGCTCCGGTCGCCGGCTGGTCGTTGTGCATGTGAAAGCTGTCATTGGAGCTCACACATTACTTTTCATACAAGACATGACATGAGCACAGCTAGATCGCGATGTAGTTTTTCTTCACCAGTTTATCAGGGACTGAAATATTTAAGAAACTATCAAAGTAATTTTAGTCTTACACTTTTAAATATTCCAACCGAGATGTAAAGTGAGGTTATCGAAAACGACTCAATGGTGTTTTTAACTTCAGTTCAAAACATTAAGTAAATTATTTATTATATTGTTTACCTGTGCGAGTGGTTGTTCTCTTGGCGAGCATCAGATTTTAGTTTTGTTATGTTATTTGTTTTATGGTTTTTTATTATTCTTCTATTTACCCTTAATACTTCAACCCCTTTGACAACAGCAAACCGAGGCAATGATAAAACAACCCTTTCGAAACCTAAACAATTTGGAAGTGAGTTTTCGTTTAGTTTTCCTCAGGAAACCGGATGCAAAATTAAAATGGAAGGCAGCGATAAGAAGGCAAAATTGTTTCCCTACGAAGATGAGCACAACATATTCAGAGCATTTTCATGAACACTTCATAATAACTAAAACAGGCGGAATGTGGCACTCATGTGATGCAGCAATACTAGAAAAAATGTGCTTCACTTCCATGTTAGACTCTTGCGCATAAATGAAATTATATTAGTACAATCATTAATTAGCATTACGTATGAAACATGGCGTACAGATAGACAAAGATCTGAATTGAGTCGTAGAATAATATTTCCCGTGTTATAACGCCGCATTTCTAACGCCGGCGAAGCAGCGGGTTAAAGCTAGTTTTAATAAGAGATAACATTATACTATTTTTATTTTTAATGCACTAACCCGTGCTAAGGACAATTTTAAAAACCTATTTAGAGGCTAAAAATTCCACCCATGCTGGGATTACATGTACGTAATACAGGGAATAGTGTAAAGAGGTTCGAAATTTTACTGATTCCGGTGAGTCGCCCATTAGCTCAGTTGGATAGAGCGCTGGCACGGATAACCAGAGGTCGCGGGTTCGAATCCCGGCATGGGTGGAATTTTTAGCCTCTAAATAGGTTTTCTAAAAGAGATAACATTTTAAAATATTATGAAATCTACCACAATGTTTTATTTGTGCATCTATCCACCCTATTAGTTTTCATTCTTTATTCCACAAAAGATAATGTAAAAAGATGCATTTTCTACCAGTCAACCCGCAGGAAAAAAATAAATAGCTAATAATACTTCTGAGTACCAGTATTCGTATTCGGCCGTTAATGTATAATTTGTCGATAGGTTCTCCCTATCGACAAACTAGAACTCGCATTGTCCCATCCCAAACTGAGAATGTACTTGTTTTTCAATTTTGAACTTTATGTTTTACTAGGTAAAAGTTTTTTTCGGTCCGAGGCGGTGGTAGTTCCATCTAGTATAGAGTAGCGTTACTACAAAATGTCAACCTTAATTTCATCTTTGTCATTTGACTTTGATCATTGTTAACATTACGAAAAGGTGCATATTTTACTTGAAACTTTTATGGTTTTATGGCCTTTTCGGCATTGACTTTATTTACCAATGGCAGCTTGGCATACGTAGTGTGCGTTTGGTTTATGTGTATCAGTCTGGTTACACTGGTTTTCGTACTAATGTGTCATGTCGCTACTTCTACTCTTTTTTTATGTTCTGTGGCTATCCTAGTACCCCGAATCTTTATTGTTTAGATGAGGGACCATTCCCTGATCTAATAAAATATAGTAGGGTCGTTCCTCTATTTATAAGCAGTGATGAGCAAAATTTTATTCAAATTTCAGACTAGTCTCGGTACTACTCGTTTTGTGTAAAATATTCGGCAAGATAGTTCTAGTCAACTCTTAGGCTAAGCGCGCACGGGTCACTTTTGTCACCGTGACTGTTTCGTCACTCCGTAGATATTGTATGGAGATGCGCGAAATGTCACCCAGTTGTCACGTCGTCGTAACATACACGCATCTCCATACATATCCACGGTCTTGATTAGAGTCACGAAACAGTCACGGTGACAAAAGTAACCCGTGCGCGCCTAGCCTTACACTCTTCAATAAGTATCAACTTCTCCATAATCAGCAATTCGGCTTCACGAAAGGGCGCTCTACGAAGGACGTTGGCGCCATGTTAATTACACATATTTATATTTAGTGCATGGGAGGATCGCAAGGATGCTATAGGCGTATTATATGACTTGTCGAAAGCATTTGATCGCGTGGACGATAAAACACTTATCATAAAAGTAAAACACTGCGGTGTAAATGGGTATAACTTATGAAAAACTTCGGAAAAAGTCAATCGACTGTAGGTACCTCCCTCTATTAAGTTCGGGTAGCGTACAACCCTTTAGTCCTACCGCAGAAACAAATATGTAACTTGTACTTATTTTTTTTATTAATGAAATAGCAAATTCTTAAAACTAGGAAGTAATATGTCGGTTTCTCGTATACAAACAGTCAGTTAACAGATATTTATTTTTGTTTCCGAAGGCTTTCGACAATAGACATCTGTAAAAATTTTAAATATTAACATATTTGTTTACGAGAAACGGGGTTAGGGCCTTAAAATTAGATTAGGTACAAAATTATTCAATCATGGAAAAAATGTAGTTCTGTTGACTATTCTAATGAAATCATGGTTTTTATGAACCGCAACTGAGACATTCATCTTTGTTTTGTAAAGAGCAGGTAATCGCGGCCATGTTGGCGTCTTCTGTCTTCCCATTGGATACGCCATTCGCGACATTACTCTTTACTTTAGACTTGTCCACAGTAAACTGGATTGCATTTGCAGCTGGTTTGGTGCGCAAATAATACATTCCAGTTTTCAACCCCATTTTCCATGCATAGAAATGTATAGACGTGAGTTTTCCGTAGTTCGGTTCAGCCACATGAATGTTAAAGGACTGACTTTGATCAATGAACGCACCTCTATCAGCTGCCATCTGAATAGTAGTCTTAACGGAAATCTCCCACACCGTTTTGTATAATTCCCTTATCTCCTTAGGAATAGCTTCAATGCTTTGAATACTCCCATTGTTGTGAATGATGAGATTTTTCATATCTTCATCCCACAAGTCTGCTTCAGTAAGATCACGCAGCAAGTGGTGGTTCACTACTTGGAACTCTCCAGACAACACTCTTCTTTGGTAAATGTTGGATGTGAATGGTTCAAATGATTCATTATTTCCAAGGATTTGAGCTGTAGAAGCTGTTGGCATTGGAGCTAACAGGAGAGAGTTGCGGAGCCCATGTTTGGCGATCTTTTCCTTGAGAGCAATCCAGTCCCATAAATCAGTAGGAGTCTTGTTCCACATGTCATGCTGCAGTATGCCTTGACTGGCAGGGCTCCCTTCATAAGTTTCATAGACTCCATTCTTTTCTGCCAATTCACAGCTCGCCTCCAAAGCGCCATAATAAATGGTCTCGAATATTTGTTGGTTAAGTTTCATAGCCCCGTCACTTTCGTACGGAAGGCGCATCAGCACAAAAGTGTCTGCCAAACCTTGCACTCCTATGCCAATAGGCCTGTGCCTCATATTAGACCTTTTGGCTTCCGGGACTGGATAGAAATTGACATCAATAATTTTGTTCAGATTTTGAGTTATGATTTTTGTGACTTCTTTCAATTTGTCGAAATTAAAAGTTTTGTCTTCATTGACAAATCTGTTCAGTGCAATGGATGCTAGGTTGCAGACGGCTACTTCGTCTGGTGATGTATATTCAACAATCTCTGTACAAAGGTTGCTGCATTTGATTGTGCCCAGATTCTTTTGATTGCTTTTCCTATTGCATGCATCTTTGTAAAGCATATATGGTGTACCTGTTTCAACTTGAGCTTCAATGATGGCTTTCCACAGGAGCTGAGCCTTCACTTTCTTTACATATCTGTTTTCGCTTTCGTATTTTTGATAGAGTGCCTCAAACTCTTCTCCCCAGCAGTCAGCAAGACCTGGGCTGTCATGAGGGCACATCAAGCACCAGTCTTCATTTTTCTCAACTCTCTTCATGAATAGGTCTGGGATCCAAAGTGCATAAAAAAGTTCTCTGGCACGGACCTCCTCCTTCCCCGTATTCTTTTTCAAATCTAAGAAATCAAAGATGTCTGCATGCCATGGCTCCAAGTAGACAGCAAAGGCGCCAGGTCTTTTGTTTCCACCTTGATCTACATAGCGGGCAGTGTTGTTGTACACTCTCAGCATTGGCACTAAACCATTGGAAACCCCATTTGTCCCTGCAATGTAACTGCCTTTGGCTCTGATGCAGTGTACATGGACTCCTATGCCACCAGCAGATTTAGAAATCAGAGCGCATTGTTTTAGCGTGTCGTAAATTCCCTCGATGCTGTCATCTTGCATAGCTATAAGAAAACAAGATGATAGTTGGGGACGGATTGTTGCGGCTGAGAAAAGTGTGGGGCTTGCATGAGTGAAGTATTTGTCAGACATGAGGTTGTATGTGTTGATAGCCATCTCAATGTCTTCTCCATGGATCCCAATTGCAACGCGCATCAGCATATGTTGAGGCCGTTCAGCCACCTAAGAAATACAAACAGTTAATTAGAAACCCAACTTACAAATCAAATTATTGCCTCATGGGTATATTTTTTTATTACCATGAGGTCATGGGTATGATTCGAATTGGGCCATTTGGGTCACTGGGTGCTTTGGTACAAATGGTCTTACTCTGGGTGTATTTCCATATTTGTGATGTCGTATGGTAACAAGGCAAGGGCCTTGTACGACATACGACAAGGTATCCAAATTTGGGACCAGGACATGAGATTGTGTAGTATGAAAGTTATTTATAAACACTAAGATATCAAATCGGCGCTATGGCGCTCATTAGGTCAGGGCTATGTCCAGCTGTGGACTACATAATATAGCCTGAAGAAAAAAAAGATATCAAATAATAGTTTTCATTACTTGCCTTGTTGTTAATCTTCAGTAAATACGACCGCTCTAATGTCTTAAAACCAAAGTAGTTGTACTTGAAGTCCCGATCATAGACAATAGCAGAGTCCAGTCTTTCTTTATTTTTCATCACTATTTCATAATGGTAGTCTGATATCATTGGTGACCTTTTCTGAGTATGAGGATTGATAATGTTGTACAAGTCTGTTATAACATCTGAAAGTAAACAAAACAAAAAAAAATCAACAACAACCAGACTACACAATGTGTAAGAAAATACGCAATTTTTCATAAATGTCGTTTTTTTTTATGTAGGCTATAGTATACGTCCCACCGGGCACTGCAGGGCATAGGCCTTTTCTCAGCTAGATAGTATGGCCTTAATAACCACGTGTGACCACCGCTAATTCCAAGCGCTGAGGTAAGTAAATACCTCAGACCATTCTTCCCCCAAAATCGGCCTTTTTTAGCGGAAATCGATTTACATCCTTATATTGATACTACGTTCTAGGCTGTAGGTATGTTCTAAAAATAGTTAATATTTATGATGTTAACTTTTGAAGAAAAAAACGTATTAAAAACAAGTTATGATTTTTATTCCATTGGAGGCGCTAGTTAGCATCGCAAAGCGCCTTACGCAGGCAAGCTATCGATTCTCTATTTCTTCACAAGATCCTGAAAGGCGACATTTACCCTTCTGTACTTTTATTTCCCATTAATATTACTGTGCCAAGAATCGCTAAACTTCGGAAGTGCAAAAGAACTAATCTGTTTACTTCTCAGAGATCAAAAACAAATCTAGGCTCATTCTCACCATTTCACAGGCTAGCTTATCGATGTCCCCTATTGGTAAAATCGACATGCTGACGGATACCAGAGCCCAGGGGGGCGTATCTCTAAAGTGAGTTGTTCAATAGTCATATTAAAAACCTATTTAGAGGGTAAATCCACCCATGCCGGAATTCGAACCCACGACCTCAGGCTATCCGTGCCAGCGCTCTTTCCAACTGAGCTAATGGGCGACTCACCGGCAGCAGTGAAATTTCGAACCTCTTCACAATATTCTCTGTATTACGTACAGGCAGCGACATCCGGCTGAAGTAATTTGCATCACTTATTATATTATATCGCTGTACCTACATTATTATATTATTTTTAATGCACTAGCCCGTTAGTGCATTAAAAAAAATATATATAATAGTCATATTAGTCAAGTAATGGTGGTTTCATTCACACCATCGATAGTCTAGTAACCAATCGCATTGCAATGGTAGAACCCGTGTTACTCAACTTGGCGTCTCGCGCAATTCGATCTTCTTAGGGACTGTTTCACAATCTGCAGATAAAGTTCCGGATAAGCTATCCGCAACCAGGGCTGCCATTTGTTCTAAATTTGAAGCCATAAACGAACACACGCAATACAGGAATATTTATTTAAATTTAGAACAAACGGCAGCCCTGGTTGCGGATAGCTTATACGGAACTTTATTTTCAGATTGTGAAACAGGCCCTTAGTGAGTCAGTCCTATTTAATTTCCGCGGGTTATACCCCTGTGTGCTTTGTAGACCACCAAATTGAGACAAATAACAACCCTTATCGTTTTAAAAACCTATTTTTAACCTAGCACGGGTTAGGGCATTATAAAAAAAAAAACAAAGAATGTAACAGTTATCGTGCTTCCCATTCTATTGAAAAACTATGTATTAGACTCTAGGGCCTGGCCCAATACCGGACTAATATGACTTTACTAGCTGATGGCCACGACTTCGTCTGCGCAGGATTAGTATTTCGAGTAGCTTATAAATCATTTATGGGTCGCATTTGAAAAATTTAAAAACACATTACCTTTATAAATTGTAGCGTGTTATTCGTGTATAAGCTATATTACGGTAAAGTTTAATTAAATCCATTCAGTTTTTAGTGAACAAGGACCAAACATAAAACAAACTTTCCCGTTTATAATTCTCGCCCCCCAATGCAAAGTTGCCATTTTCGGTATTACGGACTCAAATCGCACATGCATAACGACCTTCCATCATGTCACCAGTGTGTATTATATTATTTTTAATGCACTAACCCGTGCTAAGGACAAATTAAAAAACCTATTTACACCGAATATAGTAATACAGAGAATATTGTAAACAAGTTCGAAATTTCACTGAAAGAGCGCTGGCACGGATAGCCAGAGGTCGCGAGTTCGAACCCGGCATGGGTGGAATTTTTAGCCTCTAAATAGGTTTTTAAACCAGTGTGTGTATTTGTGCGTGTGGATGTGTGTGTGTATGTTTTGAATAGTTTCAGCACCTAAGCATATTTATGATTGGGTGCTATTATACTTCACGACATCTTTAATTATTAAGATTAATAATAGGATGTATTACTGTGTACCTTGTTGGTGACCCCAAATAAATACAAACTACTTTTACTATCATGAATTAGATGGTGATAAAATAGGAAGAAATCACAACAGCAAACATTATATTATTTAACAGGAAATTGCTACCTAGGTACGGCATTAACATTCATGGAATCTCTTTTGTAATACTTTTAACTATTTCGATTTTTTCCCACAAAAAAATTATATCACCCTCCCTAAAAAAGGAATCCTTGCATTTTATACCCTGTATAACGCAAGCAGAATAAATTAACGAGAAATAAACCACATCATGTTGTAGCACATTTCAAGGGGGCCGCAGTACAAATAATGCAAATTACAACACCGAAATGTAAACAGAGTGCTTAGTGCGAGTTTTTTAACTACTCGATCGCGTTAACGTAAACTCATATTTCTATGGCGTCGAGGAAGCACCACCTAGCGACAAGTATGGAATTAAAATTGCTGAGTGCGAGTTGTAATGGTTTACGTTGAGAAGTGAACACGTTTACCAGCCAAAACACGAATAAACGCGAGTGCTAGTTGTACTGTGACATCGTTTTGCCAGTTCGAACGGTTAACTTACTCATACTCACTACTCATTGCTCGATTAACGCGGTAGTAAAGTTATTCGATTGGATCTGTCAAACTTGCACTAAGCATTCTGAAGTTTCACCATCTCCCATCCACAACCACACGTTATCGTTCACCTTTTCGAAAGAGCGGCAATGCGATGCGCGCGCCTACAGAGCTTTTCAACAGCAATAAGATAAATTATCCGTACCAGAGAAGTGTTTCTTGGTTTCTTTATGAAGGTTGGAGATGGCGAGGCGAGCAGCCAGTATGGCGTAGTCCGGATGGTCCGTGGTCATGGTGGCTGCAGTTTCAGCAGCTAGGTTGTCTAGCTCCACAGTTGTCACACCAGAATATATGCCATTGATCACCTTCAGTGTAATGGATACCTAGAAGTACAAGCACTTACAATAAGTCTACAAATATATTTATTTCACTTTAATAAGAACGCATTTAGGAACTACTAGTTCACTTGTTCAGCTCACAGTGCAAACATTGTTACGCCATATTAATTAGCCTACCACCTATTATCAGACCTACAAAAAAAAAACTTTGTTAAAAATTTTGGAGTAGTTCCAAATAAAACACTGTGACACGAGTTTCTAAATAAGATAACATAATATTCTTTATTGTACACCTGGAAAAATCAAACAAAATATTTACAAAGATACAGTACAATTAGCGGCCTTATTGATTAGAGCAATTGCTTCCGGACAATCGCGAAGATCGTTCGTAGCTCCGGCTGCCTGGAGCTAGAACGCACACGAACGCTGCACGAAGGTTAAGCATCATAGGGCGCGTTCAGTGCATGGATGGGTGACCGTCTATGAGTAATGCTAGTGGCATTTTTCATACGTATACCATTACATTATACGTATAGCAATTACAAACATAAAGTTCTACAAAAGGAAAGCTATACCAGTATAGTTATACATTATATTAAATGGGTCTAATCGCAATTATTTATTAGGTTATAAATAATCGCGATCAGACCCGCACCCGCATGCCCGGCGTGGGGATTATGGGGATTACCCCCTTGTTGTGATGATGGCACAACCTTGCGCTCATTAGGGGAGGGCTATGTCCAGCAGTGGACTAATATAGCCTGAAGAAGAAGAATATATAACTATGTATGAGTATCGCGAATCATTAAGAAATACAGAATATATAGTATATGTAGGTCCTACATTATTAATTAGACTGATAGCTACAGATCATGAACCTTGTTTTAAGGATAGCTGGGGAAGAAGAGCGCGTCATTGAAACCGGGCAGATCGTTCCACAGCCGGGCGGCCCTAGCAGCAAATGAGTTGCTTAAGAACTTTGAATGACTTAGTCTTCAGCATCAGGTTCTGGTTAGATCACATGTCCGGATGTGGGAGTCGCTAAAGTAGATACAGCGCTGTTTAAGATTAACAGTTTAATTGAGTAGAGACGAGATTTCACAGTACTGAGTAGAAAAGAGAAAGGATGTGAGCATTCTTACGAAAACGTATAGGAAAGGAAGTCGCTTAGTGCGATACTCGGAGACATGGTCATGTTTGCGTAAGCCAAATAATAACCTTACATGTGTATAATAATATGTCACCGGAAAATAACAAGATCCGCAAGTTTATAAATTACCTAGGAAATTTATAAACTTTCGTAGGATTGTAAACTAGAGACAAATTGTATTATTTTACGACCACATTTTCGCAAAATTATTAATTTGCAAAGTCTCGTGGTAAATTTATAAACTAACGGATATCCATTCGTAAGATTCTAAACAGTTCGACCAATCACAGAAGAGCTTTTAATTTTACGCTTTTTATAAAATACGGCAAATAACACACTGCTCTCTGGTGTTATTGGTCGATGTCGACAGTGGCAATGGTTGTGTCCATAGACTTAGGTACGATCAAACTTGCTAAACCAGTATAAATTGATAAGTTTCCATTATCTACCGAACAGTATTTTTACTTTAAAACTAGTTAGGTACCTATAATACAGGGCTACTTTCTTACATAATGTACTAATGGCCCTTACTTCACTCTAGCAGAATGAAAAAAACAAAAATCGTGTTCTGGGATATTAAAGAGTGTAATTAAAAATGAAAAGACCAATCATAAAAACCGGTTCGGTTGGCAAGACGAAAGCATTTTCAAACCTCTTCCATAATGTCACAGTAATTATTTAAAAAAATCTATATTTTAGTAATAAACTAAAGTTTAATGAAGATTAAAGCAATTTTTCTAAAATTATTTTGAGGAAATTTATAAACTAACGGATCTTGTTATTTTCCCGTGACATATATATCATTTAAGCAAGAGTATTCTCTGGTGTAAAATCGTGTATTGATTTTTATTAGTATTTTGATTTTAACCTATAATTGGGCTTTAACCTTTTCATGCACCATTTTGTTATAAAAGTTTCCGTTGGTTCCCTGGTAAATAAAATAGATATAAAATTAATATTTATACATCGTGCACTAATCAAGTAAGTATGATCTGAACACCGCGAAATGATCAGGACTTTATTGTAAACCGGGTGGCTTGTCCCTTACAGATGCAGTCGGAAAATTAATGAGACTTAAATTAATGATCGTCTTACTGGGTCTACAAAATCCATGTTGAGACCATAGCACAGCTTTTTGATTCTCGAAGTAATCTTATCAATATGCACTTCCTCCATTCGCCCATCTGAAATTAATGAAAGGGTAGTATTTAGACGCAAATAAAAATATTAAAAATTATCCAATTCTTATCAAAATTACTGATTGCACATCAAAATACTTAACTCAAAGTATTGAATAAACTACAATTTATTTACAATTTATATTCGTTGTGTACCGTTATTTATCTTAAAGTAAAGCTTTTATATTAATGCTAGCTAATAATTACTAATGCACATTATACCTAGTATTTTTTTTAGCTTGTATTTTTATATGACATACATTAATTTACCTAAATGAAACTGCATTTTATTTCACATATCGCTCAATTGGCAGAATATTGACGCAAATGTCCTTTTTCCAATTTTACAGGAGAGACCGTTGTTTCATTCAGAAGTGTTAGAACTTTGTCAAAATGCCACAACGACAGTGGCGCTGTCACGCGATAAAAAACAAAACTACATTACTGACATTTTTTCCCCAAGTGTAAACAGTTATTTCGGGTGTTTTGGCATACTTAACTCAAATTGGCAAAAAGTACATTTGCGTCATTATTCTGCCAAATGAGCGATATCATCTTTTTATTTATTCAGTAGAACATAATGAGGTCAGCTATAAAATATAAAATCTGATACAAATAATATACAATATTTGAAGTGAAATAATTTATTTTATGTAAAAAAGTATATAAATTATTTTAAAAACCTATTTAGAGGCTAAAAATTCCACCCATGCCGGGATTCGAACCCGTGACCTCTGGCTCTCCGTGCCAGCGCTTTTCCAACTGAGCTAATGGGCGACTCAACGGCATCAGTGAAATTTCGAACCTCTTTACAATACTCTCTGTATTACGTTGTATAAATCATTATATAAGAAATTGATAGGTGATTATTTATCTGATGTATATTTACTAATCGACTCTGAGCTAGGCCGCAACAGACAGACTGACGGACATGCCGAAACTATCAGGGTTCCTTGCAGACTACGGAACCCTAAAAAAACACTTATGTAACAATTTTCATCGTGATAAAAACATATTGGAAATGAACGCGAAGCAATTATTTATTTTTCTGAAGATCCCGTATTTGAGTGCGATTTGTGTAACTAAACTTAAAATCGCCGCCTACTTTCGGCTTTGGGTTTAATCGGTTTGATTTTCGAGAAGAAATTTAAATAATGCCTAAATTTTGAATTGAATGCCTGGAATTTTGAGAATAGCCCGAAAATTCTATTCGCACTTCATCCACGCAAATATTTTTTCATTACTTATACTCGGTAAGTAGTGTTGTTTTGATCTGATTATTGGGTGGAAAATGCTGCTTCCCTCCATAGGAAGGGAAAAACTCATACAAGTTACTTCCCACCTAAGGGCCGGAATGAACTTTAAAAATAGAACTACTGTCAGCTGTAAAGAGTTTTATGTAACAAATAGGCTTTTTAAAAAACTAATTTAAAAAAAATAACAGCCAGTGTGAACTTAGCTCAAACTTCTTTGAGCGGAATAACCCGCAACAATTACGCGGTGAGTTCCATATTTAAAATTTAAAAAGTGGACTTAAATTGGCGGGTACTAATCTGTTATAGTATCTGTGACAGAATTAAAAAAATAGGTAGGTCTTTTATTTAAAAACCTATTTAGAGGCTAAAAATTTCACCCATGCCGGGATTCGAACCCGCAACCTCTGGCTATCCGTGCCAGCGCTCTACCAATTGAGCCAATGGGCGACTCACCGGCATCAGTGAAATTTCGAACCTCTTTACACTATTCTCTGTATTACGTACAAAGGTCTTTTATGCTAAGATTTGAATATTAAAAATGAGTTTTTATTTTCCTCATATTCGAAATGAAAAGTAGAGTGTTTAACACGGGTAAAAGAATCAATTCCTACTCAGACTATAGTCTAAATACCTCTGGAATTGATTCTTTCCACCCTTGTTTAACAATCTACTTTGGGGCCATTCGGGTCTGGAGGCGCGGAGATCTCGTCGCGCCTGGTTGACGCTTCAGCAGACCCGAGGGTTGGTGCTTACTTTGGCCAAAGGGTAAGCGTCGCCGTACAGCGAGGCGACGCCGCCAGCCAGCCTTTTTGGTACTCTACTTTCCGACAGCGATCTGGCTCAAATATTTTATTTAAATTATAAAATAGGTTTTAGGTTTAGTTTCGTTTCTATAATAATAAGACTTTGACTAGCAAGCTGAAATGGGTTACTTGGTTCTACCGAAGAACCGTACACCAATTCAAAAGTTCATAAATAGAGACCACAGAATGGGTCAAACACAGAGACAGGTGGCTCCCAGCTCAAAGGACAAAGAACTGGTGTGCCTTCAAGAATAGCTACTTGGAGGGACGGGCCTAGGTCCGTTGCGTTGCATGTGAAGTTGACTTCCGTGGCTCTTTGTTGTCTAACTTCCTATTCTTTCTACCGTTAAGCAATCTACTATTTTTGATCCTCTAAGAGAAAGTCCGATTTTCCAGTAATTAGGTACTCAATCTTCAACTTAACATATTTGGCACTCCGAGGTTTTCGTCAACTATTTAAAATGATTAAATATTTCGCTTTATTACACTATTTTTATTTTTAATGCACTAACCCGTGCTAAGGAACAAATTTAAAAACCTATTTAGAGGCTAAAAATTTCACCCATGCCGGGATTCGAACCCGCAACCTCTGGCTATCCGTACCAGCGCCCTACCAATTGAGCCAATGGGCGACTCACGGCATCAGTGAAATTTCGAACCTCTTTACAATATTCTCTGTATTACGTACAGGCAGCGACATCTGACTTAAGCAAATTGCATTACTTACAGCCCCGACCACCTACTTTGCAGTTAGGTTTTAACATCGGAACGATATCACTGTACCCACATGATTACACTATTTTTATTTTTAATGCACTAACCCGTGCTAAGGAACAAATTTAAAAACCTATTTAGAGGCTAAAAATTTCACCCATGCCGGGATTCGAACCCGCAACCTCTGGCTATCCGTACCAGCGCTCTACCAATTGAGCCAATGGGCGACTCACGGCATCAGTGAAATTTCGAACCTCTTTACAATATTCACTGATGCCGTGAGTCGCCCATTGGCTCAATTGGTAGAGCGCTGGTACGAATAGCCAGAGGTTGCGGGTTCGAATCCCGGCATGGGTGAAATTTTTAGCCTCTAAATAGGTTTTTAAATTTGTTCCTTAGCACGGGTTAGTGCATTAAAAATAAAAATAGTGTAATAAAGCGAAATATTTAATCATTTTAAATAGTTGACGAAAACCTCGGAGTGCCAAATATGTTAAGTTGAAGATTGAGTACCTAATTACTGGAAAATCGGACTTTCTCTTAGAGGATCAAAAATAGTAGATTGCTTAACGGTAGAAAGAATAGGAAGTTAGACAACAAAGAGCCACGGAAGTCAACTTCACATGCAACGCAACGGACCTAGGCCCGTCCCTCCAAGTAGCTATTCTTGAAGGCACACCAGTTCTTTGTCCTTTGAGCTGGGAGCCACCTGTCTCTGTGTTTGACCCATTCTGTGGTCTCTATTTATGAACTTTTGAATTGGTGTACGGTTCTTCGGTAGAACCAAGTAACCCATTTCAGCTTGCTAGTCAAAGTCTTATTATTATAGAAACGAAACTAAACCTAAAACCTATTTTATAATTTAAATAAAATATTTGAGCCAGATCGCTGTCGGAAAGTAGAGTACCAAAAAGGCTGGCTGGCGGCGTCGCCTCGCTGTACGGCGACGCTTACCCTTTGGCCAAAGTAAGCACCAACCCTCGGGTCTGCTGAAGCGTCAACCAGGCGCGACGAGATCTCCGCGCCTCCAGACCCGAATGGCCCCAAAGTAGATTGTTAAACAAGGGTGGAAAGAATCAATTCCAGAGGTATTTAGACTATAGTCTGAGTAGGAATTGATTCTTTTACCCGTGTTAAACACTCTACTTTTCATTTCGAATATGAGGAAAATAAAAACTCATTTTTAATATTCAAATCTTAGCATAAAAGACCTTTGTACGTAATACAGAGAATAGTGTAAAGAGGTTCGAAATTTCACTGATGCCGGTGAGTCGCCCATTGGCTCAATTGGTAGAGCGCTGGCACGGATAGCCAGAGGTTGCGGGTTCGAATCCCGGCATGGGTGAAATTTTTAGCCTCTAAATAGGTTTTTAAATAAAAGACCTACCTATTTTTTTAATTCTGTCACAGATACTATAACAGATTAGTACCCGCCAATTTAAGTCCACTTTTTAAATTTTAAATATGGAACTCACCGCGTAATTGTTGCGGGTTATTCCGCTCAAAGAAGTTTGAGCTAAGTTCACACTGGCTGTTATTTTTTTTAAATTAGTTTTTTAAAAAGCCTATTTGTTACATAAAACTCTTTACAGCTGACAGTAGTTCTATTTTTAAAGTTCATTCCGGCCCTTAGGTGGGAAGTAACTTGTATGAGTTTTTCCCTTCCTATGGAGGGAAGCAGCATTTTCCACCCAATAATCAGATCAAAACAACACTACTTACCGAGTATAAGTAATGAAAAAATATTTGCGTGGATGAAGTGCGAATAGAATTTTCGGGCTATTCTCAAAATTCCAGGCATTCAATTCAAAATTTAGGCATTATTTAAATTTCTTCTCGAAAATCAAACCGATTAAACCCAAAGCCGAAAGTAGGCGGCGATTTTAAGTTTAGTTACACAAATCGCACTCAAATACGGGATCTTCAGAAAAATAAATAATTGCTTCGCGTTCATTTCCAATATGTTTTTATCACGATGAAAATTGTTACATAAGTGTTTTTTTAGGGTTCCGTAGTCTGCAAGGAACCCTGATAGTTTCGGCATGTCCGTCAGTCTGTCTGTTGCGGCCTAGCTCAGAGTCGATTAGTAAATATACATCAGATAAATAATCACCTATCAATTTCTTGAGGTTGCGGGTTCGAATCCCGGCATGGGTGAAATTTTTAGCCTCTAAATAGGTTTTTAAATTTGTTCCTTAGCACGGGTTAGTGCATTAAAAATAAAAATAGTGTAATCATGTGGGTACAGTGATATCGTTCCGATGTTAAAACCTAACTGCAAAGTAGGTGGTCGGGGCTGTAAGTAATGCAATTTGCTTAAGTCAGATGTCGCTGCCTGTACGTAATACAGAGAATATTGTAAAGAGGTTCGAAATTTCACTGATGCCGTGAGTCGCCCATTGGCTCAATTGGTAGAGCGCTGGTACGGATAGCCAGAGGTTGCGGGTTCGAATCCCGGCATGGGTGAAATTTTTAGCCTCTAAATAGGTTTTTAAATTTGTTCCTTAGCACGGGTTAGTGCATTAAAAATAAAAATAGTGTTATCATGTGGGTACAGTGATATCGTTCCGATGTTAAAACCTAACTGCAAAGTAGGTAGTCGGGGCTGTAAGAAATGCAATTTGCTTAAGTCAGATGTCGCTGCCTGTACGTAATACAGAGAATATTGTAAAGAGGTTCGAAATTTCACTGATGCCGTGAGTCGCCCATTGGCTCAATTGGTAGAGCGCTGGTACGGATAGCCAGAGGTTGCGGGTTCGAATCCCGGCATGGGTGAAATTTTTAGCCTCTAAATAGGTTTTTAAATATTTCGCTTTATGTAATAAATATCGGCACGTCCGTCGGATATCAAAACACATAACCGCTTCATGAAGTTTTTTCGTTTTGTGGAAACCGAACTAAGTTTTTCGAGCGCAGTCCTTATTCTTTCATTTTGACGTAATACAATATTTATATGGCGACATCACCTATGCAACGTTAAGACGACACATGCACACATCAATTCACTGAGACAGACCGAGATGCCGTGTGCGCGGCAAGTGGGCAACAACGGTCTGTCATCGGAACCTGCCCTCCTATTACGTAGCCTTGGGTAACCCAAGAGCCTTAAATGAGTGGACACACAACTCCCTCGCCGTCAAGTGTGTCCCATTCATATCCCAGAGATGTCAACTATATCCTGGCTCCCTCACACATACTCTCAACTCAGTACAGTAGTCATCTCTCTACTTTATCCAGCTCACACACAATGCGCGAGAGCGAGATCAACATCGTCTAACATCGGTTACATTCGGCCGCATTTCTCGTCGTAACCAACGAGCGATGAAAGTTCACCAAAAAAACGTTTGATCTGGATAAAGTAGGGAATAGGGAATAGACTGACTCACCATTTGCTCTTGTTTCCACACGCACTTAGTTGATTAGACGTCGTATGAGCTAGGACACAAGTGGTGAGCGAGATATGATAGAGATATAGTGTGTCTCGGTGAAGGTATGAGATATAACAACTCCCTCTAAGGACACACTTTGCCCAAGTCTATACGTAGCATTCCACTTTATCCAGTGAAGCATTTCGACGACTCCTAAGTGTCAAAAAATGTATGCATTTGACAGCCGGAGTAGCTTAAAAAAATAAAAATCAACGTCACTCAACTCAGTGGATACTTACGTAATAATGCCTCTGATCGTATGGGACCAGTTTGGGCCAATTTTCGGAACTTTTGCACTAAAATCGCTTTAGCTTACTGATTCTGTAACTTCTTTCACAGGATATATTGTTTTCAATGTCTGCATAAAACTGCATTTTTTAGTTCTTTAGTCTAGTTTTTTAGTTCAAAACGTGAATGATCGTCATTGGAGTCGGTAGTGTATTAGTCTTATTTATAATGTTTCTCTAAAACACTCTTGAAATGGATTTGAAACAGGGCTTGGTTAAAAGGCTCCTCAAAGACGTTTGACTTGATTTTCTCAACGGCTGTTTTACGGATTGTTGGTCTGTACCACCCACACCATTCACAACGTGAAGGAATAACAAAATTTAGCCGAGGAAGTGAATTAACTTAAAGCTACTGTTCAACGTGCGTCCATGCAACCCGTTGAAAAAGCATCATAGCCCGGCGTCTCATAACAAAAAAATAACAAATCCGAACTCATTACCGGTTTTCCCTACAAACACAAAATGCCTTAAGTAACAGCAAAATGTTTACTCAGCCTTTGATTGAGAATCTGTAGGTACTGAACAAACCTGTAAACACTGCGGCAAACTTGGCCATAATATTAAAATCTGGTACAAGAAAGAGGAATCTGCAACATGTGATATAAAAAATCAAGCAGCCACAAAACAGATATTTCCCGCGCGAAGATATCAATATCAATGGCAATATCAACTCAATTGACTATGTGACCGATGACCCCCAGATACACTACTTATCTACATAGACTTAAGGCCAATTTCTGAATTGAGAATTTCGCCAAAAAAATAGTTAACTATAGTACTGTCTCTTCGAATTTCCTAGAAAAGAGCGTGACAGAATGTTAAGTATGTATTTATTTACTGAAATTCTCAATTCGGAAATCGAACCTTACAGAGTTAATCTGCTTTATATATAATATGTATTTAATTATTTATTTTATCGCATAATTATGTTCTTGACTAATGAAGGTCACACTTGCCATTTGACTGTGTCACCCTAGTATTAACCGAATGTCAGCTTTCTTCACTGAAGGAATTACCACAAAGTGATAACTTGATAGCACTTAAATATTACATACACACTCGAAAAAATAACCATAAAAAAATAACCAAAAGAAGGCAGGCCAGAAAGGATGATGGGCACAAATGTATGGAACCTGGTCCTGGCACCAATCGGAATGAGTAATACGTCTTTGGAAAGGTATTTTTTTGTAGAATAAGAATAATCGAAGCGCTAGTCCCGATTTTCTGTCCAATTTGAGTAATCATACGTTAAAAGTTTTTTTTTATTTAATTTTTTTTCTGTTGTTTTAATTCTTTTTGATATTTTTTCGACATTGTATATCGATTTTAATTACAAATGATCAGCATTGATTATTATATTATCATTGTTTGTTTATTATCGAAGTAAATAAAACAAGTTCAGAGTAAGTTTTATCGTTTAATGTGTTTCATCCATGATAATGTTATTTAAAAATAGTGCTGGTTCAGTAAAGCCTTCATGTCTAGCATATCCTAAATACCACACAATAGATATAATATGCGCACAGGAACCTATCGTGCGGCGTCCTGTCAAACATGTGCAATAATGTTGTAATATGTTTCTACTATTTCTGTCTAATAATATATAGCAAAAATATTGTTTTGATCGTACATGTCGGGACTGTATGCGTGCACGCAACAGCCACGCATCTTCGTGGATCCCATATTCATGGATATCCTCCAAAGCAGCTTCTCTATAAGTTTCTATAAGATATAAGCCGTTGTTGAGGTGCTCGCTGCAATATGATTTTACCAGTTTTAACTGATATGTCCCCAATGACAGCAAAATCACGTCCTGTTCCCTCAATCGTGGAAAGTCTTGAATGTCATTTGCTTCCAATCTCTGGAAATTGGCTCTTCTGTTGTTTAATCTTTTTGCTTCTACATAATCATATAACACGTTTGGGGTTTGCCTTCTTTCAACAATTTTTTGTAAAAAAGCTTCTGCGTGTTGGCTATCGACAATAGGCCTGTGGAAGTGATTTGTAATTGCTGCTGCAATCATAAAATCCCCGAACATATTAGGCATTGTGTTATTAAAATATTTTTGGCGCAACAGCTTGAAATCTCTTTTGAAACGCCCGTTAACCACTTCCACTACCCATCGGCACATTGTCACCAGCCGGGAATCATTTGCTTGAGAAGTCGTGAGCTGCGACTCTTCCCGGTTCTTCGTCGGGGGGACGTGAAATTCGTAGCCACATGCTTCTATATGCTGCAGACTATCCCTGAACCCGCGGTCCAAAATAAATACGTCATTCGGCTGAAGCAATATATGAAGGGGATTTTCCTCGTCAGTCATTAAGTCGCTCATTATCTGCGCATCAGTTTTTGTTGCAGCGTATGGTCCTTTAACATCTATAATGTATCCGTCAGTGGTTACGATTAAAAATGGTTTCAACAAGTTTTGGAACTTGTGTAAACTGTAGGATTGCCTCTGAAACAAAAAGTTTGAACTCTTGTATATATAAATATACGTACCATCGCAAATAATAATGGCTTTATTGTTGTCTTCATTTCCATACAGTGCTTTTGGAATCCTCAAGTTTCTCTCCAATATATCTTCTCTATTCATGTGATCCACTCCCAAGTGTCGCACAACGTAGTCAGTGCTAAGACACTCTCGTGCGATGGCCAACTGGCGTTCGAGTTTTCTCCGAGACATGTTAAACAACGTCGCAAGTCTCGCGTTGGGTTCTCCTGTGCGTAGTTTCGTTAGTAAAATGCCCAAAGTGGTTCTGGGATCTGCACTTCTATTTCTTAATAATGGATTTTGCTCTAAGATGGCATTAAATTCATCATTAGTACGTCCAGTCCAAAAGTGCATTTCTTCTT
This sequence comes from Yponomeuta sedellus, assembly GCA_934045075.1. Classification (NCBI taxonomy): domain Eukaryota; kingdom Metazoa; phylum Arthropoda; class Insecta; order Lepidoptera; family Yponomeutidae; genus Yponomeuta; species Yponomeuta sedellus. Next base: position 1,917,717 of record OW203724.1, on the reverse strand, counting down.
CATTCATGCCTCGGTCGCTAAAACGTAATCTGGGTGAGTTTAAGGCATTTCGCATTAGGTCACAAACATCCCTGAAGTGGGCAGCCGTAAAGTCATGGGAAATGTTGCAATGTTGGGGCAAATCATCCCAATCATTCCCATTAAGGTGATCGTGACATACTCTGGCACTGTCGGGGATATACAATTTATGTTGAGAAAATACGTGGATTTTAACAACATTTGGAATTCGATGGCGGGTTTCATTAGCGCAGCCATGAAAGATACAATGCGTCGCGGTATTAGGTGCTCTCATATATTCAGGAATATGAAGCATTTCTTCTAATTGCGGTTGTAGTTGTTCTTGCGGTTGTAGTTGTTCTTGCGGTTCTGCTTGTTCTTGCGGCTCCGGCTCGGGTTGAGGGTTTGCATGACCTCTAGTCGCATTTTCGGCTCTTTGCCAGCATCGGTAACATACTCTTCGGGTGTTGTCAAACACGACCTGAAAATGATATATGAAAATGTAAGGAAAAGAAAAACAACTTTGGTTTCCGAAAAATACCTAACAAAATAACGCATTGGGGGTCATTTGTGGGAGGGATTTGTTTTTCTGTCAGAAGGTGTGCGAATCGTCAAATATATGCCACAGATTCACAGATTTCTCAGAGATCTGGTTGCGGTTTTCTGTAGTTGTGTGTACGAAAACAAGGCATACACATAACCACACAAAACCGCAACCACAGTAATTGGTTGTGGTTTTGTGTAGGCCTTGTTTTGGTGGTAAATACATCGTGGAAGACGTAAAAGTGAAAAAGGAATCACTTGAATGTTCTTTAAGCGACCAGAATCACTTATCAATCGGTTTTCACTTTTACGTCTTCGTTACCTCATTTACTACTAGAATAGATCTGGGATGCAGTTGCACATGATTTCAATTGGTTTCCTTTTATATCGAAGGTTCAGTGAGGATCGAGTGGAAAAAAAAAGTGCAATAGGTACAAACCTCCAGAGCAGCGTTTTCTCGTATAAATGTTACTAGCTCCACGTGTGTTCTTGTCAAGGCTTCCGACAGAACGCGTACTTGATATCTGCCTCGGTATAGCCCTCTTCGGCACATTACACAGTTACGGTAACGTTCCATTGCAACGAAACAATCCAATTGTTAAGCACCCAAGTCCAATATAAAGCCACGGTCAACAAATAAAACGGGTAACAGAGTCCAAAATGATGCCAAGGTCAAAGTCGATGTGAACAATGAGGAGCGTAATAACGTAGCACTTAACACAATATCAGCAAACGACTGACTACCTGCGCAAGCGGCCAAGCGTTCCTCACCCTAACATACCTGCCCCCGCGCCGTGTCCCGGAGCGCGAGAGGGGTCAAAACCGAATTCCAGCGTTACCCGTGACCGTGAGTGGGAGAGAGAGCGCAATGTCGCTGTCTCGCTCTAATGATTTATGACAGAGTATGCATAGATGTGATTTTCGTAAAAATCATGAGCATCGGTTGAGTTAAACCAGAGATATGAATTTTTCTAATTTCTATTTAGAGCAAAAAATGGTACTTTCCGACGAGCATATTTCAAAATGGACAATTCATACGGATTCGTCTTCATAGAATTTATTTTTTCACTTGAAAAGAGCTATCCAACGACATATGACTCATCTTGATTGGACATAAGGACCAAAACGCCCATCATCCTTTAGATCTTGAAAATAATCTAGAATTTGAAATGGACATTTGTTTGGTTTGACTAGTAACATTAAGCCGCAGTTTCTGTGATTCTTGAAATAAAACCCTTTTGTTGCTTTATTCATTATCAAAACATCAATCTATTCTTGGAATGTAAGATCTTGCTAAGCCCCTTGTTCTTGTAAGAAATTAACAAGGTTAATAGTTATTAAATTAATAATATAAATAATAAATAATATAGCCTCTATATCCCGAGACTCCGTTTTTTATGTAATTTTCTTTGTTATATTCCTTTAGTGTTTTGTTAAAGTATGTCCCGGAGTTCGGTGTGCCTCTTGGCTAAGGCCTCCTCTAACGATTTCCACTGTTTTCTATCTCTAGCAATTCTTCTCCAGTTATATTAACAGTAGTTATTAAATTATGCCTTTTCAAAGCATTTGACTGTCTACAACAGGTTATGCTGTTGCTAAACTGTCGTTTTAAAAGTAAGTAGGTTTGCTGATCTGAACCAAAAAGATAGGTCTAGTAGTTCTTTGAAAAAGGGCTGTGCGTCCTAAGCTCAGTAGTACAAACCCTGTCCTTCCTGTGCCTATTTTTAAGTAAATTAGGATCAAAAGGCATGAGTTGATGTTGCCTTAGGATTAAATTAAATATAAACAATTGGCGTACAGTGAGCATGTTACATTCAAAATAGAGTTTGATGTAGGGTGACAAAATGGCTTGGAGGTCATAACCTTCAGTACAGCCCTCTGGGATCGCTCCAGCTAAGGCATGTTAGACCTATGTGTACCGCCCCATACCGATATGCAGTAACTAATTATTGATTGGCATAGTGACAAGTATATCGACCCGAGTAGTTTCAAATCACCAATATGTCTTAGCTTTTTGAATACAATTGCAAAGCATTTGACTCCAAAACCAAACCTCTTTGCTCTGTTGCTTTTTTGATGTAGAGAAAAAGATCTTGGTTGTATTCTGTAATGGAAAATGGAAGTAGGGAGATTCAGAAACTTTTGTATTCTTAACTATAACAACAAATTGCCTCCAGAAATTTTTACACTGTTGTGTAATGTTTTAGCATCACCCGCTCTTCCCTACACTTCTTTAGCTGTATTTGTAACATTAATTTGAGACTTTAATTCACACTATATCAGGAAATTAATTCTCTTACATGTTATTTCTTATGTAATGTCCAATTTAATGTTTCGTGTGCGATAAAGTACCTATAATAATTTAATTAAAAATAATTTATTGTAGAAATTGGAATCAAGAATATGGGCCACTAGGGTCAAATAAGTTAATAATTTCATTCTGTTGTAATTGGACTCTGCCTCGAATTTTATTCACCATGCTCTCTAGACACGATTAAAAACATGATTTATGAAATAGGTAGATACAGTGAGATTTCACTTAGTTGTTTCAAATAAGTTCTTCTATATTTTAACCTAGAGTTTTAGACTTAGTGCATACACTGTGAATAGAACTCTTTGTGTAATTTATGCAGATTCTAGCCAAAGTCAATTCAAAGAAACAATTCGTTGAAGCAATTTTAGGCTACATGATAGCGAGGTTAGAGTTGTTACTAATATCATACCGGCACGTATCTAACCTAATCTACATGCAGGACTAACTTACCGAGAGGGTTTAACTCAATTGACTATAGAGATCGACCTACGGGATCGAGAAAACTAATGTGTAGGACAAAGGAAATATACACGAGATAGGTGGTCTAACTTACCTCTCTTTAAAACATAGAGTTTGTTACTTTTTCCGACCATTATTTGATGTTGGAGATACGTTGCCCAATTTATTAACACTTAACTGTGATGTGAAAGCTCTTTACTTCAAATAAAAAACAAAATTCAAGCCGGTTGGCCCGAAACAAACGAAAATCACAGAAATGAATGACAGCAGTGGCACCATAGCACTGTGCGATTTGCAATTTGACAAACAAAAACGCGGGAATTGGATAGAAAAGAAAAAAAAGAACAACAAACAAAACCCAGAACTTCAGAACAATTGTTCTGAGTATCGACTCGACTTCGGTACACTGATAAACGTAATGCCATCTCTTTTTTTCTTACGGAAGCTTGGTTAGCGATAGTAGGGCGAGAGTACTGTCGAGAGTTTCCGCTAAGTAACTGTCTACGGAGAGTGTGACCATATGTGGCAGTTTCCTGCCTTTTGGGCAGGATTCGACCCCTAATTTGCGTGTAGGTATTTGAGTGTAAGTATGGCTGCATATGAGAGTGTGAGTGCGTGTTTGTTCCGTTTTGATGCTCCGTGAGTCACCAGAAGGCCCTTGCTGAAAATCAGTGTTGTGGGTGCAAACCCTCAGCTTAATACTGAGCATGAGGCCTTTTTTCCGCTGCATCGACGTACTGTGTATCGTTGGAATTTATGTTCATTTCATTCATCTGTAGTTTGTCTTTTCTTCTGCTTTTGTGTTACTTCTGCTTTCTTTTCTGTATTTTGCTTTTATGTCAAATTTTGTATGTCTATGTGGCGTTTAATCAATGTTTTTCTTCATCTAATTTAACCTCTGGCAGATATTGTGGCAGTTCGTGATTTTTGGCAGAATTGAACTAAAGCCCTATTAAGATAAGACGCTATGCCGCCGCGAAATCGAACAAAGATGAGCGTGGCTTAGCTGCATGCGCGGGGGACGGGCGTATTACTGTACTTAGTAATACTTTTTAACTCCTGACGCAAAAAGAGTCGGTATTATAAGTTTGACCGCAATGTGTATGTAAATCTGTCTGTGTAACCGTAGCTCTCAAATGGGTGAACCGGCTTGCTACGGTTTTTTTAAATTTGATAGAAGATAGAAGGTTTTCAACCGATGGTTCTTAGATATGTTTTATTAAGATTGCTTGATCCGCTTATGAGTAATTGGCATCTAAAATTAAAATTTTTTCGGTTTTTTTTAATTTTATACATAAATTATAGTAGGTATTGCAGTAGAAATGAGGTTCTTGAGAAGTATGTGTAGTGTTACTTTGAATGACAGGATATGCAATAGTCTGAAGAACGTTGGACTGAAAGAGGATGAGTGACTAGACTAGAATTGAGAAAGGAATGTTGCGTTGGTTTGGACATGTGAAGAGGACGAAGGAAGAAAGATTGACGAAACAAATATATATTGCGAATGTGAGTGGAAGGGCTGGTAAGGGCCGTCCCAGGCGGACATACATCGACCAAATAGGGAATGTATTAGCAAAGGGGAAGATAAATAGCACCCGGAACCGGCGTGCGTGCATGCAACGATTTATGAACGTTGATGAAGCGAAGGTGATCTGTCAGGATCGTGGCAAGTGGCAGTCCCTGGTCTCTGCCTACCCCTCTGGGATACAGGCGTGAGGTTATGTTATTATAGTTGTTATTACGTAAAGTCCAGTTGCTTGTATAGAAATTAAATTAAATAGATGTACGGTCGCCTGTGTTGTGATAAGGCCGCCGCCGGCCGCCCACCGCCGTCAAAAGCCGCCATGTAAACAAGGAATGCCGAGTACAGCGTACAGCGCAAGTGAACTTAGGGTTTACATCAAATCGCTATAGTAGTGGCAAGAACCTTATTTTGCGGTAAATATTACATATTTATATTGAAAAACCTATTTAGAGGCTAAAAATTCCTCCCATGCCGGGATTCGAACCCGCGACCTTTGGCTATCCGTGACAGCGCTCTTTCCAACTGAGCAAATGGGCGACTCACCGGCATCAGTGAAATTTCGAACCTCTTTACAATATTCTCTGTATAACGTACACTGCGAGCGCTGGCACGGATAGCCAGAGGTCGCGGGTTCGAATCCCGGCATGGGTGGAATTTTGTAGTGGTGGAGGTTAGGTAGATAAAATAATTACATTTTCATACTTACATGTTATTAGATACTATGTTGAATATAATTATGTACCTTTAAAATTATATTCAATATAAACTATCAAATAAATACAATATAAAAATGTTTTGGGCACCTACTTCGAAAGAATGAGTTTCACCGGTGACTCTCACTTCATACTGATCTCGCTTCATTCCAAATGCCGGTGAGAAAAGTGTACTCTTTCTAGATGATTTGATGATTTTGTTACATTATGTTCAGTTTTTGTTTACAGAATTTGTTTTAGATACAAGTATAATTAAAATTAAAAGAAACCACGATAAAAGAGTAATTTTATCTTCTTAGAGTAAAAATTTAACAGAAATCCTGGGTACGGTCTGAATAAAACTTAATATTGTCGCGGTCCTATCCCGAACCATCTACAATAGAGCCTTCTGGAAGCCTATGGAATAGTCGCCGCATGCTGCGTTTTAGTAAACAATAAAACGCTGCAAGGAATAGTGACTCGTATGTCCACTAGTATAAGGTTCAAATCTCTTTGACAAGGACTTTGTTCTAGAGTCGTTGCCGCGTGCACCGAGTGTAGGTACGTACTTGAATGTTCTAGAACCCTTGCCGGCGGATATAAATAGCGGTCACCGCGGCGCGCTGTCAGAGTGCGCCCTCCTCGGCCTCGAGGGGGGTCGCTCCCGATGTGGGTTTAGGGGTCTCTAGGACCAAAACCAGTCCCAAGGTGGTGTTTAGTGGGTAGGCGCACTTATTGTGAGTCCCACATTGGCAGCACGGCCGGGTCCGTGCTGTTATGCATGAGCATTCACCACCTCCCTCCCCCGTGTCCTCCGGAGGGTGCCCTTTATAGGGTTAAAAAAAAAAAAAAAAACGCGCTGTCAGTTCCGTTTGGAATAGCGAAGAGTGAACTTCGAGCGAACATACCTGCGATACGAGCGATAACCTACGACCTCAGCGATACTATTGGACTTCGATGGAACCTGCGATTGGAATCTACGTGTGGACTTCGTGACCTGCAGACCAGACCCTGCGTGAATAAATCCTAAGAAGTTGTCAGTGGCGTTTTACATCTAAATCCAGAACCGTAGCCCGTAACATTTGGTGTCCGAATTGGGGATTTGGAGATGCCACTGACTCCGAGAGAGGATACTTCTGGAGTGAGGACCAGGTCCAGAAGTGCTGCGGAGGCCACGCCCACTGCCCCTCAGGCCACGCCCACTGGCCATAGGGACACGCCCACTGGCCCCGCCCACCAGGCCACGCCCACCGACCAAGCCACGCCCCCTGGCCCGCCCATCAGGCCACGCGCGTATTGGAGACACAGCATACCTGCCCAGCGGCTCCGCCTACTGGCCACGCCCACCAGGCCACGCCCACCGCCCCCGTGCACCAGGCTCCGCCCACCGGCCTTGACCACCAGGTTTCACCAACCGACCAACAGGCTCCGCCTCGTAGCCACGCCCACCGAAGACATTAAACCTTAGTCACGTACAATGGAGGTTTTGGATATGTCGTGCCTGATGGCAATGTTGAAGGGCATGCGAGAAGAACAGAGCAAGCAGATGCAGTGCCTACAAGAAGAACAGAGAGGCCTGCGAGAAGAACAGAGCAAGCAGATGCAGTGCTTGCAAGAACAACAGAGCAAGCAGATACGGAGTCTGCAAGAAGAACAGAAGGCAGATCAACAAGTGATCCTATCTGCCGTTACAAAGTTCAGCGATACGGTCGCTAAGCTACATGAAGATGTAGAGGTAGTGAACGAACGGGTTTCCGAGTTGGAGGAAGACCTAAAAAATGTGAAAACCGTCCTCACTGAACTAGACAAGGAATTTCGGCGTATAAAAGCTGCTGGAGTTACATGGAGCGGAGTTGTCAGCATAAACCACGGGCCTAAACTGAAGGTGCCTCCGCCAGCAGTTCCAGACTGCCGCTGCTTCAAACGGGTGGACGGACGAACAGAGCCTGACAGCCCTCACCGTCGCACTCAGAGGATCGGCTTTATCTGTCCTGGAGGCACTGCCGACCTCAGGCAGCGAGTTCAAAGACTTGCTGGAGGCACTTGGGGCTAGATATGGGGAACGACACCTGGAATACGTTTTCCGTGCCCAGCTGCGTGACCTGACTCAGCGCCTGGGTGAAGGACTTCAACAATGGACGTTGGAAATTGAGAAGCTGGTTCGAAAGGCATATCCTTCTGCTGATAGTAAGATGGTGGATACGAATATTTTGCAAGCCTTCGTCGACGGAATCAAGGATCTTGAAATTAGGGCTGCAGTAAAGCTTCGCCATCATTCCTCGTTAAAAGAAGCTCTCGCACACGCCCTGGAAGTAGAAGCTGTGCGTCATGATATCCGCCAAGGGTATAAGCTTCGAGAAGTTACGGAGGAGGTTAAAGAGATCAAGACACCGCCCAAAAAGAACACCGGGCCCATGTGTAACAAGTGTGGGGAAAGAGGGCATCTGCAGTTCACGTGTGCTAAGAAGGTAAGGCAACCGACCAAAACAGATGACAGACTGGTTGCGCGTCTCAATAAAATAGAGCAGTGTGTGGAAGAGTTTGTGAAGAAGCATGACGCTGCGCCCTCCACCGCGAATCAGGGAAACGAATGAAAGCCAGGACTGCGGGGCGGGTACTGGCTGGAGCTGAGGAAGCCCCAGTAACCCGAATCTCACAAGTATGCAATGAGAACAAATTGTCAAGAAGGCCGAGTACTGAAGAGTGCAAGCACCGTGCCAATCAAGACACAAAGGAATTCTGGCTCCATTGTCGAGAAGATGTGCAAGATTGGTGCCGCAAGTTTGCTGCTTGCGCCGCGGTGAAAGGCCCATCAACTAGAAGCCGAGGAAATCTGCAACTTTATAACGTTGGTGCGCCATGGGAACGCATTGCAGTTGATGTGGCTGGACCGTTCCCAGTAACGGAATCAGGAAATAAGTATTTCATGGTAGTTATGGATTAATTCACGAAATGGCCAGAGGTATTCGCCATACCCAATCAAGAAGCCACGACTGTTGCCTCCAAGTTGTTTGAGGAAGTAGTTTGCCGGTTTGGTGTGCCCTTGGAAATACACTCCGACCAAGGCAGGAACTTTGAGTCTCAAGTATTTCAAAAACTCTGTAAAATATTGGGAATGCATAAGACTAGGACCACCCCATATCATCCTCAATCTGACGGCATGGTAGAAAGATTTAACCAAACACTTGAGAGACATTTAGCAAAAGTCGTTGACAGGCACCAGAGAGACTGGGACAAATACATACCGCCATTTCTTCTGGCCTACCGAACGGCAGAACATGAAAGCACGAAGGCAACCCCGGCGCGTGTAAATTTTGGCCGAGAACTGAGAATACCAGTAGATCTGCTAACTGGAGGGCCTCCTGATAACCCACGTTCTCTACACGACTACATTTCCGAGTTACGTGAGAAAATGCGAGAGATTCATGCCATAGTACGGGAAAACGGATTGGAGTCGAGTGAAAAGATGAAGACTAGGTATGACCGCCGAGCAAATACAAGCGGCTTCGAAGAAGGAGCACTGGTCTGGCTTCACAATGTAACTCGACGAAAAGGAAAATCTCCGAAATTGCGGACAAGATGGGAGGGACCGTACAAAGTGGTAACTCGGTTAAATGACGTGACGTACCGAATTCAACGGCCAAATATCCCTACTAATATACAAATTTACAAGATCGCAGTTAGTAGTTGGTTGCAACAGTATGGTGTGACGCTCTCTCGCTCCCACACGTCTCTCGCTCGCACACTTCTCTCGCTCGCACAGTTTGTGACGAACACGGGCTCACGCGGTGAGGTAGGCAGTAGCCTAAATCTGTCTGCTACAGGTGCACAAAAAGTGGTTCACATCGACCGCTTAGCTTCTTATCACGGCAGTAATGAAGATGCTCGGGACGAGCATCTCTAAGAGGGGAGCAGTGTCGCGGTCCTATCCCGAACCATCTAGAATAGAGCCTTCTGGAAGCCTATCGAATAGTCGCCGCATGCTGCGTTTTAGTAAACAATAAAACGTTGCAAGCAATAGTGACTCGTATGTCCACTAGTATAAGGTTCAAATCTCTTTGACAAGGACTTTGTTCTAGAGTCGTTGCCGCGTGCACCGAGTGTAGGTACGTACTTGAATGTTCTAGAACCCTTGCCGGCGGATATAAATAGCGGTCGCCGCGGCGCGCTGTCAGTTCCGTTTGGAATAGCGAAGAGTGAACTTCGAGCGAACATACCTGCGATACGAGCGATAACCTACGACCTCAGCGAGACTATTGGACTTCGATTGGAATCTACGTGTGGACTTCGTGACCTGCAGACCAGACCCTGCGTGAATAAATCCTAAGAAGTTGTCAGTGGCGTTTTACATCTAAATCCAGAACCCTAGCCCGTAACAATATTTACGCCATTACGAAAATATTTTATTCAAAAAATTTAATGTCCATCAAATGAACAGATATAATCAGTATTCAAGTTTTCCACCCTTTATCTTTTCTCGGAATGTTGGAGGTTTTCGTCAGGTTTTTGCACCAACAACTATATAATACAACATCAATAGTTGGTGTACCATTTTCAGATACTCTCTACCCTCTTCCAAGGCTGCTTGTTTTTCCATTACGCCAGCCTTTTGCATCTGGTTCCACGCTTTTACCTCCCTCTCATAAATCAACACTTGCTGAAAGTTGATATACTCGTAGTTGTGCTCTTCCACATCCTGGTGCTAATAAAGCTGCTACCGCCATTTTATTCACCTTTTCAGTTGAGTTCTTTAGTTTTAATTCTTTTTTACAAATTAGGCAAGTAAGTTTTTCTGACGTTATGGTCATACTTTTGAGCCCACACACAAAGACTTGAGCTGAGATCATCTAATCATTTCATTGAATAAATGGCTCACGTCTACAACTATGGATCACAAAATGGCTCACATCTACAACTGGCTAACATTGGTTGTATATTCGTCCTGAAACAAAAATAACTTATGTAAGTCATTTTAAATTTATAACACCAAAACAGCGTTTGGTTTTACGCTGTTTGATTGTACTAACGTTATTTTTAAGATCTAGTTCGTATGTTAGTTCTCGTTCTTCGTCTTCGTTTATCTGCGAAGTCCCAGCAGCTGCCTGATCATCTAGAATATGCTTCCGCTTCCTAGTCGCTTCACTTGGTCTGAAATCATAATATAAGTATAATTCAAAGTAATGGTAAAGTCCTTTATTGGAAATCATGTTCCAGATATGTACACTGCTGTTCGTCGATACCATTAAGCGATTTCGCATTACGGTTGATCCGAGTCCGCGAAAATACGGTCCAAAGTAGTCGTAGAACTATTTCTACTGTAGTTCACGCACTAAATCCAGCTTCCGACATCCAATGTCTCTTCGTCATCCATCTATCTCCATTTCCGAGATTTCTAGACCAGTATTCGGATCGGACGTAGTGCAAAACCGCTCTCAGTGTCCGTTAAGAATAAAAGCCAGAAGCCTAAAATTAATCTAGCATGAATTTTGTTAGTTACCGACATTAGACACCTTATATTATCAGCCGAAAAAGCTTTTGATTTTCTTTAAGTTGCTTAAAAAAATGTTGCGTTTAATATGTGAATTACCTTTATTTTGGAAATGACTCGGCGGTCACAACTTTTTGCTTTTCTCAATCTAAAATTCGCAATAGCGACTTCGTTTGTCTGGTAAAAATCACATCTTAATACAAATATTTATTGCCAATCTACGCCATTTAATTATGGAGAAGTGAATTTTTTTTTTTGCGCAGTTGGTAACGAAATTTTGAAATTGAGCTCAAAATCCCTACAACAATGCAAAAATACCTTCGGCTTTAAGGCCACTAAACTAACAACATGTGTTGTTTGTAGGATAAGATAAAACAAAAATATTCTTTGTTGTATACCGGAAAAATAGTTACAGAAACGGCAGATACAAAAGATCAAATACAATTGGCGGCTTTATTGCTAATATAGCAATTTGTAAGTCAGTTAATGTTGACGACAGGTCGACATGCCAATTCTCTAGTGACGTGACGTTTTCAATATCGATATATTTTTATTATGTATGTAACAAAATGTGAATAAAATAATACCATGTTTTCATTTAAGTTAATATTTATTCATCTGAATCATCTAACGTATCGCTACAAAAACTTAAAGAATCTTCGTCACTGGTATCTCCGACTTTTATAATAAAATCTTCCATTTCATTTTCCATTCCCATGTCTTTTTCCCAATATTCATTTTCAAGGTTCTGGACATGTTTTTCGAAATTGCTCCAGTTTTCTGCCGTGACTGACAAAATTGCATTCGTTGTTATCTCTTTAAGCTTTGTCAAACACAAATCGCTCTTTATGTTGTGTTCCCTGACGAAGCGTTTACGGCGGCCCAGGCTAATTCAATAGGATTTAAATCGCACATATATGGAGGTAATCTAATACTATCATGACCATGTCCTTTAATTATACGGTCAATTTTATAATTGATATCAACGGGTTTATGTTGTTCTATAATTTTAAATAAATCTGGCTTTCTCATTGATCTATCGCACGATAGATCACTTCACTTCCAGCCAATTTATCATAACTGATTTTAGAGAACTTTTTGTTGGGGGTTTGTTGAGCTGGACACTATGGTAAGGTGCGTTATCCATTACCACGACACTGCGTTCAGGAAGAGACGGCAAAAGTTTTTTCCGTTACCCATTTTTCAAAATTCTCGCCATTCATTTGACCATGATAGTCGCCAGTCGTAGTACCGGCCTTAAAAATTAAAGAAGCTCCAGGTATAAATCCGTTTTTCCCTCCTGCGTTAACAACTATAAGTCTATTTCCAGAACTAGTATCTGTGAGAATTCCTTTTGTTCCAATCATTTGCCAACACTTTTTGAAAGTTAAATTATTATCCACCCATGTTTCATCTAAATAAAAAATATTTTTATTTTGTTGTCGGAATTCTCTCATTTTTTTTAAGTATTGATACCGTTTGAAAACTATATCTGGCTTTTCAATTAAAATAGATCGTTTATTTTGACATTGACGCCATCTGTATCCCATTTTCTTTAACAGCCGTTGTAATGTACGAATACCCCAAGGAAAAGGTATATTTTCACGTAAAGCAACGTGTAACTTAGGACATGTCGGAACGATCTTCTTTTGTAAATAAAATTCTGTTATGATGTTGTGAATCACTGTACGATCAAAATCATCAACACAAAATTTTAGACCTGTCTTCTTCCGTTTTTTGGGTGATTTCAACTTTTCCTCTGCTCCCACTGATTTTAATTCTGATTTTATCCTAGACATAGTTCTTTTCGATAAACCTGTATAAAACACAGCCCTGTCTAATGTCTGATTGACAGAAAATTTGTAACAATTATTTTTCCGTTCAATGTCACAATTTTCTAGCTAGTTCTCGAGCTTGAGAGTGAATTATTGTTTTTTTTGCTTGAACACGGGACGAAGATGCAACCGTAGTCATTTTTAAAACACAATAGTAATAAATTATGTGAGCGAGATTATAATCGATAAACGCGGTCGATACGGACTCGTGCGACACTAAGACTAAGACGACGCGGGGACTGTGCGGGTGTGCGGGGCGACTCCGCCTCCGCGGCTCACCTCATGCCCCGATTGCCATGTCGACCTGTCGTCAACTTGTTAGAACAAGGAGTCTTATGTGTAGTCGATAGACAAACAATAAGTTCTAAATACAATTTTACTCTCTGTTTGAAAAGTGACATCTGGAATATTGTCAGATATTGTTTTGTTACTTTTCACTTTACCTTAAATTTTTCTTGTGTGTTGTCATGTAAAAATAAATTTTCTATTTTATTTTTACGTTATTATTTACTTCCACAATGTATCAGTATAATCATTCTTCAGTTTCTAAGGTGCACTCTGAAAGATAAATGGTGTTCCAAAGTGGGAAACACCATTATGTTACGGGCACAGTGCAAAATAGTGATTTGCTGATGGATACCAGAGACAGAGATTAGAAGAGGCTCTGGTGGAAGTGGAGACAACTTTGAGAAATCAGTCAACGAGATGGCAAGTAACAGTCTAAACATGCCACCAAAGGCAAGGCTAGAGGGTAGCTCTAATTACTCGACGTGGAAAGTCCAAATGGAAATGGCACTTGTCTACGAAGATCTTTGGGAGTACACTAGCACGACGCCAAGCGTTACTGATGAGAAAGCTGTAAAGAGAGATGAGAAGGCTAAAGCCAAGATAGGCATAGTGGTGATGCCTGAATGTCTTGTGCACATACGCCTTGCGAAGACAGCGAAAGAAGCTTGGGAGATGCTAAGACAGACATTCGAGGATAAAGGCTTGAATAATAGATGCCGCCTGTTATCCAGATTGGTCAGTCTGAAATTAGAGCATTTTTCGACGGTACGGGCATATGTTACAGCTATGTTAATGATATCCCAGGAACTGAGAGACATTGGAAAGGAAGTCGATGATGAACTGTTGGCTGCCCTGTTACTCCAAAGTCTGACGGCGGAGTTTGAGATTGAAAATGACGATTGAGAACAGTATTATAGAACTTACGTCTGACTACGTGAAGAATAAACTGTTCCAAATGGAAGATGCATACTCAGCTTCAGGAAGTGGAAGTGAGACGTCAACGTCAGCACTATTAACGAACAAAAATGAACACAGGAAGAACAAGGTCAATACTAGCAAAACTACAAAGAATGTATTGAAGTGCTACATCTGTGGTGGGCCTCACAAGTGTTACCAATGCCCTCATAACAAGAGAAAGGAGGAGACAAAGAAGGAAGCACATCAAGCATTTGCCTTGGGAATTGCGTGTGAACCTGCAGAAGATTGGGTGATCGACTCTGGAGCTTCAAACCATATGACGAAGACTAAAGCTTAGTTTAAGGACTTAAAAAAGACTCCTAGACCTTTAAGAGTTATGTGTGCGGATGGAAACGAGGTGCTGGGCGAAAGTGTTAGTATGGTAGTGTCAAACAAGCTGACGGTAAGTGATGTTACCTATGTACCGAAGTTAGCATCTAATTTATTGAGTGTAAATGCGATTGCCAAAAAGGGGCATGTATTAGTGTTCACAGAGACGGCGTGCGACATCTATAAGAGTAACGAGTGCGAGGTTTACGGCAAAACTGTTGCGACAGGGGTGGCGGAACGAGGTATCTACAAAATCAAGGACTGTTCCTACGGTTCTGCACTAGCGACAACAGGAGGTGAGCAAAATGACCAGGTCCTGTGGCATAGAAGGATGGGACATCTGGGATTGAGGAACCTGAAGTTACTAAGAGACAAGTTGGCAACTGAGGTGAGTTTTCCAAAGTGTACACACAATTTAGACTGCATTTCATGCATAAAGGGAAAACAATCGCGGCAACCTTTTACAAATAAGGGTACAAGGGCTAATGAAATTCTAGAATTAGTACACTCAGATGTATGCGGCCCAATGAGAGTTCCCTCTTTTAGTAAAAACCTTTATTTTGTTACGTTTTTGATGATTTATCGCGGAAGACTTTTGTATACTTTTTGAAACAAAAGAGTGATGTTTTTTAAAAGTTTAAAGAGTTTAAAGTTTATGCGGAAAATCAGACCGACAAGAAGATCAAGATCTTGAGGTCAGATAATGGCACGGAATATGTCAACAAAAGGATGGATGGCTACCTGAAAGCGAACGGGATCCACCATCAGCTGACTGTTGACTACACGCCAGAACAAAACGGAGTGGCGGAGAGGTCGAATCGCACTATTTGCGAGAAAGCCAGAAGCATGCTGCAAGATTCTGGATTTCCTCAACGATTCTGGGCAGAGGCTGTCCATCATGCAGTATACCTGAAGAACAGATCACCAACCATTGCGGTGCGCAACATGACACCTGAAGAGAAATGGTCTGGTCAGAAATGTGATCTGAATATGGTGAGGACATTTGGGTGCCAAGCTTTTATGGACATCCCAAGTCAGAAGAGGACCAAGTGGGATGCGAAGAGCAAAGAGTTAGTCCACACCGGTTTCTGTGACAATGCGAAAGCATACCGCCTGATAGAACCTGCAACAGGAAAACAGTTTAAGGCGAGGAATGTGATATTCCTGGAAAATAGCAAATACACGGATGGAGTGGATTCAGAAGAGAACTTAGTGGAGTTCATGTCATTTCCTGAAAGCGAACCAGACAGAAACGCAGAAGAGACTGCTGATTTGCCCATGGGAAATGAGAATTTAGATGAAAATCCTGTAAATACTTAAAACTTATGAGACTGAGAGTACAGTCATTGAAGAGGAAGAACGGGAACCAGAACCCGAGGTTCATCTACCAGATATTGAGGTTGAAGAAACACAAATTTTTGAGGATTGTGAAACACCTGAAGAGGATTCTGAAAGCGTGGAGCAAGGAACAGAAAGGAGATATCCGCTGGGAGATAGGAAACCAAAAGAGTTTTCAGACTACGATCTGTACCAAGCAGCTGATTCAGAACTAGATCCCTTGACAATTCGTGAAGCATTATCCAGACCAGACAGTAAGCAATGGAGAGCTGCTGTTCAGGAGGAGCTTGATGCTTTATAGAAGTATGGTACCTGGATACTAGTGGAGCCGCAACAAGCTCGTAACGTCGTTGATTCGAAATGGTTATTTCGAATCAAAGAAGAGGCGGGAAATAAGATACGCTATAAGGCACGGCTTGTTGCTAGAGGATTCAGTCAACGATGTGGAATTGACTACGAGGAAACGTTTTCGCCCGTTGTGAGACATAGCTCACTACGTGCTTTGATTTCGCAAGCAGTCAAACAAGGATTGAGGATAGACCAAATAGATGTCAAGACGGCTTTCTTGTATGGAGAACTTGACCAGACGGTCTATATGAAACAACCAGATGGTTTCGAGGAAAATGGAAAGGGGAATCATGTTTGTTTATTGAAGCGATCCTTGTATGGGCTCAAGCAAGCGCCGAGGGCATGGAACTCGAAACTCAACAGTGAGTTGTTGTAGTTGGGATTTAAGAGATCGAAGAATGAACCCTGCGTTTATACGAGGTCAAAAGGAAGCAACGTGATTATACTAGCGGTGTATGTCGACGATATGCTGATTTTTTGGAATAATAAAGCAGAGTTACGCAAGGTAAAGCAGGATCTCATGTCGAAATTCGAAATGAAAGATTTAGGCAAAGCGGAGTTGATCCTAGGCATGCACATCACTCAAAGTGATTCCGGGATAAAGGTTGACCAGGAGAAATATATCAACAAGGTGTTGAAAACGTTTAGAATGGAAGACTGCAAGCCAGCTGCTACGCCTGCGGTTACTGGTCAAAACCTAATCAAGCCAGGACCGGACCATAGACCCGATCCTAACATACCGTATCAAAATATGATTGGATCTTTGATGTACTTATCGTTATGCACAAGGCCGGACATTTCGTATGCAGTAAATTATCTAAGTCAGTTTAACAGTTGCTACACAGAAGAGCATTGGATAGCTGCTAAACGTGTGATAAGATACCTTAAAGGGACCAAAGAATTTGGTCTGATGAACAAGAAGACATCGGACGAAATACATTGCTAGGCAGATGCAAGTCATGCCTCCTGCTATGATAAGAGGTCGTATTCAGGAGCTGTGTTCTTGCAGATGGGAGCTGCTGTCAGCTGGGAAAGTAAGAAGCAGAAGACCATTGCACTATCAACAGCGGAAGCTGAATATGTCGCAATGCCGGAAGCTGCCAGAGAGGCTATTTTCTTGAAGAGATTTATGGCTGAAATAACTGGCCAGTCTGAATTGCCAATTAAGATATGTAGTGACAGCCAACCTGCTATCGCAATTGCGCACAACCCTGTGCATCATCAGCGTACGAAACATATTTCGGTACGCCACCATTTTGTGAGAGAGACAGTTGAACATGGCCATATTGAGTTGGAGTATGTTCAGACAGAGCATATGGTTGCTGACTCGTTGACCAAGCCTTTGCTGAAAGGGAAGTTTGTTTGGTGTACTTTAAGTATGGGTGTTGTGTGAATGTTTCGCAACAAGTTAAAAGAGTTAAAATAGAGGAGGAGTGTTAGAACAAGGAGTCTTATCTGTAGTCGATAGACAAATAATAAGTTCTAAATACAATTTTACTCTCAGTCAGTGACAGACATATACGCTGCTCGGAGGAAAACGCGATGACAATAGTACGCGCAAATATCGCCCTTAGCGTTATTTTGATGCGTAAAGTTAATTAATTTGTTAAAATTCAACCACAGCAGTAAATAGAAAACTGAAACACCAACATCTGCATCTCTAAATTGCTTATTCAGAGAAACAACACAGCTGATGTATTTAAAGGCGTTGCTGAGTACTGGCAAAAAACGCAAAAGTAAGACTGTACTTTGGAATTAATTTCTATCGAGAAAATTTTATTCAATTGCGTTTTCCATTTGCCAAAACCTAGGAAATATAGTCTAGAATCATCTAGTCTGAAATCAAATCTATAAACCTTGTATCAATGTAATACGAACGAATGAAAAACTCCTAATATCAGCGTTTATAACCCCTTAAGCAAGGTATAAAATAAAAATGGCATGTAACCCTGTCGATATATAAACACATTGATTTGTGCAATGCTTGCAACACTGTACGCGGCCTCTTCTTGGGGACTCCCCCGATAGAATAGAATAATTTATTTGCTAAAGCATGGTAATTAATTACATATCATGTAGTTGGTAACTTAATATTATGGTACAAGCATGCTCTACCCGTCAGGGTGCGCAAATATTACATTGTGAAAACAAACAGCCTATCTATTTGTTTTGGTTACTGGGATTCCGTGGCTGTGGAGTGGACTGTATTGTGACGAAATATGTGTTGCGATCGTCGAACGTTCAAAAGTGGGACGTATAAGTAGGCAGAAAGACTTACCAGACCCGTGGTGCGAGGAGGGCCAGAGGCTAGCGTACCTCTAGTAGGGGCCGCTTCCAGATCTCCGACGAATCACCTTTCACGACCGCCCACCGTCAATAGCTAGATCTGACCTGACGACGACTGGAACCTGGATCGCCTTTCAGCCTCCTTAGGATTTGTTTTCTATGCTGGGACTAGGTACTTGAATAGAGGAGCGCGAAAACGATAACGTGAAGTATTGACGAAATGGCGACTTCTACGTGGTGGCCGAAAAGTATTATTGTATACCGCGACGACAGTGTTATGCCAACAACTAGTTCAACGAACTTTCAGTTATTTGTTTGAATTGGGGGTCCGAAAACGTATGTAGTAGTGGGGGAAGCAGCATGGTGTGAACACACGAAAAGATGCAAAAGGCGTGTTCACACCACACTGGAGTTTCCGTACAGTGTGAACATTACAGGAAATTGATGGTAAATGCGAACACTATTTATTAGCCTAGTTAGAAACTAAACAAAAATATGTACACGAATCTCTGTAATACAACAAAATAGTTATTTGTTATACAAGAGTGCAAAGTTGCTTCTTAACCGCGTGTTCAATTTTGATGACCGAGCAAGCGAAGGATTCTAAAATTAGAATCCTGAGCGTTAGAGAGGGAATCAAAAGAGCACGAGGTGAAAAATCTTTGCACTCGAGTGCAACACGTAACTTTTCATTCCACCTCAGCGAGAAAATGACTAAATGCAAATAAAAACGTTTACAATCACAAGATAGGTACACTTTTATTTCAGTTTAGGTATTAATTACTACATTATGACAGGTAAGTATTACAGAATAATCTTTAAATTATAACAAAATAATACTAAGGTATAATTAAGAAAATTTTAAAGTAACGTTGCTACAGTTATTTAAATTGAGTGTAATATTTTTTTAATTGCTGTATGGTGTCGGCCTAGAGAATAGCACCAACCTAATTCTTCCCGCGGGTGTCGTAAAAGGCGACTAAGGGACACAAACCGGTGGGTGGGCAGCAGCGCTCCCTGCAGTACAATTCCACCGAACTGCGATCCCCAAACCGCATGCCCAGCGTGGGGATTATGGGCACTACCCCCTATGATAGCATAATGTGGCGCTCTTTAGGGGAAGGCTATGTCCAGCAGTGGACTAGTATAGCCTGACGACGATTTTTTTAATTCACAAACTTAGTGCACACGATGTTCTAAATTCAATTTTCAACACACTTGCTCGTAAAGTGACTCTTATAACACCGGTTTAAGAACCATAATGCTGTCCATTATACACGTGTGCGTAATAATATTACAGCACAAGTGCTGTAATGAATATAGTTTTAATTTTATCAACTACAGACAAATAATGACAGCAAAGAGCTTTCATATCTAAAAATAATAATTTAATTTATATTTTATGCACGTTAGTATCAAAATACGATAGCTAAACATTTATTTTCATCAAATTGCAATCAAAATAAGAGAAAGATAGACATATCTAAAAGCCAACTTGTAATTCAGAAATATCGATTTATAGGCTGTATGGAAGTTGTTACATTTGCCTACATTTGACAGCGCGCAAATTAAAAAAGTAAGCGCGCGCCATTTTCAATCTCAGTTCTCAAGAAATAAAACTTTTCATTGTTTATTGTGAAAATGTCGAGTTCGAGTACTGATACTGAAGAGGATATGGTTTTAACTCCGCAAGACATACTTAATGAGGCGCAAAATGCCAATGAAAGTTTGATACCCGAGAAATCTAGGGAAAAATATGTCGCAGCGTATGAAAATTTCCTAACATGGAAAACGGAAAAGAACGCGAACTCTTTTTCTGAGTCAATATTTTTAGCGTACTTTTTATTTTTATTTACCTGTGCTTGTTTTTTATTTTCCTCACAAGTGTGTTGAAAAACGTCGTATGACACTCGTGAGCATTGGTCATTACAGACTCGGTTCCATAACTGCTCTCGCCTTCGGCTCGAGCAGTAAACCCACCTCGTCTGTAATGACCAACTTAGCTCACTAGTGTCATAATGTACTATTACTTTATCCTCTAGAGAATAAAAACGGCTTTTCCACTTAGATATTGCAGATTAAAAATACTCTTTCCGAGATGGTGGGATGAAAAAAAATTGTTAAGCTTAAGATTCACCTTCTTACATTTATAGTTCTAATGTTGGCAGCCAGCAGTGAGTTTTGTAAGAGTTTTGCCTCTTGAGTTTGCATAGTTCGTTCGTTTTTGTTTTGTCAGGCAGAAATCAGAGTAGATCTTAGTGTCGCCGCACACGGGCCACACGCGACAGCCACAAACGCCGCCACGAGAAGCTAGAAGCGGCTACAAAGGTAGCTGAAGCGCGCGACAGCCACTTGTGGCCGGTGGTCGACACTTGCGGTCGGTGGCTGCTACTTTTTTTAACCCTTGCGTGGCGTGCAGGATCATAATGGACTCTGACGAAGAAGGTTTAATTGCGCTACTTTTGATAAAAAGATGTCGTCGTAAAAGACGAAACCGTAGTTCATCCAGTTTTAACGAATGTACACAAATGCAACGAACATTTCGATAATCTTCTAAACCATTCTTAAAAGTTTTTCAAACATTTTCGTTTAAGTATAGGTACGTTTTGGGAACTACATGCTCTATTATATGCTGGATTAAAGCACCACGACACCAACATGCGGAAAAGCATCGCACCTGCGGAAAGACTAGCTATCACATTAAGGTAAGTTTCATAACAATTTCAATAAACAATTCGCAGATTTATTGCCAGGCCTTCACTTTTTCTCCTCTATTAAGTACTATAACTATTACTTTTTGAATCCCAAATCTCAGGACGGGATTGTATCCCTGATATAAATAATTCTATATCCATATTTATCTACCTATAGGAACTACAGACTACCGTGCGTTACCGTCGACTTTACAGCACAGGTTAACTGAGGCAAAGGAGAGAGGGGCGCGGAATCGCGCGAGTGGCGTGTGGCGGCTTTTTGTGTCGACGTTTAGTGGCCGGGGCGAGCCACAAGAAGCAAGCTGCGACGATTTGTAGCGTGTGGCCGCCACCGGCGCCAACCGTGTGCGACGAGTCCATATAAAATGTATGAAAATTACAGGAAATATGCCAGTGGCGGCGTTTTGTGGTTGTGGCCGGTGGCCCGTGTGCGGTGACCCTTAGACACCGGCCATCGTTATTTGTTGGTTTTGAGAGTCACTGGTTTAACAAAGAACACGGAGTAAACGAACGAGCGTAGTAGCGTACCACCCGAAGTGGGAAAAAGATCCATTGCTTTCTTCATGGATATCTAAAGCCAAAGACGATCCAGATGTTGCGTTTTGTAAAGCCGGCAATACCTATCAAATTAGTTACACGACTGTCTGCTCCTGAGGTCTGCTCTGAAGGAACATGCAACAACTAACAAACACACGAAGAATATGTCTGGGTACAGTAGGGAATGGAAGAAAATATCAGAAGTGCTTGATTTTTGTTTTTGGTGATAGGAATAACCTTCCTTAACGCGAGAAAAAAGTTTCAATTTTTTTGGCCTCGTAGTTAATGAGATAAATTTATTGAATTGAATTTTTTCTTTTATCATTTAACTTATATATTATACAAACATTATGATAGCTTAAATATTTATAATAATAATAATTAATGATAAAAATGGAACTAAACCTAAAACATTCTAATTTAAATAAAATATTTGAGCCAGATCGCTGTCGGGCGGCAGAGTACCAAGAAGGCTGGCGGCATTGCCTCGCTGTATGGCTAGGCTTATTCTTTGGCCAAAGTAAGCACCAGCCCTCAGGTCTCCTGAAGCGTCGACTAGGCGCGACGAGATCTCCTTAAAGAGGAGTCTCGCCTCCGGACCCCATGGCCCCAGAGTCTCGACTCCGAAAGGCACAAATATATAGCCCTGCCCTATGGCTGCATATTTGTGCCTCTTATTCGACTCTGCGTTGGACGCCGCCGCCCCTGCATGGCAGGCGGTCGCATGGATATGGGACTGTGCAAGCGTATCAACACAAGTTGCGTCCCAGACCAGCGACCGCCCATTCTTCCATGGAATGAGAGTCATTCCGTCAGGCCTCTTGCCATCGTCGCGCGCAATCCCAGTGGGCTCCAGGACTGCAGGCACGCCTACGCTGGCAAGAGCCCGACGGATTATGTCATTCAGGGCAGCGTGTCTAGACAGACGTCCAGCGCTACGGCAGCATGCCAGGCCATGGTGACCTAACGCATCGACGCCTCCACCGCAGCGGCAGCGATGTGGCTCGTTAGTCCTGGCTCCCAACCTCAGACTAACTCCCAAACTAAATGTGGTTCTCTCTAAGAGAGTACCTATGCTCGCCGATGGGAGGGCCCTCAACCAGTAGCCTGATTCTGGCTCGCAGCTGGCTAAGAGACGAGCACGCTCCGCGTCGTCGCCTGCAGTTTCGAGTTCTTTACGAACCCGCATGCAGAGCGGCTCATCCCAAAGCCTCTGCGATCCCAGAATCTTTGGAATTACCTGGCTCGGACCGGCTGCGTCGGTCCAGGCACTCCTGGCCTCAGCTACGCACGCGACCTCTACGTCTCCAAGAGACGGGGAAATAATTTTACCAATGAGGTCGATCGTGCTATGAACCTGTAACCTGAACCTGTATATCCTGTAACGGACAATTTAGAATTTCTATTATAGTAGTTTTGATAAGTGCGTCGAGACAAAGTAAAAGATCTAAATGATTCCAAAGGGTTGAACACCTTAGAGCATACGTAGTTAATTATTAAATAATCTTAATATTCTTCAATTCGTCGTTCTGGGCTCAGTACGGCTTAACAGACACATTCCTTGGTCCGCTACTATTGAAAAAAAAAAATCTGTGATGACAACGGCGGGAGCTGTCAATTGTCATTGTCATTAGAGATTTTTTTTTCATTAGTAGCGGACCAAGGAATGTGTCTGTTAAACCGTACTGAGCCCAGAACGACGAATGGAAGAATATTATGATTATTTAAAAATTAACTACGAGGCCAAAAAAATTGAAACTTTTTTCTCGCGTTAAGGAAGGTTATTTCTATCACCAAAATAAAAATCAAGCACTTCTGATATTTTCTTCCATTCCCTATTATCGGTCAGTCAGGTACCTAATCATTATTAAAGTATTATTTTACACTGTAAAGTTTTTTTATTTGTTTAATAAAAGTACAATATTCTGTATGTACCTATCTAGCAATTTTTTTTCTTTTGTGACCACAAAGCTTTCTCGAAAGCTTTCTCATTTGGGAATGGTGATCTTCACAGGTGCATCACTTGTTATGTTTCTAACCGTAGACAAGCAGTAGTGGTTGGAGGCTACAAGTCAGACTTTACGAGAATTCCGTCTGGAGTTCCACAGAGCTCACACCTAGGTCCGTTACTTTACAATGCGTACTTGTACGACATTTACGCCGTTTTTACAAACTGCAACTTTCTACTTTACGCAGACGATAAAAAAATATTTTTAGATATAGTTAACACAGAGGACTGTCTCAGAATGCAATCAGATATTGACCGCCTGTATGTGTATTATGAAATGAATAGAATCAAGGTTAACATTCAGAAATGCGTTCAAATTACATTTACGCGAAGTCCTAAACCCATAGTTTTCACTTATCACATAGGAGGTCAACCTTTAGAAAGAGTGGATACAATTCGTGATCTTGGTGTTATCCTCGATAGCAAGCTAACCTATGAGAAGCATATAAATAACATAGTGGAGCGAGCATATCGTAATTTGGGATTTGTTATGCGCGTTTGTAAGCCATTTGAAGATATTGACTGTGTAAAAATCGTTTATTTTGCATTTGTTAGAAGCATTTTAGAATACGCCAGCAGTATATGGTCTCCTAGATATATAACACATTCCCAAAAAAT
This sequence comes from Yponomeuta sedellus, assembly GCA_934045075.1. NCBI lineage: Eukaryota > Metazoa > Arthropoda > Insecta > Lepidoptera > Yponomeutidae > Yponomeuta > Yponomeuta sedellus. The sequence goes on along the minus strand of OW203724.1, from coordinate 1,893,440 downwards.
CGAAAGCATACAGTTAAAGTTCGTAAAATATCTCAATTTTAAAGCCAAATCTCCGAAAAACGATTATGAGGCATCTTGCATATTTCACCGTCTTATGACCTTAGATAACCGTCGCAAATTGCTGGACATGTCGTTGCTCCATGATGTTCTATCTGGTAGGCTTGATACCCCTGAGCTGGTTTCCGAGTTGAACTTCTCCGTTCCTAGTCGCCGAACACGTCACACAAGTAGGTAGCAGGTTGTTTTACCAAGCGCATAGTAACACTAACTATGCCCAAAACTCTACGTTGTCACGCCTGGCGGATTTGTTCAACAAACAATTTAGTTCATCGGATCCATTCTGCGGATCCAAGGTATCCTTTAAAAATGACATAAAAAGGATCCTTAACGACTCAAACTCAAGCTTACATTGAATCCTCAGTTCCCTTCCCCTACATTAAAAACTCAAACACACACATACATACACAACCGCATAATATTTTAGCTCATCTCACACAACAGATTTGCCTTTGTGAGTTTTATTGTTCTGTGGAGTTTTACTGCGTGTTGGCTTTGGCGCATGTTGCCAGTGATTTGTTAATCTAATTATTTTAGTTGAGTTTTTGCGTTTTGTTTCTGCTTTTATTTATTGTATAGTTGTGGGTAGCTGTTATTGGCCATAATAACAGTATTTCATTACTTGTATTATCATTGATTATGTTCGCTGTTGATACCCCTAAGATATAAAAAATAAAATAAAAATAAAATAAAGAAACCTCAATCAGGCCATGGCCAACGCATCTTCATAGTGGTACAATTAAAGTTGGCATTTTCTTTTCTTTGGTGTTGTTGGGCATTTTTTGGCAGTTTTTCATTTTATGTAAGGCAGGATTCGTATTTTGAAGTTGGTCACACTGATATAGATAAGATTCTATTCTTGCTTTCAATGCTAACAATAATAACACAAAATGTAGAAAGAATGTAGGTAGTATTGATTGATTGATTGACATCGGTACCAAAGATAACGTTAGGTGAAAACTTTTTCAGTGTGATTCTCCCTTAAATTCCATTTCTTCTACCCAAAAAAAGACATGAAACCAGCTGAGTTACACTTGGACGACATCCACTATGATAAAAAATCGTTTATCATTGGGCTTCTGCTTGCAATATCTTCAAGCGTGTTCATCGGAACAAGTTTCATTATCAAGAAAATTGCACTGAAAAAAATCAACGCGGCTGGGAACTTGAGGGCTTCAGCAGGAGGTTTCACTTACCTGAAACAATGGTTGTGGTGGCTTGGTCTAATTACAAGTAAGTTAAATTCAATTTCCTGATGTAACTTCTACCCACCGAATTGCTGATGGTGTTCTCTCCAGTGGCTAAGCCAACCGAAATAAAAAAAAACAAACAACGGATATGAGTGCTTCAGGAGTAGAGACAAATCAATCATATCTTGTGAAAACATCAGAACATCAATAATTTTTGTAGCTATGTTTAGACCACAGGCGAAGATTTTAGAACTTTTAGAACATGTTCACTTTCTGCATATATATATTGTAAAAGAAAATGTGATTTTTTTAATTGTTGGTCTTCAATAGTTAGGAAAAGTAAGATATGTAATGCATAGCAACATCTCTGATAGTGTAACATCCCCATAAAGATCTGAAAATAAAGGTAGTAAATAAATTAATAATCAAACAATAATTTTATCAACTTACCCCCAGTTTCTCAAACAGACTGTTAACATTGTGTCAGTGGTTTTTATATTTTAAATTTCGAAATCACTTAACTGACAGCTGTTAACTGTCGATTTAAGCAACTGATAACTAAATACAATACCAATATCTGGAAGGAGATATTTGGGGTGAGTCATTTATCATTGTGGGTATTTCAGTGGGTGTGGGCGAGGCGGCCAATCTGCTGGCCTATGCGTTCGCCCCAGCTGCACTGGTGACTCCACTGGGCGCAATTAGCGTACTAGTCACTGCAGTGCTCTCCTCCAAGTTCCTCAATGAGAAACTCAACTTTATTGGAAAGGTATTTATACGGTGTTAGAGAAGATTTCACCCTTACAAAATTTGTTTTTTCGCCCACATCAAATGCTATGAACCGGCCAGGTGAGCCAGTAGAACCACCTATCCACGAAAGCAATGTTTCGCTATACATCCTAGCTTTCAAACATGAAAAGCTTTTTTTCAGTAATGTTTCTACTCCTGACTGGAACAGATTTCCACAAAGCCAGTCAGTTTGTGAGGTAAAGATCCAACTATTCCCTTTATCAGTAAACAAGGTTGCAAAGAGAATCTTGAGAGTAGAAAGAGAATGAGTACATACTCATTCTTATCCTAAGTACTTTTTTGTTTCAGATTGGATGTTTCTTGTGCATCATTGGTTCAATTGTGATTGTAATACATTCACCAAAATCAGAAGAAATAAAAACCTTTGAAGAACTAGTAAATAAACTCTGGGATTATCCGTTCATCAGTTACATGGCCATAATTTTTGTTGTGAGCGTCATCATCGGAACAGTTTTTGTGCCAAGATTTGGCAACTCTAATGTTTCTGTGTATCTTCTCTTATGTTCTGCAGTAGGTAGCCTGACTGTTGTGTTTTGTAAGGGTGCTGCTCTAGGTATAAGAGAAAGTGTTAGTGGTAGAGTTAATAATTTTTGGAATTACATGTTATGGATTCTATTTGGAATATCTATTCTGTGCATTATGATACAAATGAACTACTTAAACAAGGCTCTTGATATTTACAATACTAGCATAGTGACACCAGTGTACTATGTCATGTTCACACTGTTAGTGATATTAGCATCTGCCATACTATTTAGGGAGTGGAATCACATGAAGTTTGATGATGTGCTGGGTTGTTTGTGTGGTTTCATGATCGTCATTGTTGCAATCTTTATGTTGAATGCATTTAAAGACATGCAGATAACTTTTAAAGACCTCAACATGAATGCTAAAAGAAATAGAAGACTTGTTCACTGTGAAGATAGGGCAAATTTCAGAATTGATCAAAACATAAGGAATTCATGACAATTCACTATTGAACCTTTTTTTAAATAATGTTAATTTGTTAATAATTTTTCTGTTAGACCTTAAAGTATGTAATAAATTTTTCAAATGCAAATCTTGAATTTTAAATTAATCTTTTCATGAACAGATAAAATGCTGTCAGCCATGAGGCTTTAAGATTACTCCTGCCAAAATTTCCTCTAGTTTGTAAAAAATATGTAAAATAGGGGCGTAACCATATGAATTAGAATTTTTATAGCCTAAGTTAAATGGCACAGCTTGGTAAAGGGTTTTTTTGGCAACTGAAAACTTTCTAAATTAATTAAAACTGTTTTTATACGGATTTATGCTTGTTTCGTGTAAATTAATTTCCTGCAACGGCTACTAGTATGTATTAAAATTCGTATAATTATGTATGTAGTCTAAAGTTAGGTAGGCCTTGTACTATTATAGAAAATAAGTTGAGTAATAATAAATAAATTTCTAGTAGTTAACAATTTTATTATAACACATTTCTGCTTATCTATATTATCTTCCGAACCATCAAATATAACTAGAGAAGTATAAAATTGTTTTTTAAATAAGTACCCTATAGTATAATGTTCACTTCACAAAGCTTTTTGTTCTGAGCCCCGCTACCTCTTTTGCCCAAAATAATTCCATTTAAATTTCCTTTGTGATAAAGATCATCAGAATAAATGTTCACAAATGCTTTTTGGGAATGCTATCTTATTTCACAAAAATCCAGTCACATTCACTCTTCCATGCTATAAATAAATATTGACAGAGTGATAAATAAATGTTCTACAGATAGGACATGTTCTTTGATAACCATATAAGCGCAGGCAGCAGTCCCGGCAGAGACAGACATGGCGACAAGGCAGGATAAGCACACACTTTTGGCGTACCTGGCATATCACACATAGAGCATCAGCTGGGTCCAATGACTCCTCTACCATCGGGGCAGGACTGCCATCTGCCCTATCTACGTCATGACCTCTCACCATGTTTGCAATCACTCTCACTTCAGAGTCAGTGAAATAATTATATGCAGAATGGTACAAGTACATTACTTTTCTAACCATCATCCAATAGAGTAATGTAAGTTGAGAATGAATGGTATCCTTGAAATGTACACATAACCTAACAATAACTATGGCACTTGTGATGCCCACACATGACTCCAAAGGAACATCTGTTAAAAAGTTTGTAAGTTTCAGAAGGACCATGTAGGCCTCCACAACAGAAGAGACAATGATATCTGTGACATAGACAAATGCAGCCCTCAACAGCAGAGGCAATTGCACAGGAATAAATGTTATGATTAACCACAATGTGTCCCCACAGAATATAGCAGATTTCTTAAGTAAAAACAGCACTTCAATGACCACAGTTGACACAGTATCGGCTGTCGAGGACACTGCAGCAGCAGTGGAGCTGGTTCTCCAGTACACGTAATCGCCGATATAGCCCAGACACGAACGTAAATAATTCCATTGTTCCACACATCCTGCTAGAGCACTATTCGCAAAATTCGGGAGCTCTTCCGTTAATATAAAAGAGTTGTCTTCATAAATGATTTGAAAAAAGCGAATTAAACTTGTGCATACTGTTAATATCGTAGTTAATATTGTTGATGAAACTGTGACAATCACTTGCCCAATAAATGAGATTGCTAGAAATGCACTCCTTAGTGTAACAGCAAGGGAATTTATTATTTTAGTAATTAAATAAAACATTGTAAACAAAACATGAGATTATCGACACATTGTTCCCTGTCTAATTTGTGCATTGCATTGTTCCACAAATTGTTCTGCGACCTCAGAATAAGTCTGAGAGAGACCGAGAGACCCATTCCCACAGAACAATTAAACCAATAGAAGAAACGATGGTCACGTGACAGCGTACAGGCCTAATTGTCAAAACAATGCCCTAATGCCCTGAGTAAGAGTCCAAATAAAGATGGTATTGTAACTTAAAATAGTGGCAGCACTCTGAATGTTTTCAAATTTAGTCGGGTTATCGCAAGTGTAAAATCTGTGAAGACGTCGTCGGATTATTTTAGAAAATTGAAATAACTAAAATACTTTGGTGCAAACAACTTACCCTGGGATATTGTACAATAAATGCACAATGAAGTGAAAAGTGCGTGGTGGCTGCAGGTTACATAAGAAACAAAGAAAACGCAGATTATAATATGAACTTCCAAAGGTGAGTACCTAAAACCTATGTTTTCTCGCGTAAAAGGACTGAGGGATGAAATATCACTTTGAAAATAAACTTCCTAACGACTCGTTAACCAAAATTACTGTAATTGCCCCTCTAGAACCCTTCTACGCCCTAAAATTAGGAAAATAAACCAATCCATTTGTAGGTTGTACTAGTGATGACAAAAGCACGGTCATCGATGAAAATTCGCCTCAGTAGCAGTATAGTCGATACACGATCCACTGTTTCTTCTTGTTCAAGTTTTCCCAAATTGATATATGGACGCAATGGCACTTAAAGACGCAGAAATAAGAAACAGGACCAAAACGACTGTAAACTGTGCACAAGGCACATTAGACCCGAGTGATTTGGACGAAGAAACTTATTGCGAACACGCCTGAAGGAAGATGTGGTGCCCACCTTAGACCAGTAAAAATGGAAGTAATGGTAAGAAAGTTAAATACCTTTTCATATACACTTATCATATGTTTTTTAAAAAATTATGCTCCCAGGAGTTTATTTTGTATTCGAGCTTAACGAGAATAACTACGAAAGTTTAATTTTTTTTCCCTTTACCATACTTCTTTAGTAAATTCTACAACATCCAAAGTGGCGGTCATCGGGGGAGGGCTGTGTTCAGCAGTGGACTGGTATAGCCTGTCGACGACGACGACGACTACATCCAAACAGTATCCCAGGCACCACAGCGTCCGAGTGGTGCCTTCACCCATTTAATTCACTAAACAGTTTATCTTTATTTCAGTATTTCTAAATCGTAATAAGTAAACAGTAAGATGTGAGAATTGATTATATCAAAAAAACGGGCCCAAAATTCCCACATCACGATGTTGCTTATGTTAAGACTTCTACGTGTTAACAATTTGTTTTCCAAACCCCATGAGCTGTTTTATGTTAGTCCTGAATTGAAATATACAAAGTACCTACAACCATAGACTAATATAATACAAACTACCATAGACTTTCCCACAAAAAAACCATCTCTCCAACAGTGTAAATCATAGATAGATGGATAAAGAAAGGTAAAAAAAAAAATGTTAAATGAATGGACGTCAAAGCTGTTAGTTTCACAATTAATAAATTACAACTCGCTGATACAGAATACTTCAGAGTATCCAATGATGCCGCTAAAAAGGACTCCACCAAACTCATCTGCAAATATGGACCTTGAAGATATCGGAGGGAGCTTACCCGACCTCAACACTGAATCAAACCAGATGAACGTGTCCCAACGTTTACTCAAGCGAAAACGCGATAATGATACGCAGGATTTTATGAAAGAAATTAGAGCCATGTTCACAACCTTCGGATCCCAACAAGATGCTAAACTCAACCTCCTACAAACATCCATTCTCGATTTAAAGACTTCCATGGATTTCATTTCTACAAAATACGATGATATGGAGCGAAAAATGAGTTTTCTGGTCGAAGACCGAAAACATAATCTGCAGCAGATAAAAGTCCTGGAAGACAAAGTAGAAAATCTCGAACGAGCGTCATGTGCGGCTAAAATTGAAATACGTAATGTCCCAAAAAAACACAATGAGACCAAAGAGGATGTTTGCGAGCTTGTTAAATTGGCTGGAAATGCACTCAGCGTACCGCTGAATAATTTTGACATACGTGACGCCTATCGTATTAACGCCAAAACAGCAGCCAAGACAATCATAGTGGAGTTTTCTACTATTCTCCTCAAGGAAAAGGTGATCAAAGCTGTGAGACGGCTCAATAAGGCCGATAAAGATGGAAGACTAAACTCGTCTCATCTGAAGTTGGATGGCCCTTCTCAACCTATCTACATCTCTGAAACGTTAACCAAGAAGGCAAGACGCTTGCGCTTTCTCGCTAGTGACTTCGCAAGGAATTTTGGATATAAATACTGTTGGTCATCTTATGGCAAAATATATTTGCGAAAAAAGGATGGAGCCCCCCAATTTCGCATTGACGATGAAGCTGACCTTGAACCTTTAAAAAAGGACGAATCAAAGTGACTAGTGCATTCCGCAACTAAAGATCTGGCTTGTAGTATTTGTGTTATGTTTGTGTCTGTCTGTTCATTGCTTGTATTGCACAGCGGCTACTATGTAAGTTCTCGTTTTTCTTTGTGTGCCACTAGCCTAATTTATATTAGCGACCTCATAGTTGAATTACCCACTCAGAACATAAATACCTCTCAATGGATAATCTAAAGAATACTCAAAATGAAATTGATTCCCTAGGAAAAGCATCTTCGCTATCTTGTTCCCCGGAAGATTGCAAAAACATCATAGGGTCTCCGGATGCAAAGATCAGGATTCTCCACATGAATATACGCAGTATAAATAAAAACTTTGATAGTTTTTTAGTTCTTTTATCTAGATTGCAATTCAAACCCGAAGTGATTGTGCTATCCGAATGCTGGCTCTGTAAGGTAAATAATATACCCCAGATAGACGATTACGTTTCTTATGCCTCCCTTTCAAACTTAAATCAAAATGATGGTGTAATAATTTACGTGCTTAATAATATTTCACATAAAATAGTATACCCCTCGTTTTCGGACGGAAACTGCATGGTATGTGAGACCGACTCGGACCTCGCTATTGTTGCTATTTACAGATCACCATCTAATCAGGTTACCAGTAATTTTCTCAACAGCCTAAATAATACTCTGACGTCTTTATCTAGCTACACTAATATTGCCTTAATAGGTGATTTAAACATAAATATTAGCCCCCATTCCTCGAGTAGCCAGCAGGACGAATACTTAAACTTAGTAGCATCGCATGGACTTCTACCTACACATAATCTCCCTACCCGACAGACGGCCTGTCTGGACCATGTAATACTTAAATCTAGCCATCAGTCCATCACTTTAATACTTGATAACTGTGTTACTGACCATAGCCCTGTTCTACTCGCTTTAAGCACTAAGACGCAAAGGCCTAAACCTATAAAAACTCATACTAAAATAGATTACCCGGCCTTAACACACGAAATAAATAACACGGACTTTGCTAGTATTTTAATTACACAGGATGCCAACGAGGCAGCTGATCTGTTAGTTACCAGTCTTTCCAAGGTTATAAGGGTCCATTCTACTATATTAAAGATACCGCGTAGGAAAGTTATAATAAAACCGTGGATTACTCCTGGTCTATTAAGATGTTCCAGAAACCGAGATCAGTTACACCGCAAGCATAAAAAAGATCCTGACAATACTGTCCTAAAAACCACTTTTACTAGGTACCGCAACTTTTGCACTAATCTCTTGAGGCGTGTCAAACAGATATATGAGCAGGCTGAACTAGAAAAAGTAAAACGGAATCCTAAAGCTACTTGGGAAATAATAAAAAACATTAGCAATATAAATTCTAAGTCTTCACCCCCCCTTGAACTACTGAATTTGAGTACTGAACCTCTCATGTCACTAAACACAGTAAATAATTTTTTCGCAAATATTGGAAAAAACCTGGCCAGAAAAATTAACCCATCTAAGCACGCCCTAAAATTTTTTCAACCTACTCAAATTAATTCTTTTGCACTGACAGAGGTGGACTGCTGTGAGATAGACGATATAATTAAAGGACTTCGATCCGATTGTTCCGTAGGTCATGATGGCATATCCGCCATAGTACTTAAATCAGTTCGCCTCAAAATAGTTCCAGTTATCACACATATATGTAACCTTTCCTTTAGATCAGGTATCTTTCCTACTACTTTTAAAAAGGCAGTAGTCCATCCCATCCACAAAAGCGGGGACAGAGACAGTGTCAATAACTATAGACCAATATCTGTTTTGAGCACCTTATCTAAGGTTTTGGAAAAGGCACTTAATAACAGACTTACCCTTTATCTTGAGAATAACAGTATAATATCAGAAAACCAATACGGATTTAGAAGGGGCAGATCCACTGAAGATGCAGTTATTGAATTAACCACAACTGTTTCAAAGGTTTTAGACGGCAAAAGAAAGTGTATGGGCGTTTTCCTCGACCTTTCTAAGGCATTTGACACTGTCTCTGTTCCCCTCCTTCTAAACAAACTGGAAGCTATTGGAATAAGAGGAGTAGCCTTGGACATCTTCCGTGACTATCTCTTGGACCGAACACAAACAGTAAAAATTAATGAATTCTTCAGTGATGAGTGCGCTTTAGAGTACGGCGTTCCGCAAGGGTCTATCCTTGGCCCAACCCTTTTCATAATATATTTAGATCAACTTTGTAATTTGACCATACCTGACTGCAATATCATAACGTATGCAGACGACACAGTACTCTTGATTCAGGGCTCGAACTGGACTGAGACTTGTAAACGTGCTGAATCAGCACTTACAATTGTGATGGATTGGCTATCTCAAAACCTGCTAACTCTAAATGTTGAAAAGACCAAATGTTTGCCTTTTTGTTTTCGTGCATGTACTTTAGACTCCTTTGAACTTAATATTAGGGCTCACTTGTGTGGCCAGTCACAACCTACCTGTGATTGTCTTAGTTTAGAAGTAACTGACAATATCAAATATCTCGGAATAACTCTTGATCCGGCACTGTCCTGGAAAAAACAGATAAAAAATCTGACCGGACGGTGTCGGAAACTTATATTTGTATTTAAAAGACTTAGAAACTCTGTTAGTTTTGAAACCATTATTAGTGTGTACTATGCGTTAGCTCAGTCTATCTTAACTTATTGCATTGCAGCTTGGGGTGGGGCCGCTAAAACCCTACTTCTTCCCTTAGAAAGAGCACAGAGGGCTGTCCTCAAAGTCATGACCAGGAAACCATTTAGATATTCTACCTCTCTTTTATATGCGGACACACAGGTACTCACTGTGAGACAGCTCTTTGTGCTAAATTGCATACTACGTAAGCACAGCTCAATGCCATTTGACCCATATAAAACGGATAAACGGAGAAAAGATCGGGTCTGTCAGACTTTCCCCCACCATACTAGCTCAGCCGCCAAACACAATTTTTTTATTAGTCCTCGGATATATAATATAGTCAACAAAAAATTACTCATTCATCCTCTTTTAACTTATGAGGTCAAACAAAAAACAAAAGCATGGCTATTAACTTTGTCATACTTGGATACAGAGAACTTACTTTCTATATACAGCTGATATTATTTCCCGTTTTTTTTTTTATTTTATTTTAAATAACACAAATATTCGCCCTACACAAATATACGTTTAGCTTTTAGCTTAGAGAGAGAGAGAGAGAGAACTCTTTATTGCACAACCAGAAAAATATTACAACCATGATTCTTAAATCTAAGTAATGTTATACAATTGGCGGTCTTATCGCTAAGAGCGATCTCTTCCAGACAACCTTTGGATGGAGTGGATTGCATGAAGAATATAGTCGGTACGTGGTGCATGTACATAAATAATTAAATCGAAAATATATTGAAAACAAACAGCAAGGGAGTGCGAGAATATAATAGCTTATAATTACCTACGATATAATGTACATATATTTAAATAATAATATACATAGACACCTAAAAAATAAATACATATCCAATTAAATACATATAGGTAAGCAACATATACTTAAATAATAATATACATAAATACCTATAAATAAATACTTATACAATTAATACATATTTAATAAGCAACAGTTTTCCAGTTTATCCAGTGAGATAGTGGGATTTCACCAGCGCCTTAAAACAAGCCAAGGACTTTGCTTTTCTCACTTCCACGGGCAGATCATTCCATAAATGGACTGCCTGAACCGTGAAAGAGGACCCATAAAATTTTGTTCTGTGGATGGGAGTTTTGAGGAGAAGGTTTTGGGATGAGCGAAGAGTCAGGCTATGGGAAGAATGGAGAAACTCGAAACGCTCTTTGAGGTAGGATGGGGTAGCTGGGTTGAACAGAGTGCAATAGAGGAGAGAAAGAATGTGAGCATTCCGGCGGAGACGAATGGGGAGCCACTTGAGCTTAGTTCGATATTCAGAAATATGGTCATATTTGCGTAAACCAAATATGAACCGGATACAAAAGTTTTGGAGACGCTCAAGCTTATTTAGTTGCTCCTCTGTGAGGTCTAGATAGCAGATGTCAGCGTAGTCGAGAATCGGTAAAAGGAGAGACTGAGCCAACACAACTTTGGTAGCCGTAGGAAGGAAATTGCTGAGACGCCGAAGTGAACCTGCGGATGCAAACATCTTCCGACTTACCATTTCCAACTGAGGAACCCATGATAAGGTAGTGTCAAACAAGATCCCCAGATTTTTTACCACTGAACTGAACGGTATGGGTATACCATCAAACAGGATAGGTGGTAAGGAACTCACATCAACTCTGGAGATAAATCGGGGACTACCAATAATTATAACTTGGGTTTTTTTTGGATTTACATTCAGTCCATGTGCCACACTCCAATCCAGAATATGCGCAAGGTCACTATTTGTTACATTTATTGCTGAATGAAGTTGGTTCAGTGGAGCTTGTGTATATATTTGAAGATCGTCTGCATAAAGGTGGTAGGAAGAAGATAACTTGTGGGAGATACTGTTAATGAAAATTGCAAAGAGAAGTGGAGACAACACGCCACCTTGCGGGACACCGGCAGATGTTCCGCACCATTCGGAGAAAGAATCATCAATACGAATACGTTGCCGGCGTCCGTGTAGATAACTACGAAACCAGTCAATTACCGTTGGAGATATGTTAAGAGAACAAAGCAACGCCAACAAAATGTCGAAATCGACGGCATTGAAAGCGTTGCTGAAGTCGAGCAGCGACAGAACTGTCAACTGCCCTTCCTCCATCCCCAAACGCATGTCGTCCGTTATTTTAATAAGCGCCGTAACAGTGCTATGTGCGGGACGGAAACCTGATTGGAGAGGATTGAGGAGATTGTTTTTTGTAAGGAAATAACTTAACTGGGAATGGACAAGACGTTCAAGGACTTTGGACAGGAATGGCAGGATGGATATAGGCCGATACTCGGAGAAGGAAGAAGGGTTGGAGTTTTTAGGTAGTGGGGTGATTTGGGCTTCCTTCCACGTTTTCGGAAATATCCCAGAGGAGATTGATTTATTTAGGATTTTGGTTATTATCGGCGCAATTATGTCCAGAATCGGTATCAACATGTTACGGCTGATATTATCACAACCAACTGCGTTAGACGTGATAGAGATGATGTTTTTCTTAACATCACAATCCGAAAATTGACTCAGACTAAAAGAAGAATGATCAGGAGTTGGAACTGAGGAAATGAGATTAAGTGTTTCAGATTTTTTAGCTCCATCAATGGCAGACGCAGAGGAAAAATATTGATTTAATAAATCAATGTTTAAATCTTTTGGGATAGAATCTTGACGAGAGTTTCCAACTCCTAAAGATCGAAGGAATTTCCAAACTTTAGCTGGATCTCCATTTTCAACAGATTTGTGAATGTGGCGTCGTTGTGCATCCCTACACACCTTATTGCAGCGATTTCGAATGAGCGCATACTTTTCCCTGTTTAAGTCAGTTGGCCGAGATTTAAATCTAGATTTGGCCTGAGATTTTTTACATAAGAGAGACTTGATCTCATCCGTTAGCCATGGTGCCGGTAGATGTTTCATCTTAACAGCTCGAACAGGAGCGTGGACATCATACAGCTGCGTGAGAAGTAAATTGAACATTTCGACTTGCTCATCGACGGTCTCCCTACTGATAACAAGTGACCAGTCAATTTTAGACGCATCGTCTAAGAGCTTACTGCGGTCCATGCCACCAAAGTTGCGTTGGAGAAGAATTCTCGGCTTCGCTTTTGGGGGACGAATTTTATATGATAGGAATAACAAATCGTGATATGAGAATGCGTCGGCGGAGCATTGGCCATGCAGAGCAACATGATTGGAAGATGATACTGCAATGAGATCGAGAAGGGACGGAGTACTGTTCGGAAAATTGTGAGTGGCACTAAGAGGTGGGACGTACATGTTGCTCGAGCGAAAAAGGGAGGTCAAAGTCGTTGATCGGGTGTCATTCTTAAGGAGGCATGTATTGAAGTCACCCATAATAATAGTATGACTATAAGATGGAGTAAGATCTTCAAGCAGCTTCTCGAATGACTTAAAAAAGTTTACTTGAAGGGAGGGGCTATAATAAACGCCAAGTAAAATTTTGGTGTGGGTTAACATAAGTTCTAGAAATAAATGTTCACCTGCATTGGAAAGAGGGGGCTGGGCTGACATGCTGATAATGGAGTAGGGAATGTGGGCCCGAAGATAAATTGCAACACCACCACCACGACCGTTTACGCGGTCGTTTCTGATGAGTTGAAATCCTGGCAGGGAGTAAGACGTAGAAGGTAGACACGGTTTGAGCCAGGACTCAGATACAAGAATGGCATGAATATTTTTACATTGAAAAGAGGCGAGCATGTCAGGAAAATGTGCCGGAATACTTTGTGCGTTAATATGGACAATATTGAAGTTTTTCTTAACTGAAGAGAAATGAGAATCTAGTGTGTCAGCTAGCGAGGGTATACTATGAAAGCTATCGCTTCTGCTCAAACCATCTGAGGAAGAAGAAAAGGATTGGTAGAGATCACCCTCGTCACCGCTGTCAGTCTGTTGCTGTTGCATATTAAAAAAAAATATAAGATATACAATATATACAATATTATAAATACGTAAAATAGATAATATACTTAAAGAAACTACTTATAACAAATATTATGCAGTGAACTTAGTTAAAATTATGCTTAGATTATTATAACTTTTTTTTTTTTTTCCTCCGACCTCCCTAATTGATAATTTATGTATCGATCCCAAGACACAGTCGTAGGGTTAGGTTGAGTCAAGAAATGCAAAGTCATTAACTTTGTTTTAATTCCTACACAGTTTTAAGCTTACCCTTTATCATTTTAAGTATAGTGATATGTTATGTATGATGTAAGTCACTCGTCGAAAGAGCTCCAACTCCTAAGATACAGGTTAATCCTAGTTTAGGTGTTGGAAGTCGCATTAAAATGTGTAAATCACTTACTTACTATATAATATTATTGTTACTTAAGAGTGTATTGATTTTATTTGCTCCAATAAACACTTTTTTACTTACTTTTACTTACTTAATTATGTGGTGATCACCTTATTGCAAAAAATATCTGACTATATAGATGCAAATTGTACCTTACTTCAAAGTACGTAATTACTTATCAGGTTCAGTCAATAATGGACGTAGCTTGTAACCCAAATAGCTTTTATAAAGAGATCTAAAACGAAAGTGTTTAAAAGTGGAATATTTTATTACTTAAGCAGCTCTTTTTTGTAGTTACGCCTTTATTAAAAGTTTCTTTTTATTTTCAGGTCAGTACTGAACATGGGAAGTGAGCAAAAATGTCTGTTATCTGCCAATGCCACGTTCATATTCTTCTTTCTTGATCAAATTTACTGCAGACTGACGTAGTTGATGATACTTATAGTCATCCGTTTTAAAATTCCTTCGTTGATGACCACCCTTATCTATTGTCTAAAATCTGTCAACGAAACGTATTTTAATATCAGAATTCATCACATGACATATCAAATTACCGCATCCATCGAATTACTGAATTATTACTTGCAATATAATATTGTGATAATTAAATACGTTTTGCCGGCAACTATTAGCGACAGATTGCGGTCGAAGATGGATTTACCTAATATTAGCAATAGTATTTTCCTTTTCAAACTTCATTGCAAGATAAATATAGATATTAAGCTTTGATAACTTGTTCAATAAACTTTTAATACAAGGTCTGAGCTCGATCTGTATTTTTACTAAATGTGAAGAAGAAACGTAACGTCAATATAATACGTCGTCACAGATTTTTTTCTGAAGCATAGGCCTTCAGCAAGAAATCCGAGACCGAGTATTATGTTGACGTTGACGAATATAATTGTAAATAAACTATTTTGGATAAAAAAGTGTTACTTTTAAAATTATTTTGATGAAACATTGATTTAAAACTTATATACAATGCAATTTAAATTAATTAATTACATGATTTATTTCAAGGTGTCTTCATTTTTTCAACGTTTCTATCGATATCGATTGAGAGTTAGGCTCATCCCTAGTCGGTAGCGTTTGAGAGTAGGGCCTGTACGCACCTTGAAATCGGTGCATTGATAAACGTAGTGCCATCTCTTTTTTTCTTACGGAATGTTCGTTAGCGAAAGCAGGACAGCATTACTGTCGGACACGTAGAGGGAGTAAAACTATAGAGCAAGCCACAGCGCATAAATACAAGTTTTAAATGAAACAAACTTCGTAGCGATCATGGGTGAGAAAGAGATAGAATAAACAGCAAAAGTGTAACTACTTTTTTGTTTGCCCCCAGTGTCAAGCTGTCAAGTTGACGTTTCTGGAGGCAAACAAACGACAAGATTTAATTTGAAAATGAAGGTAATCATATTTAACGCTACTCTAGCCGTTTCGAAGAGCAATCGTGTATTTGTGAAATGATATATTAAAAGTGACCTAAATAGAGATAGTATGGTGAATTGTAGTGTACTCGTATGCAGAAATCGTCAAGAAAGAGTTTTGGGGGAAGTTTCCTTTCATAGGTAAGTAATGATTGTGTTTCAATTAGTGTTAAGCCCAAAGTTGCCTTGTGTTGAGTATTTTAGTTAAGTTTCAACTAGTAGCTTTGCAACTAGTCCGTAAGAAAAGCAATTTAATAGAATTTACTTTTCTAACCTAAAAAACCGAAGAGTAAAAAAATGTTGCCATCCGTTTATGTCGAAAATCCCGATCATTACGTGATGACCGTGTTGGCAGACGTTTTGAATAAGCGATCGTACGACGGGTAAATAAAAAGTAGTATTCTTTAAGAAGGCTGCTAAAAAAACAGTACGTTTTCAAATCCTTTGTTTTATTACTTTAAAGTAAACAATCGATTAAACATAAACACACAATTTTTAGGTTTTATTTATCCCCGTAAAGGGTTTTACTGTAATGTTAATATTATTTAACATTTCTCTTGTTGGAGAAAAATCCATGCAACACCCATAGCGCTTAATATGTTGTTTTGCCAAAAGTATGCCGTTTACAGTTTCATTGCTCAGCCTATTTGGGATCTTTGTTTTAATAAGATTGACTGAACTGAAGCAGCGTTCATAATCTGAGTCACAAATACGAGTAACCAGCAACGTCTAACATTAGTTACATTTACCTTAAGGGTTGGTACTTAGTAAGTAAAAGAATAAATAGTGACGTGCTATGTTGGTATTAGTACTTTGGTTGAATGAAATCTAAAAAAAGTCGTATGTTTACGTACGATTTCTGCCCCTGGATCGTACATGCAAAATAAATGTAAAACATTATTATTATTATTAAATTCTTTATTGTACCTGTAAAGATTGTACAATTGGCGGGCTTAATACTAAATAGTATTTTATTCTAGCCAACCAACAGGTGACGTGGAGAAGATGGGGGTAGTCACAAACGGTGAGGTGATATTTTATTGTCAAATATATATTTTTAAAATTAAACTATGTATTAATATGTACAATAATTATAAACATAAACATATACAAATATAATAATTAAGCACATGTATAAAGATGAATAGATAGACTTGCGGCTTGTTGCCCATATAATTTTTCAGCATTCATTCCACTCAGCAGACAATGTGTCAGCTCGAATTTATCGCAAGAACCCTTTCGGTCAAGTCTTTTTGTGCATTCTGCCGCAAGCAATGTGCCCTTGAATTCAGTATAGAATTCATATTTGAATTTGTATCAATGAATCTCGTACAATACCGTCTAGCCGCGAAGCCGCGATTGTTAATTAGGTAAAACGTAATAACCTTATTTACCTAATAAATAATCGACCCGTTTGATATACAACTATGTATGAGTATCGCGAATAATAAGGAATACTAAAGTTATTACTTATTATATTTTAATTTATTACAATATTTATTAATATTAGCAATGTTTCTATTCCAGATTTCTTCAAAATAGTCCTGTTCTGGAAAAATGGGTGCTAGCATTTAGAAGAGAGAACTGGTCACCTACATCAAATGCTCGAATATGCTCTCTACATTTCGACAAAAAGTACATTTTGGTGGTCTGAGGTAGTCTTCGAAAGAATATATATATCGTGAATTTTTATATGAAAAAAACGTATTAATAATACAGTTTATGATTGTATTCCATTGGTGGTCCTAGATAGCGTCCCTAAGCGCCTTAAATTGTAAAATTTAAACGTAAAATAAACGTGTTTTTAATTATACAAAATGACAATTGTTTATTAAACGTTTGCTACGTTTTACAAACAATTGTCAGACATGTTGTATGATTAATAAAATTCAAAACTTAATCTGCATTTTTATTCATGGACTATGAACGACTAAAATATTTTATCCCACATTATGGCAATTCACTTTTATTGTGGCAATATTCACGCACACAAACAAATAATATTCACCGACGTGAAATCGGTTACACTGTGCCTTGATCTCTAATTCTACTCTATCTACGGTCGGACCCCTTGCTTATTCCATTGTTTAATTGTTCTGTGGGACGATGTGGGGACCTCAGAATAGGAACAATAAGGCTGGCCGCACACGCACGGTTTCCGAACGAAAATTTCCGTTCGTGTGCGGTAGGTAATACAAAATGTAAAGACACGCTGCAAGGGGTAGCAGTAACTTCGCAGAAATGCTGTCCTGCTTTCGTTAACCAACCTTCCATAAGAAAAAAAGAGATGGCACTACGTTTATCAATGCACCGATTTCAAGTTGCGTACAGGCCCTACTGTCAAACGCTACCGACTAGGGATGAGCCTAACTCTCAATCGATATCGATAAAAACGTTGAAAAAATAAGACACCTTGGATTAAATCATGTAATTAATTAAAATAAATTGCTTTGTATATAAGTTTCAAATAATGTTTTATCAAAATTAGTAACAATAATTTAAAAAGCAAACCTTTTTATACAAAATAGTTAATTTACAATTATATTCGTCAACGTCAACATAATACTCCGTCTCAGATTTCTTCCTGAAGGCCCATGGGCCTCCTGAAGCATACTTCAGAATAGAATCCGTAACGACGTCCATATTGACGTTACGTTTCTTCTTCCCATTTAGTAAAAATACAGATCGAGCTAAGACCTTGTATTAAAAAGTGTTGAAGGAGGCTGCAAACCAAGCAGTACGACCTGCATGGATGTTGACCATAAAGTGTCATCATGTCTATGTGTTGCTTAGCAACATTGTTTGAAAATGTTTATGTCAAAACGAATCTGTTATAAAATAGTAACTTAATATTGTTGTTGCAAATAAAAGTCTGTTTAATTCGAAATAAACGTTTAATCCTTCAGCTAATAGCTTCCACATCGTCTGCGCAACTCTATACTCCAACAGGTTATGGTTTTTGCTGCAATTTAGTTGAAATGGAAACATCGACTTTCAAGTACAATATTGCACCTCTAGAAGGTAAAATAAATTGGGACACATGGAAGTACAAAATACTTATCGTACTCAAGAGCATACCTCGCGCTCTTGACGTAATCGAAGGCAGACTTACCTCGGATGGAGAAAGTGAAGCCAGTGCGACCGCAGCATCTACCGTTGCTGTGTCCGAGTTCACAAAGGCGGACTCGAGTGCTCTTTTCTTGATCACCAACAACATGACCGAAGAAATGTTACGAAAAGTTATGAGATTCACGTATGCTCGAGAAATTTGGTTAGAGCTACATCGAATGTTCGACGGAACTAATGAAGACAAGACCTTTCAATTATGTATGAGTTTCTTTGGATTGAAAAAGCATCCTGCTGACGACGCAGCAACTCATATGTCAAAATTGAAAAATATTTGAACCTTACTAAACAAAGAGCTTGGTGAAGATAACAAGCTTCCAGATCTTCTTCTGATTTGCAAGACTCTCGATACACTAGGGGACGAATACATTCAATTTAAGAGTGGATGGTTGATGTGTCCGACGTCCGCACGAACTGTCGACAACCTAACTGATCGTCTGTGCGTTTTTGAAAGAAACTTGATGGTTTCTATCGAGCCACTAGAGCAAGAGGCTTTAGCGACATCAAGCACACAGAAAGGGACCAAGAAAAAAGAGCAAAGATGCAAAGATTAAATGCAACTACTGTTCGGTGTAAAGTTCAAGAGAAGGTTGAACTTTGTATAATTGTGGATCTCATAAGATACAATTAATATCGCAAGAATAAAGCAGGAGTGCTAAATAATATAAACGTGTTTTATTTAAAATAGATATTCGTAAGACAATTATTTTTTTTTTGTAGTGTCAGGTGAGCGGTTGGCACACAAGTTATTTTAAAATCTTTTTCAGTATCCATGGCAACCAACTGAACCATAGAGTTGGTATGCCATACCTACTTCACATCCTCGGAAGTTTTTAAGAATTTAGAGATAAATTCTTCAGTCCCATTCTGGAACTTAAATCTTGTAGTCTAGGCCCGAACAGAGGTTTTGTTAACATGTCAGCCAATTGAATTTCAGACGGAACTTGATTAACTTTGAAATCTTCATTACAGACACATTCCCGAATGAAGAAGTGTTTTAGCTTGATGTGCTTTGTACGCTTGTGGTACTCATACTTGGGGTTGTGTGCGACATAAACGGCTGACTTATTGTCTAAGTTTAAGACAGGTTTTTCTGCTTTTGTCATGTCATTGATCAATCGATTCAGCCATAAAATCTCTTGTGCAGATTCACTTGCTGCTATTATCTCCGCTTCAGTTGAAGATATAGACACTGTTGCCTGTTTTTGACTTCTCCAACTTATCGCGCCACCAGAGAATAGGCACACTACACCAGTTGTCGATCTTCCAGTGGTGTGGTCTCCTCCATGATCTGCGTCGCTGTAGCAAACCAGGTGTGGCGGTGACTTCTTTGTGAATGTCAGACCATTCTCAAGGGTCCCTTTTAAATATCTAAAGACGCGCTTGATTAGCATGACGTCTTCTTTTGTAGGCGCTGCAAGGTTTCTTGACGCGACACCAACAGCGTATGAGATGTCAGGTCTTGTACCTACTGATAGATAAGCCAAGGCACCCACAGCTTGCCTATATGGGAAGTTTGTATTGGTATCTTCCATTCTCGTTTCATTATCTTTAATAATGGGTGACGGTGCAGACTTGCAGTTGGACATTCCATATTTTTCTAGGACTTTCTTTGTGTATGCCTTTTGGCACAAGGTGATGGTGCTGTCCTTTCGCACGTTAATTTCCATTCCGAGAAAGTACGACGCAGGTTTGGTTGTAATTTTGAATCTTGCTCTAAGTTCATTCAAAAACTCATTCCCTGCTGTTGTCGAATTGTGTGCTACAAGCCCATCGTCAACGTAGAGAGCTACAATTACTTTTGATCTGTCCTTTGTTCGGACGAATAAGCATGGGTCCGCCTCGCTCTGTTTAAATCCAGATTTTAAAAGGAATTCCGCAATGCATGTATTCCAGCAGCGTGGAGCCTGCTTTAGACCGTACAGGCTGCGTTTTAACTTACAGACCCGTTTTGTCCCATCTCTGTAGCCTTCGGGCTGTTGCATGTAGATTTCTTCTTTTACTTCGCCGTTAAGGAAGGCGGTGGTTACATCGAACTGAGTCAATTTTAGATTTTCGCGAACAGCTACTGCTAGTAGGGATCGCACAGTGCTCAGTCGCACCACTGGACTGAACGTTCTATCATAGTCCACTCCAGGTATCTGTGAATAGCCTTTGATGACCATTCTGGCCTTGTACCTGTCAACAGAACCATCGGGGTTCATTTTTATTTTATATACCCATTTGCTAGGAAGGGCTTTACGTCCTCTAGGTACTTCGACCAGGTCCCAGGTGTTGTTGTCCTTTAATGAGGTAATCTCGTTTTCCATGGCTTCCTGCCATTTTTGTTTCTCTGGAGATTCCATAGCTTCTTTGAAAGTTTGAGGTTCTTTCGGTTTGTGCAGGTTTTCAATATCTTCTACAGCTGCCATTATAAAGTCGTCGTATCGCTTAGGAGCTGAGATTGTTGACCTGTCTCTTAAAGATCTTGTTATGATTTCCTCAGCATCAACATTGACAGGTTCGTCATCGTCGACATGATTGGAACTAGAAATGGATTCGTAGTCGCTTTCATTGTCAGCTTGTTCCAGTTGTTCCACTAGTTCAACATCTTCAGTGCTGTTGACCAAATTTTGTTGCAAAGTGTTGTCGATATTTTCGCTGTCAGTTTCACGAATGCTGTCAAGTGGTCTACTTCACATTCGGTGATAGGTCATCGCGTGAAGGATTGCAAAAGATGGCTTCAAGATGGCAAACCTCCAAGGAGCAGTAATCCTCTTCCCTCTTCGTCGTCCCAAACAAGAAAATCTCAAATAGCAGAATCAATGTACTTACAAACGGAAGTACTGACATCAGAACATGAAGTAACGACGACTTCGTCGAGCACAGTCAACTGGTACGTTGATAACGGCGCAACATGCCACGTTAGCAATCGCGGAGAACTATTTAAGAGTTTCCAATCGTTCGACAAGATGCACACCGTCCTTACAGCCAATGGTAACGCATTACAAGCCAAAGGAAAAGGGAATATCGTCATCAAATCGGAAGTACGAGGAAAAGAATACGAGATCACCCTGATTGACGTATGGTACGTGCCACAGATCACGAAGAACCTGTTCTCTGTCCTAGCTGCTCATGATAACAACTCAATAAGCAAGTTTGAGTCGACACCAACGAGCTGCACCATGTCGACACGTGGTGAAGTTAAGCTGACAGGTGTACGCAGCCTGAGCGGAGGCTTATACAAGCTGAATGTCAAAAGCGTCATTCCCAAAATAAGTTTGGAAGTGAATTTAACTCTTTCGAAGACTCAGCTGTACCACGAGCGACTTGTACATCAGAATACACGTCATGTACGAACATTTGTAAATCGAGAGTTGGGAGTAGAACTTCCTCAAGATGAATATATCTGTGAAAGCTGTATATTTGGTAAGTCACATCGTTTGAAGTTTGGTACCCGACCTAGAGCTTCAAAACCTGGCGAACTTGTACACAGCGATGTGTGCGGACCGTTTCCTAACTCATTTACAAATTTACGCTATTTCCTGCTGTTTAAAGATGACTTCACCGGCTATCGTTTTGTTTACTTTCTGAAAGCCAAGTCAGAAGTGAAACAGAAAATACAAGAATTCATCGCCGAAGCACGAAATACAGGTCATCTTATCGAAACACTCCTAAGTGACAATGGAGGCGAGTTTGACAACAAGGAAGTGCGTGAGATCCTCGCCGCACTTGGAATCAAACAAAGGCTGACAATGCCGTATACTCCCGAGCAAAACGGCTCCAGCGAGAGAGAAAATAGGACATTGGTAGAAGCTGTAAGGACTATTATGCTCAGCGGAAGTTTCGATCAAAAGCTTTGGGCCGAGTTAGTTAATGCGGCTGCCTACGTTCTCAACAGAACCGGTCCTTCCCGTACGGAGAACAAAGCACCCTATGAACAATGGCATGGAAAGAAACCGAAAGTGGCTCACCTACGCATATTGGGCTGCAGAGCCTACGTCCATGTCCCCAAACAGAAGCGGAAGAAACTCTCCATGAAAGCCATAAAAGGAAGATTAATAGGATACGACAAAGATGATGGCTACCGTATCTGGTGCGATAATAATAAAATGATTCGATCGCGAGACGTAATCTTCGATGAGAAACCACTTGAGAGAACTCAATGCGATGACGTTGTACCTGCGATAACGAGAAAAGAAACACCGTTCAACGAATACGAGTTGAAAGTATCTTTTAATCAAGAGCACAATGAAGTTCATCAAGTACCGACTACAAGCCATCAACAAGAGCAATCTGAACCTGATCTACAGGATCAAGGATGTTCATTGCAACTTCACGATCAGAGTGCACGATTTGAATTTAATGAGGAAAATCCTGTCATTGCTGAAGAGTCTAGACCACCGAGTACAACCTGGTACGACGCTGATCTAGGTGTTTCATCAGACTCCGAAGATGATTTAGCAGAACCTAGATATAATCTACGAGATAGGAGCACAATTCGTCCTCCAGAGAAATTCAGAGATTGCTGTGCACTTACCGATGAAGAAGCTGAACCCACTACGTTCAAGGAAGCTATGAAGAGCCCACATAAAGACGAGTGGATAAAAGCTATGTTGAAGGAGTTAGATTCTTTGAAAGAGAATAACACGTGGTCTCTTCAAGAACTACCTCAAGATAGAAAAGCCATTCCGTGCAAATGGGTTTTTAAGATAAAGAGAAATCCTGATGGCTCTATCGACAAATATAAAGCGAGATTGGTTGCGAAAGGTTTCAAACAACGCAAAGGAATCGACTACAAGGAAACATACAGTCCAGTAGCCAGATTTGCAACCATACGATCACTGTTAAGTGTTGCTGCAAGTGAAAGGATGTACCTCACACAATTCGACGTGACTACAGCCTTTCTCCACGGTGAACTCGAGGAAGAGTTGTATATGCAGCAACCCGAAGGTTTTCACGACGGCTCTACCCGCGTATGTCATCTGAACCGAAGCCTATACGGTCTGAAGCAAGCGCCCCGCTGTTGGAATCATAGTGTCCACAAAGTACTAGTTGAACTCGGATTCACACAAAGTACCGCAGATCCCTGTCTATACACAAAGAAAGTAGGGGGGAAACAGATCTTACTGACTCTTTATGGCGACGACGGATTAGTGGCTGCTTCAGATAAACAGCTGGCTGATGAATTTTTAGAGAGCCTTAAAAGAAAATTTAATATTACGACGAGGCCCGCTTCCTATTACTTAGGAATAGAAATCAACCAGTGCGAAGATGGCACGATTGTTATACACCAGGAAGCTTATACCAAGAAGGTGCTTGAACGTTTTAACATGGCCAACAGTAATCCTATTTCGACACCAATTGACGCTGCAGAAAAATCGTCTGCAACACAATCGGATGTAGAAATCGATACTGGGAAGATTATTTTTCCCTATCGTGAAGCCGTTGGAGCGTTAGCATACCTTATGGTCGCAACCCGCCCTGATATCGCCTACGCAGTCGGGATAGTATCACGCAACTTGGAGAAGCCCAACAGAAATGACTGGAATCGAGTCAAACGTATACTTCGGTATCTAAAGGGAACTACGTCTCTTGAAATACATTATAAATGTAAGACTCATGAAAAGCCAGATCTGGAAGGCTACAGCGATGCCGATTATGGTGGTGATATTACCACCGGAAGATCAACCACCGGAATCGTATGCCGATATGCAGGAGGTCCAATATCGTGGACAAGTAGAAGACAAACTTCAGTAGCACTGTCTACTACTGAAGCTGAACTTGTGGCTGCTAGTGAAGGAGCCAGAGAGTTAGTTTGGCTGACGAGAATCTTTGAAGATTTAACGAGGAATAAGAGTGTTCCCAATCTTCACGTTGATAACGAAACAGCAGTTCGATTGGCACACAACCCTGAGTTCCACAAACGAACGAAGCACATACGCATTCGACATTTCTACGTACGAGAACTTGTAACATACGGAGCTATCTTCGTTAAGAGAATTGGAACCAGAGATCAAGTCGCAGACATCATGACCAAAGGTCTGCCGAAGCCTACCTTTGAGAAGATGAGGTCTGCACTAGCCTTGTTTTAGAGGGCGTGTTGAAGGAGGCTGCAAACCAAGGCAGTACGACCTGCATGGATGTTGACCATAAAGTGTCATCATGTCTATGTGTTGCTTAGCAACATTGTTTGAAAATGTTTATGTCAAAACGAATCTGTTTTAGAATAGTAACTTAATATTGTTGTTGCAAATAAAAGTCTGTTTAATTAGAAATAAACGTTTAATCCTTCAGCTAATAGCTTCCACGTCGTCTGCGCAACTCTATACTCCAACAAAAAGTTACCAAAACTTTATACTCCATGTTTATCTTGCAATGAAATTTGAAAAGGAAAATACTATTGCTAATATTGATTAGGTGAATCCATCTTCAACCACAATCTGTCGCTAAAAGTTGCTAGCCAAACGTATTTAATTATCACAATATTATATTATTATTGCAAGTAATAATTCAGTAATTCGATGGATGCAGTAATTTGATGTGTCATGTGATGAATTCTGATATTTGAATAGGTTTCGTTGAAAGATTTTAGACACCAGGTATAGGGGTTGATGACCACATCAACGAAGGTATTTTCGAACGCAAGACTATAAGGATCATCAACTACGTCAGGCTGCAGTAAATTTGATCAAGAAAGAAGAATATGACCGTGGCATTGGCAGATAACAGTCATTTTTGCTCACTTCCCATGTTCAGTACTGACCTGAAAACAAACACAAACTTTTAATAAAGGCGTACCTACAAAAGAGAGCTGCTTAAATAATAACATATTCCACTGTAAAAGCTATTTGGGTTACAAGCTACGTCCGTTATTGACTGATCCTGATAGGTAATTACATACTTTGAAGTAAGGTACAATTTGCATCTATATAGTCAGATATTTTTTGCAATAAGGTGATCACCACATAATTTATTAATTGTGAAACTAACAGCTTTGACGTCCATTCATTTAACATTTTGTTTTTACCTTTCAACCTTCCTTTATCCATCTATCTGTGATTTACACTGTTGGAGAGATGGTTTTTTTGTGGGTAAGTCTATGGTAGTTTGTATTGTCGTTGGGTGAGATTTAAATTCAGGATAAACATAATGTAAAGAGACCATAGTATGAAACATAACAGTCTCTTTGCTATTTTTTTACTTTTTCTTTCTCTATGGTTAATGCGGTTGTCATCACCATAGTTACCTTCTGACTGTTATTCTTTGTCATCATAATTTTCTCGCCTAAGTACTTTCCTAATTAATATTGCTCTTCTCTATCCATCTATAATATAACTGCTTCTATATCCTTTACTCAAGTTCGTTTATTCTTGTCATTATAAGTTATAGTTCAACACTATAAAAGTTAATATGGTAGCAGAGCGTTAAGTGAAAAATGTAGTCACGACATATGGCTAATGGGCATTGAAAACTCGTGCTCTTGTGCTGCAAACATGCCGAAGACGACATATCACATAGAGCCACTCGACAAAGATAACTACGACACTTGGGCAATTCAGGCCGAAGCCGTATTGGTGAAGAGCAAACTTTGGAAGTACGTACTTAATCCCCTAGATACAAACGCAAGTGCCGACGATGTTGAAGGTGATAGACAGGCAAAATCTGAATTGATCCTGATAATCGCTCCATCTCAACTGAAAGAGATAAAGAGCACATCTGCAAAGTCCCTATGGGATAAACTTAAAGAAATTTATGCGAGTAAAGGTCCTGCGCGAAAAGCATCCCTTCTTAAGCAACTTATACTTACAAATCTCGAAGGAAACGATGTACGTGCACACTTAAACCAGTTTATGGATATAGATGACAAACTAGCCGATATGGATGTCACTATAAACGAAGATCTTCTAACAATTATGATGCTCTACAGTTTATCGTCTGAATACGAAAACTTTCGCGTGGCCATTGAGTCCCGTGACATGCTCCCGAAACCAGACGAACTGAAAATAAAAATAATCGAAGAACGCGATGCTCGTCATCACAATGAAAGCTCGGAACCTGTTCAACAAGAAGAAGAAAACGCACTCTACGCATCTTGCAAAGTCTGTAAGAAAACAGGAAGTCATATCTTTCAGAAAAAGACGCATAAGATATGCTCTAACTGCTGGAACAAGAAAAATAAAGAGAAGAAGTCAAACAAAAACCACAATTCTCACTACGCTGACGAATGTCTTCTTACTTCGAACAGAGACAACCAGGACGATTGGGTACTTGACAGCGGCTGCACCTCCCATATGACGTATCAGCAAGAGTACTTCAAAGACATGAAAACTGTGTCTAGAAAACTCAACTTTGCATCGGAAGATCATTCTACTGACATTGTAGGTGAAGGCAGAGTTACACTGAACAATAAACGTGGGAAAATACACCTAGAAAATACGCTATTTGTACCCTCACTCTCCACAAACTTACTTTCGGTACCAAGCATGACCGAATGTGGTGCTTCTGTAAGATTTGATAAGGACAAAGCAGTAGTACGCAACAAAACAGGAAAGTTGCTAATGACCGCCGCAAAAATAAATGGTCTCTACTACGTCAATACGCCAAACGTTGAACGAAACTTTGCTGCAACGCCTGCAAAAAGTTCAACAAACACAAAGCAAAGCAGTATAATCGACTGGCATAGAAAACTTGGGCACATAAACGACAAAGACCTCCGTCTAGCTCTCAACAACGAGGCAATGATCGGTTTAAAATTTGATAAACATGAGACTTTGTCAGATTGTGAAATATGCATTCAATCAAAAATGACCCGAGTACCAAGCCCTCCACAACGAACGACTCCTCGAACTTCTGAACGTCTAGAAATCGTCCACAGTGACGTATGTGGCCCAATCAGTACACCTTCTGACGCCAAGAGTAGGTACTTTGTAACCTTCATTGACGACTACAGCAGGTATGGACGGGTCTACTTCTTAAAAAACAAATCTGAAGTACTAGACAAGTTTAAAGACTACAAACAAGAAATGGAAAAGTTTACGGGCAACAAAATCAAACATTTGCAAACGGACAACGGAACGGAATACGTTAACGTCAAATTCGAAACGTATCTAAAAGAACACGGGATCGCACGACGCTTATCCGCACCCTACACCCCACATCAGAACGGTATCGCAGAACGGAAGAACCGAACACTAGTGGAGAAAGCAAGAGCTATGCTTATTGATGCAAGAGCACCAATGCACCTATGGGCAGAAGCAGTAAATACCGCAAACTATTTATGCAATAGAAGTGTAAACAGTGCTATTGACAACAAAACACCATTTGAGAAATGGGTCGTAAGAAAGCCCTGCATCAATCATCTCCATTCTTTTGGATCAAAAGCCTTCATACTGAAGAAAGGATCCAAAGGTCACAAGTTTGGTTCCAAGGCAATACCAGGAATGTTTGCTGGATACTCTGACACCAGCAAAGCATATAGGGTTTACGTTCCATCCAAACGTAAAGTTTTTATTTCCAAAGATGTTAGAGTTGTAAAGACAAATTACAACTCAAACCTTAGTGACAACGTCAACAACTTTAATTACAAAGAAAAATGTGATTCTACACCAGAAACAAAGAAAATGCAAGTAGATATCGATGACGCACACGACACTCAGCAACCTGAATCTTTTGAAAACGTCGTACATGTAGATTCTACTCAGCACGATGAATATGTTGACTACGAACCAGACACTGTTAACGATCAAGAAGCTGACAATGAAAACGCAGCTGAAACCGAATCCGAACCTGAACCGAATGACTACAATTTAAGAGACAGATCAGCATTACAACTGCCACAACGGTATGATGATTTTGTACTGGCTGCTGTCGCTGAAGTCGAAAATTTACCAAAGGATCCAGTGACTTACAAACAAGCGTTGGAATCACTTGATAAAGATAAATGGCTTGAAGCTATGCTGAGCGAGATAAGCTCACTACAAGAAAATAAAACATGGAACTTAGTAAAATTGCCTCAAGGAAGAAAGGCACTACCATGTAAGTGGGTTTATAAATTGAAAACGAACCCTGATGGTTCCGTAGACAAATTCAAAGCCAGGCTAGTTGTAAAAGGGTATTCACAACAACAAGGTGTCGACTATGACAAAACTTTTAGCCCTGTGGCGCGTCTCAGCACAATACGAGCTATTATAGCAATCGCTGCTAAAGAAAATCTAAGTCTACGACAATTTGATGTAGCAACAGCCTTTCTTAATGGCTCAGTTCAGGAAGAAATCTATGTCAAACAGCCAGAAGGCTTTCAAGACGGAACAAAGCGGGTATGCAAACTAAATCGAAGTCTCTATGGTCTCAAGCAAGCGCCGCGATGCTGGAACACATGCATTGCGGAATTTCTTATAAAAACTGGCTTCAACCAGAGTGAAGCAGACCCTTGCTTGTATTTCAGAATAAGAGATAATTCTAAAGTTATAATTGGCCTTTATGTCGATGATGGACTAGTGGCGTCTAACACAACGGCTGCTGCAGACGAGTTCATCAATGAACTAAAAACGAGGTTCAAGATAACAATCAAATCCGCCTTCTACTTCCTGGGGATTGAAATAAAATCAGAAAAAGGACGAATA
Source organism: Yponomeuta sedellus (assembly GCA_934045075.1). Taxonomy (NCBI): domain Eukaryota; kingdom Metazoa; phylum Arthropoda; class Insecta; order Lepidoptera; family Yponomeutidae; genus Yponomeuta; species Yponomeuta sedellus. The sequence continues at coordinate 1,864,096 of OW203724.1, read as the reverse complement.
ACTTTATCCCAAGAATCATATACAAAAAAGATTCTAAAGAAATTTGGCATGACGAACAGTAAATCTGCACCAACTCCTATAATAAAGGACACCGGCGATACAGAACATAAAGATGAAAACAAGCCAGACTTTCCATATAGACAAGCAGTAGGAGCACTTACATATTTAGCTGTTGGCACAAGACCGGACATTGCCTATGCAGTAAGCAAAGCGTCGAGAACCCTCGAAGCACCGACTGCAAATGATGTCATATTAGTTAAACGGATCTTCCGTTACTTAAAAGGAACGCTTGACAAAAGCCTGATTTATAGGCATACTATAGATTCGCCCAAGAACTTGGTCTGCTATTCCGACTCTGATCTCGGAGGTAATCAACCGACAGGAAAGTCGACATCTGGAATGGTGTGTCTATTATCAGGCGCGGCAATCAGCTGGAGGAGCCAAAGACAAACAGTCGTGTCCCTCTCGTCCACCGAAGCGGAAATAATCGCAGCCAGTGAAACTGCACAAGAAATATTGTGGCTGAACAGTCTACTAAAAGATCTGGTCAACTTACAAAAACCAGTGCTCAACTTGGACAACGAGTCAGCTGTAAAGCTCTCCCATAATCCCAAATACGAGTACCACAAACGCACTAAACACATAAAGCTGAAACATCTCTTTGTGAGAGAATGTGTGACCAATGGGGAACTCGAAGATAAACAAGTACCAGCCATACGACAGCTGGCTGATATGTTTACCAAGCCGGTTTTTGGCCCAAGGTTGGAAGATTTAAGTGGAAGAATTGGTTTGAAGAGAATTTCCAATTCTAAAAGTTCTGAGGGTGTAAAGAGACCATAGTATGAAACATAACAGTCTCTTTGCTATTTTTTTACTTTTTCTTTCTCTATGGTTAATGCGGTTGTCATCACCATAGTTACCTTCTGACTGTTATTCTTTGTCATCATAATTTTCTCGCTTATGTATTTTCCTAATTAATATTGCTCTTCTCTATCTATCTATAATATAACTGCTTCTATATCCTTTACTCAAGTTCGTTTATTCTTGTCATTATAAGATATAGTTCAACACTATAAAAGTTAATACATAAAACAGCTGATGGGGTTTGGAAAACAAATTGTTTACACGTAGAAGTCTTAATATAAGCAACATCGTGATGTGGGAAATTTGGGCTTGTTTTTTTGATATTATCAATTCTCATATCACACTGTTTACTTATTACGATTTAGAAATACTGAAGAAACTGAAACTGTTAAATTAATTAAATGGATGAAGGCACCACTCGGATGCTGTGGTGTCTGGGATACCGTTTGGATGTAGTAGACTTTACTCAAGAAGTATGATAAAGAAAAAAAAAATCTTAAGTTTTCGTAGTTATTTTTGTTGTGCTCGAATACAAAATAAACTCCTGGGAGCATCCTATTTTGTAAAAACACTGTGATAAGTGTATATGAAAAGGTTTCTTACCATTACTTCCATTTTTACTGGTCTAAGGTGGGCACCACAGAACATAAAAAAAGAGTAGAAGTAGCGACATGACACATTAGTACGAAAACCAGTGTAACCAAACTGATACTTACAAACCAAACGCACACTACGAATGCCAACCTGCCATTGGTAAATAAAGTCAATGCCGAAAAGGTGTACATCATAAAAGTTTCAATTAAAATATGCACCTTTTTGTAATGTTAACAATGATCAAAGTCAAATGACAATGATGAAATTAAGGTTGACATTTTGTAGTAACGCTACTCTAAACTAGATGGAACTACCGCCGCGACGGAGCCAAAAGAACTTTTACCAAGTAAGACAGAAAGTTCAAAATTTAAAAACAAGTACATTCTCAGTTTGGGATGGGACAACGCGAGTTCTAGTTTGTCGATAGGGAACCTATCGACAAATTATACTCGTACAAACAGTTTACACATTAACGGCCGAATATGAATACTGGTACTTAGAAGTATTTTTAGCTATTTCTTTTTTGCCTGCGGGTTGACTGGTAGAAAATGCATCTTTTCTACATTATCTTTTGTACAATATAGTATATTTCATTACAAGTGCGGAAAGGCTGTCATTGCAAAGAGTTCCGACAAGTTGCAATGACGGTTCCGCACGTGTACTGAACGACTATTTTTAATACAGTTGCGAAAAAAATAAGCAATTTAATAAAAAAAAATATTTAGAAAATGGCGCCAACCGTAAAAAAATATAAGCAGAGATTTTTTTTCTTCACCCATTCTAGAAGGCAAAGGGAACTATGCCCATACAGCCAAGTCTTCAGAAGATTTTTTTTACTGATATGAAATGAAAATGAAATTTAATGAGATGAAATGAAATGAAACCTAACTTAACTCATTCAATCAAATCATTAAATCTAATATTGAAACAAATTAGTAGCTCATAAAAACTTCTATGATTTTTTTTAGTAAAAACTTCATGGTTGGTTTTTCTTTTTAATAGACATTATTTTGACAATTGGGAAAGAAAACGCACGATTGCAGGAAAGGTAAAAAAAAGCACGAGTGTTTAATAGCCCACATCCCGCATGCTATACGTCCGTGTAATACGCCACTTTTTGAGCAACTGTATTAAAAAAGAATTAACACTAATAGGGTACATAGACGCACAAATAAAACAATGTGATAGATTTCATATTTTAAAATGTTATCTCTTATTTAAAACTAGCTTCAACCCGCTGCTTCGCGGGCGTTAGAAATTATAAAACGGGAAATATAATGTATTCTACGACTCAATTCAGATCTTTGTCTATCTGTACGCCATGTTTCATACGATAATACTAATTTTATTGACGATGGTACTAATATATTTCATTTATACACAAGAGTCTAACCTGGAAGTGAAGCACATTTTTTCTGGTATTGCTGCATCACATAAGTGCCACCTTCCGCCATTTTTAGTGTTTATGAAGTGTTCATGAAAATGCTTAGAATATATTGTGTTCATTTTGCCTTCCTGTCGCTGCCATTCATTTTAATTTCGTATCCGGTTCCTTAGAAAACTAAACGAAAACTCACTTCCAAATTGTTTTGATTCCGAGAGGGTTGTTGTAACATTGCCTCGGATTTCTGTTGTCAAAGGTGTAAGATGAAAATTACTTCGATAGTTTCTTAGATATTTCAGTCACTGATAAACTGGTGAAGAAAAACTATATCGCGATATATGTGCTCATGTCATATCGTGTATGAAAAGTAGTAATGTATGAGCTCCAATGACAGTTTTCACATGCAGAACGACCAGCCGGCGACCGGAGCTCATACATTACTACTTTACCCGGCCCGGCGACCGGACGGCGACCGAATGCATGTGAAAAGGCACTTAGGAAGTAGGTATAAAATAACAACAATTATTTTACCAACTTAGACGAATTGTTATTTACGATACCTAAGTACCATTAAGTATGTAGGACTACTAAGTCATAGACAATTATCGATAGATTTTTATCATGTGTGCCCCCATCCGTAATTGAGTAGAATTCAAATTATGACAGAAATTTCTAGAGAAGGTACACTTTCTTCGATGAAAATTTAACTTTACTAACCAGTAAATAAAGGTGGTTTCACTTTTTCATTTTCGGATTGGTTTCCGTGTTCATGTCATTACAAATTTAATTAAAAATACAATGAAATACGTCTTACCGATGAAATATTATGGCATGATCGGTATATTTTAGTGCCCAGCTTTTACTTTTGCTCTCTAACACAGCACAACAAGGCATTTTAATCGTGTTTTCACCATTTTTTTCTTCACTAGAAGCGCACGGCAACTGAAGTAAACAAAACTGTCACCGACTACGCATAGGCAATACATTGCTAATGTGAGGCACGCGGGCACCGCCCACTTACGACTTCTACTCTTTTTTTATGTTCTGTGGTGGGCACCATACCTTCCTTCAGGAGTGTTCGCAATAAGTTTCTTCGTCCAAATCACTCGGGTCTAAAGTGCCTTGAGTGCAGTTTACAGACGTTCTTGTCCTGTTTCTTATTTCTGCGTTTTTGCGTGCTTTTGCTTTCATTTTTTCAATTTGGGAAAACTTGAACAAGAAGAAACAATGGATTATGTACTAAGAAGGTGTGATGAACAAGTATCGACTATACTACTACTGAGGCGAATTTTCATCGACGACCGTGCTTTTGCCATCACTAGTACAACCTACAAATGGATTGGTTTATTTTCCTAATTTTAGGGCGTAGAAGGGTTCTAGAGGGGCAATTACAGTAATTTTGGTTAACGAGTCGTTAGGAAGTTTATTTTCAAAGTGATATTTCATCCCTCAGTCCTTTTACGCGAGAAAACATAGGTTTTAGGTACTCACCTTTGGAAGTTCATATTATAATCTGCGTTTTCTTTGTTTCTTATGTAACCTGCAGCCACCACGCACTTTTCACTTCATTGTGCATTTATTGTACAATATCCCAAGGTAAGTTGTTTTGTTTTGCCAAAATTGAAATAACTATAATTAGTTATTTCAATTTTCTAAAATAATCCGACGACGTCTTCACAGATTTTGCACTTGCGATAACCCGACTAAATTTGAAAACATTCAGAGTGCTGCCACTATTGTTAGTTACATTACCATCTTAATTTGGACCTTTACTCAGGGCATTAGGGCTTCGTTTTGACAATTAGGCCTGTACACTGTCACGTGACCATGGTTTCTTCTATTGGTTTAATTAATTGTTCTGTGACACGCTGCGTTCGGGATGACGTCATCAGGTTTATTTCCGTTCTGCCAACCCGTCAGGTTTCCTGATCAGGAGTTCCGATACGGAATTCCGTGAGTGTAGCGCATACATCCGGTTTTTCTTATTAGGTTTTTTTCTTGCCAGTATTTAGAGTGACATCTTCGTAAACACACGTTTGGACATGGATGACGAAACATTGATTGCCATTTCACTTTCACTTTTAGTGCTGTAAGAAAAAGCGGAATCGTCGTTATTGGGTACACCCATTGAACACTCAAAGAATTAAAGAGAGTCAATTCCATCTCAAAAGAGCACAATTAAGAGCTCCCAGAAGAATTTCAAAAAATTTACAGGATGTCAATTAAATCCTTTGATGAACTTTATAGAGGCATTCGACACAAAACAAAAAAGAAAAATACATGCATGAGATTATGTTTGAAGTTTGATACAAAACCCGTCCACTCAGCACGGCGCTCGCGCGGTTCTGAACGAAAATTTCCGTTCGTGTGTGGTAGGTAATACAAAATGTATAGACACGCTGCGTTTGGGATGACGTCATCAGGTTTTTTCCCGTTCTTTTTTACGCTTTTTTTAGCGTTTTTTACGCGCGGCTTTTAATTCTGAATGTCATTCGGTTATTTTTCCGTCCGGAAATTGTCAGAGCGTGTGCGCCTTGTTGAATATTTATATGAAAGACGTGCATTCGGGTTTCCGAATCTGAGTTCCTGATCAGGAAACCGAATCAGGAAACCGTGCGTTTGCGGCCAGCTTAAGCCTCAGAATTATTATTCTGAGTGCAATATATACCCAAAAATACCGATAGTCCAAAAAACCAATAAAATATACCCGAAAAAGTATTAAAATGCCGATTCAATGCCGACTGGTCATTATGTAGAAAAATAAAAGTTTATAATACATATCTACTTCTATGTTCAGTTCTAAAGTAGTAAGTATTTGCCTTTTTTGCCTCTACGTAATGAGATTATTTACACCAATTTATACAGTGTCCAGTGGCATATTCACTCACACAGTCACACTAGATGGGTGAAGGGACCACTCCGACGCTATTGTAGTGCCTGGGACATGATTTAATAGATGGTGTAGTGTAGGTAGGGTTGCCAACTTTTTTTGTGACAAATATAGTATTTTCGAAGCTATTACCCGTAAAATTATAGTAGGTGGCAAAAAAATAGAAAAAAATAGTATGTGGTTATATACAATCAAGTTTTAAGTTAAAAATACCATTTATTCAGCTTTAATTAAATTCAAGCTAGCCCTGTTACGCTCGTCTCTCCATTTCGTCTTCATGACAGAAAATATGCGCTCTGTGAATGCTGAAGTAGCAGGAATTGAAAGAAGAAATGATTTGATTATTAAAATATTAGGAAAATCTGAATCTATTAGGAAAAAACTTCCTGCCATTTTTCCACGGTTGATTTAGAAGAAAATTTTTGTTCAGAAAGTACTATGCCCAAAATTTGGTTGATTTCAATAATTTCTGAATATAAATTATTAAAATTTATTTTTTACTCAGAATATAGTAGTTTCGCCTACTATATAATATTTTTTAAATATACTATTTGAACCCTATAGTAGGATACTGTATTATATAGCAGGGTTGGCAACCCTAGGTGTAGGCTTGCTTAAATCCTGATAGTGTCGTCGGCCTAGCCCACAGGAAAGACTAGTCAATACGTGCGAAGCCAACCAAGCCGCGGGTTTCCTCACGATGTCTCCCTCAGAAAAATTGTTCTGAGGTTTGTCACAAATTGGTGTTTATGCTCAGGAACAATTATTGTTCTAAGTGCCTTAAAATGAGCCTTTTTAATCTGTGCCACAAATTAGGTGCTGTCAGTTGAGTAAGTCTTTTTAATCTGTGCTGTCAGTCTTGCTGCGAAAGCTGTAAACGGTTTTTTACAAGTTGTCCACAAATTAAGAAGAATTTATCACAAAAATCTTGTAAAACGTTTGTTTCGGTGCTGTTTCTGTAGTTAATGGGCTAGCAGTTTTCTTTTCTCTGTGTCAAACCATTACAGCAACATGTCAAGTACATCACAAAAGCACAGGAACTTCGTTGCGGAGCCTATGGGCGAGAAGCCCGTTACAGACCTCGCAGGCATCGGGGAAGTGCTGGGCCGGCGACTTGAGACCGCTGGATTTGATAAGGTAGCGTATATAATGAGTACCTATTGCCTGTTGGCAATATGAAGATGTCGTATTCTACATTGTAATTCTGCTGCCCCTGTTTCAGGCCTACGTGGTGCTAGGTCAGTTCCTGGTCCTAAAAAAAGATAAGGAGTTGTTCCAAGAATGGATGAAAGAGACCTGCAGTGCCAACTCCAAGCAGTCTGCAGATTGCTTCCAATGCTTGAAAGATTGGTGTGATGAATTTTTGTAAACAAATTGACTTAAATGTGTTTAGGTTTGCCTAAGAACTAACAGAATAATGTAAGACTTTAAACATTAGCCATATCTATTGGTAATTTTAATTATCAATTCAGTTAATGTAATCTAATTTATATGACGAGTAACCTATACCTAAGATCAGATTTCAGATCTGTGTCTCATTGGGACTACACAATGTCATTCTCATTGCAAAATGACACATGAAAAAAAATGGCTTTCGTTTTCTAATCTACATTGTAGGAAATTTTGATTCTGAATGTAAGATGGAGTTTACACATTCAGTTGGGCATCAGTCAATTCCATCAGTCTAGTTAGACTGACGGCAGACTGATTGTCTATTCAGTGGTCTGATGGACCAGACTGAAAATATAGAAAATATATTTGAATATTTTGGTGCTTCATCAGTCTGGCATCAATCTGAGCTTGATCAAGGTCATTGACGCCAGACTGAATGTGCAAACTCCTAAGTGTAAGACATTATAATCTCAGCTTGAGTAGGTAAGGATCATGATGTCTTGCTATCTTTTTTTAAAAGAATTTTTATACAAATTACATTTTTTTTCGATATCTGCATTATGTATGAACGATGAGACTAGCGGGTATTATTTTACTGCAGTAGAGAAACTATTATGTGGTTTGTGTTTAGGCGTAAGCATCTGGAATTACATCCTAAATATCTATAGTTTAGAATCATCTTAAAAATAACCCAGATCCAATTCTTTGCTCGAACATAAAAAAATAACTTGAACAAAGAACTCTACCGTTAGTCTCAAACAAGACAATCAGTGCTTCAAATTCGTTACCTCAGTAAGGCTGTATTTAATAAAATTACAATTTGTAGTTTATTATGACAAGCAATGAAGGTGTGTTCCCAAAACAAGCACAATCTGTATTCCTACTTGCAAATTTGCAACATATTTGGTTATTTATGTATATTAAATTGTCATTATAAACCATTCAGTTGTAGTTTTAAACATTTATATGACCCTTAGCATAATATAGATACTGTTTTGTTTCACTAATATTAAAAAAAAAAACTTCAGTGTTTGTGACAAAAGTTTTTTAAACTCGTCAGATACGGCTTCACCAATTTTTCTGAAGTTTTTGTTTAAATTTTGTAGATCTGAGACTTAAGTTGTAGTATAATTAATACGGCAAAACAATTTTAATGGGGTGAGTTAGTAATACTATAATAACCAGGTCAAAATTGTTCCAGCTATTTCATCCCATGCTCAAAGAAATAAACACTTAAAAACCTCCCTAGCTTTCACAGTCGAGTATAAATAATTTAGGAATTGCAGGGATTAAAATTAAACACAATTCCAAACCAATGCTTGTAGCCTGACCTTTGGTGCTACACAAGGGCTTTTAATTGTTCATATATATAATGTCGCAGGCAATTTGTATGATTCTGCCCTTTACAAACGGCGTCGTCCATTTAAAAGCGGTCGCTGTTTTGAAATACGCCAAAGGCAACTTGAGAATTGTCTTGCGACTCCTTCAATTGTTTAAATTTAGATATTGATTACTACAGTAGGGTAACAATGACAGAGGTTGGATAAATTAGACTTTATTTTCAGCAATCGGCCTGGGTTGTATATGATTGCTTGAGTCACGCGTTTTGTGGCTATTAAACATAAATACGTGTTACGCGCAAAAAAAATCCGTTGTAACGTTGATATATTTTTTTTAAGAATACTTTAACTATTCCACCTACTTTATTAATTAAAGGTGTACTTTCAGTGTCTCGTAAACTAACGTCTTAGTAACCATTTCTTTTGCTGCAACGTACATTCGCTACGTAGAACATTCCTTGTGACGTACTTCGCAGCTATGAACGTATTTCGTGGTTACCTAAGGGAGTCTCCACAGGGGTCTTTCAAGCATCATATTCCATGGACACCTTAGCGTTTTTACAGGTTTTTACGAGCTGGATAACCTCAAAAACTTCTCATTTGTCCACGTCTTATTAACTGATTCTGTGTGATTAGTGAATTGTAAAATTTGCTTAGTTCACTATTATAAATGTCTGGCACATATAGCCGGACATTGCGCGGGTCGCAGATGTCGCGGGTTCGAATCCCGGCATGGGTGGAATTTTTAGCCTCTAAAATAGGTTTTTTAATATTATAAAATGTCTTTAATTGTTTTGTAAAACGTCCTTTGATCACGTCTGAAAACCAATACCTACGCGATGCCACTTTTGTATTGTTTCGATACGCAGCGCCGGTGCCTGTTAAAAAAATAATCAAACACTGATTTGCCGCGTCATTTTGTAAACAGAGATTGGATCGTTTGTGAAATGTTGTGGCATTTTACCTATATTTATTTATATTTACAATTTGCCTTCGGCATATTTCAAAACTGCGAGCGTTTTTAAACGGACGACGCCGTTTGTAAAAGGCGGAATCACACAAATTGCCTGCGACATATCTATAAAATAAGTGTTATAAAAATATAATTCCTCTAAAACACTCCTCAGAGCATAATCAACTGTCTATGGCTACGTCTTTCTCTTTACCACAGGCTATCTAAAGAACAACATCTAAAACATATTATCTGTTTTAAGGAATTGTGTTTTTCTAAGACTATTTTTTTATAGTTGCAAGCTATCTGTTTTCAGCGAAATTGATGAACTAAAAAGATACTTTAATCTTCAGTTAGTTTTAGTTAATGAGTTGTTATTAATAAACACACTATTAATTTAAATATGGTTAAACTAAGCTGTGAGAATGATATAGGTGCTGGGCAACCCTAGTCTATCTAAAACAATGCATCAGGCACTGCAGCGTCTCAGTGGTCCCTTCACCCATCTAGTTTGAGTGGAGGTGCCTAAGTGTCTTGATTATGTAAATTTTCCCGTATTCATGTGTGTGCTATAGCAGAATGTTTAATTAGTTGTGTAATACATATTGCGCCTCGTATTTACTGGCGTATATATGAGGCGCAATATGTATCACACATAGGGGATACCGTATTTCAGTGTATACCTATCTGATACGTGACAGTGATATCGATTCACATAATTGTACGACTTTCCAATAGATATTTCCTTTTTGCACATACCTACATGTATTTTCGATAAGTTACATAATCAGGCGCTGGACGCTGCATAAATCATCTCATTACATAGATGCAACGGCCAAAGTTTCATGATTAAACGGCACAAAATTTGGTCAGACTCTTCTGACAAAATTACTGGCAAGTTTATTCAGAATAAACTTGATAAGGAAGTTGTTACTTTTGAAATGGATCTTTTAGCCGCTGCATTGGTTTAATTTTTGTTCTTGTTGTACCAAATGTGACGAATACTGAATTCGAATTCTCTTAGTTTTCCTCAGATAAGTCCTTTAATGTAATGTTACAATGCTATTCTTTTAACTTTTGTGTGAAAAATATATCAATAAGGATAATAAACATGGACAATAACTATTTTTGATTATATGTATTTAAATCTACCTTACTTCTAAACTATAAAACCTCGATTTCTTAAAAAACTCGGTAAACGTGTTTGTACGAACGGGGGAGTGAGTGTGCAATTCACTCTGTCGCACAGCTGATGTCGGTTGTAGGGCGGCGGCGGTGGAAGAAAGTAGATGTTGATGTTCAGGTCCATGACGTTTATTAGAGATTGTAGATGTTTGTTATTGAGAGGCTAGTATACAGGTTAGCACTGTACACTTTTCTAGGTCGTTGTAACTCTACACAGTTTATAATAAACGTCAGAAGAACATGAACACAACATCTTCCTTCAACTTCCACCGCCGCCCGACCTGAAACACTTCTGACCTTCCCAATTCCCAACTAAATAATCGAAGCATCCCGCCGCCATACGTTGTCAGTTGTCACATGCCAACTTTACGACCGTTACATTTAAATAATGACAACGGCACTACCGATTTAACCAGAACAATGCCGGAGGTCGTCCGCTTATAGATTACCATGGGTTCGATTTCCACTAGGGGCTGTGCAAATATTAATTTGTACCTACACGTAGCCCGAATCTGGGAACACGTACCGATTTAACCAGAACAATGCCGGAGGTCGTCCGCTTATAGATTACCATGGGTTCGATTTCCACTAGGGGCTGTGCAAATATTAATTTGTACCTACACGTAGCCCGAATCTGGGAATATTTTCATGTTTGTGATGTCCTTGCCTGCCTACCACAGCACAGAGTATCATGAATTGGGACCAGGACAAGTGATTGTGTTGTGTGGAAGTTAATATATATAATAATCATAAAGTAATCGGGATACAATATCAATGCAGACGTTAAATCCGCTCAAAAATACAACACGTCTTGATGGATTTTAAAATGAATATACTGTCTTATATTAGTTTTCGTCTATATTTGAATCCCATTCATTGAAATATAATGTTTTCAACATCACGAATTTTCTTCATTAGGTATAATTAAATGAAATAATACAATGCTTCAATCATTTGTAAACAGAATAATATGTTCTTCTAGCATCAGAAATAAACAAGTTTCATGCCATAACAACAACAAAGAAGATGAAAAAGAATATCAAAACACCAAAAACTTTAAACATGAGTGCTCTGTTTCCTGTAACGCTTTGGAAGTATTTCATGATCTCTCTATGTCCCGCTTCAACGTTCATTTCGGATTCCTGGATGTTTGCATCGATCCGGCCGATGGCTTCGTCTTGCTCTTTGACCATGTGTGCCAGCTGCTGGAAGATACCGCCAAGTTCGACGATGGTGCTTTCAATGTTGTGCATGGTCTCGGCTCGCTGCTGCACGTACGTGTCGCTGTCGTCCCGCAAGGCATATTGCTGCAGCTGCTGCTGTGCTGCCGCGGGCTCGCCGACTCCCAGCTCTATGCTCACCTCCTCCTGCTGCAGCAGCATCGGCACTTCCTTTGCCACGGGCGCCACGCGCGAGAACTGCTCGCGTCTGCTGTTTTGATGCTTCAAGTTTTCCGATCTAACTTCTAAGACCTGAAGCAAAGAAAAGATAGGTTGCTTAAGTAGACATAAAATATTTGTGATTTACCATTTAAAAATGAAGGAAAATATTTAAAATAGAGCATTTTATTTGTTTTTATTTCTTTGCTCTGTTAGAAGCTTTTTATACCTTAAAGAAGCTTTATTTGTTGTTTTAGGAAGATCCTGGTTTAAATTTAAAGATTGCTTCACCTCACTGAGTGCTTTAGTGATACAGATTTTTTAATACTTTCGGTTCAGTTTATAAATAATACTTTCGGTGTCATTTTAAAAAAAAAAACAGGTCCTCTACAACACTTCCCAATTGCAGTTGAAATAGTATGTTAAAAGAAATCCATAACACAGATTATTTAAACAGGCTTTGAGGAGTGTTATTTTATGGAAACGTGTTTTAATAAATTAGTCTTTTAGTCCTAGTCATTCAAACATGAATTATTATAATAATAATAATAATAAGCCCTTTTATTCCGAAATTGCTTCAAGAATCACAATTCAAAGTTTTGCACAAGTTTTGGTTAATTCATAGTAATTCATGTCTCGCAACTTGGCGTGCCTTTTGGCATAGGCCTCCTCCAGCTCTCTCCACTGAGCTCTGTCCTCAGCTACTCTGGTCCAGTATGGTCCCAAGGTTAGGCGGATATCGTCTTTCCATCTTATTTTCGGACGACCCTTCCTTCTGGTGCCTTCTCTTGGATACCATAAGGTGACTTGTTTACTCCATTTGTTTATTTTGCAACGTAACATATGTCCTGTCCAACCCCATTTCAAGTGTTCTATGCGAGTAATTATGTCTGTTACTTTAGTTTTCTTTCTTATTTCTGAATTTCTGATTTTATCGCTAAGTCTGATTCCCAACATGCTCCTTTCCATTGCTCTTTGTGTACTAGCTAGTTTTTCTCTTTGCTTGTCTGTTATGAATTATTAGTATCATATAAATGTAGACTGGAATAATCAAGGCAGTACTAACCTGTTTGAATTGATTACTCATGGAGGCAAGACGGGATTGCAGTGCCAGCACGACACTGGAGGAATGGCTATGCATGCTGCGGCGCCCTCGTGGCATCTCACCCAGCCGCGCAATCTGCTGATTGAGTGAGCTTAGATCACCCTTAATTATGTATGTCAGCTCTTGTATCTCAGTTGGCCGGTCATCAAACAAAGACTTCTTTTTGGCCACTGTAAAATTAATTGATTAAAGAAAATTACAACTTTAAGGCATTGAATGCTTAACTGAACCCTGCTTTTATATCAGTTCCATAAAACTACAATTCTGTGTTATGACAATTCGATCTACAATGCCCTAGGACCTCCCGAACAATCTTTGCGTCGCATGCTTTGCGGTCGAAAAGACTTATTTCAGTTCACGTGCATTTAACTCATGACGATCGCTAGCCGCGTGAACACAATTTCGGACGTTACGACAAATACCATCATTTGTGATTAGATGTTGCAGGAAATACTCGCCTCCATCGTATGAGTGACAATATTAAAATATTGTTTGTCATGTTCCTAATTATATTTTTTATCGCCTTTCATATCATTAAATTAAAAAGACAATTAATAGTGAAAGGAAAATTAAATTGTGTGGAAGTCTTATGACATATTTCCTTGCCTTCAACGTAATGCCTTTATGTATTGATATTTTAATATGGTCCTCATAAATATGTTCGACACCTTAAGAAAACCATGTTGTTTTTATAAGACTGTTCAATCTATGAAACTGCTATCAGTGCAATAGGCGAGAGTATGGAATAATCAAAGATATAGCGGTATTAGGGGGAAGTACATATTAAAAGGATTTACATAGAAACACTTGCTAGACTGTGTTATAAATTATAGAGATCGCCAGTTAACAAAGAAAGAGATCACCAGTTTTCAATAAAATAAAAGACTTTATTTTATTTTTTATTTGCTTAAGTCAGATGTCGCTGCCTGTACGTAATACAGAGAATAGTGTAAAGAGGTTCGAAATTTCACTGATGCCGTGAGTCGCCCATTGGCTCAATTGGTAGAGCGCTGGCACGGATAGCCAGAGGTTGCGGGGTCGAATCCCGGCATGGGTGAAATTTTTAGCCTCTAAAATAAGTTTTTAAATTTGTTCCTTAGCACGGGTTAGTGCATTAAAAATAAAAATAGTATAATCATGTGAGTACAGTGATATCGTTCCAATGTAAAACCTAATTGCAAAGTAGGTAGTTGGGGCTGTAAGTGATGCAATTTGCTTAAGTCAGATGTCGCTGCCTGTACGTAATACAGAGAATAGTGTAAAGAGGTTCGAAATTTCACTGATGCCGTGAGTCGCCCATTGGCTCAATTGGTAGAGCGCTGGCACGGATAGCCAGAGGTTGCGGGGTCGAATCCCGGCATGGGTGAAATTTTTAGCCTCTAAAATAGGTTTTTAAATTTGTTCCTTAGTACAGGTTAGTGCATTAAAAATAAAAATAGTATAAAAGATAATACTGCTTTCAGTTTTCCCACAGATTCAAAATAATTTTAGAAAACTGGCCACAATCTTCTAATAAATGTGTCCCCACATTATGAAAGAGTATTTAAAAATATTTCGTCATGTATCAGTGTTACCACAAGACATGTTACCAATAGAGTTTGGTTAACTGCATACAAACATCAGTGAAAATAAATAGACTGACGACTTCCGTCGAATCCAATAACATAATGTCAATGAATAATTTTGCCTAGAAACACTTATACATTGTATACATTTTTGTTTATTCATAACTTAAAAATGCATTCTTCATTCTACGTTAGCCAGTCATGAAACTAGAATTGCAAACCAGATCTACCCCAGTCTCCAAGCAACAAAGGGAGCAAAAACCTATTATTTCAACATGTTAAACTGCTTTATGAAGAAGAAAATTAATATTTTAACTAAAACTTTCGTAAGCACAACACATTGTAGACTAAAATAAAAAAATGCTGCAAAATTTTTAAAATTCCATGGCTTATAGCAAAGGCTACACCTTCTTTCTTTTTACAAGTTTTTGTCCAATAAAATAGGTACCTATATAATATGTATTCATGTACAACAATTAAAGTTACTAGAATGTGTTATGGAGAGAGGGGAAGAGGAACGAATAATCTTTACAAATTACTTACATGTAGCCAGTTTCTCCAGCTTAGCATAAGTGCCTGTAATGTTTTTGCTTATCACTTTAGCCATGCTCATAAACTGGGAGTATGTCTCAAGAACCGCAGCCTTCTGCACATCTCTGACAGCAGGCCTGGCGAGCATCCGGCCTTGGAGACTCCGTACCGTCGATATAAACTCGCTGGTTCTATCTCGGGACGCCATGACTGTTTCAAACACTGGATCTTCGAGGAAATCGAAGGTATAATCGAAGGTATGCTCTGTATAATCAAAGTCTTTACTTGATCTGTTATCTGTCTGTGCTGACTGGGCGTAAGGCTTCGTGTATCCTTTCTTATCCAATTTACTGTACTTCTCCAAATCGTTTTCTACGAGAGGTGTCCTTTCCGAATCACCTCCAATATTTCGTCGACGAGGGAGCATTGCATGCTAGATAAATTTGCCTATGTTATTAGTTATTTCCAACGCAACGATATAAATTGCT
Source organism: Yponomeuta sedellus (assembly GCA_934045075.1). Classification (NCBI taxonomy): domain Eukaryota; kingdom Metazoa; phylum Arthropoda; class Insecta; order Lepidoptera; family Yponomeutidae; genus Yponomeuta; species Yponomeuta sedellus. The sequence goes on along the minus strand of OW203724.1, from coordinate 1,848,427 downwards.
AAACTGCAATTTGTGGAAGGATTCTGGATTACTACGAAAACCTACCAGCTTCTACTCACTCACAGACTAAATTATCTGTTCTAGCTAGACTTTATTCTAATTTGTGATGGATTGGATTAACCAGAACAGGGTTGCCAGACGCGTGACAGAAAATTATCTTATAAATATTCGAAATTTTTTGTAGCTGATGAAAAAAATCATACGACTGCCTGAGCCACGCGGATCTTGTAGTTATGTCTACCGGAATCTCATGGCATAAAACAAAAATAAAAAGATGAGATTTTCGTATGGCAAGCAATGTCAAATGTCGCCCGTCAAATCAAAGTACGAGATCTGTCACCCGCTGCTGAGATTTTATGATTATCTTCTTGAACATTGTTATTTATGTGAAAATATCGGAGTAAGCTTTTCGATCTCAAGCGAGAAATATTGTTTTCAATGTTTATCGTAAATTAAAGGAAGAAAAAGGTGTAAATCCAACTCAATCTTTGATTTAAAAGCGCGTGGTAGAGTTGACCGGTAAGTTGGTTTGAGTGGTTTTGATACTTTTAGTTTATTTCATATTTTTTTATTTGATACTTAATGAAGAAAGTTAACTAATTTTGATTATTAGCACTCCATGTTCTCTGTCAAAAATATAAAATACTAGTGAAAGAATTACTTCGAAACGTTAATAAGTTTCCGATTTAGAAGTAAAACAACGTGTAAAAGTACCACGCGGGCCGCCGGTTACGCTATGACGTCATCGCACAACACGCTCAGTCTGGTTCACTCAGTCCGCTCGTAGTCGTGCGCCCGTGCCGTCGAAATTATACCTCAATACTTTTAAAAATGTCCAATCCAAATACTAGGAAATCATGTGTTGTGCCTAAATTAAAAATACAACTACTAATTCGACGGAAAAGTTATTTTGATAGTTACAAAAGACGTTAAAATGCGAAAAATATGGATATTTATAGAGTTTTAATAAAACTATATTACATTAGTATAATGATATTTTATTATTTTTTCAAAAATATTTTCCTTCCAAAACTTTACATATTTTTCAAAAAGATCATCACAATATTTTTTATTATAAACTACTTCATGCACATCAACATTCCAGGTTTCAAAATCAACATGTGTAATACAAATTAGGTCTTTAATTATTCTGGTGATTTCCATTTGTGTTTGTATCTGAGCGTAATATTTTTTATATTATTATTTTTATATTATTATTTTTAATGCACTAACCGAGCTAACCGTTAGGCGAGGTACCTATCAGGCCACTCATTCTTTAAAAAAAGACCAGATTCCACTCACTATATTTATAATGTGTATCTTCGCGACTTCCTTTATGACATCGTATTCTAATATTTTTCCTCTTTTGATAGCATTCGTAGCACAACACAGATAAGAAATATTCGCATATTGAGTCGATGAATGAAAACGTTCCCTTTCATTATGTTCGTTCAATGACCTAACAAAGGTGGCATAATATGCAGAAATGTAGTGGCTACTCGACAAAATTCAAGAGATTTTACTCAATTCTACAAATAAAACTGTAGATCAGGAGACAGCGCTTAAAATCAGAAAATCTGCTGATAAATTAGTAGCGGCCCGCGCGGCGCGTTGTGACATGACGTCACAAGCGGTCATGTGACTGTTAGCGGGACTCGATATTTCTCGTAACTTTGAATGCCTATAAAATCAAAACTACTGGGTATTTTTGACTCCAACAAAAACTAGTGTATTTGTATACATACAGACTTTACTGACAAGCATTTTAAGCGATTTGGCATACCCAGTAACATTCATCATTGTGACTTCTTTATAGGAGTTTCCAGTACTACTGTACGGCGAATAATATATTTCATCAAGCAAGATATAAGAATGGAAATCTGGAAGAGCGATTTATAATAAACACCTTTATCAGCATCATCTGATGAAGAACAAGAAATGCAATGTGGAGTTCTTGGAATAATTTTCTAGTTCTGAATGGGGTTGTAAGTTATTTGTATAATTGAAATGATATATAATAAATTATGCTTATAAGAAAATGAGTCACCTTCTTTGCAACCGCAACCTGAAACTCGCCACAAGATGTCGCTTAGTGAGGTGCTACGTCTTTTCGTCCCTTCTATACGGCGTCGAAGCTTGGACTTTAACACGAACCTTATGCAAAAGGTTGGAAGCATTCGAAATGTGGGTGTATAGAAGGATGCTGAAAATATCATGGACTGACAGAGTAACGAACGTCGCGGTTCTGCAGAAAATGAACAAAAAGGTAGAGCTCTTAAAGACTGTAAAGCGAAGAAAGCTACAATACCTTGGTCACATCATGCGAGCTGACAAATATAATCTTCTGCGACTTATTCTAGAAGGGAAAATTGAAGGAAAGCGTAGACCTGGCCGAAGAAAAACTTCATGGCTCCTGTCCTTGTGTTAAGGCACACTTTTGCTTGCGGGTGAAGACAGAAAAGAAACTAGTCTTGACTTCTTGATTGATTTATTGCAACTGTAACTGTTGACACATGAGGGAGACAAAAGATGAAATTAGAGCAGAGCAGGTAAAACTACCTATAGCTACACACAGGTAGATTATATTACATGGCTAGGAAATCAATTTTTGAACTAAACATACCGCCCTCCAAAAACAACAGTTTTTTACTTAACTTATGATGCTCAAGTTAGACTTTAAAAATAAATTAATAAACCTCTAAAACAAAATAAAACATTGTACATGTAGGTACAAACAAACTAAAAAGCTAATGGTTTTAACTAGCATAAGAAACTCTTATCAATCATCCAAACATGAAGAAATAAACTTGCTTAGCGACGAAGTGTAGGTAAGATTCCTATTCAATAGAAAACAGCTGTGCTGTTTGTTATTGTTACCTGCAGTGAGCTGCTGAGCGTAAACTATAGATACTTGTAGATTGTTATGATTGCGTAAACAAGACGCGTCAAGAAATTATTGACTTCATACAAATGAAAACCTCTTAACAATCAAAATGAGTTTCTAGATGCAATAGCTTACATACATTAATCAGTACATTTTTTTTTTATATTACTTAGCTACATTAGTAAAGTGGACTGTAAATAACATATAAATATCAAACTCTGCTTATGTATCAAACATCGACTTCTGTACCTCAGTACATAGCATGCCTACTGCTTATATCAAACAATCAGTAACCTATAATAATAATATTGGCCTTTTTGCATCTAGGTACTTAATGAAATGATTACACAGCGTCCAGTGGCATCTTCACTCACACTAGATGGGTGACGGGACCACTCCGACGCTGTAGTGCCTGGGACATGGTTTTATAAATGGTGTAGGCTTATAACTAGTTATAACGTATAGGTTGTAGGTAACCTATAGGGCATGTAAATTAACATGAAACTTTATCTTAATCTAACCTTAACATAGAACATAGGGACATTGCAAAACAACCTATCTTATAAAAAAAGAAGAAGTTTGAAGATAGTTGCCTTTAGCCTTAAGTTCACTTGGTACCGATTTAAATTGTTTTAATAATAGTTATAATGCACCCTTGTTATAACAAAAAAAACTCAAATATTACCTTTTTGTCTAATATTAATCGATGCTTAAGTAGAAAAATCGTTTTACTCAATGAACATACTTACCTAATGTAAACAAAACAACAAAAAATTAGCTGACCCCAGTCGTAACTACCTATTTGAACATTTCCTCTCAAATAGGTAGCAAAATCAACTTTGACAAAGGCCTCTTGAGGGTGTTATCTCCCTTGCATTGTACTATTACCACACGGACAAGTTGGTCAGGCCCGGGATGTAACATTATGATTTTTCCTAACAGCCATTTCGCTGGCGGGAGGTCATCTTCTTTAATAATCACAATATCTCCAACACACGGGGACGGCACGCTGTTTTGCCACTTGTGACGTTGCTGCAAAGTGTTGAGATATTCGTTTTTCCATCTCCGCCAAAAATCTTGCGTCCTATTTTGTATAAATTGCCATCTCGACAGCATATTTAAATTCTTCTCTTCGTAATTTATGTCAGGTATATTAATCAATGGCTCTCCTACAAGAAAATGACCCGGGGTAAGCGGGTCCAATGTTTCACTTGTGTTATCAGAGTGACAGATAGGTCGAGAATTTAAGCAAGCTTCTATCTGTGAAAGTAATGTGGACATTTCTTCATATGTCAACTTTGTGGAACCGTTTACTCGAGCTAAATGCTTCTTAACGGACCGGACGCCCGCTTCCCACAAACCACCAAAGTTAGGTGCCTTTGGGGGAATGAAGTGCCAAGTCGTACCGTCATTTGCGAGGAGCTCAGCTACCGCTGACGCCAAATTAGCCTTGCCCTGTGCGAACATAGTCCTCAGTTCCTTATCGGCTCCCACAAAATTGGTTCCGTTGTCGCTCCAAAGATGACAACAGTGACCTCTTCTTGCAACGAATCTCCTAAACGCTGCAATGAAAGCTTGTGACGTCATATCGGATACAGCTTCTAAGTGTATTGCTCGCGTAGACATACAAACAACAACGCAAATATAGCCTTTCGTTGACTTGTGTCCACGGCCCTTTGATGTTCGCAGCTGTACAGGTCCAGCATAATCTACGCCAGAGTTGAAGAAAGCGCGATTTGGTGTCACTCTGGATGCCGGTAACTGACCCATCAGTTGCTGCTTGGTTTTAGCTTTATCAATGATGCACACCTTACAATTATTTATGTGTTTTTTAACAGCTGACTTGACACCTATCGTCCAATACTTGCTACGTATGTACGTTATCATCTGAACTAAACCTCCATGCAACGTTCTTGTGTGGGCTTCATTTATTATCAGCCTGGTAACTTGCTGTTTGCTAGGGATAATAATCGGGTGTTTAGTATTTTTTGGTATGTCGGCATTCCCCAGTCGCCCTCCCACTCTCAGCAATCCTTTCTTGTCCAAGAACGGCGTAAGACTCACTAGAGAACTTTTACTCTTAACCTTTCCGGTTTTCTTTAAATCCTCTTTTTCATTTCCGTATATAAGGTCTTGGTAATATTGTATGCATCGTTCTTCAACTTTATTCATCTCTTCAGCTGTTAAATAACTTTCTCTTTCCTGTTTTTTGTTTAAAAATCTCAAACATTGTGCTAAAACTCTTTTCATTATGGACATGGATGAAAATCTTTCCCAAACAGGTTTTTCTTCTACAATTATATTGAACGATTTCTTCATCTCTAAATCTGTTTGAGGAATAGAACTCTTTGTGAGATTTATTTGTATATTTTTCAACCACTCAGGCCCAGACCACCATAGCTCGTTGTTCGCCAACTCGCTCGGCTTCACGCCTCTTGATGCAAGATCAGCAGGATTGTCAACTGACTGCACATGGTTCCATCTCTGGTTGTCTATCAACTGCGTTATTTCTGAGACGCGATTGCCAACAAATACTTGCCATCGACTTGGCTGGGATTGTAACCAAGACAGAACAACCATTGAATCTGTCCAAGCAAATACTTGATTCATAGAAATGTCCCATAAACCTGATATTTCGTGTAACAGCCTTGCCATTAACACCGCAGCACAGAGTTCTAATCTCGGTATCGTCAGTTGTTTCAGAGGTGCAACCTTTGTCTTAGAGGCTACCATTGTGACATGGGCAACATCATCTTCATCTACGACTCTGATGTACACTACACCTGCATACGCAACCGATGAGGCATCTGCAAAACCGTGAAGCTGCACCTCTTTGCATTTGGATGTTGTTTTTATCCAGCGCGGGACTTCAATTGTTTGCAACTCTTGAAGTTCTTGGCGATAGCCAAGCCATTCTTCTATCAGCTCTGAAGTTAGTTCGTCATCCCAGCCGAGACTGCAAAGCCACAGTTTCTGTATCATGATTTTGGATGTAATTACTACTGGAGAGAGCCAACCGAAAGGGTCAAACAGACTGGCTACATCAGATAAGATAATCCTTTTTGTTACAGGTTTTCTGGTTTCCGGTAAGTCAACAGTGACCTTGAAAGTGTCATCTTTCCTATCCCAGGTAAGTCCGAGTATCTTTATAACCTTATCTAATTTTATTTCCATTTTTTCCACAGGTTCCGGGATGTCTTCGCCTCCTTGTAAGCTCTTTAACAGATCTTCTGAGTTGCTGGACCACTTCTGCATTTGGAATCCACCTGCCTTCAACAGATTGTTAACCTCATCACATACTTGTTTTATTTCAGATAAATCTTCGTGCCCTGTCATCAGATCATCCATGTAGAACGAATTCTTCACTACGGCTGCTCCACGAGGGTATGATGCAGCTTCGTCATCAGCGAGTTGATTTAGAGTTCGTACTGCTAGGTACGGTGCTGCTGCTGTCCCGAACGTCACAGTAAGTAGTTTGTAACTTTCTAACTTAAAAACCTATTTAGAGGCTAAAAATTTCACCCATGCCGGGATTCGAACCCGCAACCTCTGGCTATCCGTACCAGCGCTCTACCAATTGAGCCAATGGGCGACTCACGGCATCAGTGAAATTTCGAACCTCTTTACAATATTCTCTGTATTACGTACAGGCAGCGACATCTGACTTAAGCAAATTGCATTACTTACAGCCCCGACTACCTACTTTGCAGTTAGGTTCAACATCGGAACGATATCACTGTACCCACATGATTACACTATTTTTTATTTTTAGCCTCTAAATAGGTTTTTAAATTTGTTCCTTAGCACGAGTTAGTGCATTAAAAATAAAAAATAGTGTAACTTTCTAACTTTTCAGATGTATCATCGCGCCAAACGATACGCTGTAAATCTGTGTGTTTGTCTGTCATTCTTACTTGGCGGTACATTTTGACAATATCGCCAACAACACAGATTTTGTGAGACCTCCAGCGTGTGATTAACTCTCGAAGATCCGGTTGTAACGTAGGGCCTGTCATCATGGTGTCATTTAAGGAAAAGCCGTTTGATCCCTTGGCTGATGCGTCGAAAACCACTCTTACTTTAGTAGTATCCTTATCTTCTCTCACAACAGCATGATGTGCAAGGTAAATTGCTTCACCTTCATTTTCATTGTTCACCTTCTTCATATGACCCATCTTCAAGTAATCCTGGATAACCTTCTTATACTCCACCCTTAAATCTTCGTGTTTTTCAAACTTTCTTTCCAGCTGCTTAAATCTAGTGGTGGCTTGGTGCTTTGTTTCTCCGCACGCTTTTCTCGTCTCTTCAATCTCCTGCCTCAAAGGTAAGTGTACTACATATCTTCCAGTTGCTTCTCTCTTTGTTGTATTTATGTAGTGTTCTTCACATTCTTCTTCTTCCCTTGTCCTTACCTTCTTGGTGGTATAATCTTCGGTTTCTATTTCCCAGAATTTTCTCAAAAGGTTGTTGTCTTCTTCTACTAGCCTGGTAACATGAAAACTTATTAGGTGCTGTGAATTAGTAGGAGTTGAGCACAGTTCCCCTGATAAAATCCAACCCAGGTGTGTGTGTTGAGCGATTACATCGCCCGGCCCTCTCAATAATCCTGAGTCTATGATTTTGCAAAAAACATCAGCCCCGAGAAGGATATCAATCCGACCCGGCACATTAAAACCGGGATCAGCCAACTTCATATCTCTAAGTTGAGGCCAGTCATAACCTCTAATTACTCTTGCAGGCAACCTACGAGTCAACGACTTCAACACATAAGCATTCACATTAATAGAGAAATAATTTTCATGCCTCGACTTAATTTGTAATCCTACCAAGTGATTAATAAAAACTTTACCTTCACCAACACCAGAGACCTCGCCGCTGATTTGAGTCTTCTTCAAACCCAATAACTCAACTGCCCGCGCCGTTACGAACGAAATCTCGGAGCCCTGATCTATCAAAGCACGGAAGACGTGTGTTTGTCCAGTTCTTGAAGTCACGTCTACCAGTGCTGTCGCTAAAAGGATGTTTTGACCAGGTTGTTCTTCACTCATCACATGTGCAGTTACCTTGCGAACCTCTTGCTTGTTTGTTGTAGTTTCTCCTGTGATTGGCCTTTCTTCACCTTCACCTTGTTTCTTGAAATCTCGATGCAATAAGGAGTGATGTCGTCTCCTGCATATTTGACACGAAGTCCTTTGTCTACATTTGAATACGGAGTGATTTGGAATCAGACAGTTAAAGCACAAGTTGTTTTTCTGAACATAATTGTGCCTGTCTTCCACTGGTTGTTTAGCAAATTCTTTACAGTTGTACAGATAATGCTTTTCCCTACAGAAGCTGCAGAAGATGTCTCCGCTAGCGGCACTCGCATGGAATGTTTTTGGCTTAACAGATTTGTATACTTTACTTTCAGGTTCTACCATCTCAAGTGTGCGAAATCGAGTCTCCAGGAAATCTTTCAGTTTTTCAAAACCAGGTAAGTCATCTGAGCCATCAGTGCTTATCAAAGTTTCCCATTGTTTATGTGTTCCAGGATCCAGCTTCGAGATGACCACATAGTTGATTATTGCATCCCACTGTGCTGTAGGTAAGCCAAGGTTTTTCAATGCGTTTAAGCACTCCACAGACGTATCCAACAACTGTTTTAGTCCGCTTCCTGACTCCTGGGTCACAGCTTTCTGGCCAAAAAACTTCTTGAAAATACAATTTGCTATGTACCTTTTGTTATTATACCGTCTTTTTAGTACAGACCAAGCTTCGGCATAGTTTTCTCCCGTGACGGCAAACTGTCGTAATAAAATCTCTGCGTCTCCTTTCAAGGCACTCTTCAGGTAATGCAATTTCTGTACGTTATCTATAGACTCATTTTTATGTATCAACGCATTAAAAAGGTCGTGAAACGATTGCCATTCCGTGTAGTTACCTCCGAAAGACGGGGTGGAAATTCTCGGTAACTTGATATCACTACTTGAAGTACTTGGTTTGTTCTCCTCGATGCGTCGAACCGATTTATCCATGGCCGAAGTTAAACTACTCAATTTGGTTTGCATTTCTCCTCTGTAGGTAAAAAACAACTCTTCAAAATCATCGAAAACATCGTCTACAAAATACGATAATTTTGCTCGATCTTCCTTAGGCATTGCCAAGACGATTTTTTCGTGATTACTCTTGAACTCCTTCCTACAAGCGTCCAAACTGTCAATTCGGGTTTGTAAATAACCTACTGTTATTCTGTCTCTCGGTGATTTTTTGTAGTTTTCATAAGCCTTTTGTATTTGTTCCATCAAATCGTCTTGAAGTAGTATACGCTTTGTCACGTTCTCCATGATGGCGCGATTGTAGGTTAGTTTGAGATGCCGGGTAAATTGCGTCCTTTGCACACGAATTAACCGATTTGAACAGTTCTTTCACTATTAATTACTTGTACTAACACATTGACTTCAATAATGTTCACTTATTTACACTGATTTGTCCGTATTTCCACTAATAAACTCCAATTACATCGACAAGCAAGCATTCATTTTGTTTTTTCGTTAGGTCACGGCACAAATATCCGTGGTCGATGGACCATATGTCCTTTTTTAAGGCACAATTTGCTTGCGGGTGAAGACAGAAAAGAAACTAGTCTTGACTTCTTGATTGATTTATTGCAACTGTAACTGTTGACACATGAGGGAGACAAAAGATGAAATTAGAGCAGAGCAGGTAAAACTACCTATAGCTACACACAGGTAGATTATATTACATGGCTAGGAAATCAATTTTTGAACTAAACAGCTCCAAAACATAGCAGAGTGGTTCAACACCAGAAATACAGAACTTCTGCGAGCAGTTACATCACGTGACAGTGTAGCCAAAATGATATACGACCTCCGATAGGAGATGGCACCGGAAGAAGAAGAATAATAAATTAGTACATAAAGTAATTTACGAGTGGCTTTTTTTATGACATATTTTACTATCTTAAAAACCTGATGTGTAGCAACATACTTCATACACATAATATACCTAATGTTCATTAAAAGACATAAATAAAAATTAAACAGTATCAAGAACATTTAATCCAATTTCCCCAGTATTGCCCTCAACAAATTTTTATTTCCCTATTTGCCATGAGATTCTGGTAGGCCTATAGTTCGCATAGCCCTAACCAGTGAAAGAAATAAAATATTTTTATTAAGACCTTTAATAATTTTTAACTTTGCCTTGACTAGCGAGCTTAACTCAGGTTAAAAGGAAAGAATAAATGAACAATAATTCATATGCTTTCCGAGCCTTGGCTTGGTAGATTCTTACGCTATATACCTACTATTCTTTTCATCTTACTTCTGAGGGAGGTTGCAAATTATCGTACATGTGCTATAATCAGTGTACGTCTGGCTACACCGTCACAGAGCACTATGCATCTGTTGAAGGATTGTGTATACTAAATACAACAGTAGTTCGCAACGTTTTTCAGTTCTATGGCTAAAGTGTATCTGCTGAGACTGAGACCCCGCAAACAAAATGTCACCTGACACCAACGTTTGCCAAAATTGTTGAAAATGCGCCTAATTTGACAAATGACACGTCGCACGGTACCTACCTCAAGGTACCTACCTACCACCACAGAGCATATAAATAAGAGACGGGACCTCCCTATATGCTTTTGTAGTGAGTTTAGCCCCGTTAGCAATACCAACCAATAGAGCAAAAATGCAATGTCAAAAGTGCTACCAACATAACAACTCGTCTGTGCATTAGGGACGTCCACTTACATTGGTACTACATTTATCGATATCGATAAATTTTCATCCAGGGGCTCCGCAGTTCGCCTAATAAAATTAATAAAAATCAATGTTTTCAATAAAACGACAAATGAAATTAGTATTTTATTATTGATTATCAAATCACAATAATTGTGGTCAAGGTCTATTGAATTTATTTCAGCAGCTATTTGGTTTTTCCTTAGAGGTGTCCAATCTGAGCGAACTTCATCAATCGGTGGTTTGGATTCAGGTGCTGAAATCGTCAAAAAAAGTTAAGTTGAGTCGTTATTGATTATTAATTTGTTGGTAAACTATGCTACTTACCGGGATAGTTCTGATAAATATGCTGAGATTCCAGGCCACAATAATTGTGGTCAAACCCTACTGGACCAATAGCAACAGCTGATATTTTGGCTGCTGTACAAGGTGCTGAAAATGATAACACTTTGTAATTTATCAAAGTAAACAAACTCTAGTTACAAAAAACTTCAGCGATACATGAAAAGTCTACGTACCAGAGTTGTTTTGTGAAGCTCGACAACTAATAGGTTTTTGTAAAGCTGAATCTGAAAACAAACAATTGCAAGAATAGTCCGAAAAAAAAATAGTTTGTTCCTGTTTACCACATAACTGCATAATTGACTATGTAACTATCAAATACATTTTTATAAAAAAATATTTTAAGTTAAAAATTAGTAAAAAAAAATATTTTAGTAATTCCAATCACTAACCAGTTTCAAGTGATGCGACGTGGCTACGTGGTAAGGAAACTCAGCTAGTGAGTAATCAGGAAGAGGAGGCGCATTTATAAGTAGAGAAGATACAGCCCTGTAAAAAAATGTTTATCAAAGTATGTCATTTACGTATTAAGACGTAATAATAATATTGCGTTCTAAATGACGGAGCAAAATATATTCAAATGTTCGACGTAAAGCAAGGCGTATTTTGTGTTTTATTACATAATTATTCATGAAATGTAGTAAGTGTTACATTATAAGTTTATAACACAACTCACCATTTCTTTAATCGGCTTCCTTTTAAAATAGTTGTAAAAATCTTTCGGCCGGAAATGATCTCTACAAACATATTTATGTTGGTGGAGTTTTTCGATGGGGATATACGATATAAGATCTTCCACAATTTTCACCCATTGTCTGCATCTAAAAAAAAAAAACAACATTCAATGCAGCCACTAATAGTGCATCGTTGAAACATTGTTATGGCTTACAGCAATTCACCCGTCATACACTGAGTAGTAATTCTGACCAAGGTACTTATCAGATATTTTTTTATCGATATTGAATATGTGTATGGCACATCACTATGACATTGAAACATCTGAGTATTTTTCTCATAGTATATTAATTACGTTATTTAACATAATTTATGATCTTGCTCTTGTGCAAGATGACAAAAACTGTAGCCAGAAATACTTACCGGTCTTCATCCCTAGGAAATTTACCCATAAACTTTCTTTTGGTACCCTTTGACCGGCTGCATCTTATTTTACAAATGGCACAAGTTCGACACCATCCGATCAATGCCAATATTAAAAGAAAATCACTAAACACTGTACAACAAGATACACACAGCTAGATATTGAACAAACTTAAAACACAAAAATTTTAACTAGAAAACGTTCTAATATGTGCCGCGTTCCGCCATATTTGTTATGTTTTCAGTTTGACATTGACAGCAAAGAAAGAGTAAGTAGTATTAAAGAGTGAGACAAAAATATGTCCGCCATTAAAACGGGGCTAAATGCGAACAAAAATTTCAAAGTTCCTACTTGCGCTAGGCTGCCTACCACCATTACCTACCTACTACAATAGGCTGAAATAAAACTGTGGGCTGAATCTCAGAATAAGAACTAAAGCATAGAAGGAGCCGTAAAATAAAAAGTAATTATTGAATAGCTTTCCTTGTTACTCTTACAATGATTCTTTGTGCCAGAAAGGGACAACTCGTACCATCGAAATTTTACAATCGTACCAAAGGTGCTTACATTCTCTCTGGAGTATATAACCACTAATCGTACTAGGCAAAGAGTATGTGTACTAGGAACGTAGTGGTTATATACTCTTTGGTACTAGGCAAAGAGTATACAAACAGTACCTACTACCTAGGTAGCGAAAGTTATAGTTATATAGGTAGGGGTCATAGACAAAAGTAGAAATCCATAAGGATGGGACATTCAACACGAAAACGTCGATATTATTTATTCCTTAACTAAACATTCTGTAAATATAGCAGTCCATATTAATATTATATGGTATTAGCTGTCACCGCAAACGTTGGTGTGCCATATCTATTAACCCTTCGATAAATTCTCAGCTCTCCGAATTCTTGTTCTCACTTACCTATATGTTACCTTACCTTACCAAACTCATTCATATCGGTGAACCCAATAAGGAAGAGTTCGATAACATGCACAGTGAGATTGTTATATATTTGATTTACTAAGGTTGTAACTTCTAAGTGCTAAATCTGGTATGTAATGTAAGTTTGTATGTATGTACAACATGCATGACATTGAGCCCAGGTTAGCTGGAAAAAAACTACAGAAAACTATCTATTTGTACAAGTTCAATTTGCATCCAATGAAGAAATTTTCCTTGATCTAACCATACCTAGATAGCAAGCTTTGGGCATTCAAAATTTTAGAGCGCAGCTTGTAGAAAAAGAAGTATAACAAAAACTTGTGATAGATTGTTTTTTATTTGACAAAAGTTAGAAGACGTTTTTACGGAAATTAATTAAATAATTTATTGCACAACCAGCGTTACACTCACAATGTTTAAAATTCCTGGTTCTTGAAAAAAGGTAACCCGTGTATTAGGAAACAGAGCAGTACCTTTAAATTACACAGGGAATTACAAAAAGCAAGAAGAACACTTAAAATAAAATAACAGGGAAAATTAAAAACATTTAATAGTTGTCCTAATCCAGCGATAGTCTTGGTTAGTTCCGTACCCCTTCCTAGTAAGGAAGGGGTACGGAAATATAAACATTACAATTCTGGCTATTTAGAAACATACTTATAAATCAGTAGAGAACTTATACAAATTAATTTGTTTATTTGAAATTATTGCTCGTTAAATGACAGTCTTTGTTAAAAAATAAAGTCCTAACCTAATCTTGTAAATGAAGCCATCTTCTTCAAAATGTCTGCTGCAAACGTACCTACGTGATTTTGTTCAATACCAATTTGACCGTGAAGCCATGCCGTCTATCCACATTTGTTGCACTGTGCTATCTTCGGGTAACCTGAAATACATGATTATGAATTAAAAACCACCATTATCAGTCCAAACGTTAATTTTATTTATGACAGATCGACACCCTTGAAATTCTTTATTAATTTGACAGCAAACCGTAGATATAAAATCCAGTACTGGACACCTTTTTTCACAATAGTGATGCGATTTGTTCGCTACATTATTAATATATTGCTACACGTAGATTGTGCAGTGAAAACTATTCAAGTTAATTTTTTATAAGATATATAAATCTATCTTATTACAAGTTTTAAATTTTATGAAAGTAGGTGGAATTATAAAAATAATATCAAAATCCCTTTTGGTAGTTTTTTAATTTTCAACACACTTGCTCGTAAAGTTGCTATTTTTTCTTTGGTCTTACGCCCGGAATGCGGTTTATTACACACTAGTGCATTTTACTTTTCCTTGCCGCACTAGTGTTTTTCTTATTCCACCTTTTTTCAATATCCGTAAAGACGTTGTTACCAAAAGATTTATTATTTTGTAAATAAACTTGTTAAAACTGTTTTTATACGGATTTATACTCGTTTACATTTTTTAAAATTTTCCAACGTTTCGGCACTTTTTCAGGTGCCGTGGTCCCGGATGAATAAACTTGTTGTAGTCAAAATCTGATAAGATAAGATTATATGTACTTCATCTAATTATCTATTAAAGCATTTAAAAAATACAATATTTTAAATCATTAATTACCGTAAATTCTTATTAGAAATACATATGTAATAATTTAGTCTAATATATTGTGGCTGAATGGGGGTGTTCGGTGCCTCTGGACTTAACCTGTGCGCGCATAGTTATTAAAACTAGCCGCATTGGAAACATCAGATAAGTCAGCCCGTAGTCGTAATTCGTACTTTTCGATGTAGAAAAGCGCACCTCCACCTGGGTTTCAGAACAAAATGCCAACGTGACCACGGCAACCCAAGTAGCCATGCCTGGTAAGGCGCCGACCGTCACCTTGAGTAATCTTCAAGGACTTTATTCACGGCCAGCCGCCCTCAGAGTATATAACCACTACGTTTTAAGAGACGGGACCTCCTTACATACTTTTGTAATAATTGTAATCAGTTTAGCCCCGTTAGCAATACCAACCAATAAAGCAAAAATGCAATGTCAAAAGTAAGTGCTACCAACATAATAACTTGTCTGTGCAATAGGGACGTCCACTTACATTACTACATTTATCGATATCGATAAATTATCATCCAGGGGCTTCGCAGTCAGCCTAATAAAATTAATAAAAATCAATGTTTTCAATAAAACGACAAATGAAATTAGTATTTTATTATTTATTATCAAATCACAATATTTGTGGTCAAGGTCTATTGAATTTATTTCAGCAGCTATTTGGTTTTTCTTTAGAGGTGTCCAATCTGAGTGAACTTCATCAATCGGTGGTTTGGATTCAGGTGCTGAAATCGTAAAAAAAAGTTAAGTTGAGTTACACTATTTTTATTTTTAATGCACTAACCCGTGCTAAGGAACAAATTTAAAAACCTATTTAGAGGCTAAAAATTTCACCCATGCCGGGATTCAAACCCGCAACCTCTGGCTATCCGTACCAGCGCTCTACAAATTGAGCCAATGGGCGACTCACGGCATCAGTGAAATTTCGAACCTCTTTACAATATTCTCTGTATTACGTACAGGCAGCGACATCTGACTTAAGCAAATTGCATTACTTACAGCCCCGACTGCCTACTTTGCAGTTAGGTTTAACATCGGAACGATATCACTGTACCCACATGATTACACTATTTTTATTTTTAATGCACTAACCCGTGCTAAGGAACAAATTTAAAAACCTATTTAGAGGCTAAAAATTTCACCCATGCCGGGATTCGAACCCGCAACCTCTGGCTATCCGTACCCGCGCTCTACCAATTGAGCCAATGGGCGACTCACGGCATCAGTGAAATTTCGAACCTCTTTACAATATTCTCTGTATTACGTACAGGCAGCGACATCTGACTTAAGCAAATTGCATTACTTACAGCCCCGACTACCTACTTTGCAGTTAGGTTTAACATCGGAACGATATCACTGTACCCACATGATTACACTATTTTTATTTTTAATGCACTAACACGTGCTAAGGAACAAATTTAAAAACCTATTTAGAGGCTAAAAATTTCACCCATGCCGGGATTCGAACCCGCAACCTCTGGCTATCCGTACCAGCGCTCTACCAATTGAGCCAATGGGCGACTCACGGCATCAGTGAAATTTCGAACCTCTTTACAATATTCTCTGTATTATAGAGCGCTGGTACGGATAGCCAGAGGTTGCGGGTCATAGACAAAAGTAGAAATTCATAAAAATGGGACATTCAACACCAAAACGTCGATTTTATTTATTCCTTAACTAAACATTCTGTAAATATAGCAGTCCATATTAATATTATATGGTATTAGCTGGAGCCGCAAACGTTGGTGTGCCATATCTATTAACCCTACGATAAATTCTCAGCTCTCCGAATTCTTGTTCTCACTTACCTATATGTTGCAAATACACAAACTCATCAAAATCGGTGAACCCACTAAGGAAGAGTTCGATAACATGCACAGTGAGATTGTTATATATTTGATTTACCAAGGTTGTAACTTGTAATTGCTAAATCTGGTATGTAAGTTTGTATGTACAACATGACATTAAGCTCAGGTTAGCTGAAAAAAACTACAGAAAACTATCTATTTGTACAAGTTCAATTTGCATCCAATGAAGAAATTTTCCTCGATCTAACCATACCTAGATAGCAAGCTTTGGGCATTCAAAATTTTTGAGTGCAGCTCAAAGAAAAAGAAGTATAACAATAACTTGTGATAGATTGTTTTATTTGACAAAATTTAGAAGACTTTTTAGACGAAGACGAAGACGGAAATTAATTAAATAATTTAAATCACAACCAGCGTCACACTCACATTGCTTAAAATTCCTGGTTCCTGTATATCAGGAACCAGAGCAGTGCCTTTAAATTATACAGGGAATTACAAAAAAGCAATAAGAACACGTAAAATAAAATAATAGGAAAAATTAAAAAATATTTAATGTTTGTCCTTCTAATCCAGCGATAGTCTTGGTTAGTACTTCTAGGAAGGGGTATGGAAATATAAACATTACAATTCTGGCTATCAATAAACATACTTATAAATCAGTAGAGAACTTACACAAATTAATTTGTTTATATGAAATTATTGCTCGTCAATTAACAGTCTTTGTTAAGAAATAAAGTCCAAACATAATCTTGTAAATGAAGCTATCTTCGTCAAAATGTCTGCTACAGACGTACGTGATTTTGTTCAATACCAATTTGACCGTGAAGCCATTTATTGCACTGTGCTATCTTCGGGTAACCTGAAATACATAATTATGAATTACAAACCACCATAATCAGTCCAAACGTTAATTTTATTTATGACAGATCGACACCCTTGAAGTTCTCTATTAATTTGACAGCAAACCTTAGATATAAAATCCAGTACTGGACACCTTTTTTCACAATAGTGATGTGATTTGTTCGCTACATTATTATTATATTGCTACACGTAGATTGTGCAGTGAAAACTATTCAAGTTCATTTTCTCTAAGATATATGAACATATCTTATTACGAGTTCTAAATTTTATGAAAATAGGTGGAATTATTGTAAATAAAAATAATATCAAAACCTCTTTTGGTAGTTTTTTAATTTACCATGATGAATCTTTAAATATATCAATGCAATGAATAGATTCAAACAGAAAAAATATTAATCAATAATCATCAACAATCAAATTGGTAACTTCATAGAACGTTACTGAATCGAGCTTCCAAAAGTTAATTACATATATAATGGAATAAACACAAGAAATAAAAAAAAACTTATTTACTAAGTATCGATAACTTTTTCACTGAGGGAGTGGAAACGCCCATCCCTATCGCCCTAAAATAAACAACAAACTTGTTATTGTGATTAAATTGATTATACTCATGATTTATTACTTTGAAACACTATTCTCAAATTATATTAAAGCTATGTTGCAATTCCAGTAGGTCATAGTTAAAATTCAAGGGAAAAACCACTATAAAGTACACAAAATTGAGTCTTACCGATGGAAGCTGATGAAGGTGGTTTTGTTTTCTCTTCTCCCGATTGGGTTTTACATCCCAATATCACACACGCCATTCCGATGTATTACGTATACTCCATACTACGAATATCCACTGAAATCAACTTCAGATTGTCTTAAAACAACCCAAAAAACACAAGGTTCTTGAAGACGACGCTCTCCAACAACTGTTGTCTAACACACTGCCAAATTGAAGGTACTTGGCAGCCTACTACAAGTTGTGATTTTCTAAGCATCTGTAATTCGGTAGCATAATGGTAACCAAAGGTAACCAACTTGACAATTGGGGGTGGTACGTTTTGAATAATAAAACATCACACTACTATATTTTTCTCTGTCTAACACGTGGTTGGCAACGTTTCAAACTAACGAGACAGACATGTGTCAGGTGTTCGTTTTATAACGCTCCTTCCATGCTTTAGTCCTTATTCTGAGGTTCGAAACGTATTGTAATCGTTAGTGTTACCATACAGTTTCCATTTTTTGTGAAATTCGCTTTTTTCATTTGACAATTTTTTTAAGGGAGTTGTATACCAAGGAGGATATCTGTTTTGATCAGAGGTGACTACCTACTTTGGACGGAATAAATTTTGAGATAAGATCTTTGTTATGTAAAAACTGGAGGGGGGAAACGTTTAAATTGGGCGGGCGTATTTTTTGGTGAAAATTTTCAAAATTATTTTCTAATAGGATTTTAAGATCAGTTCTGTATATTTTTTGTAATATATTGTAGATTAGAGTTTCTATTATAGTTTTGTATATAGTTTCTTATTCTCTGGTAAGTTTATTTGTTCTTTTTTGTCTGGGCTCATGGAGGAGCCGCCCGATCCGGGGGGCACAGTCCCCTCGGTCGGCGTTAACGTAATTATCCCCTTAAATGAGTCTACTGGAATGGACACTGACGGATCCATTAGATCTGAAAAAAGAAAAAGGACAAGGGCGCAGCGTAAGGTCTGCCGACATTGTAATAAAAGAAGGAAGCATGGTTCAGGTACAGATAAGGTTAATGTATGTGGATGTGATAGCGATGACAATAAAAAAACTACTGTGTGTGAAATGCCAGATCCACAAGGGGCTTCGTCCCATGTGGATGCATCTTCTGTGTCGCGTGTTTCTTCATTACCCGTCACTCTACCCCTTCAGTCCCCTCAGGTTGGCAGGTCTCAGTACGAATCAACTGATGCCTCACCATACATAATACATATTCAAAAACATACAACCGAGGATATACCTTCCCCCACTCTCCATCCAGTATCATTTGGCCACTATATGAAAAGACGTGGAATTAAAAATATAATCAATGGTAGTGTGAAAAGACTAAGCCGAAGCAAATTAAGTATTTCGTTTTCGGATTTTAACGATGCTAATATGTTCCTGCTGGACTCTGATTTGAGTAAAAATAATTTCAAGGCATTCATCCCATCTTTTAACATCACAAGGATGGGAGTTGTCAGAGGAGTCCCAGCAGAGTGGACCCCTGAAGAGGTACTTGATAATATTTCTGTGCCAATTGGATGCGGTAAAGTTCTGAAAATTAGACGATTTAATTATAAAATACATGGCCCGACCCCTACATGGAAACCCTCACAAACTGTTGTCTTAACATTTGATGGCCAAGTGTTGCCCAAAAGAGTTTTTCTATGCTACAATGCTCTACCTGTAGAGCTCTATTCGTACCCTACTGTTCAATGCTTTAATTGTTGCCGCTTCGGCCATACTAAGACAAAGTGCAATTCCAACCCAAGGTGTTTCAAATGTGGTCAGAGTCACTCAGCTGACACTTGTCACATCGAAAATGATGATGCAGTTTGTTTGTCATGTAATGGAAATCATTTTGCCACAAACAAGTCATGTCCAGAATACGAGCGGCAGACCCGGGTAAAACTATATATGGCACAAAATTGTGTCTCGTACTCGGAAGCTATTAAGTTACATCCACCCGTAAATAAGTCGTACAGTGATGTATTATCCTCTGCGCCAACTCCCAATTTCTCTGCTCGTCCCCTCCCATCACCTCCTCATCAAAAAAATAACTCTTATTCACATAAAAAAACAGTGTTTCGTAAACCTTCAACCCCAAAAACCACATCTACAGGATATGATCGCGCTGTCCATAGATCACTTACTTATGAATATGATCCTCCATCTCCCTCAAATGGCTGTGCCTTACAAGATAAAGTCAAGGACTCAGGGGAAAACAATACAAACATAATGGAATTGATCTCAACTTTAATTCAAATAATCTCAAAATCTTTCACAAACAGTAATAACTCATTACCGTCCAACGCTGCCTCTATTAACGAAATTGTAAATTCTTTAGCCAAAAATGGCCAATTTAGGCAAGATCCTGCAGTGGAATTGCCGAAGCATAGTAAGTAAAAAGACTGACCTGATTCATTTACTTAACAAGTACAAACCCTCGATATTTACTCTTTCAGAGACATGGTTGAAGCCAGGGTTTTCTTTTAAAACCACTGGTTACGCCTGTCTTCGAGAAGACCGAGATGATGGGTATGGTGGAGTGGCCATTCTCATCAATAAGTCATTCTCATTTTCATCTTTTCCACTCCCTTCTCACAGCAATGACATTTCTATTGTTGCTGCTATTGTAAATAATATTTGTATAGTTTCTGTATATTTTTCTCGACCATCTGTAAATATTTTAACAGAAATTAGTAATATAATTAGTATTCTCCCAAAACCATTTTTGGTGATGGGAGACTTTAACTGTCAACACCAAGCATGGGGTAGTTCTTCTACTACTTGCTATGGGGAACAATTACTGGACATCATTCAGTCCCATAATCTTTGTATTTTAAATAATTGTTTACCAACCCGTCATACCAAGCCTGATGAAGGAACTAGTGCTCCTGATTTGACCTTTTGCACTCCTAATCTTGCTTTGTGTTTAAATTGGTATCCTCTTTCATCGTCATATGGCAGTGATCATTTTCCTTTACTTATTTCATTCCCAAATAGTAAATCTTCTGTTTCAACATTTAAACCCCGTATTAAACATAGATTAAGTAATGCAGACTGGAGTTCTTTTAGGCAATGTGTGGAGCAAAAAGTCAGAGATTGCAAGTCTTTATGTACCTCTGATGCTGAGATCTTTGCTAGGGTATTGATGGAGGCAGCAGATCAGACATTTCCTCTTAAAAATGGTGCTTCTGGCAAAATCCCTTCTCCACCGTGGTGGGATGCGGAGTGTTCAGAGGCTGTAAAAAAGAGAAAGGAAGCTGAAAAAATGTACAGTGATGAAATGACACCAGAGAATTTTGACACTTATTTAGAAGTATCTCGAATTACTAAAAAACTTTTGAAACAGAAAAAATATGAAGGTTGGCAAACATTTTGTACTTCTATTTCACC
Source organism: Yponomeuta sedellus (assembly GCA_934045075.1). Classification (NCBI taxonomy): domain Eukaryota; kingdom Metazoa; phylum Arthropoda; class Insecta; order Lepidoptera; family Yponomeutidae; genus Yponomeuta; species Yponomeuta sedellus. The sequence goes on along the minus strand of OW203724.1, from coordinate 1,827,036 downwards.
TAATACTCCTCCATCTGCTGTTTGGAAAAACATAAAACGGTTCAGGTCAGCCTTCAATAATTCTCACACTCCCAAAATGTCCCTTTCCCTAGCTGATGAGTTTATGGACCACCTAGCTCCTCCTTCTGTTCCAGAACAAACATATATTTCTCCCAGTTGCTATATTGTACATAGTCGGTCTGATTTAAACTCGCCTTTCACCTTAGAGGAATTAAAAGGGATCCTCTCTCATGTTAGGGATTCTGCACCAGGAGAAGATGGTATTCCTTATTCTTTCATTGTTAATCTTAGTGATTCTACTCTACTAACTTACCTAGAATTAATTAATTCCACTGTAGTTTCAGGTATTATTCCTCTCTCCTGGAAATCCCAAACCATTATCCCAATTTTAAAATCCAATAAGCCTTCTGGTGACCCTTCTTCCTACAGACCCATTGCTCTATCCTCTGTTCTAGTTAAAATTGCTGAATACCTTGTCAAAATTCGTCTTGAGTGGTTCATTGAGAGCAATAATATTTTATCTCCTTCCCAGTATGGGTTTAGAAAGGGGAGAGGTACTATTGACAGTCTAAGTGTCTTTACCACTGATATTCGTCTAGCTTTCTCAAATAACAATTCAGTTCTTGCAGCATTTCTTGATATACGTGCTGCTTATGACAGTGTTCTTGTGTCTGTACTAGAACAAAAACTACATTTATTAAATGTTCCCAACATCCTTGTAAATTTTATTGTAAATATCCTTTCAGAAAGGATCATTAATGTGTATATAGACAATACTAAAATATCTAGATTAGTTTGGAGAGGTTTACCGCAAGGCTCGGTTCTCTCACCCTTATTGTACAATATATACACTTTTGATTTAGACTCTTCCCTTGGTAGTTCTGTAGATGTGTTGCAATATGCAGATGATCTTCTTATTTATGCCACAGGTCACTCAATAGACTCAATGTCTTCATCTTTAACTGCTTCCCTTTCATTACTTCAGGACTGGCTATCCACTAATGGTCTTGACCTTTCTGTTGACAAAAGTGCTGTAGTCCTTTTTTCAAGACTGAGAAAGCGACCAGACTTTTGTATTCAGTATAATTCCACTCCTATCCCTGTAAAAACACAAGTAAAATTCTTAGGAGTTATTTTAGACAGTCATCTTTCAGGACTCCCTCACTGTGAATACATTGCAGCCAAGTGTGACCGCTTGATAAATATTATCAGATGCCTCTCGGGGGTTTGGTGGGGCGCTCATCCTTTTTCATTGAGGTTGCTCTACAATGCTTTGATCAGGAGTGTTCTTGATTATGGAACCTTTTTATTGGAGCCTGGTAGCGCTGCTGGTTTGAAGAAATTGGATGCAGTGCAGTCCAAGGCTTTGAGAATTATCTTAGGGGCCATGAAATCTAGTCCTATTAATTGTTTACAAGCAGAGTGTGGAGAGCCACCTCTCAAATTAAGGCGTCAATACCTTTCTGATAGATTCTTGGCTCGATGTTTGCAGCTCTCTGATCATCCTTTGCATGGCAAATTACAGCGTCTTTCAGAGTTGGTTGTGTCATCCAAGTATTGGTCTCACAGAGGTATCCCTTGTCTAGTTCAAAGTTTCTTGAAGTTTAACGCCATTGAAGCTCCATGTCATAATTCTAACTTGCTTCCTATTTTTAATTGTCCATATAATTCATTAGTTCAAGTACCTAACGTCCGTCTTGATTTAGGTATTTCAAAATATGACGTATGTCAAAATAGTGATTTCAATAACCTTTTAGACGACAAATTCCAGGGGTACCACACCATCTTTACAGACGCTTCAAAACACACTAATAGTTGTGTAGGTGTAGGAGTGTTTCATTCTCAATTTGAAATTGTTCAGAAAATTAGACTTCCCCCTGAATCTTCAGTGTTTACTGGAGAATGCTTTGGACTTTTAAAGGCAGTGGAATATATACTTTTGATGGGTCTGCAAAGTACACTGGTACTGTCAGATTCCTTAAGCTCTCTCCAGGCCCTAGTAAAATTTCCATTTTTCAGTTTTAATTCGCCAATAATTTTTGATATACGTAAATTATTACTTCAATGCTATCAGAGAGGTTTCTTAGTTAGTTTCGGATGGGTCCCTTCTCATTCCGGTATAGTTGGAAATGAAAAATCAGATAAACTAGCCAATGAGGCTGTGGAGTGTGGGGATCTATTCCCATATCAAAATTATTCCAGCGATCTCACATCTCTTCCCAGGGTTTATCTCCGGGAGTCCTGGAATAAAATCTGGGCAGAGGAATGCACAAAAGGCATGCATTACCGCACAGTGCAACCTGTAATTATGTCAAAGCCCTGGTTTTGTCGCGCCGATGCCAAGTTCAGTAAGAAGGTTACTTCAATCATGATTCGCTTGCGTTTGGGCCATACTTCAACTCCGGCCCACCTTGCTAAGCTTGGCATTGTGCACAGCCCTGCCTGTGCTTGTGGGGCTGATGTGGGAGACATAAATCATTACCTATTTTCCTGTCCTAATTTGGATCATTCTTCCTTTCTTTCTTCCCTGACTTCCCTTGGTGTCTCCTTTCCTACCTGTGAATCTTGCCTTTTATATAATTTTGATGTAAATATTTATAAATGTATTGCGAAGTATTTAAGTAAAAATGATATAAAAATTTAATTTAAGACTTATTGCACATATATCTTTATTTGTTTTCCTAATGTTATTAACACCTGATTTTAAAATTCCTTTTTCCAAATTCCGTTTAATTTTCCTTTCGTAAAATTGTTCCGTTTCCTTACCTTTAACCCTAGTCCCAGTAGTCTATGATAACTTGACACTGGCGTAGGCACAAACCGTGCAGTGCCATATACTCAAAAAAAAAAAAAAAACTGGAGGTCATAGCATTTATATCCGTTTCTATGTCTAGGCCATTGAGTTCGGACTTCCAGTTGATGGAGGAAAGTTCCGAGCGAATTGAGTCATAGTCTCCTCTGAAAAAACATTTCTTTTCATGTTTTTTTATATTTTAAGAGGCTAGGCAGTATTAGTGAAAGCCACCTATAGCCTTGCAAGTCTTCTATATTTGATGCAATTAAGTTTATATTCCGTACGGAATGCGGACATTATTCTAAGTGACGTAATATTATAGTTTAGAAGTAATAAGCACAGAATATGTGTAAATAAAGAAAAGAGTAGGTAGTCATTTTATTTTTGAAAGATCGGCTTCACTTGAGATTACCTACTATAGATTTTGATGTTTCACTCTTACTGACGCGGATCTTCCCGTCGCGTCGTTGACCCATAATATATATTTTTAGCCGGCTTCTTTCCCTAGCTGACGGGCTTGTTTGTGCAGTAATTTGTTGTGCGGGGCAAGGTGGTCGTTCACGTAGATCGGTCGTGATTTCGTGAAGCGCCATCAATGTCAAGGTCAGCTGTAGAGTAGATAAGCCGCGACGCGCTCGTAATGCTGTATCACTCTTTCGTTTGCGTTGCGTAAAACGCACGATTATGTTGGGCACAAGAATGTTAGAGCTTTTAGGTTCAGAATCGGGTACATTTGACTCAATCTGTCCGTTAGGGAAACGTCTGACTCGGTGTATGTAGTCAATATCACCGGGTACCAGCGTGAAACCCACCTTCATTGCAATTCTACTCAAAATGTTGTGAAGGTTTTCGCCATTTAACAGCGGTACTCCGGATATTTCTAAGTTGTTAAGCCGACATTGTTGTTCTTTGACAAGAAGTTGTTAAGTGAGGGAGGGTAGACACGGTCCGCTTAGTTTCAACTAGTTCGCGTTCTATCGAGCTAATTTTCAGGTTGTAACCGGCTTTTTCACTCTTTAGAGTGGTGACGTCACTTTTAAGGGAATTCATCTCCCTCACTTTATCCATAAAATTTGCAGAAGAATCAACTTTTTTTTTGTTTCAGTATCATAAATACCTAAGCAATATACCTATACGTAGCTAGCGTTGAATTTTAAGTAGGTATTATCATTCTAAGTTAAAATTCTAAATGCTTTGTTACTACCTAAGAATTTAGAGAAAAGTGGGTTCAGTAGTAATATACGTAATTAGAGGTACCTAACACCCAATCTCAGGAATAAAACAATATTGTTCTATTTCTTCAAAAGTTTATGTAAGAAGCAATTAATTTAAGAAAGATAATAGAAAATAATCAAGCAACATTATATATACCTAATTAAGCAATTGCTTGCTTAATAACAATACTGTACTTTTTTCTGACACAATTTTACAATAAGCTAGTTTCTGAATTGGGAATTTCACTATAAAGTAAACTGTAGCGCAGTCTCTTCGAATTTCCCAGAAAAGAGCGTGACAGAGAATGTTACAAGTATTTACTTAGTGAAATAATTCAGAAACCGGCCCTATGTATATTATAATATGTACATAGGCATCGCATTTTCAAAACGAAAGTGACAGGATACAAAAGAATTACCTTACACCCTGTTAGGTGTCTACCTTGATCAGGGAAGGATGTCATGTCGACATAATGGTAAGTGCTTTCCTGCTATAACAAACATTCCTGGTAACGACAATAGCGACAGAAAGGTAGTAAATAGGCTACGAAACTTGAAAGTAACGAATATGTAATTAGTAATTAAAAATTCAATGCTACTTTTAAGTGACTATAGGCGTAAAATAAAAATAATCTAATGTTGTTATAGTTAAAGGAATCTTTTTTCGAAAACTTCGCAAGCAATAGTACCGTCTCTCCGTCTATAACAATAATGACCTGCAAGCCCGCGGCGCGCACGCACCAGCACCTCTCTGGCTGTCTACTAATGTTTCTCACAGATTCGAGTTTGATTTGAATTTATTAGCGTAGTATTAATTAGTAGTACTTATATTACTGTACGAAACCGCTTAAGATGTTCATTTTGCTATGGCTTTTAAATCACCATAATGCGTGGCGTTTAAGTGGATCACAATCGCTAACGTCTAATATCTGAAAAGATTATATTCTTTTTAATGCACTATTGCAAATGACTTCAGCCAGATGTCGCTGCCTGTACGTAATACAGAGAGTATTGTAAAGAGGTTCGAAATTTCACTGATGGCGGTTAGTCACCCATTAGCTCAGTTGGAAGAGCGCTGGCACGGATAGCCAGAGGTCGCGGGTTCGAGTCCCGGCATGGGTGGAATTTTTAGCCTCAAATTAGGTTTTTAAAATCAACAACATATAAGATAGATATATTTCTAAGATAGAAAGGGAAAAAAATGCGGCTACAAACATTTAAATATAGTTAAAATAACAGATAAGTAAACGACGAAATAACTTAACATTTTGCAATTCATAAGCCACTTTCGTTCTCAATGTGCGGACGAACTCTGCAAACCGCCTGGCTTGGCTTACAAACAGCACAAAATTCAATACTAACACCCTGTATGCAATGACGTAGTAACGCTACCAAGGGGCTGGGCGGTGCCGGGCCCCGGGCCTCGAAGGCCGTTGGCATAATCTCTCTGTAACAGTAATGTATTTACATATTTTTTCTACGTAGCTAGGGCCCCATTTTTTGCCCCATGGCACGTGGTTATAAAGCTACGCCACTGCCAGTGTAGGTATTTATGTGCAGTTATCTGTAGCATTCGCCCTCATTCTGGTAGCACCATTCGGGCTCAAGGGAGTCGGCCTGAATCCCCATCTTCACAAGACGTTCTCTGAAAAGAATAAAGATAAAATATAAAAATAGACTACTTGCTGATTCCTGGTCACCGGTGAAAGGGCAGCTTGGCGAAACAGGGTAGAATTGTAAGAGTACCTTCCTAACGACTTTTTCGGTTTTATTTATAAAACGCGATTCCCCAAACTCCTCAGCGGCAGTTTAATTATTCGATATCAACCCTTGTATGTGGCACGGGTCTTACGAGGGGCCAAGTCCGGGTTGGTGGAGGATTGTAAGATAGTGGCGCGCCTTACTGTCAGAAATTACCAAGCCGCCCGATAAGGCCTCTGACATAGCTTAACCATTGCTTAACTATATTTAATTACCTATGATGTCATTCATTATAGACTAGACCAATCCGTTTCTATAAAATTGCTACTGACACAAAATTATCAAGTTTTATCCTGTTTTTTGTAGTAATGATCCACATTTTTAATTAAAATGCGTTAAATCGGTGGTAACGCCAAATTACTTAGTCTATCATAAACTATTAAATATTCAATGGTATGTTCCTTTCCATCTTTTTTCCTGCACCTTAAACACGCATGCATGACGTCGTCGCTATGCGCTGCCAGCGCCACCTGGCGGCGAACGACTGCAGTTAGTTCACATTTGGACCTCAACCGCCGCGGTTCTAGCAAATTCGCTAAAATCGTTGTTAACCGCTTAATTGACGCTTTTTGGTATTTAACCACCCCTGTGAAGTGTGTCGCGCCCTCCACGAGTGCTATTGAGAAGGATTTGATTGTGAAACATCTTCAATCACTGTTTGTGTGGGCGGTGGACCCGCCGCGGCAGCTGCCGCCTTAGCTGGAGAGATCACGTCCCCTGGATGCCGCTTTGCGAGGTATGTGCTGCGTGTTCCTTTTCTCACCCCTATAATCCTCATCCCCTTGTTCAACTGTACGTACCCAAAATACAGTCCACTTAATCGAAGAAATAACTATCTAAGTACCTACATGTTTCGCGTGACCAATCGGTTTTAAAACGTGAAATTGTTACAAATGTATATAATTAATAAGTACCCTTTTTCACTGTCAAACAGCCCAAGTGTGTCCTTGGGCTGTTCATAAAATTTACTGAAGACGAGATCGACTTTCGTTTTAAGGAGAGTCACGGCACCGGCATTGCTTCGGTGAATTGTTATATCAACCCCGGTTTGTCCCCACTGCTGGGGCACGGGTCTCTTCCTGCATCGCAGGAAGGTTAGGCCATACTCCACCACGGGGGCCAAGTCCGGGTTGGTGGAGGATTGTAAGACAGTGGCGGGCCTTACTGTCAGAAGTTATCAAGCCGCCCATAAGGCCTCTGACATGGCTTAACGACTGCCATTATATGACAGCCGGCACCAACGGCTTAACGTGCCTTGCGAAGCACGGTGAATATAGCATCCTAATTTTACCGAATATGCAGCATGCGGTATTCAGCGTCCTGCCAGTCGGTGAGGGGCTCGGCCCAGAGCCGCTCGGCCATGGCGGCGGCGCGCGGCCACACGCGGCCGTCCAGCCCGGCCGAGTCCGCCTGCTCCGACCACAGCGCTGCCTCGCCACCTGCACACAGTCGCCGCTGGATTCACTCAGACAGATCACAGAGAACAGCGTCCTTCCAAATCGTTCCCCATGAATCAATATTTTTGAAAACGCTGTTGTCTCCGAAACGTACCTAGGTAATGGAAATGCGTCGATAAAAAAATGGCTCAAATACCCTTCAAAATAACCGATGAATGGATCGCTGAATGTGTTGGTAAGCGGAAATCTCGAGAGCAGCTGAACCGATTTCGCTAATTATTTTTTGGATATTCCTTGAAGTGCGGGGATGGTTCTTACGGAGAAAAATAATAAAAATTAAAAAATCGACAGTTAGGCGGTACGAAGTTCGCTGAGTCAAGTAGTCTATAATATAAAAATGAATCCCCGAATGTGTTGGTAAGCGCAAATCTCGAGATCAGCTGAACGGATTTCGTTGATTCTTTTTTTAGAACATTCCTTGAAGTACGAGGATGGTTCTTACGGAGAGGAAAATAATAAAAAAATAAAGAATCTATTGTTAGGCGGTACGAAGTTTGCTGGGTCAGTTACTTATTTATAGAAATGTATTGTTAATATTAAGACAAACAACTCAAAATTGTTATTTAACATTTAAATAACAATTTCTACAAAATTCATTTAAATAAAAATAGTTATTTAACGATATTTTACGGACGTTTTAGTAAGTCAATGTTACGAGTATGTCCAATTTTCACTTAAATTCAATGGCGCTTCCTGTCCTTCTTCACTGTCATTCCCATTCACATCGACTGTGATGGCTGAGGCTTCTATCTCAGCCTCTTCGCCCTAATGTTAAACCAACCAAATTCGTTACAAATTAGGTACCTAAGATGAAGAATAGCCTGGAATGTATCGAATAAACCATCAACCTGGGGGAGAGTCTCATTATGCCTAGTTGTTCAATAGTCACGTTAGTCTGGTAATGGTCGTTTCATTTACACTATCAGTAGTCTAGTAACCAATCCCATTGAAATTATGGAACACGTGTTGTTTAACTCGGCGCCTCGCGCAATTCTATCTTCTTCGCGAGACATGCCTATTTAATTTGCGCGGGTTATACCCCTGGAATGACGTTGTACTGCTGCTATTGCTTTGTAGACTACCAAATTGAGACAAATAACAACCATTGTCGTGCTCATATCTAAGTATGTGAGTATTGGACTCTAGGGCCTGGACGTACTTACCAAGGATCTGATTCTTGAACGTGTCAGCCATTACCGCCGGGCTGTTGCCGTAGACTTTCTGCCACCCTATGTACGGGGAGCACCAGTTATTTCCTGGAAGCAAACAAAGTTGAAGTCAACAACTATTTTGATAAGTACTAGGATGCATATGGATATAAACGAACTACAGGAAGCTCGATTGAAAAAGCTCGATGTTATATCTCGATGAAGCTCAATGATAGAGTGGCTTACCAGTTCCAACCCATGCACCGAAGCCGCAATCCAAGTAGAGTGCATCGTAGTTGGACATGATCAGTTTGTAGCCCTTGCTGAGCAATCCATTGATTTGAGGATCATCTCCCGTAGTCCATACCTAAATATTTAATAAAATGTTGAAATTATTATTTTCCAATCGCGTTTGGGTTTCATGGCAGGCTTCGTTTCGCCTTTTCGTAATCACCTGTATAATGTAGTCGTCTTTGTTCAAGTATTTCTCGATGTTGCCGTAGTCGGTCAGTGTGCTCGTCCATAATATCAAAGGGATTTTCTTGTCGAATGCCTGGAAACGGGCAAATCACAGATTAGAATCACGGAGTGGCGACTGACAACAGGATGACAGGTCATAGGGCAGGCTAGCAGTCCGGCAGTCGGAAGATGCAGGGGTGGATGCGAATAGTATTTGGAGGAAAAGGCCCAGACCAGTCGGCAGTAGTAGGCACCGGTGGGCCGATAATAATGAATCATTATTGTGTCAAAACCGGGAAAATATTACGGAACATAAGAGTATAACATACCTACCTAATGCTGTGACCATTTGTTCACAGCATTAGGCTGCGACAGTCAATGTCAAATCAAAATAGAAATGCTAGGCCAATCCCATAGTAAGATTATGTTTTATGCGTCGACAAGCGAATGTGGGTCACAAAGACATGGCGACCACGGATTAGCAATTTGTTTAGACCCTCACTGTGGACGCGTAGGTTAAAGGCTCGGAATACAATGTCCTCTATCATCACTCCTATTGTGGCGCTGGGGATCACGAGTCTATAAAACTATTTTTCACAATATTTGTGCTTCAAATATCTAGATAATTGTCGGTGCCTGTTATTTGGATATCTAATACCATTCAATTCAATTAAATACCGAGGAACTTTGGGAATACTTCTTTGCTTTTTCTCGGGAATGGCACATACCAACCTCAAAAAAACTAACGCCTATGCGACTTATACAAGACTTAAAACAACTCTGTGATTTGTATAGGCCGCGACCGCGACAGTGAGTGACAGGCTTTACCCCTCCGCAGCTTCGCCGAGAAATATTGAGAATTTGAGCTAAAGCAGAATGAAGCTGATCGCCAGGTCGTAGAAGAGTCAACATCGTAAGAATCACCTTATAGGCTCTGCGCTGAGCCTCTTTCTGGAAATAATCCCATAACTTCAAGAAGTCCCGCTTCTCGAGCCCCCAGCCTCGGCTTGTCATGTAATTCTGGATCTCCGTCGACGAGTTCCAGCATCTCTCGCTGACCTCGTCACCACCCATGTGGAACAGATCCGGTTTGAAAATGTCTGCAAAAACGCGCAGATTTTATATAACTGACTCTTATATTATACAACATGCTATTGAAGCGACGCCGACGGTATATGATACCTGAGAACCGCCTGTCGAAATTCCGAAATCAAACTATTTTCAGAATTACATTCTCAATTATTATTTTCACTTTTAGCACATTATGCGGGTTCTTTTTGAAATCGTTAGCAATATTTTGAGGGAATGTCCTTTTTAAAGTGAAAAATAGTATTAAATGCCTGTAGTATTGGAGAGGGAACATTTATTTCCAAGAAACCTTAACATTTAAGAATTTTAAATTTCATTCGCATTGTAGGTAAGTACATATTAAAACATCGGGAACTCAAAAAAACGTAAGTATCTACTTATTGTAAGAGTAGAATAGCTAGTGGTCTGTGTTTTTTCATTGAAAGTAGGTATGCGAGAGTTTAAGCATGAGGATTTTAGTCATTGGATATCACATCTAATAGGGAACCATAGTAAACATCTATTAAGTTCGACTTCTGAGTACATAGGTATTTTAGCCAATAATGTAGCCAATGTAATGTTCTTTATTTTAGCTCATTGGCTTTAGCTCAATCAGACTGTTCATTAATTTATATACTTAATTAAAAAAATACCTATAAAGGTATTTTAGCTTACCTCCGATGTCTCTGTAAATGTCTTCCAAAACATTGTAAAGTTCGTCTCTAGTCGGGTTAAGTTGGCCACATGGGGGCTCAACGCAGTACTTTTGCCACGGCTGAGCCTGAAAAACAGTGATAGATTGTCTCGGTCACAGAATGCAACTGCGCCGCAAGGTCTTTGTATTACTTATTTATAAAAACACGATTAGACCAAAACACTTACAGGCGTCTTACATTCAGTCTGTGGTCCATACTATTTTAGTGAGGGTTTTAAGGAATTGTGTTTTGAAAAAAAGGAATTGTTCATGTTCGGATCGATCGGGAGGTTCTTACTAGACACGAAAACTTAAATTGTAAATAATTCTGGTACGTAACACACGGTAATGCACATGCCGGCTGTGTATGTGTATTATATGGAATAACCCCTCCACACCACAACGTAAAGTCACTTAGTTATATATAACTGTTCGATAAATTTATATTGCAACACAGACTGGACTCTAAAACAAAAACATTGTCGTTTACCTGTCAAAGGAACATCTTGGTGGTCTTTATTTTTTAAATAGCCGAGGACCTATGCATACCTAGGTATAAATAAAGACATTGTAATAAATCTATCAAAATAAAAATACCTATAGGAAACTAGATCACAGACTATTTAATTTGTGCTTAATTTATGGAGTGCTTTAAGGGAAACATGTTTTTATAAATAACATCGTTAGTGGTTAACCAAAGGTTGCCTGTTAGTAATGGTTCTTTTGACGTGTTCAAGCGCGTAGTAATTATTGTATGTACCTTACGACGCTATTGACCGGTTTCTAACTTGAGAATTTCACTAGGCCAGTATTACAGAAGCGTACTCAAGCGCCGATCTCTACTTAAGACTAGTTTTGAGTATGGATTTAATTTTAGAACGTTACTTGAGTCGAGATTCATCAAGCGCGACTCAACTGAGTAATAGCTAATTCGAGAACGATACTTGGGTAGCAATCTCTACTTAAGTAAAGATCAAATCTGTATTTACTCAAGTGTGGTCGGAACCACGCTTGAGAGTCGATCGGCCAGTTAATAAGTTGTCAATTTGGAATGTTTATTGCAAAATTCATATATTCGAAAACCTTGATTACTATGACGAAATAGTTAATGATAGCAGCAGCCCCTTAGGCATTTAAGGGACGCTGAAGACCCTTACTGCATGGATTCTAATAAGTGTTTACGTGCAAAAACAATTACACTAATATTGGGGTGGTTTCATTGAATAAATTTCACGCAACACAATCACTTCGCGAGCGCTTCCGTGCTTCGCAAGGTACGTTAAGCCGTTGGTGCCGGCTGTCATATAATGGCAGTCGTTAAGCCATGTCAAAGGCCTTATCGGCGGCTTGATAACTTCTGACTGTAAGACCCGCTACTGTCTTACAATCCTCCACCAACCCGGACTTGGCCCCCGTGGTAGAGTATGGCTTAACCTTTTTGCGATGCAGGAAGAGACCCGTGCCCCAGCAGTGGGGACATACAAGGGTTGATGACGAACACAATCACTTCACCTGGTCCCAAACTAGGATATCCTGTACTTTGATAATCAGGCAAGAACGTCACAAACATGAAAGTACACCGAGACTGTGGTCACTTGTACAAATATATAGGCCCACAGTGGGAATCGAACTCACAAGTTCGGTCTTGGTAACCAAGCGCCTTAGCGGCTAGGCCAACAAGACATTCACAAAGAGGAATAAATAAAATAATATGTAAAACATTCTCAGCTTTTTTATTGCTCATAAATTTGTAACATAATTGACACATATTCTATAAATCCGCTGTGTGGAAGTTGACTTTTTATCTTCCTCGTGGAGGATCCTCTCCACTGTGGTGAAGTTGAAGTTTTGTGTTCAACAAGCAGGTTCCTCTCCACTGCGATGAGGTTGAAGTTTTATGTTAACCGAGCAGGTTCCTCTCCACTGCGGTGAGGTTGAAGTTTTATGATCAACAAGCAGGTTCCTCTCCACTGCGGTGAAGTTGAAGTTTTATGTTCAACAAGCAGGTTCCTCTTCACTGCAGTGAAGTTGAAGTTTTATGTTCAATGAGCAGGATCCTCTCCACTGTGGTGAAGTTGAAGTTTTGTGTTCAACAAGCAGGTTCCTCTCCACTGCGATGAGGTTGAAGTTTTATGTTAACCGAGCAGGTTCCTCTCCACTGCGGTGAGGTTGAAGTTTTATGATCAACAAGCAGGTTCCTCTCCACTGCGGTGAAGTTGAAGTTTTATGTTCAACAAGCAGGTTCCTCTCCGCTGCGGTGAAGTTGAAGTTTTATGTCCAACGAGCAGGTTCCTCTGCACTGCGGTGAAGTTGAAGTTTTATGTTCCATGAGCAGGTTCCTCTCCACCGCGATGAAGTTGAGTTTTTGTCTTCTACGAGGAGGACCCTCTCCTCTGCAGTGAGTTGACTTTTTATGTTCCACAAGGAGGATTCTTTCCACTATGGTGAAGTTCCTTGTTCTCATTTTTTCACATCTCGTTTCAAAACAGCGATTAATGTTCAAATTAAACCACACCGACTATGTATTTAGTAAACCAGCCTAGCGCAAGTAGGAACTTTGAAATTTTTGTTCGCATTTAGCCCCGTTTTAATGGCGGACATATTTTTGTCTCACTCTTTAATACTACTTACTCTTTCTTTGCTGTCAATGTGAAAACTCAACAAACATGGCGGAACGCGGCAATATTGTAGAAAGTTTTCTAGTTAATTTTTTTTGTGTTTTAAGTTTTTTCCATATCTAGCTGTGAATATCTTGTTCTAGAGTGTTTTGTTATAAAATGGCACCGCTTGGATGGTGTCGAACTTGTGCCATTTGTACAATAAGATATAGCCGGTCCAAGGGTACCAGAAGAAAATTTATGAGTAAATTTCCGCTGGATGAAAACCGGTAAGTATTTCTGGCTACAGTTTTTGTCATCTTGCACAAGAGCAAGAGCATAAATTATGATAAATAACGTAATTAATACCTACACTATGAGAAAAATATTAAGTTGTTTGAAAATCATAGTGATGTCCCATACACATATTCAATATCGATAAAAAATTATCTGATAAGTATCTTGGTCAGAATTACTAGCATGGATATTAGTAGAGATCGGATAATCGCATGCATATTTATCGGATGCTATGTTTTTATTTATATATATATATATATATATATATATATATATATATATATATATATATATATATATATATATATATATATTTAATATAGCTACATTCGATTTGATTCTACAATAAAAAAACTAAATTTGTCGATCCCGAAATCCCGGGATTAGCTCAGATGAGAATGATGGCGTTAAGATTAATGCAATCTGACATTACAATCATTCCGCACTTTACACATAGTTATTAGGCTGAGCTATGAGTTATTAAGGGTTAGACAGACATTTCTACTTAGTGTACGACAGGTGAATAGCTATAACAATGTTTCAACGATGCACTAATAGTGGCTGCATTGAATGTGGTATTTATTTTAGATGCAGGTTATGGGTGAAAGTTGCTGGTAAGGAAGATCTTGCATATGTCCCCATAGAAAAACTCCACCAACATAAATATGTTTGTGGAGATCATTTCCAGGCGAAAGATTTTAATAAAAAAGGAAGCCGATTAAAGAAATGGTGAGTTGCGTTATAACGTAACACTTTTACTACATTTAATCAATAATTATGTAATTATAAAACAAAATACCCTGCCTTGCTTTACGTTAAACATTTGAATGTATTTTGGTCCGTTAATTAGACCGAAATATTATTATTACGCCTTAATACATAAATACCATTACTTAGATAAACATTTTTTACAGGGCTGTACCTTCTCTACTCATAAATGCGCCTCCTCTTCCTGACTGCTTACTAGCTGATTTTCCATACCATGTAACCACGTCTGCATCACTTGAAACTGGTTAGTTATAAAATTTATTAGTGATATAAATTGAA